>CM053399.1:6533064-6577322 GCA_028644305.1 Xerus rutilus | reverse complement strand
GATCAGTTCTAAAAGTGGTATTAAAATTCTGTATGAGCTGGGTGCAGTGGCACATGCCTGTAATCCCACTCAGGAGGCTGAGGCAGGAGGATCACAAGTTCAAGGCCAGCCTCAGCAACTTAGCAAGACCCTGTCTTGAAATTGAAAGAAAAAGAAAAAAGGAATGGGAGCCAGGCACGGTGGCGCACACCTGTAATCCCAGCACTTAGGGAGGCTGAGACAGGAGAATCGCGAGTTCAAAGCCAGCCTCAGCCATGGCGAGGTGCTAAGCAACTCAGTGAGACCCTGTCTCTACATAAAACACAAAATAGGGCTGGGGATGTGGCTCAGTGGTCGAGTGCCCCTGAGTTCAATCCCTGGTACCAAAAAAAGAAAAAGAAGAAGAAGAAGAAAAAAGGAATGGGGGATGATGGGGTTGTGGCTCAGTGGTACAGTACTCACCTAGCATGTGTGAGGCACTGGATTCAACCCTCAGCACCACATAAAAATAAATAAATAAAAGCATTGTGTCCATCTACAACTAAAAAATATATACTAATAAAAAAAGGAATGGGGATGTAATTCAGTGGTAAAGCACCCCTGGGTTCAGTCCCTAGTACCAAAAATAAATTAATGAATTATTTTAAAAAATACTCTATGAGCCAAACACAATACATCTATGGCCCGATGTGGCACAGAGGAGCCTGACTGTGTACTCTTTGGAATAGTAAGTGGTTTTAGCAGGTTTAGAACCCACCACTCATTAACTGACTCCTGGGTGAGTACTTCACCTCCCAACCACTTGACATTGGTGATCCAGGAAGATGGAGAAGCTAGGGTGCTGATTCCCTTCGCTTCAAATCCTAACTCCACCACTTACTACCACCACATACTAGCTATGTCACTGGGACAGACCACTCTGGGCTCCAATTTCCTCCTCTATAAAATGCAGACAAGCCAGGCACAGTGGCGCACGCCTGTAATCCCAGTGGCTCTGGAGGCTGAGGCAGGAGGATCGCGAGTTCAAAGCCAGCCTCAGCAAAAAGCAAGGCGCTAAGTGACTCAGTGAGACCCTGTCTCTAAATAAAACACAAAATAGGGCTGGGGATGTGGCTCAGTGGTCAAGTGCCCCTGAGTTCAATTCCTAGCACCCAATAAGAAAAAAAAAATGCCAACAATAATGCAGTCCCTCCCACAGGGCTGATGGGGGATTAAATGAGATGATGCACACAAGTGCCTTCTGTGGAGGAAGCACTTGGTGGTCAGGGCAGCCCCTGCTGTCATAAGCTTAGCGTCCCCTTCCTCATCTGTCCACAACCAGTGGCCAGTCGTACTAAATAAGACTTCTAAAACTCTCAAATCTCTCGGGTGCATGACCTCACCCTCTCCACCCTGAACTATCACAATCATCTAACGATCATACGTTGTGCTTTCCTGAGCGAGCTCAGGAAATCAGCTGCTCCCAGGTGATTCCATCTCTTGGCTTACAGTGGCACTCTCCCTGTCACCTGCAGAACAAAGTCTGACTCTCTGATCAAGGTCCTCCCCAGGCTCACAGCCTACCAATCTCTATGACATTTTTATGCCCCAGCTGCACCTCACCCCTGCCCTTGCCTTTCCTGAAAGCCATGCCGGTTAGTGTCATCGAGCCTCAGCAGCACTATTCTTTCTGCTTATCTCATTTGTCCTCCATGTCACCCTTTGACCACATGTCACCCTTCTAAATCCAGGCCAAAATAGTGATCTCCGCCATGAAGCCCTCTCTGATTGTCCCTATAACTAGCGCCTGCGGTGGGACCCTCACTCCCTTGCATCTCTCCACACCTAGCGGACAGTGCTCTGTAGTCTGGCCTCTCACGAGTTGGGGCAGTGTGGTCTGACGGAGCAGTGACCCTTGCAAAACAGACAATGAGCCTCTGAGACTCAGTGGTTACCCCAGAATCGTGCCCAGTGGCTTTTGAAAACGTCATGGACTTACTTATTGTTTTTTGTACCAGGAATTGAACCCAGGGATGCTTAACCACTGAGCCACATCCCCAGACCTTTTTTATATTTTATGTACAGACAGGGTCTTGCTGAGTTGCTTAGGGCCTCACTAAATTGCTGAGGCTGGCTTTGAATTCACGATCCTTCTGCCTCAGGCTTCTGAGCTGCTGAGATTACACATGTACATCACTGCACCCAGCTGCCTTACACATTTTTTAAAAAAATTTCTAGCTGGTACACAGTGAGTTCTTGGTGTTTGCTAAATGAATTAATAAAAGCATTATAATAAAGCCAAAAAATAACATCACTTTTAATATATCCTGTTGCAAGAAATATGGATCTTTGGGAATATACAAAGAAAGAACAGGACGACAAAAGCCCATAAAAATCACTCAAAAGAGCAGGTGTTGCAGCACTCACTTGTAATCACAGGAAGGACTTGGGAGGCTAAGGCAGGGATCACAAGTTCAAGGCCAACCTGGGAAGTTTAGTGAGGCCTTGTCTCAAAATAAAAATTAAAAAGGGCTGGAGGTGTAGCTCAGTGGTAAAATGCCCCTGGGTTCTATACCCAGTACCCCCTACTCCCTAAAAAAATCCCTCAAAAGCCCTCAACTCACCAAGCACAGTGGCACATGCCTATAATCCCAGCGGCCCAGGAGACTGAGACAGGATTGGAAGTTCAAAGCCAGCCTCAGCAAAGCCGAAGCAATAAGTAACTCAGCAAGATCCTGTCTTTAAATAAAATACAAAATAGGGCTGGAGTTGTGGCTCAGTGGTTAAATACCACTGAATTCAATCCCAGGTACCCCTCCCCCCCAAAAAACCCTCAACTCCTTGGAATATATGCATTTTGGTTAATTTTAGCATAAAAAAGATGTTATATTTAAAACTCTAGCTACCTAGATAGTTGAAAACATGCACTTACAAGGTGGCTGGCATTTGTCACAGAGCCTTGACCTTTGCTTCTCTTTCTGTGGCCTCGGTGGAACGCATGATTTCCCAGGTGAAAATGTCATCCAAAGAACAGAAATCTGATGATGTGGATCATAATTTGTACAACATGCCAGTCTGAGAGGTTTTCACACATGGGGACTTGACCTTGTGTCCATGCAGGCCTCTTATGAGAGGGTAGTTCCTTGGCTGAAGCGTCAAGAAAGGAGGCTGGAGTGATGATCCCTGGGAGGCAGAGACCTGAGGAAGAAAATAAACATCATTGCTTTTTTAACATTTGTGTTCTTAAAAACTTGCCACAAAGCATTCACCAGATGAACAGAAGGTTGTGACCCAGCCTCATCTCCACCACTAGGCAGCACAGCAGAGCTTGCTGTGGCAGCCTAGGAAACTGAGTCCTGGGGCTGTGGCTCTGGGGTGAGGCTCTCAGGGATGGCCTGGCTCTTGCAGTCGCTAGTTGATAAACTTGACAGAGTAATGGTTCTTATTGCGAAGAGCTGCAAGAAGGGTTAAATGATAAAGAACAGGTAAAGGAGCCAGGCGGAGTGGCACACGCCTGTAATCCCAGCAGTTTGGGAGGCTGAGACAGGAGAATCATGAGTTCAAAGCCAGCCGCAGCAACTCAGTGAGACCCTGTCTCTAATAAAACACAAAACAGGGCTGGGGATGTGGCTGAGTGGTTGAGTACCCCTGAGTTCAATCCCTGGTGCCAAAAAAAAAAAAAAAAAGAATAGGTAAAGTGTTTTAGCATGGTACCTATTAAATTATTCTGATTATGGCAAGAATTTAGTAAATATCAGCTTTCATTATCATTCATCAAAAACATCCTGCTCCTAGGCTTGAGCTGTCTGGAGCTTATCTTTACAACTCTGCCTACTCCTAATATCTCTATTGTCCCCCTATGGGAACTGAAGAAGGAGAAAGCATTCAGCTTCTGACCAAGGAAGAAACAGAAAGAGTGGAGATGGAGAGAAAAAAAG
The DNA here is from genome assembly GCA_028644305.1 of Xerus rutilus. Lineage (NCBI taxonomy): Eukaryota > Metazoa > Chordata > Mammalia > Rodentia > Sciuridae > Xerus > Xerus rutilus. The sequence goes on along the minus strand of CM053399.1, from coordinate 6,573,426 downwards.
AGGCCACATCCACAGAAAGCCTGGCCCTGAAACTGGCTCCAGCATAAAAATAGATCTGGACTTACAGTGGCTGTGCTGGAAGGAAGGAAACAAAGAGCGCCTTCAGACTGCAGAGGGCAAATCCTGCGCCGGGACAAAGCTCAAGTTCAAGTGTGGAATAAATTTTCAGGCTTTGAGGCCTCCAAATACAAGAGGTATTCTAAGAAACAGGGCAAAAATTTTTACAGTGATTTTTTTCAATAGATGTTAAATGGTACTGAGACTAGTAAAGGCACTGAATGTGATGAATTCATTCATTCCACAAAGACATGCTGAGTGTCTACTTTGTGCTGGTTATTCAGCAGGCCAGAGCAGGCCCCCATAGACACTTGCTGCTGCCCCATGGAGTTTACATTCTAGTAACAAACAATTGCAGGAGGAAACTGAGTCAAAGGGAAAGGAAAGTGACAAAGAAAGAGAAACCAGGGTCCTGAGCTCCAACTTTCAGTTGAAAAACTACAGGAATGGCAGCAGGTACAAGATGGAACCACCTGCCATCCTCAGAACCCAATCAGATAAATCCAGAAGGTGGAACATCTATAAGAAAGTTGGCCTGGGCTGGGCATGGGGGTAGAAGATGTAATCCCAGCTTCTCAGGCTGAGGCAGGAGGATCACAAGTTCAAAGTCAGCCTGGACAACCTAGGGAGATCCTGTACAAAATTTTTTAAAAGGGAAGGGGTCCTGGCGGTGTAGCTCAGTGGTAGAGCATTTACCTACTTATGTGCAAGCCTAGGACATACTCAATCCCTGGCACTGAAAAAAGAGAAAAAAAAATTGCTTGAATTCCTAAAAAAAGTCAAAGCTATGAAAAACAAAACAAGATTAGCCGGGCGCGGTGGCTCAAGCCTGTAATCTCAGCACTTAGGGAGGCTGAGACAGAAGAATTGCGAGTTCAAAGCCAGCCTCAGCAACGGCGAGGCACTAAGCAACTCAGTGAGACCCTGTCTCTACATAAAACACAAAATAGGGCTGGGGATGTGGCTCAGTGGTCGAGTGCCCCTGAGTTCAATCCCCGGTACCAAAAAAAAAAAAAACAACAACCAAGAAGGAGATTTGTATAGATTACAAGAGTTAACAGGAGCTGGGGGTACCTCTGTGGCAGTGTGTTTAGCACATAGGCAAGGCCCTGCAGTCTATCCCAGCACCTAAATAAATAAACAAATAAATGTTAACAATCTCATCCAACTAGTAATCCCTGAGTATATCCGGGGCCAACAAAAATAAGTTTTTTTGTTTGTAGTACTGGGAATTGAACCCAGGGGCACTTTACTTCTGAGCTACATCCCCAGCCCTTTTTATTTTCTATTTTGAGACAGGGTATCACTAAGTTGCTGAGGCTAGCCTCGAACTTGTGATTCTCCTGCCTCAGTCTCCTGAGCCCCTGGGAATACAGGCATGTGTCACTGCTCCTTGCTTCATTGTTTGAATCTTTCTACTTTTCTATATAAATTAAAACATTCAAAAGGTGACATGCCTGTGGTTCTAGCTATTGGGGAGACTGAGGTAGGAGATCTCTCAAGCACAGGCATTGGAAGCCAGCTTGGGCTACAGAGTGAGACCGAGGCTCAAAAACCAACAACCATGAGGCATGGTTCCCCACACCTGTAATCCCAGCGGCTTGGGAGGCTGAGGCAGGAGGATTGCAAGTTCAAAGCCAGCCTCAGCAATTTAGCAAGGCCCTAGGTAACTTAATGAGTCCCTCTCACAATAGTATAGTGACTTGTTTATTATGTTAACTATTCTCAAACAGGAAAATTCATAAAGAGCAGTAGCAAGGTGCCTCAAGAAGAACATTAGGGATACAGTGTGGCAGGTTGAATACAAACATGCATTTATCTCCAAACCCCACTTAGATGAAAATAAAGGAATAAAAATGATCTAAACCCACAGAGCAATGAGGTGGATTAGAGAGGTCAACAAGCTTTCGAAGATGGAGTGGCAGTAACTTAGCCCAGTAGAAGAAGCTGGGACTCAAATGCCTGAAGAGGAGAATGTATGCAAAAAAAATGTAACAGTCATTGCAAGCACTGATGAGGATAGTCCAGACACCTCTGATGAAAGAAGGACATGGAGCTGGAAGCAGGAGAACTGTTTGGAAGTCTGTATATAAAGCAGCTAAATGTGGGTGCAGTGGTGCATGCCTATAATCCCAGCAACTCTGAAGGCTGAGGCAGGCGGATTGCAAGTTCGAGGCCAGCCTCAGCAACTAAGTGAGATCCTGTCTCAAAAGAGAGGAGGATACGACTCAGTGGTTAAGCAGCCCTGGATTCAATTCCTTGTACCTAAAAAAATAAATAAATAAGTTAAATTAACAAATCCCCTCTCCAACCTTTTTTTAGCATTGAGCTGAAAACATAAAAACTGGGAGAAAATATGTATGCCAAATGTTGGCTCTGCAGCTGTACTCTACCTTCCCTATCGCTGCAACCTCGACGTCATGGCCCCATAAGTATTCCCCCATGCAGGTTACTGGAGAATTCTTTAGAGAAACCCAATAATCCCTACAATATGATCTACACATTCTGACACTTGGGGGTACCCAGGATGAAATTCTGCTTGCCCCAGTCCCCACAATAGAGTGAAGCCCATCAATCTACACACCTCATCTGGGTGAAGAGTTTCCAATTTGCTCTGCTTAATGTCTCAGTATCAAATATGAAAAGACAAGCTGTTAAAAATACAAGCTGTTGAAGAAAATTTCCAACAACATACACACTCTCAAAAAAGAAAAAAAGCGAGGAGGCAAATCAAAGGGCATAGTGTGAAAAACAGAAAAAAAAAAACCCAAACAGGAAAAACGTAGTTCATGTAGTCAGATCTAACAGACACTGGCAATTCATTTTTTTCTCCCTTCTTCCCTCCCTAAGAAAGCTAAGAAAAGGGCTGAGGTTGTAGCTCAGTGGTAGAGCGCTTGCCTCGCACATGTGAGGCACTGGGTTCAATCCTCAGCATCACATAAATAAATAAAGATATTGTGTCCATCTACAACTAAAAATAAAATAAAATAAAAGTATATGTTTAAAAAAAAAGAAAGCTAAGAAAATATGCACACAAAACAAGAGCAGAATGCTACACACACACACACACACACACACACACACACACACACACGCTAGAAGCAGTGACAACAGCTAAAAAATTTTAAACATTAAAATTCAAAAATTCAATAGAAAGGGTAAGGTTAATGGAATTGACCAAAGAGTAGAACAAAAAGAAAGATAAAAAGAGCTAACCTGGTACAGTGGCACAGGCCTGAAATCCCAGTACTTTGGGAGGCTGAGACCGGAGGACCATGAATTCAAAGCCAGCTTCAGCAAGGGCAAGGCACTAAGCAACTCAGTGAGACCCTGTCTCTACATAAAGCACAGAATAGGGCTGGGGATGTGGCTCAGTGGTCGAGTGCCCCTGAGTTTAATCCCTGATACCAAAAAAAAAAAAAAAAAAAGGATAAGAGCTATAATTCAAGTTTCAACATCCTTTAGTAGAACCACAGAAAATGGGATGAGGATATAGGTTGAGCCCTGAAGTGACGGCAAACAGGTAATTTACATGGAAAAGAAAAATACAATCATATAGTCAAAACAAGTGAACAGCCAGATGCAATGGCACATGCCTGTAATCCCAGTGACTCAGGAGCTGAGTCAGGAGGATCTCAGGTTCAAGGCCAGCCTCAGCAAATTAGCAGGCCTTCAACAACTTAGCAAGACACTGTCTTAAAATTAAAAAAAAAAAAAATCAAAAGCCCGGGGATGTAGGTCACTGGAGTGCACCCCTGGGTTCAACCCCCAGAGGTCAACCAAAAAAATAAAAGAACAAAATAACTCTTGAACAGCAGCTCTTGGGAGTTAGAAGATAGTGTTAGAAGTTAAAATTCTGTAGGAAAAATATTCCCAACCTAGAATTCTATACCTAGCTAAACTATCAATCAAATGTGAGAAAAGAATCTGTGTTTTCAGACAGATACAGTATCACAAAGTCTACCTTCCATGGTCACTTTTTTGGAAGCCATTAGATGATGTAGTTGACCAGAATAAAAGAGCAAAATAAGCATTTTAATTTAAACATTTTGAAGGAGAGAAAGAAGGAGGAAGGCAGGAAAGAAAGGAGAGGGAGGATGGGGAGAGATGAGAAAGGAGGAGGAGGAAAAGGAGAGAAGGGGGAACAATGACTTGATAAATTTTCTGTTAGTTTAGACTACATGGACAAAAATATGGCAAGGGGTTTAGAGATCTTCTGGAGTCTTTGGGGCAAAGTACCCAAGGGTATGTAGAAAATGTAATCAACAGCTCCAGCTATTATATGCTTGTGTTATGATATTTGTGTTGTGTTAAGATATGATAAAGTTTCTACTCAGAAATTTGGCAGACTTTTCAAAAGTACATATAGGAGAAAAGATGGTGAAGTATTCCTTTCATCCTATCTACTGCTTTTAGCCATCTCTTACATCCCTGCCCAAGAGACAAACAATCCAACAGACCAAGTTAGACTTGGCCTTAACATTGAAGTCTTCACATTAGACACGGGATAGACAGAAACAAAAGGCAAGTACAAATAATTAAACCAACTCCATCTCAAGCATGGGTGATTCAAATTTGAGGTGAAAACGGGGGTAACCTGTGGACATGGTGACCCTGCTAAAGGAGGTTAAACAGTGCCGCTCAGCAATTGTTCTGGATACAACTTTGGTGCTATTTAGAAGATCCGTAAGGATGAGTTTGATCCAGATATGCAGGACACTGCAAGAGGTCTGTAACATTAGATGGTAAAACTGGCTTCGTGGGAGTGGCCAGTATAGAAATAGTGAAGAAGTAAATTTAAAACCAACAAACATAACCACCATTATGGGATTGGCTTCTTACTTTTTGAGTTTTTTTCCACTTAATTTGCTCATCTCCTCTTCCCTTGCTTTTATCACTTTGGAGCCACTCATACTTCAGGATCCGTTTTCTTTTTGCTTATTCCAGGCCTGTGGCTTGTTCCACAACCCTCCATAGCTATCCTTTACCCTGTTGCAATTCTTCTCATCAGGCGGTACCTGCATGTTGTCTCCCTAATTGTGTGCCAGATGAAATCCTTCCAGCCCATCCTAAAGCCATTTCTCAAAGAGCTATTTAAGAACCCCAAATCCAATTTTCTTCTATCATTACCAAATCTCTTCTTTCTCCTCAGAAATGTTCTCATTTTCCTCTTTACCACTATTTTTTTCTCCTTCCACTGGTACTGGTTCTGCCTTCATGCCCAACAGCTCTGCTCCATTCCCACACCCTTCTAGATTCTTCTTTCCTCACTCATCTTTACCCCTTCAGGATCAATTATGTTGTGCTTGGCTCTAACATCTCCTCTTTGACTTTCAATAGTTCCCCTACTTGCATGTCTCCTTCCTTGGCGGCGATCCTTCCTCTGCCTCATCTACTGGGACCTTCACCTGTAACATTTTTCTCTTCCATGGAAAGGAATTCACCAGTAATATTTTCATTTCACAGAAGCTATCCCATCAATTTCTACCCCTTCCTCAATCCCTTCTAGTTCTTCATCTCTCCTTTTCATACTTTCAGAAGGAATTTCCATCTCCTCATCTGTAAATCCTATCCCTCTTTCATCACCAGTAATTTCTATCACTCTTTCAATGCTCTCTTTACTTCTGCTCAGTTTTTCTCCATTAGATTCCAGTTTCTCTTCACCTGACTCCAGTTTATCTCCAATGGATCTCGAATCCTCTCCATCAGTCCTCAGTTTCTCTCCACTGGACCTCAGATTCTCTCTACTCAACCTCATCTCTCTACTGGATTTCAGCTTCTCTCCACTGGACCCCCGCTTCTCTCCCCTGGATCCCCGCTTCTCTCCCCTGTACACCGGTTTCTCCACAATAGACCCCCGCTTCTCTCCACTGGACCCCCGCTTCTCTCGCCTGTACACCGGTTTCTCCACAATAGACCCCCGCTTCTCTCCACTGGACCCCCGCTTCTCTCCCTTGTACACCGGCTTCTCTACAGTGGACCCCCGCTTCTCTTCCCTGTATACCAGCTTCTCTTCCCTCAACGTCTGCCTCTCATTCTGCTGCAATTGATGGTCTCTGGATCTCAAGTCCTCTCCACTGGTCCCCACTTTATCCCCAGTAGGCGAGGACCTCTCTTCAGAGGCAGACTCCTTACTAGACTCTGCGGTCATCTCTGCAGCCTTAGATTCAGCCCCAATTTTGCGTTTGACATCTAGCTTTCCCCAAATCGCCCTTGGGCTGTCTTTCCCCAAACCTGCAGAATCCTGTAACGCATCTGCTGCACTGCCTGTCCTTTCCTGAGTCAGGCCTGCCTTCCCTTTCAAGACGGTCTTTCCCACACCTTCCGGTCGCCAGTACTCAGAATCAACCTTCCGGTCCCACATTCTAGGCTTTTCTGTGTTTCTGCCCAGGAGCTCCACCCTCTTTCCAATCACTACCAGCCCGTTCCAGGGCACCCACATTTTCACTTTCTCTTGCTGCACCTGCACCCTCTTGCAGCGCCGCTCCCGCGGCGAAAGCCATATTATGTAGGCCTGGCCGGGGCCTCCCTGGGTGAGGGTCTTGCTGAGCCGCCTCAACTGCTTGTTCAGCCGCTCCCTCGCGCCCCTGAACGAAATTACTAACGGAATCCCTTTCCGATCAGACATCGCCGCCTGCCCTGGCCGCCAGCCCACCAGCCCCACTCCGGAGCCTCATTACCTAACCCTACCTCCCTCCCGCCCCGCCGCGCCCCGCCCCATCCCGCCCCGCCCCGCCGCCCCGCCCCGCCCCGCCCCGCCGCCCCGCCGCCCCCCGCCGCGCCCCGCCCACCGCCTGGACGGCTCAAGACAGGGTTAATGCGCACGCGCAAAACGCGCGTGGCCGTTGGAAGGCGGGGTCCGGAACTGCGATGTTCCGGAATCCACTGTGCTGGAGGTGGCCGGAGACATGGCACGTGACCTCCTTGGCCTTAGAGTCAGCCTCTGGTCCCCAAGTGCTCGACTATCGCCGTCCCTCTCTCGGTCCCCCGCTGCTAGGGCACAGAAAAAAACAACACAGGCGTTGTAGCCAATGGAGTCCCGCAAGATCGACCTGCTACCCAATCGGAAGGCGCAGCTGCCCAAAGGGGTGGGAATCCCTGGCCGCAGGGGGAGGTGTCTGCGGCAATTGATGGGATCCCCACTCGGTCCCTTCATCCGGGCGAGTTACGATGACGAAGCTGGGGGAGCGCGCGGGCAGTGTCCGTCTGCAGAATCCTTGTATGCTGCAGCTGAGCAGCGCGATGGAGCAGCATCTGGAGACTGGGAAGGAGAGTAAGGTAAAGAAAGGATGCAAACCCTCCACCTCACTCCGTGGTACCCGTTGATATAAAAAAGGAGAGAGTGAGAGCGCGAGCGCACGCTGGACGAGGGGACCGGGCGCCTCTGTGGCGCCTGCATAGCTGCATAGCTACTGTTGGTGATGCCAAGAGACACAGGATTTTACTTTTGCCCGTGCAAATGGAAAGGGAATCGTCACTGTCACTCCTCCCCAGGACTGACTCACACTGGCTTGATGGGGAAGAGGAGGAAGAAGGGATGTTAGGGATTGCAAAGGGGCTGGCATCCTCTTCTGTCCCACGGTGGGGGAATCCTGACAGCACGTATGGCTTCACCTGTGTATCTATGTTCATATAATCATAAGACCATCCATTTTTTTTCTTTCAACTTCATTCAGCAAATAGTCATTGAGCATCTAGTTGTGCCAAAGATGGTTAGGGCATGCAGAGGTGCATACTTGGTGGGGAGCTGGAGCCATGTGTATAGTTGGCTGTGGTTGAGGATGAGGATGGAGCAGCTACAGTGCATCCTGGAGGTCCCATCTTCCTCGAGCAGCTACCCAGCTGCGTAGTTGAAAGCAGAGAAACTAAGGTATCACGACACAGCCCAGGTGACTAGGAGGCCTACTGTATTAATGAGCCAGACTACTTGTATTTGAAGCGGGGTGGTGGTGAAGGGAGTTGGGAGAGCCTGCCTTGGGAGTGTTACAGAAGCCAAGAAGTAAGAAGATTCTAGTGGAATTTGGAGGGACTGATAGATACAAATTATAGGATAGCAAGTGACTTTTAGTGTTTATCTATGTTCATGTTCATAGTTAAAATAGATTAGAGCTTAGTGTGTGTATACATATACACACATACATATGAAGTACTTAGCATACAGTAAAGGCAAATACAAGTATTAGCTATTATATTAATATTGTTGTTCCTGTTGTTAGTGTTATCATATGGGATGTTGTGTATTCTGAGGATGTGCACTCTGAAATTCCACTTTTAGCACTTATCCTCTAGGTTAAACATTGCCTCTCAAAGCTCCTTTAAATGCAGAGAGGTTAGAAAAAAAATAAGCCAGGCATGGTAGTGGGCACCTGTAATCCCAGCTACATTAGAGCTGCAACAAGAGGATAGCAAGTTCAAGGCCCTCCTAGGCAACTTAACAAGGCTCTGTCTCAAAAGAAAATTTTTATAAAGGACTGGGGATGTAGATGGTGTTAGAGCACATACCTACCACGTGGAAGGCCCTGGGTTCAATCCCCAATACTTAAAAAAAAAAAAGCATTTTCAGATTGTATTTTGAAAAAATAACTACATTCAGATAAGAGACATACCATACATATAAGGACACAAAAGAGTTGAAATAAAGGATAAAAGGAAAGGAGAATAGACACCATGCACACACCAACCAAAAGAAAGCTGATGTTGCTATTAATTTCCAAGAGAGTATATTGTAAATTATGAAATATTACTAGAAATAAAAAGGACATTTTTAGCCAGGCGCGGTGGCTCATGCTTGTAATCCCAGCACTTAGGGAGGCTGAGACAGGAGAATCGCAAGTTCAAAGCCAGCCTCAGCAATGGCGAGGCGCTAAGCAACTCAGTGAGACCCTGTCTCTACATAAAACACAAAATTGGGCTGCGGATGTGGCTCAATGGTCAAGAGCCCCTGAGTTCAATTCCTAGTACCAAAAAAAAAAAAAAAAGGACATTTTTAATAATGAGCCAGGTCAGCAGAAGAACAGTACTAAATTTATATTCATAAATTTATATATGCAAATATGTACACATTTATTATAACATAGCTTCAAAATATGCACAGTAAAGCTGACAGAACTGAAAAGAGAAATAGGCAAACCCACAATTTTAGTTAGAGATTTTAACACAGCTCTCTTTTTTTTTTTTTTTAATATTTTTTTAGCTGTAGATGGACATAATGTCTTTATTTTATTGCTTTGTATGTGGTGCTGAGGATCGAACCCAGGGCCTCACGCATGCGAGGCAAGCGCTCTACCGCTGAGCTACAATCCCAGCCCCTCTTTTTTTTTTTTTGTAGATGGGCACGATGTCTTTATTTTATTGCTCTGTATGCGGTGCTGAGGATGGAACCCAGGGCCTAACGCATGCGAGGCAAGTGCTCTACCGCTGAGCCACAATCCCAGCCCTTAACACAGCTCTTTTAACTGCTGGAACAAACAGACAAAAAAATCAGTAAGGATTTAGAAGATTTAAACAGCATGATTAATAAACATGATCTAATCGACCTATGTAGGAGTCTATTCCTAACAACTGCAGAAAACATTTTTTCAAGTGCACATGTTATATGTTAATCTACAAAGATAGTTATCAACAAATTTTAAAAGACTGAAATAATATAGGATACATTCTGTGACCCAGGATTAACTAAGAATTAAAACAAAAAACAACAACAAAAAAAACTGGATTCTAAACTATTTGAAGACATTGCTTCTAAATAACTCATAGGTAGAAGGAGAAATTATAATGGAGATTAGAAAATACTTTTAGGGCTGGGGTTGTGGCTCAGTTGCAAAGTGCTTGCCTAGCATGTGTGAGGCACTAGGTTTGATTCTCAGCACCGCATATAAATTTTATTTTATTTTATTTTTTTTTTTTTTTAATATTTTTTTAGTTGTTGATGGACACAATGTCTTTATTTTATTGCTTTGTATGTGGTGCTGAGGATTGAACCCAGGCCTCACGCATGCGAGACAAGCGCTCTGCCGCTGAGCTACAATCCCAGCCCCGCATATAAATTTTAAAAAAGTTATGATCTCTTTTTAAAAAAAGAAAATACTTTTAAGCTGGGCGTGGTGGCGCAAGCCTGTAATCCCAGCACTTAGGGAGGCTGAGACAGGAGGATCGCAAGTTCAAAGCCAGCCTCAGCAACGGTGAGGTGCTAAGCAACTCAGTGAGACCCTGTCTCTACATAAAACACAAAATAGGGCTGGGGATGTGGCTCAGTGGTCGAGTACCCCTGAGTTCAATCTCCAGTACCAAAAAAAAAAAAAAAAAGGAAAATACTTTTAAATAAATAACTGAAAACATGACACATCAAAACTTAAAGAATGTTGCTGAAGCAGTGTCCAGAGGGAAGTTTATACATCCACATGCACATGCATATTTTGGAAAAGAAAAAAGGCTGAGAAGTCATTGATCTAAGTGTCAATCTTAAGCTAAAAGAAGGGCTGAGGTTGTGGCTTAGTGGTAGAGCACTTGCCTAGCATGTGAAGCACTGGGTTCAATTCTTAGTACCACATATAAATAAAGTCCATTGACAACTAAGAAAATATTTTTTAAAAAAAGAAGCTAAAAGAAGAGCAAGTTAATTAGAAGGATAAGAGAAGAAAGTGATAACAGAAATCGATATATAGAAAATAAACATACAGGGCTGGGGTTGTGGCTCAGTGGTAGAGCGCTTGCCTAGCATGTGTGAGGCACTGGGTTCAATTCTCAACACCACATATAAATAAATGAATAAAATAAAGATCCATCAACATCTAAAAAAATTTTTTTAAAGAAAATAAACATATAAAGAGAAAACAATAATGTAGATTTTTGAACATGTCAATGAAATTGATAAATTCCTAGCAAGACTAAGAGAGAATATACATTGGAGAGAGAAAGAGCAAGAAGGGGGAAAATACTAATTATCAGTATCAGGAATGATATAGAGAACATTGCTGAAGATGCTCCAGACATAAAAAAGGTAATAAGTGTAATAAGATAAAGGTAATAAGTGTGCCAAAGTGTGCCAAAGAACTTAATTTAGATGAATTAGACAAACTCCTTGAAAAATGAAACTTATCAAACCTGAAACAAGAAATAGAAAAATCTGTGTAGTTTTACCATTATTATATGAATTGATTCTGGAATTTGAACTTTTCCAAAAATATCTAAGTACAGATAAATTCATAGGTGGATTCTTGAAAGGCATAAATAAAGGAAAAATAATGCCATTTTTTAGGTTTTTAAGTTGAAATATATTTGTACATATTTATGGGGTATAGTATAATTTAATACATGTATATAATGTATAACAGTCAAATCAGGGTAATTAGTATTTCCATCTTTTTAAACATTTGTCGTTTCTGTGGGTTGGAAACCTTCAGACTCTTGTAGTTATTTTGAAAAACATGGAATACTTCATGAATTAGTGTGGTACAAAGGCCTTGCTAATCTTCTCTGTATCATTCCAATTTTAGCCTGTGTGCTGCTGAAGTGAGCACAATAGTACCATTCTTACACAAATCATTCCAAAAAACAGAAATAGAAGGGACAGTTCCCATCCTAGTTTACAAGGACAGCATAACCTTGATACAAAAATCTTTCAAAAAGAGATACAAGTGAGGACTGGGATGTGGCTCAGTGGTAGAGCCCTTGCCTAGCATGTGTGAGGCCCTGGATTTGATCCTCAGTACTGAAAAAAAAAAAAAAAAAAGAGAGAGAGAGAGAAAGCCAGGCGTGATGGCTCACACGTGTAATCCCAATACTTTGGGAGGCTGAGACAGGAGAATCCCAAGTTCAAAGCCAGCCTCAGCAACGGCGAGGCGCTAAGCAACTCAGTGAGACCCTGTCTCTACACAAAACACAAAATAGGGCTGGGGATGTGGCTCAGTGGTCGAGTGCCCCTGAGTTCAATCCTCAGTACCAAAAAAAAAAAAAAAGAGACAGAGACAGATATATAAATGTTGGCAATAACTACACAACCATGAGAATGCACTTTGTGCCACTGAATTGTACACTTAAGAATTGTTGAAATAGTAAATTTTAAATTTATGTATGTTTTACCACAAAATACTGTTAAGAACATTACAAGAAAGGAAAAAAATACATATTATCTCTCATGAACACAGATGCAACTCATAATCCAGATATTGTCAAGTTGATAAGCAATATAATATAAAAGGATAACATTTAATGTGCAAGGCCTTCTTCCAAAATGCAGTGGTTTAACATTAGATCAGTCACAGAGGCCAGTACAAAGGCTCATGCCTTTAATCCCAGCAACTCCAAAGGCTGAGGCAAGAGGATTACAAATTCAAGGCCAGCCTCTGCAATTCACAAAATAAAAATTTAAAAAGGGCTGGGGAAGGGGCTGGGGCTGTAGCTCAGTGGTAGAGCGCTTGCCTAGCATGCGTGAGACACTGGGTTCGATCCTCAGCACCACATATCAATAATAAATGAATAAAATAAAGATCCATCAACAATTTAAAAAAAAATACTTTAAAAAAAAAAAGGGCTGGGGAAGTAGCTCAGTGTAGTAAAGTACCCCTGGGCTCAACCCCCAGTAGCAAAAAAAGAAAGAGAAAAATCAGTCAATGAAATTAAGCATATAAACAGAATAACAGGAACAGCCATATGATTATCTCAGAAAGGTAGAAAATAAAAATCAGTACTCTGGCCAAAGTAAACATAGTAGGGAGCTTCATTAATCTGAGAAAGTATATCTAGGAATATCTTCAGGGTTGAATTTTAGAAGCATCCCCTCAGTCGGGTACAGTGTTGCATGCCCGTAATCCCAGCGGCTCTGTAATCCTAGCAGTTTGGGAGGCTGAGGCAGGAGGATCACAAGTTCAAAGCCAGCCTCGGCAATTTAGTGAGGCCCTAAGCAATTCTGTGAGACCTTGTCTCTAAATAAAATATTAAAAGGGTGGTTGGGGATGTGACTGAATGGTTAAGTGCCCCTGGGTTCAATTCCCCAAACAACAAACAAACAAAAAAAAAGAAAAGAATTCAAAGCCAGCCTCAGCAATTTAGCAAGGCCCTGTCTCTAAGTATAAAAACAAGATTTGGGGGGCTAGGGTTGTGGCTCAGTGGTACAGCGCTTGCCTTGCATGCGGGAGGCACTGGGTTCGATCCTCAGCACCACATAAAATAAATAAATAAAATAAAGGTATTTGTGTCCATCTACAACTAAAAAAAAATTTGGGGCTGGGATTGTAGCTCAGCGGTAGAGCGCTTGCCTCGCATGCGTGAGGCCCTGAGTTCGATCCTCAGCACCACATACAAAGCAATAAAATAAAGACATTGTGTCCATCTACAACTAAAAAAATATTAAAAAAAAAAAAAACTAAAAAAAATTTTAAAAAAACAAAATAAGATTTGGATTTGGCTCAGTGGTTAAGTGCCCCTGGGTTCAATCCAAGGTACCCTACCCCACTCTCAAGAAAAAAAGCCAAGGCTTTCCTTTGTCACCATAGCAGTTACTTCTGCATTGTCCTAATGTCCCAGTGAGTGCAATAAGGCAAGAAAAAGAACTGAAAGCATAAAGGAGGGAAAGGAAAACATCACTTTAGACTATAGGATTGTGCATGTGGGCAACCAAAGGATCTATAGACTAGGAAGTCAACAAGCAAGTTTATTTATTGTTAATTTGTTCTAAATAGTTATACATTACAGTGGAATGCATTCTGGCACATTGTACACAAATTGAGCACAGCTTCTCATTCCTCTGGCTGTGCATGATGCAGTCACACTAGTAGTGTAATCAAACATGTATATAGGGTAATAATGTCTATCAGTAAATTTAGCAGGGTATTTTAATAATTTATAAAATTAAAGAATAGGTACTGTGAGTGTAGTAGCTCAGTGGTAGAACACTTGACTGGCATTCACAAGGCCCTAGGTTCAGCAAAAGTAATAATAAATAAGCCGGGCGCAGTGGCGCAAGCCTGTAATCCCAGCACTTAGGGAGGCTGAGACAGGAGAATTGCGAATTCAAAGCCAGCCTCAGCAACCGCTAAGCAACTCAGTGAGACCCTGTCTCTACAGAAAACACAAAATAGGGCTGGGGATGTGGCTCAGTGGTCTAGTGCCCCTGAGTTCAATCTCCAGTACAAAAAAAAAAAAAAAAAAGTAATAATAAATAAACATACCCCGGACACAAGGTAAATATATAGAAATACATTGTTTCTGTGTACCAGCTATAATTTTAAAATTTTAAAATATGCCATTTAAAGAAAATTTTAAAAGAAAGAATTTTTTATCACCTAAAATAGAAAAAGAAAAAGGTCATCAAATACCTACAATAACTCTAACAAAAGCTATGTAAGGCCTTTACACAGAAAACTATAAAACATTACTGAGAAAATTGAATATCTTAAAAATTAGAAGATATTGCATATTCATAGGTTATAAGATTTAATATTGCAAAGATATGTTTTTTTCCAAATTAATCTACACATTTAATCGAATACCAATCAAAATCGCAACTTCAAATCAGCATACTATATGACTCAGCCACATCAATGTTTATAGCAGCTCAATTCACAGTACTAAGCTATGGAACCAACCTAGGTGTCCTTCAACAGATGAATGGATAAAGAAAATGTGGTATGTATACACATTGAAATATTGCTCAGCCGTAAGAGTGAAATTATGGCATTTACTGGATGGAACTGGAGACTATCATGCTAAGTGAAATAAGCCAATCCCAAAAAAACAAAGACTGAATGTTCTCTCCGATATTTGGATGCTAACACATAATAAGGAGGGTGGGGAGTAGAAGTTGATTGGATTAGACAAAGGGGAATGAAGGGAAGGGAGGGGAGATGAGAATAGGAAAGACAGTAGAATGAACTGGACATAACATTCCTGTGTTCATATATGAATACATGACCAGTGTAACTCCACATGATGTTCAACCACAGAATGGGAAGTTATACTCCATGTATGTATAATATGTCAAAATACACTCTCCTGGGGTTGGGAGTGTGACTCAGTGGTAGAGCACTTGCCATGTGTGAGGTGCTGGGTTCAATCCTCAGTACCACATAGAAAGAAAATAAAGGTCTTGTGTTCATCTACAAAAAAACATTAAAAATGCACTCTAGGGGCTGGGATTGTGGCGCAGTGGTAGCGTGCTTGCCTAGCACACATGAGGCACTGGGTTCGATCCTCAGCACCACATAAAAACAAAGATATTCTGTCCACTTACAACTAAAAAAATAAATATTAAAAAAAATGCACTCTAGTGTCATGTATATCTGAAAGGAATAAATTTAAAAATAGACAAGTAGAGAGAAAAAAAAGAAAAACAAAAATTCTGTAAGTTTTTGGGGGTAGAAAGTAACAGGCTGAATTTATGTGGAAATGCAAAGGACTTATAACAGCCAAAATGATTTTGAAAAAGAACAACAAAGTTGGAGACTTTATATTATCTGATTCCAAACCTTTGCATATCAGATTTTTACCATAAGCAAGACTATAAGAGATACTGTCATAAGAATAGATTTATAAAAATGTATGAGCAGGAATTTTGTTGCTGTTAGTGTATATTCATATATATGAATGGATATAAATATATAGGAATATATGTGAAAATATATAAGGATATTAAAACTAAAAAAATAAAAACTGAACACTAACAGAAAAAAAAAAAAGAATAGACTTATAGATCAATGGAACAGAACTGAGGGTCCAAAAGTGATCATACTTATGAGGTCAATTGAGTTTCTATCAGCATGTACACCAAAGCAATTCAATAGTGAAAAGAAAGTCCTTTTAACAGATAGTGCTAAAATACTTGACCATTTATCCAGCAAAAATGAACCACAACCCATACCTCACACGATATACAGAATGAATTGAGAATAGCCCCTACTGGGCAGGGGATATAACTTAGTGGTAGAGTGCTTGCCTAGCATGCACAAGGCCCTGGGTTCTATCCCAGTGCTGGGGCGGGGGGAGGGTTATGAAAACAAATAAACATAGACCTAAATGTAAAAGCTGAAACTTACAACTGTAAAACTTCTAGAATAAAAATAAATAGAAGAATATCTTCAGGACCTAGGCAAAGATTCCTTCAACAGGACATAGGAGTTGGGGATATAGCTCTGGTAAGAATGGGTACCTGGTACACTCAAGGCCGAGGATTTGACCTCCCACCACAAAAAAGGAAAAAGTAAAACAGGACACAAAAGACTTAATCATTTTTTTTTTTTTTAGTTGTGGGTGGACAGAATATCTTTATTTTATTTTTATGTGGTGCTGAGGATCGAACCCAGTGCCTCACGCATGCTAGGCGAGCACGCTACCACTGCGCCATAATCCCAGCCCCAAAAAGACTTAATCATAAAAGGCAAGATATAACCAGGCATGGTGGCACAGTCTGTAATCCCAGCAACTTGGGAAGCTGAGGCAAGAGA
The DNA here is from genome assembly GCA_028644305.1 of Xerus rutilus. NCBI lineage: Eukaryota > Metazoa > Chordata > Mammalia > Rodentia > Sciuridae > Xerus > Xerus rutilus. The sequence goes on along the minus strand of CM053399.1, from coordinate 6,556,930 downwards.
ATCACAAGTTCAAGGAAAGTTGAAGCCAGCCTTGGTAGCTTGGTGAGAAAAAGAAAGAAAAGATGTTCTAATTTTTATTTATTTATTTATTTATTTTATTTTATTTATTGGGATTGAACTCAGGGACACTCAACCACTGAGCCACATCCCCAGCCCTATTTTGTGTTTTATGTAGAGACAGAGTCTCACTGAGTTGCTTAGCACCTCGCCATTGCTGAGGCTGGCTTTGAACTCGCGATTCTCCTGTCTCAGCCTCCCAAAATGCTGGGATTACAAGCGTGAGCCACAGCACCTGGCTAAGATGTTCTAATTTTAATAGAGAAGGGCAGGAGAAGAGCAAAAGCCTGAGCCAGCCACTTTACAAAAGAAGACCTGCAGATGGCTGATAACATAAAATGCTGGCCCACATCATTCCTTAACAGGTATCACAAGTTAAGCTTCCAATGAACTATTACCATACAGACCTGTACTAACGTGACAAAAGTAAAAAGGTGGTGCAACTGGAATGTTCAGACAATGCTGGTGAAAGTGTAAGTCCGTTCAATTATCTTGGAAAACTGGCAGTATCTGCAAAAGCATTTTCAACATATGCCTGCCCTGTTACAAAGTGATTCTCCTACTCAGCAGAAATGAGGCCTTAGGTCTCTAAAAAGAAATATACAAGCCAGGCGCGGTGGCACATGCCTGTAATCCCAGCACTTAGGGAGGCTGAGACAGAAGAATCATGAGTTCAAAGCCAGCCTCAGCAACGGTGAGGCGCTAAGCAACTCAGTGAGACTCTGTCTCTACATAAAACACAAAATAGGGCTGGGGATGTGGCTCAGTGGTCAAGTGCCCCTAAGTTCAATCCCCGGTGCCCACCCCCCGCAAAAGAAAAAGAAAAGAAATATGCAAAGGTATTTATGGCAACCTTATTTATAATAGTCAAAAATTTGAAATAATTCAGATGCCCATCCCCAGGAGAATGGGTACATAAATTGTGATATAATCACAATGGAATATGACATAGCAATGAAAACAGCAACAGCTCTACTCAGCAACAGGTCGATCTCACTTGAATTCCATGCCACAAGAAAGCATGGAATAATAGCATTTATGTGAAGATCAAGATTATGGAGAATTAATCTATCATGGTAGAAGTCAGAATAGTCATTAGCGGGCTGGGGCTGTAGCTCAGTGGTAGAGCGCTTGCGCTTGCCTAGCATGTGTGAGGCACTGGGTTCAATCCTCAGCACCACGTATAAATAATAAATGAATAAAATAAAGATCCATCAGAAAAAAAAAAAAAGAATAGTCATTAGCTCTGGGTTGGGGGAGTAATTAACTAGGTTGTGGGCAAGAGGTAGCCTTTTGGAGTGTAGAAATAGCTGTATATCTTGATTTAAGTGGTGGTTTCACAAGTGTATACATATGTAAAAATTAACTGTGCTTTATACTTAAGATTTGTACACTTTATATCTCAGTTTAAAAAAATAAGCCAAGTGCAGTGGCACCTGTAATTCCAGCCGCTCAGGAGGCTGAGGCAGAAAAATCACAAGTTAAAGGCCAGCAACTTAGATCCTGTTTCAGAATAAAAATGTAGTTTAGTGGCATAGCACTGGGTTCAATTCCCAGCACTGAAAAAATTAATAAATAATAAATAAAAGGAGACAGAAAACCCCATAACTGGTGGCCTCAGCGTCAGTTCCTTCATGGGCTACAGAAGGAAGGGACAAGTGCAGTTGTCTCTGTGTGTGGAGGACAAATCACTAGACTAGCCACAGATGGGTCATTGTTAGGTAGGGCCTGGCCTGTTTTGGGACCCATAGATCATTGAGTCCCATCATAGGTGTCTCCAAAGTGTGCCCAAACCAATGAGAGGAGAGTGAGGAGGCCTCTAGGGGCAGGTGCCCATTTGTGGGTGAGCAGTGCTTAATGGTAGGGCAGCTTCAATGCTGAAGCCTCTTTCTTTCTCCTTGGCATCATTTTGGCACAGTGGCATGGACACATTCAATTAAGTGCCTGTGGAGAAGAATGAAACACACACACAAACGTTAATAAATGCATATTAAATAGCTTAATGCAAGAATGAACCGATAGGAGCTGGGGTTGTGGCTTAGTGGTAGAGTGCTCACCTAGCAGGTGTGAGGCACTGGGTTTGATCCTCAGCACCACATGAAAAAATAAAATATATTCTGTCCACCTACAACTAAAAAAAAAGAATGAACTGATAGCTTGGTGGTTCCTGCGCCTTTTCACTTGGAGAAATACATATGCCCGCAAGCTCTTGCCTCCTGATACCAAAAGTAGTGAATGGAATGGTTTTGGTAGCCCTCAACAGGTGAGGTGGGAACTTACTTCTTATGCCCAGGTGAAGGGTCTTTGAAGTACCAGCAGGGGAAGGGGTAGACCTGGGAATCAAGAAACTAGGTTCAAATATGGCCCTGTCATTTTGCAGCTGGGTGCCCTTGGACAAATTACTTCACCTCTCTGGTAGACTCATCATTAAATGGGGTGGGGGTGGGGGATGGGGATTCTTCCTGTCTCAGGATGGGAGGATGGGAATATGTTTTGTTAAATGTAAGACTGTAAAACTCTGAGCAGCAACTTATCAGGGTCCTTGGCTGGTGACCCTGGGATCTTGCAGAAGCACAGTGCTGCTGAGGAGGGTTCTGAAGGAGGACAAGCAGCCTGCAGCAGGGTGGGCAGAGGGGCCTCGCAGACATGTCAGAGGCCTCCCTCACCCCACAGTCTACCTCCACGTCAGTCGATCTACAGGAAGACAGCTTACAGGTGGAGATCACTGACTGGGTTACCAAGCAGGACAAGGTGAAATTCACTGTTCAAACCAAGGGGAGGGGGCCTGCACGAGGGAGTGGTCCAGAGGGCTACAGAAAGGCTTCCCAGCTTCCAGAGCTGCCTCCCTCATTTTACCCACACCGAGTTCTCGATTGTGTGGCAGCATGAGTTCATCTGGCTACGTGACACCTACGTGGAGAATGATGACCACACTGGGCTGGCTGTGAGGGGCAGGCCAGACAGATGGGCTAGTGGCCTCCTCAGCAACCTATCCCTCCTTTGAAGAGATTCCCCCCAGTTTCTCCTAGGCCAGTCTTTCATTCTTCAAAGGAAAATCTACGGAAGTTTGGTGAGCGGGACAGCTCTGTAACCCAGGAAGAATCTGCCAAGAATCTGGCCAAGCCCCATACCCACTCCTTCCGGAACTCCATGGTTTCTTCTCACCTATGCCTCTGTGGAAGTTCTCCTGGCCCCAGGATTGCTGAGGGGAAGACAGGCAAGGTGATGGAGCCCAACAGGGCCCTAGAGCTGCCTGCACTCCTGCAGGAAGTCCTGGCCATCTTTAATACAGTTGTAATGCATGAATTCTTTTGCAATGCTGGCAACCTACCCAACCTATATCAAGACCCTTTGTTGTCTTGGAATACATCCAGGATGTGAGCTGGGTCAGAGCACTAGGGTCACCTCCCAGGTGGGGATGTAAGATCAGGGCGGAGTTGTCAAGCTCCCACTGGAACTCCCACTGGGCTCATGCCACCTCAGCATCTCATCTTCCCTTTGTATGCCCCAGATGAGTGTCAGAGGGAAGAACAGGAAGGAGCTTGTTGGGGGGCTTCTTAAGGACATCATGAGGCCTGCTGATGAAGCTTCACATCACTGGTATGTTAGGGCTCAAGGTGACCCTGGGGCCTCTCTCTGGATTCAACCCAAGTCCTTAGCCTGTGGCAAGGTGTAGCCCAGGCTGGCTGTGGGAGGGGAGTCATGGGTGGACTGGGCTGGGTTGCAAGGAGATTGTGCCACCCTGGGGGCCTGTTCCTCATAACCTAGGTAAGGATCCTGTCTGGCTCACTTAGAAGGTGGATGACTTGAGCACATACCTGCTGGAATACCACACCTGCATCTAAGATGCCTACCTCTGGGCAGACTTTGTGCCTGTCCATAGTGTATAGAGCCAAAGGGGCCCTGAATCCCTGCCCTCTCCTAGTACTTTCACTCCCTGGGGGAAAGAGGAGAGCAGGGAATGCCCTGGCATCTATCTGTCCATGGTGATGAATACCGTGGATGGGGCTTGATTCTCAGAGGTGAAGGCTCTGATGAGGGTTGTTCCCCAACAGGCCTAGCAGATGATTATATCCATTTCTGCTGCACTGAGCAGCTTGGGAACACAGGAAGTCAACCAACTAAAGATTCGAGGAATCTCACCTCTTGCCCTCTCCCTATGCCTGTGAACTCTGTGCCTATGAGAAGTCACTCTAGGCGGCTGCTGTCAGCTCTAGGTGGGAGGTTCAGAAGCTCCCACAGGGGCTTGGGAAAGGGGAGAGGGAGATTCCCAAGAAGCAGCTGAGGGCAGGGAGGCCTTGAACTGCACCAGATCCCTGCCCTAAGTCCTCCCCATCACCTAGAAGCTTGCTCAAATTGGCAGAGCTCAAGCCAGACACGGTAGCACACACCTGTAATTCCAGCACTTTGGGAAGCTGAGACAGGAGAATTGCGAGTTCAAAGCCAGCCTCAGCAACAGTGAGGGACTAAGCAACTCAGTGAGACCTTGTCTCTACTTAAAACACAAAATAGGGATGGGGATGTGGCTCAGTGGTCGTGTACCCGAGTTCAGTCCCCAGTAAACCCCACCAAAAAAAAAGTTGACAGAACTCTTTGAACTACTGAGGGCGAGTACTGCCTTGTATGCTCAAAGGCTTCCACAATGAGCATATATGTCCAGAAGAGTCTTGAGGGCAAAGCTGCAGAGCCAATTTGGAACATTAAGTGATAGGTGGGCCTGGTGCCACTCTGGACTTCCACTACTGACTAGTGTAGTAAGTGCAATGAAAGCAAGGATCCGTCCTCAAGGGTGTGTGAGATGAAAAGGGTAGGTAGGAAGTGGGCTTGGTAAGGCACAAAGATGTGCCACATGACTCTGGCAGGCTACCATGAGCCACTGACATCCTGTCCAGACACATTCCCAAACCCTTCTCCAAGGAAGTCACTGGAGTCTGTCAATCTTTCTTTTTTTGGACTTCTCTTCCCTGCCTGAGGCCCGTGCACAGAACCTACCCAAGACACAAAGCCCAAAGCCTTTAAACTTAACTTTCAGGTTTCTTGTGATCAGGCCACTGCTGCCTTTCCCAGCTCTGCCCAACATGCCCCCACTAAACCTGTGGCCCCAACACATACCAAGCTTGCACATCTGTAAAGCCTTTGCCTCGGGCTAACTCAATCGCCAAGGCCCAGGTCAGAGGCCACTTACACTCTGAAGTCCTCCCTGGCTGGCTCCCTTCAGCATCAGGGCCTCCTGACCTGTAGTTGTTACCAAGCGATTCTTTGCTAGATATTTTGAGGAAGAGGGGGCCTCACACACCTTAGCTGCCCTTTTGGAAAGCTCGCTTCCCAGTCTCCACCTACCTAATGCAGAACCTGGAGGGTCAGGTAGCCTGAAGAACCTGAAGCTGTCAGACATGAGATACTACATGTGAGACTCATGGGCAGCCAAGGCGAGAGGTGGCCCCAGGACACCCTTAGAGCTTGAGGTCAGTGGGAGAAAGGCCAGTGGGCAAAGGCTGTGGGCAGCGGTTGCCTTGTGCCTGGTGGCCCTAGGCCCTACCGTACCAGCAGCTACAGGCAACCATGAGAATGCCAGCAACGCTCTGGATAAAGCATGCACCAACTGGGAAGTGCTGCCAGTGATGATTGCCTGCCAGGCAGGGTGAGCCCCACAGCCAATAGTCCCCAAACTGGGCTCCCCAGCCACACCACCTATTCCCAGCCTTCCTCCTCCTTGCCAGAGCTTGTAGACTTCAGGTCCTGCTGGGTCTCCTCTTGCCACAAAAACTTGAGTTGGCAGAGCTGGAGCTCAAACATGCCAAGGTGAGAGCCCCTACCTTTCCCCAACTGTGTGTCTGTGTTGGGCAGGTCAGGTTGCTTGTGAGCAGCCCCATCTTGGACCAGGACCCATCCCTTCTCATTGGTGATGGCAAGCCCAGAGCTATGGAAAGGGCCCAAAGGCTGAGGTGTGGAAAGGAAAGCTTCTGGCCTAAGGAGTAGGAAACTTAAAAGGATCTCTCATTTCCAAGTCAGCACCCTACTCCTCCAGAAAACCCTTGTTCCCATAAAAGGGGAGATTCACCAGCCAGATTCTGCCCTAGGACCCTAAGTAATAAGGGCCCCAATCTCTCTTTCCCCTAAAAATGGTCACCAGCCGTAGTCTCATCTAACTCTCCTAGGGTCAGTCCAAGTTACTCCCTCTCTCAAAGGTGCTAGGCCCTATAAAAGGGAACAGCATGGCTACCGTGCCTGGCTAGGTAAGCAAAGCCCCAGGGACCCCAACTCCCTCCAAAAAGCTGAGGGCCAGCTTCTACCCTACTATTGGAGCTCATTGGACACCATCCCCCCACCCCCATTAATAAAAAGCCTGACTTTATAACAAAGGGACCTGCTCGTCTTTGCTTCTCTCAGCTCAAGGCCCACCAGGATCACCCTATGACTGGACAGAACAGCCAAAGTTTGCTCCACCTACAAATCCTAGCAAGACCAGAAGTTAGATCACATCTTCCTGACCAGAAAAACAGAACTACCTCTCCTACCTCCCTCCCAGAATCTGTGAAGCTAAGGGACTGTTAACTCCAGAACTTTCCTTCCTCCAGTCCAGCTGATTAGGGTGTTATTACTATTATTTTGGTGCTGGGGATTTAACAGTGCTGTATCACTGAGCTATATCCCCTAGCCCCGTTTTATTTTGGGCCTCCCCAAGTTGCCAAGATTATAGGCATGTGCCACTGACCCCAGCTTGACTAGGGTAATTTGAACTTCACATTACCTCCCTAATTCACTCTGCCCTGGGCTAGGCTTCTTGGCTCTTTATGCCTGTTAAGCAGTGAAAGCCCAAAGTACAGGCTGATGAGAGCCCATGGCAATGCTGGCAAGAGGCTCAGGACCCTGACAACACCCTTTTGGTTAAATACACAGAGGTGGGGCTCCAGACCTCGAGTCTGAAGTCCTGGGCTTCACCTGGCTGGCCCCACCCTGAATGGACTCCAGCCACATCTACATTAGGCCAAAGGCTTAACTTGGCCTTCTGACTCACAGCAACCACAGAACACAGCACTCATGGTTAATCAGCCTTCCTGAGGAAGAGGGGAGAGAGGAAGAAGACCAAAGAGAACCTTAAGAGTGGACAAAGTAGTTCAACAGGGCACTTGTAACCTATACCACAGCCCACAACAAACCAGGGACCCCACCTCAATAAGGCTCCAGGGGCAACTAACTCAGGTGTGAAACCATTTGTGTGTGAGGGTCCATACATCAATAGCAGACACACCATGGGTTCTGCCACCTCACCTCATACCTACTCCATCAACAGAAGAGCAGCAACTATCAGAACAGAGAAAGTCATCAGGCAGACAAGGGGTTGGGGTATACAGGAGAGAGGCTGTCCCTCTCAGCATACCTCCCTGCCAAGTTCCGCCAGGCCTCAACTAAAACAAACACCCCATTAACAAGCCTTTTTATTGTTGTATTTTTTTTGTTTTGTTTTGTTTTTTAATTGAAGGTCCCTTACTGGTCCTGCTTCCATGAATGGTCAAGACCAAGAGAAAAGGGAGGGGAACCAGCCGGCACAGGGAGGGATCATCTCCACAATATTCCATTTATACACAGAACTAAACAGACAAGCACAGAGTCACTATTGCGGTTAGAAGTTGGCAGCATGGGATGGGGGAGGAACAGGTGGGAAATAGGGTGTCGTTAAAAAAAATACAGGCCCCCCCCAAACTGGGTGCCTGGGGGAAGACTTGGTCTGTTTCAACCCAAGAGGAATAGAAGATCAAAAGCAGTTTGGGAAGGCCAGAACCGTCAGGGATGGAGGGAGGAGGAAGGTCCAGGGGGTGGGGGGGCTGTTTGGCAACTGGGGTGAAGGGAATGCCCTCCCCCTGCTGGGATCCCCCCAGCCCCTCCGGTCTGGCAGGAAGGGGGCAGCCTGCAACCCCCAAGGGCAGGTCTGGGGCTGCCAGATGCTCCAGGCAGGGGGCTGGAGGGGGCTCACAAAGGCTTGCCCTCCAGAGAGATGACGGCACTGCCCCCCAGTTTTTCAGCCAGGGTGCAGCGGTCCTTGACCTCCTCGTAGCAGTTTGCTTGTAATTCATGCTTGATCCCTGTGGGGAACAAAAAGGAGCATCTGTGAACAGGAAGCACTGGGGTAGGGAGTTTCTGTGGCTGGGAAGGAGCCATCAAAGCAGATTAAAATAAGGAACAACCCAATAGGCAGGCAAGATGGGAGGGAAAACCCCCTCCGCCATGTCACTCAACCCCACCTGCAGCCAATACAGAAAAGTACACATTGCTGGTCCTCACCTGTCAGCTTCTTCTTGATGGCATCCTTGGAACTGGCATAGATCATTTTGCTCTTAAGGGGTGCAGACTCAGGGGCCCTGGAGACAAAGAGTCAGGGAACTTGCCACAACTGCCCACGAGCTCTACACAACCCAGAGAGAAACACTAGAGCTAACCTCCAGCATTGAGGAAGTCTGTCAAGTTCCCCACTAGCAAGTGTTTTGTTACAAACCCTCCCCTCCAAATCTGCACCTCTGGGCTAACCAGCAGGACTTCTGTCAAGCCCCCCTCCGGAGAAAGGGGACAGGAGACAGGAAGTGCCTGAATTAGGAGCTCACCAGAAGATAAACACCAGGTCCTCCTTCTTGCTCTCCTTGGTCTCGTAGGTTGCATCATAGAGGGCATAGCGGCAATCCTTGTCTGGCAGCATCTTGACAAAGGTGGCGTAGGGGTCATCCACAGTCTGGCCCACATCACCTACCAGGATCTCCTTGCCTTCCTCTAGGATGATGTTCTTCTTGTCTTCACTCAGGCAGAAGAGCACCGCCTTCTTGCGCTTCTTCACTTCCTCTGGCGTTGAAGACTTGCGCACTTTCATATCATTGAACACCTTGATGACGCCATCAGAGACAGCCACACCAGAAGCCTGAGACACAAACCAGATACACCTTATAAGGAAAAGAACTCTGGGGAACTGCTCCTTAAAGTCTCTCCTTTCTATTCTCAAGAGATCTCACTCTGGATGCCAAGTATAGCCCTTAGCCCTGGTCAAGGGTTCACTAATTTCCTTTCCAAGGCAAGTCACTACTTTCACAATCAAGTCACTGTCAAAGGACCAAACAGCATACAACCCCTGCATGGCAGCCATGGAAGACCTTGGATTACCTAGTCCAACATCCCTCTCCTCTATTTTATAGGACAGCAACTGAAGACCAGTGAAAAGCAAAACCTTGCCTGTGCTGTGAACCCTGAATTAAAGGAACCCACGGGCTACTAATTTGGTTCCTATTCCCGTTAATCCATCCACCCCAGTCTTTGGATAAAGGGACGGCTTTGAACTTCACAGACAGAAGGACGAAATACATGGGTCATAGTCTCCTCTTCAAAAAGGAAACCAAGTCTCTACAACACTCAAGACGAGTCACCAACAGGTGTACAACAGTTCTAGCAAGCCCATCAGAACAGCTCGATTCAGTTACTACAAAGTGACCCTCTTTCCTACTGGGATCTTCTCCAATCAAGAAAAGAATTCTAACTCCCAATTAGGACCCTGGGAGACAACTCTGGGTCCTCCAAGAGTGGTTCAGGGTCCCAAAAGTCGCCAATACCAGGTGTAACTCTAGTTCCCAGCATCCTTTAAACTACGCTGGATCTTGCTACAGGAAACTCTAAAAAGAGGGAGGCAGCGACTGTCCCTGGTGAAATCTACACACACACCCCCCCACCCAGGCTGCAGCGGAAGCTAGCCACGTGACTCGGCCGCTTCCGGAGTGGGCGGAGAAGAGATGGGCTAGGCCCGGCCCCCTCCCCAAGGGAGAAACCCGCATCATAGAGGCAGTGGCACCTCCAGGGTCTCAACATCCAGAAATCGACTTTAAGGACGGGGCTATAGGTCCGTCAGCTACAGGCTGTTGCTTGGGCAGGTTACACAAGCCTCAGTTCTCGACGCCTTCAGGCTAAATATAGGGGGCGGGGCGGTTTCCGGGCGGTGCCCGCCTGGGTCACTTCCCTAAACTCGGCTCCACCCTCAGGCCCCATCCGGCAAAGCCAAAGGCCCGCTTGCCCGGAGCTTCAGCGCCGGAGGACAGGCTTGAAGGTGTGCGCACGCGCCGGTCGACAACGCCGTTCCAACCCTGGCCCGCGGTACAGGCAAAAACCCAGTTCGCCGTGCGCGCTCGCTTGCTCGCTCCCAGTAGGGCCACGGCCTCTAAGGTCCACTCCAAGCCCTATGGTGCAAGCTCCTAACCGTAGGCCCGGCGCCCCAAACAGAACGCCGTCGACAACATCCCCCTAGGCGCCGCGCCCCGCCTCTCCCGGGAGCCGGCATCCCTGCCACCTGCTCCCGAGACAGATCCGCCCGCTGAGGGAGGGTAACGAGGAGAAAGGAACAGCCCTTGGGTGGGGCGCGCGCGCCGAGACCTCTCGCGCGCTTTTCTCTAGCCGCCCCCGGGCCAGGTTTGGATGCCGCGTGCTCCGCCGAGCGCGCGCCCTCGGGAAACGCGTTACGCCGGCTGCTCCGTGAGGGGCGCGTGCCCGCGCGCCCCTCCCCCACGCCCGGTGTCCGCGCGGGCGCACCAGGGGGTGGGGGAGGGGAAAGGCGTCCAGGGGGCGCGCGAGCGACGTCCCAGCCGGCCCTTCCTCGCGCCCACGGGCGCGCACGCGCGGCCCAGCGCCGCCCGCCCCTCAGTCCGAGACCCTCATCCCGCCCGGGGCGCTGGGGGAGGGGGCGCGGACATCACTCCCCGGTGATCCCCGCGCGCAAGCGACCGATCCGCAGCCGCCTCCCCTCTGGCACCGTGACCTGCCGCTCACCATGTTTCCGGAAGCGAAAGGAAGACGGCAAGAAGAGCCGACGAAGACGAGAGCCGCCGCAGCTGCTGCCGGGATCCGACTGAACGCGGCCTCTCCCGGCCCCTTCCGTTTAGTAGGAGCCGCACAATGAGGGGCGGGGCGGGCTTCCGGCGCTCCCCGAGCGGGCCGACGGGAAATGGAGTCCAAGGGTCCTGCGCCGTCGTAGGGCTTTCTGGGTAATAGTCTGTCGCATCGCCCACCACCCTGCTCCGCAGTGCATGCGTGGAAATGTAGGCCGAGGCTGAAGGGGCGGAGACACGGCGCGGAAAGTGAGCCCATTGGTGGAATTTCCCAGGAAACATCCTGACCTGAGCTATAGTCCCGGCGCTGGGTAAAATGACCCGAAACCCTTTCTCGACTAAACCATTCTTCGAGTGAAATGGTTTTTCTATGACCCATCTGTCACTTCCTGGATTACTTAGTCTGAAATTTTTATCTGGAATAGAATTTTGCTTCTCTGAATCGAAGCAACTATTTATTGGCCTGGAATCCCGTCCTAAAGCAAGGAGAAACGCAAGTATAAAGGTGTCCTAAATAAACATTTGAATACCCTTCGTATGCGAAGCCACTGTGGTCTCCTGAGGAAAGGTCATGTGCAACTTCAACAAAATGGGAAGAGGAAAGAGAAAGGCTATTAGGAGAAACTTGAAAAGAGAGCTTTATCCTTGCTTAAAGATATTTGTAAAATCCATTAGGCAGTAAAGGGAGTAGGCGAGGATTTGTGCATTCAAGAATTCTTGTGCCTTTCACCAAACAAGGAGAAGAGGGAAACGATACCAAGCTAGACTTGAACCTAGTTCATAGGTTTATGGCTATTCTGATACTCGCAAAAAGGATCAGGACCTTAAGAGTAAACTGGAGTGGGAAGCTCTGGGAAGATTTCATTAGCATAGAACAATGGCCATGGCTTCACATTCTGCAGGAAAAGAAGGCAAGGTCGCGAACAAGTCAGACACAAGGGGAATTGGGGACCTTAATCCCATTAGCAGAATAAAGAGTGTAAATGGAGAACAGTGCCAGGGAGTGGGGTACCTCGCAGAGCATGCCGGGGATTGTAGTCGGGGATACCCAGCCACACCGCCTATGGGCCAAACTCCAGGAGCTCCAGGTAGAGGCGGTAGCTCGACTCCGCCTCCCCGAAGCGGGGACGCTACTGGAGGCTACAAGGCTACTAGCACCACCTTTTTAGAAACTAGCAGTTTCCCAGAGCAACGAGGAGGGGGTGGGGGCTTCGCAGTTACCCTGGAGAGCTCTCCGCCCGCCCCCGACCGCGGGATGCCCTAGATGTCCTTATTAGGACAAGAGACTAGAGGAGGTGGGGCCAGCCCCAAAGCCGGCTTCAAGCTCCTTATAAGGCCTCGTGGGGAGGGAGGAGAGAGCCCGGAGCCGGCTGAGGATGCTAGACTGCTGGCTAGGCGGAGTCTGAAGGGCAGGCCTGAAGCTCTGGCGCCCGCCCCGCTCCTTGAAGGCCCCCTCCTCCCGACTTCCGGCAGGATAGCTAGAGGCGAGGGCGGGGAGGCAAAGTGGCTGCTTTAACCCGTGTCCAGATCCTTTGTAAGTGACCGTCAACCCGGGACCTCTTTGAAGTGTTTCCATCCTCAATCTACTCGAGGACCCTCCCACTTCGAATGAGACACAGAAGTGACGAGTGTCCTCTTCTACCTTTGTCCACAGCCTGCTACACAAGATCCGACCACGTGTCCACCCGAGGCCTCCTCCCTTGCCAGGACAGGCGGCATCTCTTTCTTACAGTCTTTCTCCTACTTGTCCTCGCCCTCAGTCCACCTAGCTTGGGCCTTCTGTGCACATCTCCTACTTCGCAGCCCCAATCACACTCGCACGCCGTGCACGCACGATGCCCTGGGTCCCGCGGCCCCGGATCACTATTTTCCTCAGATCCTTCGCTCTTCCTGCCTTACCTTTGGGTCCTCATCCCCTGCAGACCTTTTTAGATGTTCCTCTCACAAATATAATTACACTCACTTGTCCACACCCCCAACAACTCAAGTCCAGTCTCTCTCCAACCACCTCTGCAAAGGAGAAGCTGAAACTCAGACCTTGGAGCAGCCAAATTCAGGTTGCTCCGTTAAGCGCCGACTCAGCCAGCCCTCCGAGTCGCAGGGGGCGCTGTCCGTCTTCCTATCGCTTGTACAAAGATGCCCCTGCTCTCGCATCTGCAGTGGGAGGAAGGGGCGTGTCAAGGCTCCAGGGCCTGGATGCGGCGGGTCCAAAAGGCTGGTCCTGGTTTGGGGAGTGGAGGCAGCATAGGCCAAAAGTGGTAGGGACTGCCCTCCTATTAGCCACTTCGAGTAGTGTAGGGGCGAGGAGGGCGCAGGAGACTATCCTCCAGTTCGTGCCCATCTGGGGCCACGTGATTAGAGAGGTCTCGCCCTTGCACCGGCCCCAGCCAGGTGTTCCAGTCCCGACCCCCAAACTGGCGGAGTCCCAGTCTTGCGGGCTCGAGGCACCAGAGGATCCGCCCTGGGACTCATGGCGGCGCCGGTCCGCCTGGGCCGGAAACGCCCGCTGCCGGTTTGCCCCAACCCGCTCTTCGTGCGCTGGCTGACTGAGTGGCGGGATGAGGCGGCCAGCAGGGGGCGCCGCACGCGTTTCGTGTTTCAGAAGGTGGGTCCGAGTCAAGTGGGAACCGGTGCTGGCTGAGCCAGACGACCTGGCCTATCCTGACCTAGTTCCCTACCCCGGCCCCTGCCAGGCGCTGCGCTCCCTCCGGCGGTACCCGCTGCCCCTGCAAAGCGGGAAGGAAGCTAAGATACTCCAGCACTTCGGAGATGGGCTCTGCCGTATGCTAGACGAGCGGCTGCAGCAGCACCTAGCTTCAGGTAGTGAGCACCTCTGGCAGGGGTGGGAAGATCCTCAGCCTCCCCTAGGTGCAGCCTCTGTACCATCTTGAATGTTTCAGTTGCGAAATTCCCCACCCCTGTGCTAGTTGCTGTTTGACTTGAAGCTAGTGGTTGGGGCTCTCACATACACAAGCAGACTGCATCCCACACCTCGCGACTGCCAGATTACATGTGGTGGGGGACTCACTCTCTTTTGCTCCCACAGATAACCGTGCTCTTGGCTCCCCATCTGGAGAGATGCGTCCAGCCCAGAAAGGGCCACCTGCCAAGGTCCAGGACTCTTCCATGCCAGTGAAGAAGCAGCAAGGGGAATGGGTAGAAATGAGAGTACTGTGAGGAGGATTTCTTGACTTTAGAGCCTCAACAGGCCTGGGTCCAAATCTTATGGATGATGCCTGGCCTGGGGCAAATGACTTATCCTCTCTGAGGCTGTGTTTTATCTGCAATGGGAATATTGGTAACAGCTGTAGAGGGAGTTCCTTAACTGAACTATTTAAGGGGGCCCAGCCCAGGAAGTAACAGGGCTGCTGTTACTCATTGTTCCTGTCCTGCGGTGGGTGGCAGAACTGAGGCTGGGCTCAGCAGCTGCCCCCTGCTCTTCAGCTCTGCACTGTCCCATCCAGATTTGCAGGAGGGTCATTCCATCTTCTGGCTCATTAGATAAGAAACCTGGAGGCAACTGAGGGACTTGCCCAGCACCATGCAGCCGGCTGAAACAGCCTTGCTAGGAACTGAGCCGTCAGTGACTTGCCAGCATTTGTGTTCAGAGTCCCTGTGTTCCTTTCAGGTTCTTGCCCAGCCCCAAGCAGGAGGCTCTGGTGGCTACTGGCCAGCTCGGCACTCGGGAGCCCGAGCAGTCCTGCTGGAGCTCTACCAGGAACACCTGGTTAGTGCTTGGCCACACTGGTAATAGCCAGTAGAGGCAGTGGGGTGTGGGGAGGTTCCTGGAAGTGCAAGGTGGACAGAGATCATCTCTATCACTCTGACAGAGTGAGAAGGAGCCTCAGCACGGAACCTACCCTGTTGTTTCTGTTTCAGAATCCTGCAGGCCACAGCTTCCTAACCAAGGAGGAGCTGCTGCAGAGGTGTGCCCAGAAGGCCCTCAAGGTAAGCACCAAGGTGGAGATAAACAGGTGGAACTCCTCAAACTGTCCTTCATGGCAGTGAGCAGTGGCATGGGGGGTGGCCAGCGCCTGGAGCCAGCTTCGATTTATAGCACTAGAGGCTCTCTGAGGGCCTCCTTCCCTATCAACAGGTAGTCCCTGGGAGTGCTCGAACCTGGCCAGCTCTCCGTTCCCTCCTGCTTAGGAACCTGGTCCTCAGGACACACCAGCCAGCCAGGTAAGACCAGCTTCAGGGGATATAGGAGGCAGGGACAGGATACATGTGATATCCTTGGTGAGTCCCTACAGTTACAATTCGCTGTTGAAGCAGGGGAGGACTGGCCTTTCCCACGAGGAGCCCACACTAAGCTGGGAGGCTGAGAAAAGAGGATTGCAAGTTCGAGGCCAGCCTCAGCAACTTACCGAGACCCTGTCTCAAAAAAATAAAAAGGGCTAGAGATGTAGCTCAGTGGTAAAGTGCCTCTGGATTCAGTCCCCAGTACCAAAAAAACAAACAAAGGAGCCCATACTGTTAGGAACATGTGAGCAACAATTGGGGGCAGTAGGAGATGGAGAGTGGATGCCAATGTTATTAAAGGAGCTGAAAGCCTTTGCCAAGGAGAGGGCATTTAGCATGTCTTAAAATTTGTTTTTTTGTTTGGTTTTAGCAATGGGAATTGAACCCAGAGGGTCTTTGCAACTGAGCTATATCCCCCAGCCATTTTATTTTATTGTTGGTTTTTTTTTTTTTTTTTTTTTGAGACAGAGCCTTACTCAGTTGCTCATGGACTATATTGCTGAGGCTGACCTTGAACTTCTGATCCTCCTGCCTCAGCCTCCAGAGTTGCTAAGATTACAGGCATGGCATGTGTTAAGATCTGGCTGATAGAAAGTAGGACATGGTGGTGGAAGCCTAAGATCCCAGCTACTTGGGAGGCTGAGGCAAGACTCTAAAACTTAGCAAGAGGCAGACTCAAAAATTTTAAAAAGCTGAGAAGGAGACTTAATGGCAGAGTGCCCCTGGGTTCAATCCCCAATGCAAAACAAAACAAAGCAAAACAAAAAACAAAACTTGAGAGGGGAAGAGCAGGCAGGGAGGAGGCAACAGAATGAGCGAACAAAGAGAAAGCAGTTTGATTGCCTGTGACATGTGTTACACAGGAGAAATGACACTAGACAGGTCCCCAGAAAACTGATCTGAGGGGCAAGAAGACAGGGAGCCAGAGGACTGGTTTTTGCACAGGCTGCCAAGGTGGAGAGAGGCCGGCCTCGCTGGGGGCAGCAGGACAGCCTGCCAGGTGTGAGTGAAAAGGAAAAGCTACGTTTGTCTCCTCTGCCTCCCAGGTACTCACTGACCCCAGAGGGCCTGGAGCTGGCCCAGAAGTTGGCTGAGTCAGAAAGCCTGAGCTTGCTGAATGTGGGCACTGGACCTGAGAAGCCCTCTGGGGAGAAGCCAGCAGTGCCAGGAGCAGCCTCAGCTGAGCTGTGAGGAGGGAGGGGCAGAAATGAAGCCAACACCACACCCTTATCTCCCTGACCTACAACTGCTGCCCTACCTTTTTGTGGGTTGTAGGGGGGATCCCCTGACACTGGGAGTTCTGGCCTCACATAGAGTAACCCCCCTCCACAGTGGGGCCATTGAAGGACAGACCCAGCAGCCACTGCTGAAGCTGGGGCCTGGAGAGTACAGGGTGCTGTTATGTGTGGACATCAGTGAGACCAGGGGGTATGTAGAGGGGGAAGCCCATGAAGATGATCAGAGGATGCTGGAGGGTGGAGGGTACTGGCCTTCCCTGACCTTGGTGTCCCTCCCTGTAATTTCAGGGCAGGACATAGGCAAGAGCTACTCCGGGAGCTACAGCGGATGCATGTGGCCCACACAGTGCGCAAGTTGCATGTTGGGGACTTTGTATGGGTGGCACAGGAGACCAGGCCCAGAGACCCAGGTAAATGGCCATGGATGGGCAAGCATCTGAGGCAGGCTTTTGGGGGAGAGATGGGACACAAGCCAATAGGATTCTTTGGCTTCTTGGCAGCCAGACCTAGAGAGTTAGTCCTGGACCACATCGTGGAACGCAAGCGACTGGATGACCTGTGCAGCAGCATCATTGACGGCCGTTTCCGGGAGCAAAAGGTTCCTTTGCTGGCCCTCCTCACCTTGCTTCCTGCCTGCTCCGGGGCCACCACCTCAGCCCAGAGGCAGTGGGGGAGCACTGCTGGGAGTCCTCAAGGCAGAGCCCCCATGGACTGCAGCCACGCCCCATTAAAGCTGCTATTTGCAGCCCCAGGTTCAGACCTCCTCAGGCCACCAGACTTGCAGTAAGAATGCAGGGTTTTTGCCTGGGCCAAGGAGCATATTAAAGACCCCCTGTGTACCTAGCGCCTGCAGTCTTGGTTAAACAGGGCCCAAATGTCTGTAAGTAGAAATGCAGAGGCTGTGCCTTGGTCCCTGCTGCTAAACTGATGCTATATCACAGAGGCCACAGACAGGCCAAGGGAGGCTTGAAGGGTGGGCAGCATTCAGACAGTGAAGGGCTTTCCTACAAGTCAGCACAAGCTCAGGTGTGCAGGCTCCTCTGAGACAGCAAAGATGAGGAGGCTAACTAGTGGGACGGCATCACCTCACAGTTGTGACGTGATAGACATTCCAAGCACGTGGGCCTGACCCTTCTGCTTCTCTATCTTCCCCAGTTCCGGCTGAAGCGCTGTGGTCTGGGGCACCGAGTGTACCTGGTGGAGGAGCATGGCTCAATCCACAACCTCAGCCTTCCTGAGAGCACACTGCTGCAGGCTGTCACCAACACCCAGGTAAGCCTGAGGCAGGGCCCGGCTCTTGGGGGCTATAGTCTGATGGTTTAGGCCAGGAACTGCCACCTCCTGTGGGTCCTTTTCACCAGGTCATTGATGGCTTCTTTGTGAAGCGCACAGTAGACATTAAGGAATCAGCTGCCTACCTTGCCCTTTTGACACGGGGTCTGGAGGGACTCTACCAGGTAAGCAGATGCACCTGTCTCAACTGATCCCTCACCTGGGCCATGGCTTCCCCAAGGGAGGAAAGGCTGGCCTGATGAGGCCTAGGACTGGGCAGACTGCTGGTGGTTGACCCTTAGAACTCTAGCCTGGCCTCAGTCCCCTCTTCCCTCAGGGCCACACCCTACGCAGCCGTCCCTGGGGAACCCCAGGGGACCCTGAATCCGGGGACAGGCCCTCCCCAAACCCACTCTGCTCACTCCTCACCTTCAGTGACTTCAACACAGGAGCCATCAAGAACAAGGTACTGCCTCTGCCCGGTTCCCTTCAGGCGGCCTGGCCCCCAACCACCTAACATGTGCCTTCCCCAAACTCAGGCCCAGTGTGTACGCGAGGTATTCGCTCGGCAGCTGATGCAGGTTCGCGGAGTGAGTGGGGAGAAGGCAGCGGCCCTGGTGGATCGATACAGCACCCCTGCCAGGTATACCCCTGTGTGGCCCTTCAGGGGTCCTTAGCCCGTGCCCTGCTTGCATGGAATGCAGCTTAACCAGTACTTTTGAGGAGTGGGCCTGGCTCCTCGTGGGCTGTGGAGAGTCAGAGTTTGGCAAATTCAGCTGAACCCAGGACTGCTCATGGAGGTCAGTCAGACAGGACTGGATGATGTCCGAGGCATGGGGGAGGGTACATCTGGTGCATCAGAAAATGGTTCCTGGAGGAGGGGGCTGGGCCACAAAGACTAGGGGAGCTTTTGGAGCCTGTGCTGATTCTGTCCCAGTATTTTAAGGAAGAGGGCAGAGCAGGACGGAGCAGGACCAAAATGCCAAGCACAGGAAGTGTGCTGTGTCCTGACCTCCCCGCCCCAGGCTGACCCCCCTCCTACCTCAGCTCTCACTGTGCTGGCTCAGATAGTCAGCGTCATATACCCCACCCCCAGCCTCCTGGCTGCCTATGATGCCTGTGCCACCCCCAAGGAGCAAGAGATGCTGCTGAGCACCATCAAGTGCGGGCGTCTGCAGAGGTGAGGGGGAGAGAGAATCTGGAGGGAGTCTGGGGCCTGGGCCACGCTAGGTCTCGACCAACCCCACCATTCTCTTCCTGTAGGAATCTGGGACCTGTTCTGAGCAGGACTTTATCTCAGCTCTACTGCACCTATGGCCCCCTGACTTAAACTGCACACAGAGCCCGAACCCAGTCCTGTCTCTCGCTCCCCGCAAGCTAGCCAGTCTTTTAACCAGGACTTTTTGGGCTATAATAAAAACCTTGAAGTGTTTGCAGGCTTATGTATTATGGAAGTGACATCAGGATCCAAGGCCCTTGTGAAATATGCAGCAAAGAGGAGATGAAGCCATATGGTCCTGTGTTACTGCTTTTATGCAGTGCTGAGGGTGGAACCCAAGGCCTCCAGTGTGCTAACCAAGCACTATAGCACTAAATTACACCCCCAGCCTGTCTGGTGTATTTTAAAGCAAGCTTCTCAGGACCTGGGATTCCCTGGTCAGGGAGATGGAGTCAGTGGGGCATTGGAATTTTGAATCTATTGTCCCTGACCATAGAAAATTTCCTTTGGTAAGAGGTTCTGCAGGTTGGAAAAGAAAAGCTGAAAAACCACCCACTGGTTGCCTAATTTTATAGATTAGAAAACAGGCCAGGAAGCCACCTAGGGCTTGTTCCATACCTAGTTTGAGGCAGAGCTAGGATTAGAACCCTGGGCATTCTGGTACTATCTGGAGCAGGGTTTCTCAGCTAGATCTAAAACTCCACTGGGGCCCAGGGTCTTCGTGCCTTTTTACCTTCTCCTCCCTCGGGGTGACTCTGAAGCCTGTGACAGAGTTCCCAGTTCCCATCAGTGGGGCCCCTCAGCCTGAACACAGAGCTCCCCCTTTAGGTAGGCTTGGGCCTGCCTCCCACAAGCCCATCCCCTCCTCCAGGCTGAGGTTACTCACCCACCTCAGCCACCAGGACTCCTTCTTTCTCCCTTTATTGCCTTTCTCTTTCTGCCCTTCACAACATCTCCCTTTTAGCAGAACAGTCATGCCTGAGCCCCAAGCTCCTTGTCTACAGGGAGCTGCAGGGAGAGTGGCTCCTCCCTCTCCCTCGCTTCAGGTCCCTCCCTTCAGAAGGTGTAGGCCCCCACGAAGATGGTGAGTCTCAGTACAGAGCTGGCCCGGTAGCTCATGAGGGAGTTCATGGTGACCATCTCCAGGTCCAGCACGTACTCCCGGGGGCCCGTCACTGGCCGGGCGAGAACCAGCATGGCGCTGACGTTGTTGATTTGCTGCAGGGCACAGTGGATGGCAGATGTAGACTGTGTGAGCCTATGTGCCAGGACCCTACCCCAGCATCACCTCCCTGCCCTGTGGCTGAGAGGTGGGGAGAGAGCCCTGGCCATCAGGCTGTAACCCTGGTTCTCATCTGGCTTTCTTTTTTTTAATTTTTTAATTTTTTTTTGATACTAGGGATTGAACTCAGGGGCACTCGACCACTGCGCCACATCCCCAGCCCTATTTTGTGTTTTATGTAGAGACAGAGTCTCACTGAGTTGCTTAGCCCTCGCCGTTGCTGAGGGTGGCTTTGAACTCGCGATTCTCCTGCCTCAGCCTCCCTAAGTGCTGGGATTACAGGCTTGAGCCACCGCGCCCGGCTTCTCATCTGGCTTTCTGACACCCTAGGTGTCTCCTGTCTCCTCCTGTACCATGCCCTCAGAGTCTCCCACTGGTGCTTTCCCTACCCTTCCAGATAAAATTATTTAACAAGAGTTCACACTGATGATTCAAGACCAGATGTGACTTGAAAGTGATGGGGGCCTTTGGTGATTCAGAGCAGGCAGATTCCCCTTCAAAGGAATCAGTTTCAAAAAGGAAAAAGCTCTGACGCCAAACACCTCATCACACTGAATACAGCACGAGGACCATGGGTCTGAGACCCTCTCTGTTCGTTGTGAGCCACACATGGACCCCTGCCTCTACAGCTCATTAATAGAAATGGATTCTCTAACCTGAGCCCCTACACAAACCTCTGCTACTGTCCCATTTTTATGGGTGAAGAAATTGTGGCCAGATAGGGAAACCAGTCCCAATGACTCAAACCCCAGTGCCCAAGTGCTTGTTAGAACTGCCTGTAACATCTGTAATTTGTACCCTGGAAATGTAGAATGCCTCCTAGTTTCCCAAGAAGTCCTACCTCCCAAGGGGGGGCTTTGAGAAGAGAGTCTGGGCATTAGTACAGTCCAGTCTCTGTTTAGGGCTTCCTGGAAATCCATTTTGGAGTATGCATGTCAGTTGAGAGGTGGGAGCAAAGGAGAGCCTTACCCTAATGTAGAAGTCCCCCTGTGAGTTTCCAGCACGAATCTGAAAGGCATTGTAGGCGCCAGGGTAGACAGAGGTCGCCTGAATCTGGAACACATCTGCCGGCACGCTCCGCTCTGAGGTGATGCTCATGTAGCGGTGCACAATGGATGAAGGCTGCTCCCGACACAGGGGGTTGGAGGCAGGACAGAGGCAGCGGCTAGAGACCCCCCAGGTGGGGGAATATGAATGAGCTCCTGGCGCGTCCCCCAGATTTGGCCCATCCCCCAAATATTGCCCAACCCCGAAAGGAGGGACTCTCAAGAGGCTCTGCCTACACCTGATATAAGACTACAACTGGCCCTGTGCAGTGGCACATGCCTGTAATCCCAGCACTTAGGGAGGCTGAGACGGGAGAATCGCCAAGTTCAAAGCCAGCCTCAGCAATGGCGAGGAACTAAGCAACTCAGTGAGACCCTGTCTCCACATAAAACACAAAATAGGGCTGGGGATGTGGCTCAGTGGTCAAGTACCCCTGAGTTCAATCCCCAGTACCAAAAAAAAAGACAACTCCCACCAGCTTTCAGGGGCACTCACCAGTCCAGTTAGATGCCGGTCTGCCCTACAGCCATCTGGGAGTTGTGGTTTTTGTGAAGGCAGTGCATTGCGCTTACTTACTTGTCTGACACCTGGACGTAAGGCTCCAAACAGCGGTTGGTATCCACACAGCGGTAGCCCCCATGAAAATTGACACAGGTTTGGGCCTCAGAGCACTGATGTGCTCCAGACTCACACTCGTCAATGTCTGTGCCAGGAGAGAAGGGCTAGAATCAGGGGCTTTAGGTAACCAGCCTGACATTACTCTGCCTGCCCCCCTCCGGGGAACCTGTACCTTGGCAGAGGCGTGTGGCCATCAGCTGGTAGCCCTGCGGGCAGTGGCAGGAGAAGCGGCCTGGCTCGTTGATACAGCGGTACTGGCAGAGGTAACTGGAGTAGCTGCACTCATCGATATCTGGGGGAAGGTGGGGATGAGGACTCTGGGCCATCCTCATAACTGAGTCCCACAAAGGTGTACTGAGAGAGCCCGTCCCCAAGTTAGGCTGAATGTGGGAAGAGAAGAGGGCAAGAAAAGCTCTAGATCTCAAGAGGAGGATAGAGCGTTCAAAGAGAAGTCCGAGCCCGCCCGGCGCGGTAGCGCACGCCTGTAACCCCAGCACTTTGAGAGGCTGAGGCAGGAGGATTGTGAGTTCAAAGCCAGCTTCAGTGATGGCGAGAAGCAACTTAGTGAGACCCTGTCTCTACAGTAAAAAACACAAAATAGGGCTGGGGATGTGGCTCGGTGGCTAAGTGCCCCTGGGTTCAATCCCCGGTACCAAGAAAAGAGAAAAAAGTCTGGGTATAGCTCTGAGGTAAGAATCCAGCATGTGCAAAATCCTGGGTTGTTTTTCTTTTTTTTAAAATTTTTTTTTCAAACCTTTATTTTTTTATTTATTCATGTTATTTTGTATGTAGTGCTGAGGATTGAACCCGGTGCCTCATGCTTGCAAGACAAGCACTCTACCACTGAGCCACAACCCCAGCCCAAGATCCTGGGTTTAATCCCCTGCACCACCAAAAAGAAGAAAAAAAGAAAAGGAGGGTCTTCCTGCCTCCTGGCTCACAGACCTCTCTCCACCCCAGGAGTGTAAGATGCAACGAGTGGGGTGGGCCCTGGGAATCTAGAGGCTTAGGTGTGAATCCTGCTAATTTGAGGGGAACTTCAGTTTCCCTGTCAATAAAAGGAGTGGTTAAACAAGTCCTGAGGGTTCAGACTGCTCTAGTTTTTAGTAATTTGCCCAATTCCTGCAATCCACAATCAGGCCAAGCACCCAATGACCTGTGCACACTGTGAACCACACAGGCAGGGCACCATTTTTCTGGTCTTGTTCCCTTCATGCTGCTAGGCACCAACAAGGCGCTACCCCACAGTGAAGCATGACATAAACAGAGTCCATGCCAGGTGACCTGGAGTGAGAAATCCAGGATAGAACTCTGGCACCATCTTAGCCTTGCTGTGTGAACTTCGACAAGTTACTTAACCTCTTAGTGGGAAAATGAAAGTCACGGTTTACCCAGGACTTATGCTTATTTTCTGCAATCCTCCCCCAAACCTGGAGAGAGAGATTAATGTCCTCATTTTGGAGAAAGGAAAAAATTGTACCCACCTCCTAGAATTGTTGACAGAATGAAACGAGGTCAAGTATGTGAGGGAAGTGCCCAGCACAGCCTAGTTCTCAGTAAATGGTTCACTTTTAGGATCTGATGGAGTCTATTATTGTCCCACTTCATCCTCCACACAACCCATTTTACAGAAGAAACAGGCGTGGGGAGAAGAGTGACTTGCCCTAGTGCAGATTCAAACACAAGTGGGCCTGACTCCCAGGAAGAGTGGCGCCCACATCCTCCTCTGTCTCCCCTGTGAACTTCAGGAGAGACCTAATTGTCTTCCCCACCAGCCTAGCCCAGAGTACATGAGAGAGATGTGGCTACAGAGGATGGGACACTAAAGAAAGGACGGTGTGAGCCGGGCGCGGTGGCTCACGCTTGTAATCCCAGCACTTAGGGAGGCTGAGACAGGAGAATCGCGAGTTCAAAGCCAGCCTCAGCAATGGTGAGGCACTAAGCAACTCAGTGAGACCCTGTCTCTACATAAAACACAAAATAGGGCTGGGGATGTGGCTCAGTGGTCGAGTGCCCCAGAGTTCAATCCCTAGTACCA
>CM053399.1:6518537-6532564 GCA_028644305.1 Xerus rutilus | reverse complement strand
GCTCACGCTTGTAATCCCAGCACTTAGGGAGGCTGAGACAGGAGAATCGCGAGTTCAAAGCCAGCCTCAGCAATGGTGAGGCACTAAGCAACTCAGTGAGACCCTGTCT
Source organism: Xerus rutilus (assembly GCA_028644305.1). Lineage (NCBI taxonomy): Eukaryota > Metazoa > Chordata > Mammalia > Rodentia > Sciuridae > Xerus > Xerus rutilus. The sequence goes on along the minus strand of CM053399.1, from coordinate 6,532,455 downwards.
CTACATAAAACACAAAATAGGGCTGGGGATGTGGCTCAGTGGTCGAGTGCCCCAGAGTTCAATCCCTAGTACCAAAAAAAAAAAAAAAAAGAAAGGACGGTGTGGCTGTATGATGCAGGGCCTTGGGGGACCAATGCAGGAGCCTGTGGCAGGGGTGGGACTCTCACCACTGCAAGAGAAGCCATCCCGGTGCAGCTCATAGCCCTGGTGGCAGCGACACAGGAAAGTCCCATAGGAATTGAAGCAGCGCTGCTCACACGGGGCTCCCATGTCACACTCGTTCACATCTGGGGGTGCCAGGAAAAAATGGGCAGGGCAAAACCTGAGGAATGGTCCAGAGCCCCCACTCCACCTAGGTGGGTCAGGAAGGAAGCTCCCCCACCTCACACCTCCCTGCCCAGGAGCCTGGCCTGGCCCAGCCTCACCCACACAGGAGCGGTTGTTGGGCCCCAGCTGGAAGCCTGGCTCACACTGGCAGCGAAAGGAGCCAGGTAGGTTCACACAGCGGTGCTGACAGTAGCGGTAGCGGCACTCGTCTATGTCTAGGAAGGAGGGCACAGCACAGAAGTCAGGCGGGGCCCAAGCAGGCTGGCACTCAAAGTCTAAGCATCCATAGCCCTGTTTGTGTCTGGGGAATTGTGTCAGCTAGTACACACCCACAGGCTTCAGTGTCTGATGGTAGGAGGGCACAGGTGGCAGGAGCCTGGGGCTGGGCTGGAATAGGGATCAGGGGCTAGGATGAGAGACAGGTGAAAGTCAGGTGCTAGGAAGAGAGCCAGGCCAGGGACACAGGGAAGGGTTGCTCCCTGGACTCACCCACACATTCAGGCCCGATCTTACGGTAGCCGTCAGGGCAGGTGCACTGGTAGGAGCCAGGAAGGTTATGGCAATCCTGGCTGGGCCGACAGTCGTGCAAGCCTTGGGCACACTCGTCCACATCTGCAGGAGATCCCACATGCCATCAAATATGAGTGACACCTCAACTTGGGAGGGTGACACAGGCCAGCTGCCACTCACATGGGCACATGGGTGACAGGTACCCCCAAAACAGCAATATATGAATTAGACTCTCCAGGCAGCACAAGAAAGAGTCCATCTGGGGGCACCCCTAACCTGTGATACCCATCAGGGAGGCAGAGAAAACAAGACCTTGTCCACACTCTACCCTCCTCCCAGGAACACTGATTCCAGGATCCTTTCTCCTCCAAGGACTATGGTTCCCAGGGGTGGGGTCCAGACCAGAAAGGGGACAGAGGCATAGATTGGGAGGCAGAGTTTTTGCATGTCCCTGCAGGAAGCAAGGCAGGACCGCAGGGGCTGGTGGGGCAGGGGAATGTGCTCAGGACCTGCCATCCGTGAGGATGTGGATGAGGCTGTGGATGGCTCCCTGAGGAGCCTTCGAGCAAAGGAGGAACATGAGGTCTGAGTTTTGAAGTCACTTGGTGAGAAGACTGGAAGCCTGGATGCAGAGTGGCCCCCACTCACCCACACAGCTCTCCTGTTTGTCAGGCTCATAGCCTGGTGGGCAGGAGTCGGGGTGTTGAGCAGCGGACACTGGTGGTGGGGGTCCCTCGCCATGTAGGTCACTGATGACAGCAGCTGAGCGGGGCAGGCACAGGTAGCCCCCGTAGTGGTTGATGCATTTCATTTCTCCCTTGCAGGCCTCAGGGATGGTCAGGCACTCATTGACATCTGCAGAGAGGGACCTGTTAGACACAGCCAGTCTCCTGGGCTGGCTCTGGAGGGAGTGGGAGGCAAGGAGCCCAGCCTGGAGGCTTTTTGCACTAAGATTGGGTAAGGCCTTCCTTCTACTCGACAAGCCAAGCTGCTTGCTCAGGACCCCTCCCCAGGGCCTGCCAGGGCTGGAGATAGGGCAGCTGTTCCCCCTGTTGCCCAGTCTCCCCACTCCAAGTGACTCCCATACTTCTTCAAAGCTCTGGCTCTAGCTTGGCCCAAGAGTGATTTGCAGGCCTTCTGATCCACCCCTGTGGACACTGCCCCCTCACCCCCCCAGATTTCAATGGGACAAAGAGCTGGGACCAGAGAGGATGTACACACCCTAGCCCCTCAGGGCAGGGCCCTATTGCTGGTTGGCCTGTTGGTTGGCCCACTCAGGGTAGAGGCCGAATTTCCTGAGTTTCTTGGAGAGGGAAGGGCCAACCCTAGGTGAGTTGGCTCCCAGGGAACCAGAGTCAGCCTGGGTCCAACAGGACTGGGCTGAGGACAGGCCCCTGGGCTCCCACTGCAGCTTTTGGAGGTGGTGGTGTCCTTGGGAAGCAGAAATCACCTTCCCGGTTCCTGGGGGTGGTTTGTCCCCCAGGCACACTCACCGCGGCAGTGCTGACTGTCTGGGTCCCACTCGTAGCCATCTGTGCATTCCTGGAAGGAACCAGAGGTAGCCATTGATCACCTGAGATTTCCTCCAACTTGCCAGGCCAAGACCAGGGCTTGACCTCCACCACCCTCTGGCCTGCTCCAAACAGTGGTCCCCAGCTGTTCCACCAACCAGGGGAAGGGAGAATCTTCCCCAGCAGCAGCCACCCCAGGATATTGGTCTCTCTGTCCCTACCCATCCATCCCGTCCCAGACCAGTGACCCCACGGTCCCCACCGTGTAGCTGTCCGGCTCCTCGGAATCCTGGGGAGACGCTGCCCCCAAGAGCAACAGCAGCAGCGCCCAGAGCAGTAGTGAACCAGGGAGGCAGGAAGCGAAGGGGAGCATCCTGGGGCTGGGAGGTGGTGGGCAGGGGTCAGGGGCCTCCGCCAGGGCACTCCCCATATTCTGTCTTAGGACTCGGAACCCCGGTCCCAACCTTCTCCAGCTCAGGACCATGCTTGGGGCCTTGGGAGCCTCCCGGGGCTGGGGGCTGACTCCTCTCTCAGGCCAGGGTCCCAGGCCCACCGCCCGGGGCCGCCCCGCCCCCGCCGGGTGCCTGGCGGCGTGGGCCGAGGAGCGCAGGCCTCTCGGCTCTGCCCTGCGCCGACTCCACGGACACTCCGGCCTGCGCCCTCCTTCCACGGACTGCCACTTACTTGGGCCCGCAGCGACTGGCTACTCGGAAGACTCCGGCAATGCCTGTGGGCAGACGGACAGGCGGACGGCGCAGCTCCCTGGACGCGCGGCCCCAGGAAGCGCCCCCCGCCCGCCCGCCGCGGCGCGGCCCACCCCGGCGCCTCCGCCCGCCCTTCGGCGGATTCCTGAGCCCGCGCCAGGGGGAGGGACCCCGACCCCCCGTTTCTCCGCCCCCGGCCGGCCACAGGCCCCCACCCGGTCCCCCGCGGCGCCACCCGGAGCCTCCTCCAGGCGCCCAGCCAGGGTCCCCCAGCCCTCGGTCCTGGGGCCATTGGGTTTGATGCCAGGCCCCCTTCAAAAATGTTTTTCTGCGCACCTAGACTCTACCCAGTCTGTGCCCCCAGAATTCCATCCTGTGCACCCACACCTTAAGCACGCGAAGCACCCAGGCTGATTCTGTGCCCCCCAGAATAACTGGGCACCTAAACCCCTAGATTCTGGTCTGCCACATCCTCACTCTACTCGCTCCAGAATTTTATTCTGTGCCCCCAGACCATCAGTCTAAGCGGTCCCAAAACTTCATCCAGGCACCAGACGCTCCCAGGCGCAAAACTGTCCATGTTTTCATCTGCCCTCCACCCCAGGGCCGCCTTCAGCCAGGTGGTCCCTTCACTCCACATGGCCTCCGCGCCCTGCATCCACAAAACTACAACAGTTTGGGGGCTGGGGCGGCAGTTCCCTTTTGGCCTAAATAGGTGAGCAAGCCACCTGAGAAGGTGGGCAAGGCTGAACCCGGGAGCACAAACGCGACTGGGTCTAGTGCCAGCCCCTTCCCGACCCTCTTCTTGCCCAAGCCCCCAATAGAGAGCACGCCTTGGGGGCGGAGTCTGGGCGGATCTGGCTCCCAGGAAGGGGCGGGGCCTAGCTTTGCCCACGTCTCAAGGCGGGACCAGACGGGAAAGGGCCGGGTGTCCAGATATCCCGCGCCTGGGCCCAGGCTGCGAGCCGGAATAGTCACCCCTCCCTTCCCTTTCCCATCCCTGTTTATCCCCACAGTCGCACCCGTGTGGCCCCGAGGAGGGGATGTACCGAGAAGGGAACCAGCAGTGGGTCCTGAGGTGAGCCCTGTGAGGTTCAGCCAGAACAGCTAAGTTTACTCCCCGCTACCGCTACGGTTCTTGCCAGCCGCTGGGATGAGAACTTTAAAATTCACATCCCTTGGGGCAACGTGTAATCCCAGTGATTCGGAGGTTATGGCAGGAAGACGGCAAGTTCGAGGGCAGCCTCACCAACTTTGCGAGACCCTATCTCCAAATTAAAAATAAAAAGAGGCTTGGAGATATAGCTCAGTTGGTAAGAGTGCTTGCCTGGCATGCATAAGGCCCTGGGTTCAATCCCCAGTACTACCAAAAACCAAAACAAAACCAAAAAGCAACACTAAAACATAGTTCTTCCGGGCGCGGTGGCGCACGCCTGTTGGGAGGCTGTGGCAAGAGAATCCCAAGTCAAAACCAGCCTCACCAAGAGCGAGGTACTAAGCAACTCAATGAGACCCTGTCTCTATATAAAACACAAAACAGGGCTGGGGATGTGGCTCAGTGGTCGAGTACCCCTGAGTTAAATCCGTGGTACCAAAAAGAAAGGAAAAAAAATAGTCCTTTAAAACCAAAGACAGCCAATAACAAGTGTTGACCACGGTATGCAAGACTAGAGCTAGGTGTATGCCCAGGAGAACTGAAGAAGATGTACACACACACACACACACACACACACAAGCACACATACACAAGAAAAAAGAAAAAATCTAAACACACTGTTTATAGCAGCACTATATATGAAAGCCAAAGTGTAGAAACAATCCAGTGCCCATCAACTGATGAATAAAAAAATGTGGTACATCTACACAGTAAAATATTATTCAGCCAGCTGGGCTTGGTAGCCCACGCCTGTAATCCCAGCACTTTGGGAAGCTGAGACAGAAGGATCACAAGTTCAAAGCCAGCCTCAACAATGGTGAGGTGCTAAGCAACTCAGTGAGACCCTGTCTCTACATAAAAACACAAAACAGGGCTGAGGATGTGGCTCAGTGGTTGAGTACCCCTGAGTTCAATCCCCAGTACCAAAAAATATATATATATTATTCAGCCATAAAAAAGAATGAAATACTGAAACACGTTACAGTGTAGATGAATCTTGAAGAAAATAATATGCTAAGTGCACGCCTGTAATCCCAGCATTTTGGGAGTCTGAGACAGGAGAATTGCAAGTTCAAAGCCAACCTCAGTAATGGTGAGGCACTAAGCAACTCAGTGAGACCCTGTCTCTACATAAAACACCAAAAAAATTGGGCTGGGGACGTGGCTTAGTGGTCGAGTGCCCCTGAGTTCAATCCCCAGTATCAACAAAAAAAAAAAAAAAGAAAAAAAAATTGAGCCTACTCTATATAGGCCTATCCTAAAAACTGAAGACACAGGTAAATTGGACATCTCTGGTATGAATGGGAGGCATCTGCCTATGAAGGGCTGCAGAAGTTTCCACCACAGGACAGGGGAGCAGGGAAGGCTTCTTCTTTTTTTTTTTTTTTTTTTTTTGGTACTGGGGATTGAACTCAGGGGCACTCAACCACTGAGCCACATACCCAGCCCTATTTTGTGTTTTATGTAGAGACAGGGTCTCACTGAGTTGCTTAGCGCCTCGCCCTTGCAGAGGCTGGCTTTGAACTCGCGATTCTCCTGTCTCAGCCTCCCTAAGTGCTGGGATTACAAGCGTGAGCCACCACGCCCGGCTCAGGGAAGGCTTCTTAAAGGAGGTGGCCCTTGTACTGACTGAGCTGCACAGGAGAAGCAAGAGTGATTCCCCAGGGAGCACTGACCGTCCTCTATCCTCACCTGGTTTTTATGTGTCTGAGGCCTACAGTGCCCTGGGTCTCCCATCATGGCAGTGATGTCTTTATATTGTTACTGCCCACTCAGTATCTACTCCTGTCTCTTTCACATCCATCTCTGCATCCTTAGATTTGTCTAGAACAGTGGCTTACAGCCCTGCTGAATAAAGAAAAAGGATTGAGATGGGGAACCGCCAGGCAGATAGAGGGACAAAAGCATGAAGGCCTGAGGCAGTTTGTGTGCTCTAGGGGTCTACCCCTACCCCAAGCCCAGCTTCCTTTAGTGGTTTCTCCAGCTCCACCCCCTCCAGCTTAGTCTGGTCAGCTTCCTGCCCATGCACACACTGCGGGCTGCACCACCATGGCTTTGACTGCTTGCCTCTCTGGCATCCTGGCCCTGTTGATGATAGGCCTGACCCAAAGCATTACAGGCTCCCATGGAGCCCAGGTAAGTGCTCCCAACTTGCTCCCTATACCCTCCCCACTACCAGTACCAGGTCCAGAGTCACCCCTTTAAAAACAACTGACTTGTTGCCAGGCAATATGGCACAAGCCTGTAATCCTGGCAATTTGCAAAGCTCAGGCAGGAGGATCAAAAGTTTGAGGCCAATCTCAGCAACTCAGGGAGACCCTGTCTCAAAATAAAAAAATAAAAAAGGACTGGGGATGTGGCTCAGTGGTAAAGCTCACCTGGTTTAATCGAAAGAATGGGAAGGGGGGGCTGGGGCTATGGCGCAGTGGTAGCGTGCTCGCTTAGCACGCAGGAGGCACTGGGTTCGATCCTCAGCACCACATAAAAATAAAATAAAGATATTGTGTCCACCTACAACTAAAAAATAAATATTAAAAAAAAAAAGAATAGGAAGGGAAGAAGGAAAAAAGGAAGGAAGGAAGGGTAAATGAACCTGGCTTGTCATACCCATTTCTCAGAGGGAGTGACAGAGACTGGAAAGGCGATTGTTATGTCCAGGCTCACAAAGGAAGACAAAGAAAGATAATTTGCTGACACTCTACCCTGGTCCTGGAGATGGAACTAAGGTGAGGCCCCAGCAATGACTTCTCCATTTGTGCCCTCTCTCCTGCCTTGTTTCCTGTCCAGGACCGAGGTCCCTGGCCGCTGGAGCTGAAAGAGGTCTTCAAGTTGTTCCAGATCCAATTCAACCGGAGTTACTTGAACCCAGCAGGTACCTTGGGTCGCAGAAATCTCCAGTCCAGCTCCCACCCCTCCACAGATAAAGAACTTGAGGCTTGCGGTGGGGGATAAGCTTGGTCTGGGCTACTCACTTCAGCAGGGCTGGGGATATACTACTTGGCTTCCCAAATGCATGTGTGCGTACGGGAAGGACCATCCTTTGCCATGAACCTGAAGGGGAGATGGCAGCTGTTGGGCATCTGCCTCAACCCTAAAGCTGCTTTCCTGTGTTTCCAGGCAGTGGGGAAAGGACCACCATGTAGTCATGTGTTCATTGAACAAACACCCCAAAATACCCATTTTGTCCCCAAGATGGGGACTCCCTCTCCCCCCACAAGCTGCCAGCCCAGCTCCTGCCCTCTCTATCCTGGGCCACCTCTTCCACAGGGGGCTGATCTGCGAGTACCTGGACCCCATCCTCCCACCCTACCCTTTCCACCTCCTGAACTGTGGTCCAAGGTGTGAAGAGGAGGTGGCGGATGTGGCCTGGCAGGAAGCTAGTCTCCAGCCACTCACTTTCCCTTCTGAGTCACTCTGCCCCTCACTCAGCTTCCCCCAGGGTGGGAAGATGCTCCTCTCATTGTGTCTGGGAAAATCCTAACCCTAGGTGGGTAACCACTTCCTTGCCCATTATCTACAGTTGAGCCTGCGGGGGCTACAGGAAACAAGCCAGTGCCCACCTGGGTGGGAGCATGCCCAGCCAGTGGCCACTTCCTGCCTCTGAGGGGGCTTGGGAGTCAGCCTGGGATAACTCCCTTTTGGTCTAGAGTATGCTCGCCGTCTGGACATCTTTGCCCACAACCTGGCCAAGGCTCAGCAACTGCAGGAGGAGGACTTGGGCACAGCTGAGTTTGGGGTGACTCCATTCAGTGATCTCACAGGTACCTGGACCCTCTTGGGCCACAGGTGGTGGGTGGGAAAGCTGGATCCCCTGTAGTGTATATTGGTAGAGCAGACAGAGCAGACTTTCCACTTTCAAGACCAGAGGCCTGAATGCCTGCCCCAAATCTCAGAATGCAAGGGCAGGAACTCTGTTGGCCCATCCCAGCCCAGCTCAGGGGCTAGAGGCAGCAGGCACAGAAGAATGTACCAGCAAAGAGCTTGGCTCTCTAGGCCTCAGTATCCTTTACCTTGCCACCTCCGAAGGACCCAAATGGTCAAGGATGTGGATGGCTAGGGTGGGAGGGGCATAATATGGAGAAGAGGGGCTCAGAACTGACCTCTGTGGCCCTGTCTGTTCCTTAGAGGAGGAGTTTGGACAGATCTATGGGCACTGGAAGGCAGATGGGGGCCCCAGCATGGGAAGAAAGGCAAAGTCTAAAGAGGCAGGGGAGCCTCTGCCCCCTACCTGTGACTGGCGGAAGGCAAATGGCATCATCTCACCTGTCAAGAACCAGGTATCTGCCCTCACCCAGTTCATCCACATCCAGCCCAAGGGGTGGGAGAAGGGAGGGTAGGCATGAATACCCATGGTGCTCCACTCTCTAACCTGCTAGAGGACCTGCAAGTGCTGCTGGGCCATGGCTGCTGCGGGCAACATCGAGGCCTTGTGGGGAATCATATACAAACAGTCCGTGGAAGTTTCTGTGCAGGGTATGGCTAGGAGAAGGGGTGTGTGACAGGGGAGGCAGGACTAGGGGCCTGGTCACCCACACTATCCCTTTATGCCACAGAGTTGCTCGACTGTGGCCGCTGTGGGGACGGCTGCCAGGGTGGTTTTGTCTGGGATGCATACATAACTGTCCTCAACAACAGTGAGTATCTCCGTCACTGGCCAAGTGCAGGGATGAGGGAGATTCAGGAGCCAAGGTGCCTTCCTTATCTCGCTTGTCTTCAGGTGGACTGGCCAGTGAAAAGGACTACCCTTTCCAGGGCCACACCCAGGCCCACAGGTGCCTGGCCAAGAAGTTTAAGAAGGTGGCCTGGATCCAGGATTTCATCATGCTGCAGGAAAATGAGCAGAGTGAGGCCAGGGAGGAGATGGGCAGGGGTTGGAGGAGATAAGAGTCAGAGACCAGGATGGAGGCACACAGACCTGGCCATAGACAGAGGTGGGGGATGTGGGGAAAAAGGGATACCCGTACGGCAAGAGCAGCAGCCCCAGGGCAGGCAGGACCTGATGGCACCTTCCTTCTCCAGCAATTGCCTGGTACCTGGCTACCCAAGGCCCCATCACAGTGACCATCAACATGAAGCCACTGCAGGTGGGTAGGGCAGGGGGTAGGAGGAGGGGCGCATGGAGTGGATGAGCTCCGACTCCACCCTTCTGCCCCTGCAGCACTACCGGAAGGGTGTGCTCAAAGCCACACCCACCACCTGTGACCCCCGGGCTGTGGATCATTCTGTCCTGCTGGTGGGTTTTGGCAAGAGCAAGATGGAAGAGGGGACGCAAACTGCCTCTTCCCCATCTTGTTGCCACCCTCGCCGCTCCACCTCTTACTGGATCCTGAAGAACTCCTGGGGGGACAACTGGGGCGAGGAGGTAAGTAGGATCCATTGCAGGAGGGGTCGGGGTAGAACAGGCCCTTTCCCACCTTCTGTCCCTGATGTCCCCTAACTTCCTAGGGCTACTTCCGACTGCACCGAGGAAGCAATACCTGCGGCATCACCAAGTACCCACTCACAGCCCGTGTGGACCAACCAGCTAAGAAGCGGCCAGTCTCCTGCCCTCCATGAACTTGCCAGCAGCCTCCTGGCCTCTCCTCCATGCCAGCTGCCTCTACACAGGCCCTATCTGAGGCTTTTGCCTAACCTCCCAATCTTCTCCATATGACTTGAATAAACCAAGAGAAAACTCCTGGCTCCTTGGTAGACAGCTGGGGCATGGAAACACCAGGTGGGGAGATAACAGACAGTATTCCTGGCCACCCCAGTCCAGGAGGGGCTGGCATACACCAGATCCTCATATATGAGCACCATGACACCCATGTACACACAGGTATACAATGCACATGTTCCCACAGGCTCCTCTCCCTAGAGCAAAGATCAGTCTCCAAACTCATGGCAACTTTATTGTCAATATGCACAGGTGAAGAGCGGCCTTAGTCATGATAGAGGCGCAGGAGGCAGCCACAGAGGGTGCCCATATAGCGGTCCCAGAGGGTCGGGTGCCTGTAACGAAAGCAGCAACAAGTCCTAATACTTTATTTTGGCCTTCCGGTGGGGAGGGGATGTGTTGGGGATTGAGCCAGGGGTATTCTATTACTGAGTTACATCCCTAGACCCTTTTAAAATTTTTAATTTTGAGACAGGTTCTTGCTGAGTTGTCTAGGTTGGCCCTGAACTTGTGATCCTTCTGCCTCAGCCTCTCAAGTAGCTGGGATTACAGGTGTACGCCACCACACCCAACAAGTCCTCATAAATTCTTGTGATTCTTCTAATATAATCCTTAGTTTATATGTGAGGAAACTGAGGCATGGAGAAGTTAAATAACTTGCCCAAGGTCATACAAATTCTAAGAGGAATCCCCAGGCCAGCATCGTGGGGAACCTTGAGCCTGCAGGAGAGTGAACTCTGGCAGGTGGCCTGCTGGATCAAGGCCAAGCTAAGACACAAGGTCTGGAATCTCTTACCGGAAGCCATCCAGGGAGTGAACAGATGCTGAATACTGATTCAGGAAAAGCCGCACATCATTTAGTGGCCAGTGGTCAGAGCGGCAGGGTTCCACAAACTATGGGTCCAAGAGAACATTTAGTACCACCAGTACCACCCAAAGAAAGACCAGGTCAGGGATCCCAGGGTGGCAGGAAGAACAGCTCACCTTCTCGACGAGGTCCACAAACAGGTCTCTGACATCCTTATTGTGGGTCAACTTGGCAGCCACGTTCACCAACCCCCGAGATAGGTTCTGTGGGGCAGGGACCCTGGGAGTTCTGCTTTCTGCCCAGAGGGAGCTGAGCACAGAGGCTATGGGGTAAAGGGGAGAGGCCTCTCCCCAAATCTATCCACCTCCCTCAATCAACCAGGTCCCCTCAGTTTATAAGCCTGTTCCCCCTCACAGGTGGGTAGTGGGAGCAGCAGTGCCACCTGCCAGTTAACTTTAGGCAAGAGCAGAGGTGCAGGGAGGGATAGTGCATCAGAGGCTGAAGATGCCAGGGGAGAGGCTGGACAGGGCCACAGACCTTGAAGTTGGCTTCCATCTCAGAAAAGACGCCGAGCTTTCCCCGGAGGGCGGTGCATACCAGGCTATAGGGAGAAAGGATCATGCCTAAAGCCATCTCAGCCCACACTTCAGGCCCTGCCCCTGGACTCCCAAGGTCACCTCTTGTGCAAGTCCAGAAGGTCCTTGTCAGCCACTAGCACCTTGAGTTCCTTCAAGTCCTGGAGAAACTCCTTATCTAAGTCCACGTCCATGTCGTCCACCTGGGAGTCTATGTGAGACCCATGAAGGGAATTGGGGTAGGTAATATACCATCCCATAAGATCTTGAGCATTCCTCGCCCACCACCTCAATGCACCCCATGGAACAGAAGAGAAAATGAGGTCTCAGAGGTGGAGTGACAGGCTCCAGGTTGTAGAAGCAGTGGGCTCTTGCTCTACAGACAAGGTGTGTGTGGAGGAAGCAGACTATGAGCAGAAGTGGCCTAGGTGGGGGCCTGCAGGAGAAACTGCAGGTGGGAACCAGGCCCTGAGAGGGTGGAAAGCATCCAGGCACCTGGATCAGTGGGGGCCTCACCAACGGCTCCAAGAGTCCAATTCTGGATCATGAGCTCAGCACAGAAAGCAAAGTCACCAAAGCTCAGATACTGTAGCTTTTTCTTCCCTGTCTCAAAGCGGTTGTTGGCAAAGAAGACGATGGCTGCATAGTCCCTGCAGGCAGGAGGAGGTGCGTCCTCAGTGCTTGACATTCCTTTTCATAGAGCCTATAACAGTGTCCTGAACATTAAGCTTACTAGATAAATGTTTAGTGTTGAATGGAAAAATTCCTTTTTAGCAACTAGTTCCCACCTGCAACCTCAGCTGGGCATCCAAATTCTCATCTCTTTCTGTCCTAACTCACTGTGTGAAATGTCTCAAGTCACTTCTCTATGGGCCTCTTAATCTGTGCACAGAGAAGCATTCAGCCCAGGGTTCCTAAGGGATATTATGGAAGACCACAAGGATACCAGCTACCATTACTGAGCACTTCCTAATGCCTTAATGTGCCAACTCACATCATCCCAGATGCAAAATAGCAGGACTAGAATTTGAATCTGGTCAGTCTGATCCAAAGTACAGACAGTACAGACCAAAAGTGGGATAGCTATCCCCCCGGTAAAGCTAAGAGGTGAAAGAAGCTGAGATGAGCAAAGTGGGTCAGCCTCAGGGCCAAGGGAAGGTGTGTGCAAAAGGGCGGATGGCCAGCCCCTCACCTGGCCAATCGGTCAGAGAGGAGGAAGTGTTGCTGGATGTTATCCACCAGAGAGCCCCGCATCTCCTCCACCACCTTGAAGACTCGCTTAAAGTTGTCAAACTATAGGGCATTTAAGGGAAGAAGGAGACTGGTTAGAATGTACTCACCCAATGAACTGCTTAGTGAATATCCCTCTCTCCGTTATCCACCTATCTAGTTGGTAGATGCTGATTTAGCACTTGCCAGTTCTTCAACAAACTACTAGTTATCAGTAGCTATTATCAATTCAACAAATGTTTGTCAGCTTCTGACATCTTGCCTTAGATAATTAATATTTACTTACTTTTTTTTTCCTTTTCCTTTTTTGGTGGTGCTGGGAATGGAATCCAGGGCTTTGTGCATGCTAAGCCAGTGCTCTACCGCTGAGCTGCACCCTCAGCCCTTATTCACTCCTGTCTCTAAATGTAACCCCATTTTAGCATCATCATGTTCTCTCTGGTCTTCAGGAGCTTAAACAGGAACAGACTTTTTTTTTTGGTACCGGGAATTGAACTCAGGGGCATCTGACCACTGAGCCACATCCTCAGCCCTATTTTGTGTTTTATGTAGAGACAAGGTTTCACTGAGTTGCTTAGTCTCGCTGTTACTGAAGCTGGCTTTGAACTTGCAATTCTCCTGTCTCAGCCTCCCAGAGTGCTGGGATTACAGGTGTGCACCACAGCACCCGGCTAGATACAGACTTTCCTGATTAAGTCCTAGGAATTCAAAATGAGCAAATGCTAAGCCATACTTGCGGGAGCTCATGGCAGGCACAGAAGAAAGGCCTCAAAGGCTCACAAGGGTTACTTCTCCCTGCACTGCCCAAAAGTCTTGTGAGGAAGACTTGAATTTCAGGGGGACAGATAAGAACAGTAAAAAAGCAACATGAGCAAAAGAAATCCTGGCAATGGAGAAATGAAAGCCTAGAGAGGTCTGCAGGGAGCAGGAGAGGCTGAAGATTAAAGGCAAGGAGTGCAGCTTCTACCTAGGAGGCGATAGGAGCCAATGAAAATTTATGAGCAGGGGAGAGCCAAGGTCAGATCAGTATCTATAAAAGGTCACCCTGAGCCGGGTATGGTGGCGCAAGCCTATAATCCCAGCATTTAGGGAGGCTGAGACAGGAGAATCGCGAGTTCAAAGCCAGCCTCAGCAACAGCAAGGCACTAAGCAACTCAATGAGACCTTGTCTCTCCATAAATCACAAAACAGGGCTGGGGATGTGGCTCAGTGGCCGAATGCCCCTGAGTTCAATCCTCGGTACCAAAAAAATTAAAAAAAAGGTCACCCTGGGGGCTGGGGTTGTAGCTCAGTGGAAGAGTGCTTGTGTAGCATGCATGAGACACTGCATTTGATTCTCAGCACCGCATACAAATAAATAAAATAACAACTAAAGAAAAAATTTTAAAAAGGTCACCCTGGCTATACGGGAGGAGGTGACTTAGAAAGAACAAAAAGAAGC
>CM053399.1:6496010-6518437 GCA_028644305.1 Xerus rutilus | reverse complement strand
TGTAATCCCAGCACTTAGGGAGGCTGAGACAGGAGAATCGCGAGTTCAAAGCCAGCCTCAGCAATGGCGAGGCGCTAAGCAACTCAGTGAGACCCTGTCTCTACATAAAACACAAAATAGGGCTGGGGATGTGGCTCAGTGGTCGAGTGCCCCTGAGTTCAATCCCCAGTACCACAAAAAAAAAAAAAAAAAAAAAAGAAGCCAGGTGTGGTGGTGCATGCCTGTAATCCTAGCACTATGGGAGGCTGAGACAGGAGAATCGCGAGTTCAAAGCCAGCCTCAGCAACAGCGAGGCACTAAGCAACTCAATGAGACCCTGTCTCTACATAAAACACAAAATAGGGCTGGGGATGTGGCTCAGTGGTCCAGTATCCCTGAGTTCAATCCCCAGTACCAAAAAAAAGAAAGAACAAAAAGAGGGGGAGAAAACACTAGGCATGAAGCTTCTGCCAGAATCAGAGGCTGGGGCTGGGGCAGTAGCCTAGGGATGGAATAAAGGGGTGGACTGAAAATGGACTGTGCCCACCTGTCTCCGACAGCTCTTGAGGGTGATGCCTGTTTTGGTGCTGATGTCGTCCAGGTCTTTCTTGGTGCCCTTGGACAGCTTCTTGCCCAGGACCTCTCGAACAAAGGCCTCATCAAAGGCATAGTATCTTGTGGAGGCAAGAAGACACCACTGACCCTTCATAAAGGAGGGGAAAGAGGGGCACGGCAGGGCCTGGGGCTGGCCTCTTCTTGCAACTTTCTTAGTTCCTAGGTAAGTCCCGTCCCTCCCGGACCTCGGTTTCAGCCTGCAAAATGGGTATACGGTCAGACTGGTTGGCGTCCCCACCATCCACCAGGTGAGCACCTCTCAATGAGCAACGCCTGCCGGGAGGGTGGAATCTGGAAGATGAGTTGGTGCAGTAGCTTAGGCGGCGCGTGCAGCAGGCGCTCAAGCATGTGGAAGGTGCGGTAGTGGTCCATAGTGTCGCTCTGCAGCACCGCCGCCGTGGCCCCCGTCTGCTCCAAGATTCCCGAACGCACTCTCAGAGCTACAGCGTCGCTGACTGGGGAGTGGGTGCCATCATCAAGACCCAGCCCCTTGACCCCCGAGTCCCTTAAGGGATGCCAGCCTCTTCTACATGCCTCATTCCAAGCCGGCTGCCCATTTCCCTAAAGGATGCCTGAGTCTTGGCCCCGCCCCCTCTTCCATTCAAAACAACTGCTCAGTCCCACTGGCTCCCCCAGAAGGACCCCCACAGACCTGAATAACCATCCAACCAGAGGCGATACACATCCTCGTCGATAAGGGTCGTGTTCCCCACGAAGATGTCCAGTTCACTGGTCATGGCGACGCCCGGGCCCGGGGCTCCCCGAGCAGGAGCTGGCACTGCCCGGGCCCGGCGCGCGGCTGCCGGGCCACTTCCGGGAGCGCCGAGATTATGCTCCGAGCACCCGGAGCTAGTGAAGGACCACTTCCGGAAAGGAGAGGGTGGGGGCGTGGACAGCTAGAGAAGAGGCGGAACCCTGACTGTAGAGTAGCCGCTCCTTGCGCCGAGACTGGTATATCCCAGATCGTTCGCTCTCCCTCCTCTACTGGTCCAAACTGTTTTCAGGAGGGCATCCTAAATGCCTCTCGCCAGTCTCTCCCGCCCTAGAAATTCTCTCCTCACTTCCTCCCACCTTCTCTGCCCTCCTCGGGGCCTCTCAACTTTGATCTACATCCTAAACTTAAAAGGTTTCGCGGGGCTCTGTCTCAAGTTTCTTCTCTGCAAAATGGGTGTAGGGTCCTACTTCCAAGGGATCTGGCTGGGGGGTCCCTTTGTCCATCCAGCAAGTGAGCACCTGCTCCCACCATGGTTTTTTTTTTTTTTTTTTTTTTTTTTGTACCAGGGATTGAACTCAGGGACACTTAACCCCTGAGCCACCTCCCCAGCCCTATTTTGTGTTTTATGTAGAGACAGGGTCTCACTGAGTTGCTTAGTGCCTCGCCATTGCTGAGGCTGGCTTTGAACTCACGATCCTCCTGTCTCAGCCTCCCTAAGTGCTGGGATTACAGGCTTGAGCCACCGCGCCCGGCTTCCCACCATGGTTTTAACGACGGTCTTCACCCTCACACGAACTAATGGCCTCTTATTGGACTCGTCAGAACGCTGCCTGAAGCTGGCATCCACAGGACTGCCTATCTGCTAAGTCTCTCGGTGCTGTCTTCCCATACACCCTTCAGAAGCTCAACACATTCTAGACAGACGTTTTTCTCTCCCCAGATCCTTTTCCTGCTTCTCTATCTCAGTGACAGCCCCAATATCCACCCAGTTCTCACACTAGAAACCTGGACTTTCTCCCAGATTCCTCTCTCCTTGCATTTGCCTCCTGAGTATCTTTAGTATCTGTTTCGTCTTCTCCACCCCCCACTGACAGCCCCAGCCCAGTCTGTATTACTTTCCTTGCTCATTGACACAGTGTTACTAATCTCTCTGCCTATCCCTGCCTCCCTCCTCTCCCTGTGGGGTCCATCCCACACAAAGGCGCTGAACAATCTTTTTTAAGTGTGTATTTTAAAATTTACTCCCCTGTTTTAAATCCTTGCTGGCTTTTGGAAACTCTCCAGTCTAGTATTGAAATATCTTGAAGATCTTAGCTGAGTGTGGTAGTGGATGCTTGTAATCCCAGGAATTCAAGATGAGGCAGGGGAATCACAAGTTGGAGGCCAGCCCGGGAAATTTTAGACCTTGTCTCAAAAATTTTTTTTATTTTTAAAATGTTTATTTTTTAGTTGTAGGTGACAGAATATCTTTATTTTATTTTTATGTGGTGCTGAGGATCGAACCCAGTGCCTTATGTGTGCTAGGCGAGCACGCTACCACTGCGCCATAATCCCAGCCCCTCAAAATTTTTAAAAAATATATTAAAAGAGGTTGGGGATGTAGTTCAGAGGTAAAAACACCCCTGGGTTCAATCCCCAGTATTGGGCCGGGGGAAAAGAAGAAAAAAGAAAGAATAATCTGGCTTCCACCTACTCTTGAAACCTGTCTTACCACTTTCTATACACATCTGTTTTTCAAAAAACATCAAGCTATGCTCATTGTTCCCAAAGCAGCTAGGCTTTTTCAAGCATCAGTGTCTTTCACCACGCTATTCTCTCTCCCTCACATAGTTCTCTACTTGGCAAAGTCCTAGTCATCTTTCAGGGCCAAATTGCATAGCACCTCTTTTGGAGAAATCTTTTGGGAATCCTCTAGACTGTACTTGGGCACTCCTCTTCCTTTCTTTTCCTTCCTTCCTTCCTTCCTTTTTGTTTTCTTTTTCCTTCTTTGTACTGGGGATTTAACTCAGGGGCGCTTAACCACTGAGCCACATCCTAGCCCTTTTTAAAATATTTTTATTTTGAGACGAGGTTTTGTTAAATTGCTTAAGGCCTCAGCAGAGTTGCTGAGGCTGGCTTTGAATTCACAGTTCTCCTGCCTCAACCTCTCTAGACGCTAGGATTCCAGGTGTGTACCACCACATCCAGCCTTTCTTCTTTTTTTGGCACCGGGAATGAACACAGGACCTTGGGCATGTTGGATAAGCGCTTTACCACTGGCCACACTTCCAGCCGTCCTCCAACTTTTTGCTTCTTGTTAAGCACTGTCTGTTTCCTCCACAAGATTGTGGACTCTTTGAGATCGAGATCAGGATCTTGGTCAAGTTTATTTCTGCTCTGGCTTTACACACAATAAAGGTTTATTGAATAAACAAATCCCTTGTATGTCCAATTCCTGGGAGGAAGGGTAGACTGATAATGAAGCCAGGACATTTGGACTCAGGATCTGGAGGAGCTGGAAGTGATGCTTAGTGAGTGAAGACTAGAAATCCACAGAAGATAGAAGAGACTGGAAAGCCATCCGTCTGGTTTCCGTCGCGGGTTGGGCAGGAGTCAGGGACTGACGCCCGAATCTTGGTTCTCAGATGAAGCTGAAAGGCTTAGGCTCGGGCTTGAGGAGATCTGGAACTTGGAAGTACCGAGCTTCTCCAAATTGAGTTAAGACTGGCTTCAGGGTCGCGATCCCTCGGGTCGGAGTGGGCGGGGAAGAGGCGCTCGGCGCCCAGGCCCCGCCCGTTTCCGGAGAGGCTTCCCGGATTGGTTGTCCTTTGGTACCGTCATGCAGCCCCGCCTCGGCGCGCGCCCCGCCGCGTGCCCACCCCCGGGTGGCTGCTGCAGCCTACGCTGCCTCCACCGCTGCCGGCCGCTCGCGAGGCCGGAGCCCGAGCCCGAGCCGGAGCGGCGCCGCTCCCAACGTCGGGCTCCTGGGCCGCGGCGGCGGGCGGGCGATGCTCCAGCGGCCTGACCAGCCATGGAGGCCGAGGCAGGCGGCCTGGAGGAGCTGACGGACGAGGAGATGGCGGCACTGGGCAAGGAGGAGCTGGTGCGGCGACTGCGGCGAGAGGAGGCGGCGCGCCTGGCGGCACTGGTGCAGCGCGGTCGCCTCATGCAGGAGGTGAATCGGCAGCTGCAGGGTCACCTGGGCGAGATTCGCGAGCTCAAGCAGCTCAATAGGCGCCTGCAGGCCGAGAACCGGGAGCTGCGCGATCTCTGCTGCTTCCTAGACTCGGAGCGCCAGCGCGGGCGCCGCGCCGCACGCCAGTGGCAGCTCTTCGGGACCCAAGCATCCCGGGCGGTACGGGAGGACTTGGGCGGCTGTTGGCAGAAGCTAGCCGAGCTGGAGAGCCGACAGGAGGAGCTGCTGCGGGAGAACCTGGCGCTTAAGGAGCTCTGCCTGGCACTGGGCGAGGAGTGGGGTCCCCGCGGCGGCCCCGGCGGCGCGGGGGGCTCAGGCGCGGGCCCGGCACCAGAGCTAGCCCTGCCCCCTTGTGGGCCCCGCGACCTAGGCGACGGGAGTTCCAGCACCGGCAGCGTGGGCAGTCCTGATCAGTTGCCCCTGGCCTGCTCCCCCGATGACTGAAGGCGCTGCTTCTACGCCGACGCCCGCCGGGATTGCTCCCTGAGCGCCAGGACTGCTGTGGATCTCCGGACCTTGACGTCGCTTCGGCAGCGTACCAGAGGCCGCTGGCATGGACTAAGAATCCCTGATATTGAGGAAGGCCCCTCGCTCTCGCTGGCGGGGCAGCAGGGGGACTGGAGGCTGGAGCAGAGGGACTTGCTGGGGGTTGGGTGGGGACCAATAAACTCGGACGGAAGCGGAGCCTGAAGCCTGGGCAGCGTCTGTCTGGGACTCGCCGGGGTTGGGGTGAGGGAAGGAACGCTAAGACGGGGTATCATTTCCATCCAGAGGGACTGCTTCAGAACTAAGGTGGCTTACTTCCCTCATTACTGGGGATCGACTGGGGTGGGATGCAGAAAGGTCGTAAACCACTGTATCCCCCCGCTGGGTGCCCGGACAGGCCGTAATCAAGCCCCTAATGTGGCTCCAGCTCCCTTCCCGGCTCCTTCCTGTCCAAGACAATGGGGCAGGAAGCAGGTGTTAGGGACCTAGAATCCACTGGCCGCCTCCTCAGAGAGTGGAGGGGGTCATAACAGCGCCCCCTGTGGCACACACAGGAGCACTGTGGGCCCCCAGGGGGAGAAATGATAATTTTCACTTGCACCCCATATCATTCTCACCTCTAGGTCCTGGAGATGAGGCAGAGCATATGTAGCCCTATTTATCAGATAAGACAGTTGAGGGCCAAGAATATCAAAGAATATGACCAAAAGTCACTGCAGTGAGTCAGGAGCTAAGATCAGAACCTAGAACTTCTGACTCCAAATTGTCTCTTTAAAAGCATCTGGATCCAACCAGACACCCAGGCCAAAGCTTCAAGCCTTTTATTCCATTTTGGCAGGTTTGTATAAAAATATTCTCTTTAGGAAAATAAATAGCAGCTGCCCTCTCTGGGAGGCTTGGATTTCCTAGAGCTAAGGGCTTCTCAGAGCTGGGGGCTGCAAGTCAGCTCCTTCACCGAAGCCTCTGATACCTCCTGAGCTGTGCCATTCAGGAGGAACTGGCAGAACGTTCTGGTCCAATCACCTGGAGCTGCTGGCAGTGGGACTGGGTGAATTAGTGTTCTAGGCTGTAAAACAGCACCTTCTGTCAAGGGTTAGGGTTCAGTGGGTTACAGCGTAATGGAGTATCATAGGAGTGGTCTGGAAGGGGTTAGGGCTGGGGTTAGGGCTCCAAAGAACCTTTAGAGTTCTACAAAGTCTTTGAGCTGCCAGAATTTCTCTGTCATAAATGGGAAATATTTTGTCTCTGATTTAGTGCAACTTGTGATGGAGAGACCAGCTCGAGAGAAACAGTGGGCAGCTTTGGTGGCCCCAAGCTGGCTCTACTGCAAAGCAAAATATGCTCAGTCTCATCTGGAAGGATGGAGAAGAACCTGCTGGTATTGGGCATTGGATACAGTCCAGGCCAGCTGGACTAAGGGGAGCAAAGGGAGATGTTGACCAGGATAGCACCTGCAGCAAGTAGTGCTGGTGCTTCACAAGGCGAGGAGGGTGGGGGAACCCAGGGGGTCAGAAGATGGGTCCCCACTGCTGCTGCTACTCTTTCGATGAGCTGAGGCACAGGGCTCAGGGGTGCTGGGATAGGTGAAGACCAGACTGGGGGTAAAAGGGGTCAGAGAGGGTGTAGTCATGAGTGTGGGGGTGTGCAAGGCCTCAGGTTCAAGCCCAGGCCCTGGGGAAAGGGAAATGCAAGGTACAGGGCGGCAGGGGGCTGGTGAGCTGCTGGTGCCCCCTGTACTGCTGGTACCGCCGGTGTCCCTCTCCTTGTCTGCCTCTGGGATTTTGCAGATGGGACGGTGGGCTTCCAGCACTAGCTCCAGACGCTCCTTCTGCTTCTGTAGCTCTTCAATCTCTCTCTGCAGTCCAGATTTCTCATCCTCCAGTTTGTCAGTCTCCTATAGAGGGTCAGAAGAAGAGGGGAAGATGAGGACTGAAGACCCCCAAGCCTCCCGCGGAGGGGTGCGCAGCGGGGGCGGGAGTCGGGGTTTGGAAGTACCCTGAAAATCTGGACTGCAACTCCCATAAGCCCCTGGGAGAAAATGGGCATGAGCATGACTCCCATCAGGCCCAGGGCTTCTCAGGAGATTGTCAGCCAGCTTTATTTGGGCTCTGCTGAGAGGTGCGCTGCAACTAATTTTTAATCGCCTTTCCTTCGTCCTTTTCGCAGAACAAGGAGCTAGGATGGAGCATGGGGGCTGATGTACTGGGGTCCCTTTGCGGCTGGTTGGGCTGGGGCCTGGGCGCCCCGCAAACCGGCCAGTGCTCACCGCCTGCAGGAAGTCAGTCAGTTCCTTCCTGCGATTCCTGCACTTGGCCGCGGCCAGCTTGTTCCGCTCGCGCCTCACTCGCCGGCGCTCCTCCTCCTCCGGGCTGATCTGAAGGGAGGGGATGGGGGCAGCAGTGAGGCGGACCCGCGCCACCGGCTGCCTGGAACTCGCCCTCAGCGGAGGGCAGGGCAGCTCGAGAGAACAACCCTCAACCTGTAATTTAGGGACCACCACACTCAGACTGGTTCTCCGCACTCAGGCGCAAATCCTCAGCCCTAGCTTCAGCGCCCATTGCTCTACCGAAATGCCCTCCCTCCCCTCCCACAAAACGTAACCCTCCCCATCTCCAAGGACTGAACTAAGATGCCCCCGCCTCCAGGAAGCCCAGCCATAAGTGACCTTTCCTCTTCTGAGCCCCTGGGTGAGGATTATCCCTGTTCCCAGGACCCTTGTCCTTTTGGATCTCTGATAGAACAAATCTCTTCCTGCAGGAACTGTGAGGGCTTAAGGGGCTCATGAGTGCTGCTGAAGGCTCTTTTTTTTTGGTACGGGGGATTGAACTCAGGGGAAGGTGACTACTGAGCCCCATCTCCAGCCCTATTTTGTGCTTTATGTAGAGACAGGGTCTCACTGAGTTGCTTAGCGCCTCGCCATTGCTGAGGCTGGCTTTGAACTCGTGATTCTTCTGTCTCAGCCTCCCTAAGTGCTGGGATTACAAGCGTGAGCCATCGCGCCCGGCCTGAAGGCTCTTTATTGAGAGCCTTCTATGTACCATCTAAGCATTTTATATAGGTTTGTAGACTTTGCTTGTTTGTTTTCCTTGGGAGCTAGGGACTAAACTCAGGGCCTGGTGCATGCTAGGCAAGTGCTGTACCACTGAGCGACATCCTCCAGCATGCATGCATGTGTATGTGTATATGTAGGTATGTATGCATTTTATCCTAGGGATTGAACCTAGGGGCATTTTTTGTTGTTGTTGTTTTGTTTTTTTTGTTTTTTTTTTTTTTTTTAAATTTTTTTTTTTGTAGATGGACACAATGTCTTTATTTTATTGCTCTGTATGTGGTGCTGAGGATCGAACCCAGGGCCTTACGCATGCGAGACAAGCACTCTACCGCTGAGCCACAATCCCAGCCCCTGTTGTTTTGTTTTTGATTGAACCCAGGGGCACATACCCACTGAGCCACATCCTGAGCACTTTTTTTTGTATTTTATTTAGAAACAGAGTCTTGCTGAGTTGTTTAGGGCCTCAATAAATTGCTGAGGCTGGCTTTGAACTCTGATCCTCCTGCTTCAGTCTCCCAAAATGCTGGAATTACAGGCCTGTGCCACCCCCGTGCACCCCCCAGGGGCGCTTTTTACCACTGAGCTACATTCACAGCCCTTTTTATTTTTTATTTTGAGATAGGGTCTCACTAAGTCACCCCTGCTGACCTTGAATTTGGGATCCTCCAGTCTCAGCTTCCCTAGTTGCTGGAATTACAGGTGTGGGCCACTATGCCTGGCCCCTACATATATTTGTAACAAATTTCCTCTGTAAGGAACTGAATAATGTGTTTATGTTCTGGAGCAGGAATTATTATCTACTCCCTCACTGTTCACAATGATTGAGAAGCCAACTGATGGAGGCCCCCTCCCCCAGGAGGACCCCACTCATGGCTCACACTCCCAACCAGTAGTACCCCGGATCAAAGGGTCACACTCGGGACAGGGAGGAAAAAAGGAAGCACAGGAGGGGTTACCTTTGCCTGTCTCTGTGGCTTATGCTCCAGTTCCCTTCCCTAGTTGGTCACAAAGGTGTGATCTTATGTACCCATGGCCAATCACATCTCTCCCAGGGTTCCACCCTTCCTCCCTATCCTCTACCCAGTCTTCAGAGGAAACTTTTTTTTGGTACTGGAGACTGAACTCAGGGGCACTCGATCACTGAGCCACATCCTCAGCCCTATTTTGTGTTTTTATGTAGAGACAGGGTCTCACTGAGTTGCTTAGCGCCTTGCCCTTGCTGAGGCTGGCTTTGAACTCGCGATTCTCCTGTCTCAGCCTCCCTAAGTGCTGGGATTACAGGCTTGTGCCACTGCGCCTGGCTCCAGTGGAAACTTTTAAATGTAGAAACTTTACCTCACTATTGTCTCCTATACCCAGGAAGAAAAATGAGTGTTTGCCCCCTTAAACACCCTTTATGTCTCATTCATTTATTTTAGGGAAGTCAGAATTCTTAGTTCCTTCTGTCTGGAGCCTTCTGTCAGCTCCCAGTGAGGCAATGTGGGTCAGTGGTAAGGATCTGACTTTAGAGTTGTGTAGATCTGAGGCTAAATCAGTCCTGTCTCATCACTTACTACTTGTATGATCTTGGGCAAGTGACTACCTCTTTGTGCCTTCATTTCTTTGCCTGGAAGATTATAAAAGCCAAAGTTCAGCCAGACATAGTGGTGCACACCTGTAATACCAGCCGCTCGGGAGGCTGAGACTGAAGGATCATAAGTTCAAAGCCAGCCTTAGCAAAAGCAAGGTGCTAAGCAACTCAGTGAGATCCTGTCTCTAAATAAAATACAAAATAGGGCTGCGGATGCAACTCAGTGAGCAAGTGCCCTGATTTCAATCCCCAGTACCCCTCTCCCCAAAAATACCAAAGTACATCTCCCAGAGGGTTTTTGTGAGGATTAAATGAGATAGGGAAAGTTGAGACCCTGAAAGTAGTAAACCTTGTTCCCATTTCAACCATATAGACTGCATTAGCCCACCCCATGGGATGTCAGCAGTGAAGCCCCTCCCACCTTTCCACAAGCAAGCCTTACACTCTTTCCCCTCCATTCTTGCTCCTGCATCCCTTCTGCCTATGCAAATCCTTCCCTCCTTTCAGGCTAGCGTGCTGCCCTCCATGGGGAGCCTCTCTGATCTAGAAGTGATCTCTTTGTTCTCTGGGCCTCCCCCTGGACTCCTATCACTCTCTGCCTTGGGCAGTAGTCACCAGTGACCCTATCTTCCCTCTTCTAAACCTGTGTTCTTCTTTGCAGCAACAGCTTATCCCCCACACCGCAGCCCTCCTGTGGACAATCAGAACCAGCACCACACCTTACCTGCTCACAGGGCCTGCGACGCACCCCTGCAGGTGGCCCAAGGGTCCGGATGACTCCTGGCCGGGGTTGTGGGGGGCTGTATTGAGGGTAGGTCAGAGACCTGGGGTAGCTGCTGGGCCCCAGAAAATGAGGCTGTACCATCCACTGCAATTCCTGGCTGCCACTCACAGCGTTGATGCTTGGCACCAGGTGGAACTTCTGAGGGATAAGAAATAGAGGTTCAGCCGGGCGCGGTGGCTCACGCTTGTAATCCCAGCACTTAGGGAGGCTGAGACAGGAGAATCGCGAGTTCAAAGCTAGCCTCAGCAACGGCGAGGCACTAAGCAACTCAGTGAGACCCTGTCTCTACATAAAACGGCGAGGCACTAAGCAACTCAGTGAGACCCTGTCTCTACATAAAACATGAAATTGGCCTGGGGATGTGGCTCAGTGGTCAAGTGCCCCTGAGTTCAATCCCCAGTACCAAAAAAAAAAAAAAAAAAAAAAGAAATAGAGGTTCAGGGATGAGGTCTATGTGGATTGAGGTGCTTCCAGGGGACAGAGTCCACACTGCTGTCCACTGTCAATGCACATATTGGTTCTGGGAGACCAGAAAGAGCACAATTTGGCAATCGGAGAAACTGACTTGGTGGCAAATCCTATTCATGAGCTGTGTGTCTTTGGGCAGTCACACAGCTTCTCCATGCCTTTGTTTCCCCATCAGAGCTAATTATCAAGCATGAACTGCCCAGCACTGTTCTAGTGACTCATAGAATTGGCACAATAGTATCTTCATTTTCAGACAGGAGAACAGTTGTCCACAAACACACAGCCACTAAGTAGGAAATGGGAGTTGAGCTCAAGTGGCTCAGCTCTTGCCTACTTCTGCACGCACTTGCCGGAAGATGAGAATTACAGCTCCTAGCTCCCAGTGTGGCTGTGAGAATATGTGTCACAGAGTCTAGTAGGTGGCAGGTGGCAGATGCCCAATGCTGAGGGGCCCTGATGGGCAACAGCCACCATTCTGGATTCATCTCGTCCCAGTTCTAAGCTCCGCCATTTACTGACTGTGTGATTCTGGGCAAGTTATTTGACTTCAATGTGTCTCAGTTTCCTCATTTTAAATATTATTAGGTAAAGATTAGAGCATTTTATTGATGCTAAGCAACAGAGCTTTAATAGCTCTGAAATCACAGTTTAACTGGCAGTTTTAAAAATTTAGTGGTACCAAGTAATGGTTTTTTTTTAAACTATGGGGTTTTAGAGTCCATGAAATATGGTAAATGCGGTGGAGAGCATCACCACAGGAGGCGCCCATATTAGCGCCCCAGCTGTTGCCTGTGACCATTCCCTTTCAGCCTGAAATCTGAGAAATGGGTTGGGACGGGGGATTCAAAGCTCTGTGAAGAAAACTGGGTTCCAGCCCTGTGGCTGGGCCCTGGGTGTGGGCACCTAGCTGTCTAGAAAGCGCCCCACAAGCCCAGGCAAGTCCGGACCACGATGGCCTTGGCTCAGAGGTGCGGACCCAGCGGTCTAGTGACCCTAGTTCCGGGATCAAGGCAACGCCAGCGGCATCTCCTGCTCCCGAGGTTGTCCTGGCCTGGGCCGCTCGGGGCCAGGAAGGGAGGGGCGCCCGGGGTGACTCAGCCGCCGTGACTCGGCGGCCGCCGTGAGTCGGCGGAACGAATGTGGCTCTTCCCTCCCCTTGTCGACACGTGCTCATAGCCCCTCGACAGGAAATGGGCACCTGCAGCCTCCCGGGTCTCCCCAGCGGGCAGTGGGCGCCGACGGTGCCAAGAGTCAGGGACGCAGGAGTTGCCAGCTGCATGACCCCGCGCACGTCCCAGCACCTCGCGCTCTCTATTCGCCGGATCAGGCATAGAGATCGAGACTCCCTCTCCCGGAACCCACTATGCTCCGCAGTGGCCCACGGGGTCCACTACGCGGAGAAAGGGATAGTGATTTCGCAACGCAGTAGAGGACGGACAAATGGACAGACACATGCACGGTCATAGACTATCGAGGATTCCCACTCTGTTCAATCTGGTTTCTCACGGATCCCCGCTCCCTTCTGTGACGGGGACCTCTCCCCCACAGCCCAGCCCCAGGGTCCCAGGAATTCAGCCCGAGATGGAGAGCTTGGCTGATCCTGTGCGAGGGGCGGGCGCAGGCTGAGGCAGGTGGGACCAAAAACTGAGCAGTGAAAAGGAAGAAAGAAGGACAATAACGAAGACGGAGGGATAGAGAGCGACAGCCAAGGAGAAGGGGGCAGGCGAACCAAGGGGCATTTGCAGATCTCTTTCCCGCACGCTGTGCGCGTTCCCCTGGGCAGTGGGGGGAAATTGGCCCCCAGAAGGCAGAGTGGGCAGGATCTGCGATCCTGGCCGGCAGACCGGTCCCTACTCCTGTTCCCGGCCTTAGCCCGAGGTGTACCGGAACCGATCCGGAGTCCCAAGCGCTGTCCACCCGGGGACCGCAGGTTCAGGCGCGTCTCACCTGCTGCGCTGCCGCCTGCGCCGCGGCGGAGGGCTGCGCGGGGCCGCCGTACGCGCTGCCGGCCCCGGAGCTCGGTCCGGGTTCCCCGAAGTCTCGGTACATGCCCTGGGCTGGCTGCTCCGTGGGGTCCGCGTCGGCGGCAGGGGTTCTGACTCACTCGCGCCTCGCAGAGTCTTTTCTTTTTATGAATGAAAAGTTCTCGGGCGGAACCACTTCGACCGCGGGGGGTGGGGGCGTTTGGAGGCGGCGCAGGTCATCTCCAGGCCCCACCTCTCCAGACGCGCCGCCTTCGGCGGGTCGGCACCGAACTTTTCCACCCTTCCCACTGTCAACAACCTACTTTTCTTGGGAAAAGGGGCTGCCTCGGCGTCCCCCAGCCACCGCGGCGGGCCCGCCCCCTCTGACGTAGCTGCCCATACATGGTGCAATTTCCTCGCCGCGCCCAGGTGGAGCCGAGGATTCCCCCGCGGATTTACTCACCTGCCCAGAGCCGGGCGCCCCGCCTGGTCCAGCCCAGAGCGCAGACCCGGAGCCGGCCGGTGGCGCCGCGACCCGCGCCCCCAGCCCTCTCCCAGCCTGGGCTGGCCTTTCGTAAAATAGGACAGAGAAGGTGAAAGCTGTCTGGAAACTGTAAAGTGAATTACTAATGTGATGGATGATAATGATGATGATGATTTACTGGGTACTTATTTCTATGCCAAGAACCATCCCTACTGCCACCCAAGGCTTCACCTTGAGGCCCCTCCACTGGCATTTTTTTAAGGCTCCAGCTATTGTAAAATGCATAAATCACAAACTAGTGTTACAAAAATAGTGGTTTACAATAAACAAGGAGATGCTCTGACCTGCTCACAAATACAATGCAATACAGTTGTGTTACTCAGGATCATTTCAGGAGGGAGCACCGGTTTTTAGTTCAGCGCTCCTACAGGCAGTGGGAACCTGCAGCAGTCCTACCGTCTGAGACGGTGGGACTCTGGAACAGGAGTCCTGAAGTCTGCTAAACGCCAACTTCTTGACTGCCGATGCTGTTCTGGAACTGTGTGTCGCTAGTCTTGGGGCACGTCAAAGGTCTGCGTAAATGTGAGGCCCTGGTCAAATATGCTGGGGAGGTAGGTACCATTATCATCCCCAGTTTACAGATGGGAAAACTGAGGCTGAGAGTTGTTGACTAAGTGAGGTGGACAAGTCGGTCAGGGCTGTGGGAGCTCGAAGCCTAGGCTCAGCCAAGTTTTCAAAGCCCTCACAACTTCATGGACAACTTTCCACATGTGCAGAATGTCAGTGCTGAAAGGACCAACTCAAACTCCGTTGTTTCCTCCCATTTTAAAAGAAAAGATATAGAGACCCAGAAAGAGTAAGGAGCTGCCTTGGTCACACAACTACAGAAAGAGAGTTGGGACTTCCTGCTTTCCACTAATACTCTTTGTTGATCAGCTCCAGTCTTGCCTGGGGCCATCAGGAGCAAGAGCGGTGGTGGTCCCAGGCTGCCTTTTGGGGAAATAGAGGCCAGGTATCTATGGGTGCTCTCAGGACTTAAAGCCAGGAAGCCAGGTTGGCCCTGAGGTTCTAGTCTCAGAGCTACCATTTTCTGCCTATGTGACCCTGGGCAGGTTCCCTTTCTTGAGCCTCAGTCCCATCTGGGCCTTCCTGCTGACCTCATAGGGCTGCTGAAGGATCAAATGAGATCACAAATGTGAAAGTGCTTTGTAAGCTTTAAAGTGCTGTGAACTCAGAAGATGCTTACCAGCCTAGTGCCCCTCCCTTGCCCTGGTTCTACTCAATGCTTGCCTTCCTCTAAAAAGAAAAGAAACCGAGCCGGGCGCAGTGGCTCACGCCTGTAATCCCAGCACTTAGGGAGGCTGAGACAGGAGAATCGCGAGTTCAAAGCCAGCCTCAGCAACAGCGAGGTGCTAAGTGACTCAGTGAGACCCTGTCTCTACATAAAACACAAAATAGGGCTGGGGATGTGGCTCAGTGGTTGAGTGCCCCTGAGTTCAGTCCCTGGTACCAAAAAAAAAAAAAAGAAAAGAAACCCCAGCAGTTTACCAGAATGAGAAATATAGGGGATGTGTGTACGTATGGATGAGAGAGAAAAAGAGAGAGAGAGAGACAGTCAGACAGACAGACAGTGTTTCTGAGACAGTAGGACCCATGGAAAGAACATGCATGCTGAATCAGACAACTCTGGAACTCTGGTTTCTGGGTTTAAAATCTGGGTAGGCTGCCTGCCAGTTGTATGATCTAGATGAGGCACTCAGTCTCTCTGAGCCTCTGTTTCCTCATCTGTAAAATGAAGACATGAGCTGGACATGGTGGCACATGCCTATAATCCCAGCAGCTCAGGAGGCTGAGACAGGAGGATCATGAGTTCAAAGCCAGCCTCAGCAAAAATCGAGGCACTAAGCAACTCATTGAGACCTTATCTCTAAATAAGATACAAAATAGGGCTGGGGATGTGGCTCAGTGGTGGAGTGCCCCTGAATTCAATCCCTGGTACCACCCCCCCCCCCATAGATAAATAAATAAATAAATAAAATGAAGACATGAGGATAAAAACAAAATGCTTAGGATAGCTTATAGTAAGAGTTTGCACACATGCTTAGGATACCTTATAGTAAGAGTTTGGCTAACAATTATGAAAATAAATTCATGTGTGAAAAAAAAAACCCACTGGGAGCAACCTTGGGACTCTGGTCACATGTGTGTGCACACGCATATGCACCTACATGCCCATATGGATATCTGGACTCCTTGGCTGAGCCCAACTTGAACAGGTCAGGGGTGACATGGGGAGCCAGCCAGTGGCACATGTGAGGCTTGTCATAGAGGGTCGGCTTTGACAGTATCCACCCACCTGCCATAGGAATATCACCCTGGCCACTCCCTAAGCAGTCTGGGATAGCTGGCTGAGCAGGGGCTCTTGTTTCAAATTGTGTGTGTGTGTGTGTGTGTGTGTGTGTGTGTGTGTGTGTGTGTGATTACGTGACTTTGAAAGTCCCTTCCTGCTCTAACCGTCAGTGGAGCCACAAGGAGGCCCTTTGAGAGGCAGCACATTCCAAGCTCCTCAGTCATTAACTCCTGCTTTGTGGCCACACAGGCGTTCCTGGTTCCTGACCTCACCAACTCTTACCCAGGGAGCCAGAGGACAAGCCCAGGGGCTCCCAGGGTTGCTGTGAGTCTGGGACATGGGGAGCAGAAAGACCCTGCAGCTACCCCTCGGCTGTGTGAGCCTGGCTCCATCTCTTCTCCTTTCTGAGCCCAGAGAATCCCCACGTCCAGGGGCTGCTGTGAGGCCAAAGGAAATGAGAGAGGTGTGTGCCAGACATCTAGTAGGTTCTCAGGGTCAAGGGCGCGTTGGAGGTGATGTTTATGTTTTTCAGTTTCCATTCTCTTTTTAAATTGAAGTGTACTTTTTAATTGAGGTGAAATTCACATAACATACAATTAACCATTTTAAAGGGTACACTTCATGGCATTTAGTGGATTCACCATGTTGTGCAACCACCTCTCTGGTTTCAAAACTTTATCGCTCCAGAAAAACACCCTATTCCCATTAAGTAATCACTCCCAATTTCTCCCTTCCTCCAACCCTGATAACCTTTAATCTACTTTCTGTCTCTATGACTTTGCCTATTCTGGACATTTCAGGAAATGGAATCATACAATACGTGACCTATTGTTTCTGGCTTTCTTTCACTTAATGTAATGTTTTCAAGGTCCATTCATTTTGTAGCATGTATCAATACTTTGTTCCTTTTTATAGCTGAATAATATTCTTTGCCAGGCATGGTGGCACAGACTTGTGATCCCAGCAGTTTGGAAGGCTGAGGCAGGAGGATGGTGAGTTCAAAGCCAGCCTCAGCAACTTAGTGAGACCCTAAGCAATTCAGTGAGACCCTGTACCTAAATAAAATATGAAAAGGGCTTGGGTTGTAGCTCAGTGGCTAAGCGCCCCTGTTCAATTCCCAGTATGTGTATGTGTGTGTGTGTGTGTGTGTGTGTGTGTGTGTGTGCGCGCGCACATATTCGTTCAATCCCTGGTATGTATATACCATACTTTATGTGTTTGTAAGTTGATGGACATTGACTTATTTCCAATTTTTTTTTTTTTTTTTTTGGTACTGGGGATTGAACTCAGGGGCACTCAACCACTGAGCCACATCCCCAGCCCCATTTTGTTTTTTATGGAGAGACAGGGTCTCACTGAGTTGCTTACCACCTCGCCATTGCTGAGGCTGGCTTTGAACTCGCGATTCTCCTGTCTCAGCCTCCCTAAGTGCTGGGATTACAGGCTTGAGCCACCGCGCCCGGCTTATTTCCAATTTTTGGATAGCGTGAATAATGCTGCCATGGACCTTAGTACACAAGTTTCTTTCTTTTCTTTTTTTTTTTGGTACTGGGGATTGAACTCAGGAGTACTCGACCACTGAGCCACATTCCCAGCCCTGTTTTGTGTTTTATGTAGAGACAGGTCTCACTGAGTTGCTTAGCTCCTCGCCATTGCTGAGGCTGGCTTTGAACTCGCGATTCTCCTGTCTCGGCCTCCCGAAGTGCTGAGATTACAGATGTGCGCCACCACACCCGGCTTAGTATACACGTTTCTATGTGGACATACATTTTCACTTCTTTTGGGTATTTACCTAAGAATAACTCCGAGAAACTGCCACACTATTTCCCAAAGTAGCTGCACAATTTTATATTTCCACCATCAGTGTTTGAGAGTTCTGATTTCTCTAAATGTTTGCCTACCCTTGATGGTTTCCATTTTTTAAAAATTAAAGACATCTAAAAAAAAGAAAAAAAATTAAAAACTTTCTAGAGTTGTGAAGTGGTATCTCATTGTGTGTTTTTTTAAAAAATATTTTGTTTAGTTGTAGATGAACACAATATCTTTAGTTATTTTATGTGGTGCTGAGGATTGAACCCAGTGCCTCACGTATGCGAGGCAAGCGCTCAACCGCTGAGCCATAGCCCCAGCCCCATCATTGTGTTTTGATTCACATTTCCTTAATGATCAGTGAACATCTTTATTTTATGTTGGGGGATGAGATCTCACTATGTTACCCAGGCTGGCCTCGAACTCAAAATCCTCCCCACTCAGCCCCCCGAGGAGCTGGGGTTCGAGGCAGTTACCATCTTTCCATGTGCATCTTTTTTTTCCTTCTAATATTTTTAGTTGTAGTTAGACACAATATCTTTTTATTTTATTTATTTGTTTTTATGTGGTGCTGAGGATTGAACCCAGTGCCTCGCACGTGCTAGGCAAGCGCTCTGCCACTGAGCTACAACTCTAGACTCTTTGTGTTTCTTGATCTCACATATACAGTATACTTTTGGACAGATGTTTCCTCAAGTTCTTTGCCTATTTGCAATTTTTTTTTTAAAGTACTGAGGATTGAGCCGGGCGCGGTGGCTCAAGCCTGTAATCCCAGCACTTAGGGAGGCTGAGACAGGAGAATTGCGAGTTCAAAGCCAGCCTCAGCAATGGCGAGGT
This sequence comes from Xerus rutilus, assembly GCA_028644305.1. Lineage (NCBI taxonomy): Eukaryota > Metazoa > Chordata > Mammalia > Rodentia > Sciuridae > Xerus > Xerus rutilus. The sequence continues at coordinate 6,500,149 of CM053399.1, read as the reverse complement.
AGTAAGCAACTCAGTGAGACCCTGGCTCTACATAAAACACCAAATAGGGCTGGGGATGTGGCTCAGTGGTCAAGTACCCCTGAGTTCAATCCCCAGTACCAAAATAAATAAATAAATAAATAAAAAATAAAGTACTGAGGATTGAACCCAGGGACACTCCATCAATGCGACACATCCCCAGTCCTATTTTGTATTTTATTTAGAGGCAAAGTCTCACTGAGTTGCTTAGTGCCTCACTTTTGCTGAGGCTGAGGCTTTGAACTTACTGTCTTCCTGCCTCAGCCTCCCGAGCCTCTGGCATTACAGGTGTGCACCACTGTGCCCAGCTGGAGGTGACATTTTAATTCACTTCAACAGACATTTGTTTTCCTTGGCCCTGGTCCCATCCTCTCTCTTCTGAATGTCTGCCATAGCCTCCAGCTCAGTACTGTCCTCTCCATTTTCCACCCAGCAGCAGAGGAATTTTTAAAAAGATCTTTCTCTTCTTCTTTTATGTTTTTTGAATTCGAGGAATCCCTGTTACCCTATAGCAGAAATTGGACCCAGGCCCTCACACATGCTAGGCAAGTGCTCTACCACTGAGCTACATTCTCTGCCCTTTTTAGTTTATCTTGAAATAGATTATCAACAGACATTTGTTGATTATCAAGATAAATCAAGATTATCAAGATTATCAAGATTATCAAGATAAATTGCCCAGAGCTGGCGCGGTGGCATAAGCCTGTAATCCCAGCACTTAGGGAGGCCGAGACAGGAGGATCATGAGTTCAAAGCCACCTTCAGCAATGGCGAGGCACTAAGCAACTCAGTGAGATCCTGTCTCTAAATAAAAACCCACAATGGGGCTGGGGATGTGGCTCAGTGGTGGAGTACCCCTGAGTTCAATCCCCGGTACCAAAAAAAAGAAGAAGAAAAAGAAGAAAGAAGAAGAAAGAAGGAGAAGGAGGAGAGGGAGGAGAGGGAGGAGAGGGAGGAGAGGGAGGAGGAGAGGGAGGAGGAGGAGGAGAAGGAGGAGGAGGAGGAGGAGGAGAAGGAGAAGGAGAAGGAGAAGGAGAAGGAGAAGGAGAAGGAGAAGGAGAAGGAGAAGGAGAAGGAGAAGGAGAAGGAGAAGGAGAAGGAGAAGGAGAAGGAGAAGGAGAAGAAGAAGGAGAAGAAGAAGAAGAAGAAGAAGAAGAAGAAGAAGAAGAAGAAGAAGAAGAAGAAGAAGAAGAAGAAGAAGAAGAAGAAAAGTTGCCCAGGCTGAACTTGAATTTTTAAAAAAATTTTTTTAGTTGTTGATGGACCTTTATTTTATTTATTTAAGTGTGGTGCTGAGAATCGAACCCAGTGCCTCACACATGCTAGGCAAGTGCTCTACCACTGAGTTATAATCTAGCCCCTGAACTTGAATTTGATCCTCCTGCCTTGGCCTTTCAAATAGCTGAGATTACAGGTGTGTCACTGTGTGCAGCTTCAAAGGTTTTTAAATCATGAAAATGGTCACAGAAAAATTTTAAAATTCTGAGGCAGGAGGATTACAAGTTGGAGGCTAAACTTAGCAATCTAGAGAGATTCTATCTTTTTAAAATTTTTTAATTTTTATTTTACAAATTTTTTATTTGTTCTTTTTAGCTATACATGACAATAGAATGTATTTTGATATATCATACATACATAGAGCATAAATTCGAATTTTTATGGTTGTATATGATGTGCAGTTATACAGGTCATGTATTCATATATGAACATAGGAATATTATGTCTGATTCATAGCGAGATCTCATCTTTTTTTTGGTACTGGAGATTGAACTCAGGGGCACTTGACCACTGAGCCACATCCCCAGCCCTATTTTGTGTTTTATGTAGAGACAGGGTCTCACTGAGTTGCTTAGCCGTTGCTGAGGCTGGCTTTGAACTCGCGATTCTCCTGTCTCAGCCTCCCTAAGTGCGGGGATTACAGGCTTGCGCCACCGCTCCCGGCTGAGATCCTATCTTAAAATAAAAAAATAAAGAAGGCTGGGGGGCTGGGGTTGTGGCGCAGTGGTAGCGTGCTCGCCTAGCGTGCAGGAGGCACTGGGTTCGATCCTCAGCACCACATAAAAATAAAATAAAGATATTCTGTCCACCTACAACTAAAAAATAAATATTTAAAAAAAATTTAAAGAAGGCTGGGGATGGTAGAGTGTCACTGGGTTCAATCCTCAGTATGGCAAAAATAAAATAAAATTCTAACCATTTCACTCTCGGCTTTGGATGCCTCTGAGCTGTGGCATTTTTTTTTTTAATATTTATTTTTTAGTTGTAGGCAGACAGAATATCTTTATTTTATTTTTTTATGTGGTGCTGAGGATCGAACCCAGTGCCTCACGCATGCAAGGCGAGCACGCTACCACTGCGCCACAACCCCAGCCCTGAGCTGTGGCATTTTTAGAATTGCCACACAGGAGGACCTGAGGCCTGGGAAGGGGTGCAGTTGAGGACGTTTGCTATGTCCTGCATTCTTGTAGGTTGCCGGCTGATTGGGGGGCTGGGAGGGCAAAGAGGATAACATTTGGGACTCCTCCTTATTGAGCTCTGATGAACCAGGCACATTCAATGTAATGTATTTAACCCTGTGAAAGAGATCGTAACCTTGTAACATGAAACTCCTTTTACAGATTAGAAAATGAAGGCACAGAGAAATTAAGCAACTTGCTAAAAGCCATGGGTCAAGAAATGAAAGCATCCAGAATCCTTACCATGAGATTTCAGGTCTTCTTAAACTTCATGGACCCCGGCTGCTCTTCTTTCAGTTCCTGCTCGCAGCTCTGCCCTGCCTTACTGTTGGATTGAGCCTCTCACCTTCGCACAGGCTGTTCCCTCTGCCCTGCTACCTTTCCTTACCTCCATGTGCCAATCCTGCAGCTCTGGGTTCCCCCACCACATCCTCAGTGAGGCTTCCCTGAGGCCCAGCCTAGGTTAAATCCCTTGGGCAATAGACTTCCCTGGTACTATGGAGGATATTACTGTTTCCCCCCACCCAGAATGATTTTTAAGGGTTTTGCATTGTGGAGAGAAATATGTGTCTATCTCTATCTGTATCTATAATCTTCATCTCTTAAATTGGTGACCACAAAAAGGAGGTATGGAGAAGACACTATTGCAAAACATGATTTTTGTGTTTCTTTATATTTAAAAATTTTGGGGGAGGGCGAGTACTGGGGATTGAACTCAGGGGCACTCGACCACTGAGCCACATCCCCAGCCCTATTTTGTGTTTTATGTAGAGACAGGGTCTCACTGAGTTGCTTAGCGCCTCGCCGTTGCTGAGGCTGGCTTTGAGTTCGTGATCCTCTTGCCTCAGCCTCCTGTGCCACTGGGATTACAGGCATGCACCACCACGCCCGTGACACTTCTTTTTTGACTAAGGAATACATTTACATATATCAAAATCCAGAAGCTACAAAAGGGTGTACCATGAGAAACCTTCCCCTTCTCTGTAAGCTTTCTTGTGTTTTGTTTTACATGGGTAGCCTGTTCTACAACCTGTTTTATTCCTTGCTTTTGTGTTGTCTCTTTCTCTCTTTGCAGTGGTGGGGATTGAACCCAGGGCTTTGCACATGTTAAGCAAGAGTTCTACCACTGAACCGCATCCCCAGTCCTTTTGTGTTTGTGTGATTTCATTTGTTTGTTTATTTATTTATTTTTGTACTGAATATTGAACCCAGGGGTGCTTAACCATTGAGCCACGTCCCCAGCCCCTTTTTAAAAAATATTCTGTTAGAGACAGGGTCTTGATAAGTGCCTCACTAAGTTGCTGAGACTGGCTTTGAACTCACATTCCTCCTGCCTCAGCCTCCCAAGCCACTGGGATTACAGGCATGCACCACTGTGCCCTACATGTTTTTGTTCATTTTGGAAAGCCTTCCACTCAGTATGTATAGATCTTTCTCTTAAAATAATAAAATATAGGGAATGAATCTTTTTTTTTTTTTTTTTTGGTACTAGGGATTGAACTCAGGGGCACTCGACCACTGAGCCACGTCCCCAGCCCTATTTTGTGTTTTATGTAGAGACAGGGTCTCACTGAGTTGCTTAGTGCCTCGCCATTGCTGAGGCTGGCTTTGAACTCACGATTCTCCTGTCTCAGCCTCCCTAAGTGCTGGGATTACAAGCGTGAG
>CM053399.1:6432153-6495510 GCA_028644305.1 Xerus rutilus | reverse complement strand
ACTGGGGATTGAACTCAGGGGCACTCGACCACTGAGCCACATCCCCAGCCCTATTTTGTGTTTTATGTAGAGACAGGGTCTCACTGAGTTGCTCGCTTAGCGCCTCGCCATTGCTGAGGCTGGCTTTGAACTCGCGATTCTCCTGTCTCAGCCTCCCTAAGTGCTGGGATTACAGGCTTGAGCCACCGCGCCCGGCTTTGGTTTTATAAAAAGAGCATAGCACAGGGGCTTGTCCAAGTTTAGCCAGCCCACCCCAAGCCTGGCCACTTCCCTACTCCACATGGACAGGGACCTGGCCAAACAGAGCAGAATCCCTTGCCAGGAGGTGGGCTTTGGAGAGCTCTTGGCCTGACAGGGGAACAGTCCCTTGCCATAGGCCCAGGAGACCCTTCTTGCTAGTGACTGCATTCTGAACCTGTTTCTTCATCGGGATCAGGGGAATCTCCATTTGCCTTAGCCTGTTTCCCAGATGTCTCTGAGGACCCGACCTGCGTGCTTTACCAACTGATCCTAAGCCCTTACAGGATCTCATTGATTTCTGCAGTGCTCACCCAATATCACTTTCATACAGTGAAGGCTCAACCACGTAGCAGGTGCTCTGGAGCAAGATGACCAGGTTTAATTCTTGGCTCTGCCACCTACTGTGTCCTTGAGTCAATTACTGAACTTCTCTGAACCTGTTTTCTCTTCTGAAAAATGGCCATAATAGCAGAGCCAAAAGAAGCTTATGTGAGGTAATCCAGGTGAACACTTAGCACAGTACCAGGCTCTCGTCAATAGAATGAGGAAACTGAGGCCTAGAGACAGAGAATGACTTTCATTCAACTACACACTCATTCAAGAATGTTTATTTTTCAAGAATGTTTATTGACACCTCCACTAGGCTGTGTGATTTTCTGGGTACTGAGGATACCCTGGAGGATAGGTAAACTGCTGCCACTGTCCTCAAGGGATCCAGGACACACAGCTGGGTGTAGTGGCACACACCTGCAATCCCAGTGACTTGGGAGGATGGGGCAGGAGGATCTCAAGTTTGAGGCCAGCCTCAGTAACTTAGTGAGGCCCACAGCAACTTAGTGGGGTCCTGTCTCAAAATGAAAAATTAAAAGGGCTGGTGATATAGCTCAGTGGTAAAGCACCCCTGGGTTCAATCCCAAGAACCAAAAAAAAAGATGGGAGTCACAGGTGGCAGGTGGGTACCTATAACGGGAACCTGGGAATGTGCTATAGCAGTTGGGGTGAAGATGGGTGGCAGAAGGCCTGTGGGGATGACCCCTGGGCCCATGGGTTTGAGATGGAGAGTTAGCCAGGAAAGTGGTTGAGGAACAGTCATGCCTAGCAAAGGCTATGGCTCGAGCAGAGGCACGAAAGTGAGAAAGAGCTGGGCGTGGTGGCTCACGCTTGTAATCCCAGCACTTAGGGAGGCTGAGACAGGAGAATCATGAGTTCAAAGCCGCCTCGGCAATGGCGAGGCACTAAGCAACTCAGTGAGACCCGTCTCTACATGAAACACACACAAAAAAGGGCTGGGGATGAGGCTCAGTGGCTGAGCACTTCTGAGTTCAATCCCTGGTATCAAAAAAAAAAAAAAAAAAAAAAAAGTGAGAAAGTCCAGAACGTGTGCAAGAAAACCACATGCAGCTCACAATTCTAGAACAAGGATGAGAAGGGAGTGGGGGAGAGATGCAGTGGGAAGGGACAACAAGAGCTGGATCTGAGTTAATTACTTCCTTCATTTGTTTAATAATTTATGGAAAGGTGGACTTGGGGCTGAAATTTAGACACTGCTCTTGGCTTTGTGAAGCACACCACCTGGGTATGTGACTTAGAGGACAGCAGGAGACTGACATCAATGAGGTGATTACATAAGTAACCACAAGATCTTGAGATCAGGGCTGCACAGCAGGTGTTCTAGTAGAAGGCAGGCCTGAGGCCCAGAGGGTGAGGAAATGCCAGTTGGCTTCAGTAGAGTGAGCAAGGGCAGGTAGGGTGCCTGAGAGAAGCTGGGGCAGCTGATGAGGGCCAGATCAATGCCAGCCCAGGAGGGTGGACTCTCGCAGGCTGTGGGGAGCCGTGGAAGGACTTTGAGCAGTCCTGGAGGTGTGGGAAGACAGAGGAGGCAAACTAGTGGCTGCTGCCGTTGTTTGGCAGAGATGGTAAAGAATGGGCCAATGCAGGACCATGGGGATAAAGGGGTGGAGAACAGGCATGAGTGTGACATGGCGTTATGGGAGAACCAGGACTGTCCACATCGCCTAGGCATCTTTGTGGCACCCATGAAGGCCTGTCCAGAAATACCCAAACCTTGGCCCACGTCAATCAAATACAAAGCACTGATGGTCTGAGATAGGCAGGGAACCAGGCTCCAATTCAAAGGCCAGTTCTGGGGACTTCCCAAGGCTGGACTGAGGGGGACTCAGCCCTGGGGAAGCTCGGGGTGGGGAGGAAGCTGGGGAGGGGGTTGAGCCAGCATCTCATGACTCAGCCACTTCCACCCAGTCATCCCAGTGGCATCTCCGCTCCCCTGCTCCAAATTCCAACTTGGTGAGGCTGCTGGAGGCTGAGTCAGCTCCTGCACAGCACGAGAGCAGCATCCAGAGGGGCTCCCTGCCAAATCCCCTGGCCCTCAACCAAGGCAGGGCCAGGCACAGTTGGGGAGGTGGAGGATGCAGGGGCCAGGCTTCCAGAAGCTACAGCAGCCTGAGTGGAGCAAGGCAGCCCATGAGATTGCGTGAATGTGCTTTGTGGGTTGTGAAGCATTAATGCAGGCAAGATTTTCTCCTCTAGGTCCAGGACCACATTCTGCCTGAGGAAGACAAAAACCTCTTGACCTCAATTTTCCTGACTACAGGATGGAGGTCCCCTTAAAGAGGTTATAAGTTAAATGATGTAGATGGAAATGCTTCAAACTGGTGGCTTCTGTGATGGTTAGGGTTATAGTAGAGGTGAGGACACATGGCAAAGCCTCCAGAGACACCACTTATGGCTGTACAGATTGTTCACTGTGAGAGATTGTCCAGCCCAGGATGTTGAAATCCAGCACATCCTCTGCTCACCAAATGGTGTGCCCCAGTCTGGGACTGTCGGGACCAAGAAAACATTTTTCTCTAAAGTAAACAAATGCACCCTAAAGAGGAGTGGCCCCTTAGGACTTCCTGGGTCAACCCCCAGATTTATGGAAAAACTGACTTTTTGGATGCAGAGGAATCAGGGCTGGCTTTATATAAGTTCTCAGAAAGGAAGACCACTATTGGACACAGTGGCACACACCTGTAATCCTTGACTCAGAGGCTGAAGCAGGAGGATCACAAATTCAAGGCCAGCCTCAGCAACTTAGTGAGACTTGTCTCAACATAAAAAACAAAGCTGGGAGTGGTGGCACACGCCTATAATCCCAGCACTTTGGGAGGCTGAGACAGGAGAATCGTGAGTTCAAAGCCAGCCTCAGCAATGGTGAGGCACTAAGCAACTCAGTGAGACCCTGTCTCTACATAAAAAACACAAAATAGTGCTGGGGATATGGCTCAGTGGTCGAGTACCCCTGAGTTTAATCCTTGGTATGTATAAATAAGTAAATAAATAAATAAAAAAAACAAAAAGGGTTGGAAATGTACTCCAAGATAGAGCACCCCTGGGTTCAATTCCTAGTACTGCAAAACAAACAAACAAACAAACCCCAAGGGAGAAGGGAGATCATTCTTGGCAGTGAGGCATATCTTATTACTGGGTAGGCAGTGGGGTTTCAGAGCGCAATCTCTTCTGGCCCAGGCTCTCCCCAGTAACCAAGCAGTTAACCACTAAGACAGTATTTAAAAAAAAACTCAAGACACAGACCCAAGCTGGGTTTTATTGAAATGCCAGGAGCAGGCACATGTCACGGTAGCCAGAGAAGGGAGGAAGGCGGTGCAGGCTTGTGAGTGGGCAGGGAGGGGCAAGCCCCATGTTGTGGCCCTGTATCCTCTTTCTGCCAGGGGATGAGTGGGCACAACTACCCTCCCAACAAAATGGCATGCTCAGTCCTGCAGGGCCCCTGCCCCCTAGACTATGATGGCTCCAAGGAGAGGGAATGGAAGCACTAAGATTTTCCCCTTGAGAGGGAGGAAGGAAAAAAGGGAAGAATGCAGGAGGGGAAGGAATAGCTGGAGACGAGGGTGGCCAAGGAAGTTTCTCTTCTTGACTATCTGCACCCAAACTGTGATCCTGGGCAGTGATGGGAGCAGCATCAAAGAGGGAGGCTGAGGGCCCGGCCCTCAGGGAGCCAAAGCCCCCAGTCTGTGGGGGCTGGAGTCAGCCCTGAACAAAGGGCAAAAGTTCCAAGGGACTGAAGATGCAGGAAGTTACCAAGTAACCTAATCCTCAGAGCTGGGGGGCTTGGCCTTGGGAAAAGGAGGAGGAAGACAGTTGGGTCCATCCTCAGTAGGGTGGGGATAGAGGACAGTCTCCCTCATTTGGCCCTATTAAGTCAGTTCCACATTGTTGGCACGGTCCAGCACCCGAGAGCCACGGGAATTGCCTCCAAGCTGGAAACGGCTCTCATAGAGAGTAGGGCAGAGATGCCAGCGATTAGCCCGGTAGATGCCCAGGTAGGTGTAGACATCTGGCTTGTAGGTGAGCAGACACTTAATGCCTGCTGCACGGATGGCTGAATCTGCCTCCAGTACACCCAAGCGGTCCGTAAAGTCGTCCGTGTAAACACAGATGACCTGGCGCCCACCCTCCTTGGCCCGTGGGCTCACCTTGGCCACCTGAAGTCGGCCTTCAACCACAGCCCGGGCAATGCCAGCCCAGGCATGGTCCAGCTTGAAGCCAGGTGCCAGGTGAATCAGCCACTTGCCCGAAAGCACATGGTGGGTGATGGCCAGCTGGCGCAGGGTACCTGGTGTGATGGGCCGCCCGCTGGTCTGCAGAGCCTCCCAGGCTGCCTGCAGGCCCTGTACATCACCTGAGTTGGGGGTATAGCCCTGCCCATAGGCTGCAATCCAGCCCACAGGTTCAGAGTTGGGTGAACCGGGGTCCCCATAGCGTGTGACTTGGGATGGTGGGTACTTGGCCAACCAGGCATCCAGCTCAGCAGCAGGTGTAGTGCGGGCATCAAACACCAGCCAGGGGTCCATGTCAGCCGCCATGGCCTCTGCAGCCAGGTGCTCAGCAGTGAAGCCATCTTCGCGGCCACCTGGAGAGTCCTCCTCCTCCAGTTCCTCACCTGGCTCCATCCTGCTATGAGGGAATCCAGTCAGGGCAGGTCTGAGACAACTAAAGCTTACTGGGTCCCAGCGGGTACAAAGTACTACACTAAACTGTGTGGCCTTGGGCAAGGCTTAATGTCGCTGTCCCTCCTCTTTACAATGAAATAACTGATCCTGTCCAGTACATTTGTTGTGAGAATTAAATGCCTAGGGTGGAGTGGGCCCTACGTAAGCTATTGTTATTACTATTCTCACTGATTACAGACAAGGTAAGCTCAGCGAAAAGGGACTTGCCCAAGGTCACACCTGTAGTGACTGGCGGAGGAGGAATGTGAATTCAGGTGTGGGAGCAAGCAGCCCCAGCAACACCGCCTGTAGAGACCGGCTGGTATCCAAGATGCTGCGATCTAATGGACAGAAGCAAAGAAGCGCAGGTTCACGCAGCCCCCCAGGCAGGCCCAGGAGGGCGAGGCCTCCCGGGCGAACGTTCTCGGGACCACTTAAAGACTGGGCCTTTGGGGCCCTGAGGGGTCAGAGTGACTAGTCCGAGACCAATGGGGGGGTGCCTGGACTCGAACCCGGGCTGATTAGAACATGCGGGAGAGCCAGGCTCTGGCCCTGCAGCGCCCGCCGCCATTAGCGCCCTCGGCCCGAGAAGCGCCCCCGCCCCAGCCCTGCCCCTCCCGCCGTCCCGCAATCACCTCCGGCCTTCGCTACGTTCGGCGCCGACCCAGCCTCGGGCCCGGCTCCGCTCCTGTCGGGGCTCCGCGCCGCCGTCGCCGCCGCGCCCCGCCCCTGCCACGGCAGCCGCCGCCGCCGCCATCTTAGCGCCCCGCCGCCTCAACAACAACTTTATAGACAAGCGCAACCACGGGGCGGGGCCACCGGGCCGGACCCGCCGGCTCCGGGGCGGGGCCGGCGGGAAGGGGCGGGGACTCGCGGGCGGGGCTGGCTACGGGGCGGGGCCATCGCAAAAACCCAGGGAGGGGCGGGTCTACGGGGGCGGGGCTAACGTTCGCTCTTCTGGCTGCGAGCCGGCGGGAGTGGCGGATCAACCCAGCACAGACGCGCACCACCTGGGAGGCTCCAAGAGACCGGCGTTTAGGCCCTGCGAGTGGCGTCTCGACAGGCGGCGCTAGGACCGCGTAGGGAGCGGTGAGGGCGGAGCGGGCGGCACCAGGACCCGGGGGAACCGCGTCGGGCGGGCGGCGAGCAGGCCCAGAGGCCCGGGGGCCCGGAGGCTGCGGGCGGCGGCGCTGGGCCCGGCGCGGCGAGAGAGGCCCCGAGATGCCGAGCAAGAAGAAGAAGTACAACGCGCGGTTTCCGCCGGTGAGCACGTGGCTTGGCCCGGCGGGAGCAGGCCCGGGCTCCGGGAGGCTCCGGCCCTAGCCGGGCCGGGGGGTGGGGGTGCGGACGCATCTGGGCGTTGGGGGCCTGGACGCCCCGCCCCCTTCCGTGCCCTCCCGGCGTCCATGCCCCCCGCCCCCTTTCTCCCTGGATGCCCCTCTCGCTTCCCCCAGCACCCTTTCAGGGACCACCGCGATCAGGTGCGAACTCTGCCCCCTTCTGTAGGCGCGAATCAAGAAGATCATGCAGACGGACGAAGAGATTGGGAAGGTGGCGGCGGCTGTGCCTGTCATCATCTGTATCCTGCCGGGGGCTGGCCGGGTTGAGGAGCCTGGGGGAGGGACCGAGCACCCCCTTCCCGTGTTCTCCTTGACACCACTCAGCCCGGGCGCTCGAGCTCTTTCTGGAGTCGCTGTTGAAGAAGGCCTGCCAGGTGACCCAGTCCCGGAACGCCAAGACCATGACAACATCCCACCTGTGAGTGGCCGCGGAGCTGAGAGGGGCAAGCGGGAAGACTGTGCCCTGTCGGAGATGTGATGCTGCTGGGAGACCAGCAAGACTCAGAAACTGCTGGAGGAGAGCTTGGGTGTTCCACGCAGAGGGAACCTGAGCAGAGCAGGGTGGCTGTGATGGAGTTGGGGGTGGCGGTTCTGGGCTCCATTCCTGACATCCAGGACTCGTTGACGTCTCTGGCTGAAGGCCTCAGTGTTTGGGCCCCACTGAGATGCCTTCACTTCCTACCCCTTTCAGGAAGCAGTGCATCGAACTAGAGCAACAGTTTGACTTTTTGAAGGACTTGGTGGCATCGGTGCCTGACATGCAGGGGGATGGAGAAGACAACCACATGGATGGGGACAAGGGTCCTCGCAGGTGGGGGCCAGGGCCAGGTGTACAGGTGGGGAAGGCCAAAGCTACAGGGACTGGGGGAAGCTGGAGGGCAACCAAGGAGGGAGAAGACCTCTGGGCAGATAGATTGTACCTCCCTGCAGGGGTCGGAAGCCAGGCAGCAGTGGCCGGAAGAATGGTGGGATGGGAAGCAAAGGCAAGGACAAGAAACTGTCCGGAACAGACTCAGAGCAGGAGGTGAGTAAGGCCCTGGCTGTCTGATGCCCTGTGGTAATGAAAAGGACAGCCTGTGCCAGGTTGAGCTGGCTGAAGGTCTGGTGTCCTCCTTATCTGTGATTTCTTGCATCTCAGTGTCTGCATAGGTTAGCTCTGCGGGTTTATTCCTGTCTCTGCCACTCCCAGGGACCTGGGTTCCCCACTGATGGGCCCATGGCTTTTCTTGTCAACTCTGATCCCTGCTTTGCACACAGGATGAGTCTGAGGACACAGATACTGATGGGGAAGAAGAGACATCACATCCCCCACCCCAGGCCAGCCACCCCTCTGCACACTTTCAGAGGTAAGCAGCCCAGGACATCAGAGGGAGCTACCAGACTCCTCAAGATCACTTGTTTTTCCCTGTGATCTTCCCTGGCCACTTGGTTTTGTTGGTTGTAGTAGGCTTAGAGGATGGGAGGGGAGCAAATAGGTGTGCTTAAAGACAAGGGACTGGGGCTGGGATTGTAGCTCAGCGGTAGAGCACTTGCCTCGCATGCGTGAGGCCCTGGGTTTGATCCTCAGCACCACATACAAAACAATCAAATAAAGACATTGTGTCCATCAACAAGTAAAAAAATATTTAAAAAAAAAAAAAGGCAAGGGACTGTTCTCTGAGAAGGTCTTGCCCCTACCCTGGTCAGGGGCAGCAGGTGGAGCCTGGGCAGGGCTGTGTAATCTGCTCTGGATCCTTCTCTTCTTGGGGCTTGGCTCTTTGTGGTTCCAGAGGGTGGTGGGCTCCACAGCTACCTCTCTGGAGGGTTGGGTGGGGCTCAGCGGGCCAGGACAGGCATGAGAGCGAAGCCTGATTTTCCCTCTTGCTTTCTGCTCTGCAGCCCTCCAACCCCCTTCATGCCCTTTCCCTCTACTCTGCCTTTGCCCCCGGCCCCCCCGGGCCCCTCAGCACCTGACGCAGAGGATGAAGAAGACTATGACTCCTAGCACCCTCTGCCCCCCAGGCTATACCCCCTTTTAGTCGGTTTTAGTTGCTCTGGGGGGAAGAGAGAAGATGGAACTGTTCTTAAATTTATTAAAAAATAAATAAAAGGGAACATCAGTGTCTTCTCAGCCTGTGTTCAAGGCTTTGTGACTGTTTTCCCACCCACTCCACTGCCTTCCAACACTTGGGGACCTTGGCAGGTCAGCCAGCGGCTGAGTTAAGCAGGAGTCAACTAGGGAGGCTGAAGGCCACCATTGTGCCAGGACAGCACCAGGGATGCTGATGGAAGGAGGGGGGAGGGTGGTCTAGTACCCATGTCAACAGGTGCTGGATGTACTGAGGGACAGCCTGTCTCATGTGCTGTGTGACCTGCTCTTCTCTGGACTGCTGTGAAGGGATAGGCAAGATAATTAAAGAGACTGAGCCTTAAAAACTGAGGCGGGATAAGGCAGAGGCACAGAGCCTAGCAGACTTGAGGCTTGTTTCAGCCTTAGACTTGACTTGACGTGGGGGCTGAGAGAGAGTAATTATTTAAGATGACTTCTAGGTTTCTTTCTGTAGCAACTTTGGCAGGGAATGGACCTGCAGGACAGGTGAAGAAGGGCCTGAGCAGGCCACCAAAGCAGACAGGAACCATCAGGCCCAGGGCCACCTAGCTGCATCTGGAAGGAGGAGGTCAGCTATCCAATACTGCAGAAAAGGAGGTGGTGCCTGCCAGGTGTCCTTTGGCTTCAGGGGACCCTTCACCAGAGCTGTTTCAGTGCCATGGTGGTTGTTGACAAAGTAGTAGGAGCTGAGGCGAGAAGCTCTGGGTGAGGGCATCCATGCTTGGGTCTGTGAGACCACTGAAGGAACGAGGTCTGATGTTTTGTTCTTATTTTGGTGGTACCAGGGATTAAAACTAGGGGAAAGGTGTTTAACTACTAAGACACATCCTCTAATCCTTTATATTTTTTATTTTGAGACAAATTCTTGTTGAGTTGCTGAGGGTCTCCCTAAATTGCTGAGACAGGAGATAGTCCTCCTGCCTCAGTCTTCCAAGTCACTAGAAGGATAGGCATGTTCCACTGTACCTGGCAGATTTTTGTTTGGTTTGTTTTGGTATCAGAGATTGAACCAGAGGTGCTCAGCCATCCTCAGTCCTTTTTATTTTTTTAAATTTTGAGACGGCCTCACTGAGTTGCTGGGGCTGGCTTTGTGATCCTCCTGCCTCTACCTCCTAAGCTTCTGGGATTACAGGTGTGCCACTGTGTCTGGCTCAGTTTTTGTTTTTTAAGATGGCGGAAACAAGTACCTAGAGAGAGGGACTGAAGGGAGAATAGAATTGGTGGATTGAGGTGGTAGGCCTGAGGCAAACCCTCGTCTGAAGAGGGAGTTGGTTTGGGTGGGGCATTGAGGTGCCCAGAGTTTTTCCCTGATGATGGAGGGTGGCTGCTTTGTGAAATAACAGTTAGAGCCACCTGCCTTATGTGAGGGGACAAAGTGGGCTGAGGTGGCTCCAAGGACAGTGGAAGGGTCTGCAGCTTGAGGCATCTTGGTGTGGGGCAGCTGGCATGGACAGTCAAGGAGTTGCCTCCTGTCCATTCCCCTCCTGTTTCCCTTGGGAGAGCCTTCTCTCCCGTACCCCAGCTGAGAGGTGGGCAGGTGCACCAGCTGGCCAGTCACAGCATCCCACTGTGGCCGTAGTGATTAGTGCAGGGTGGGAGCAGTGCACGTGTGAACCTGGGATATTTAGGTGGGACCAGTGGGAAAGGGCTTGACAAGATCACTGGCAAGGAGGACAGTGGCAGCCACACTAGTGTGGCAAAGCTGGTGGGACATAGGTAGACTGGGAGCTACTGGAAGGTATGAGCCACCCCAAGGAGCCATCCTGCCTGAGAATGAAGCCAGTGCTGGGGACAGAGCTGAGATGTTCCAAGATAGAGATTTCTGATGGCATCTTAGCACCTAGATCTTGACCCTTCAGATCCTTGTGTACCTGGACTTCCTGATCATATGAACCAATAAACAGTGGCCCCCAAACCATTGGGTTTCTGTCACTCATAAGTGAAAGAGTTCTGGGTAACACAGGGACCATTGCCCCAGAACAGTGTTCTCTAGCAGCAGGTTGTTGCTGAGCAGGGGTGTGGAGTGGGGATGGGAGAGGAAGAAAGCCATGGGAGCCTATTGCCAGGGTCCATCCCAGGTGGGCTCTGAACTGAGGGCTCAAAAAATAGTGGGAAGGCAAGGAGGCCATGGTGCAGGAAGCAGCTCTTATTTCATGGTGCCCAAAGCCCTGAGGAGGCACCCAGGGCAGCTGGCGGCCCCTCTGGGTTCTTAACCTTTTGGCTCAGCCTTGAGGCAGAGTGTGTAGGACTGGAACCTCTGGAGCCCGGACCTGGGTTCAAGTCCTGACTCCCCCCTTGCTAACCTCAGACAGGTTCTGTCACTTCTGTGTGCCTCAGGATTTCTCATCTGTGGAGTGGGCTAGTTATATCACCGTTGTTAGTTATGTGTGCTGTACAACAGGTTGTCGTTACACCTGTATGAGGGCCGGTGGGCTTATTGATTTTTTGGGGGGGGGGTACTGGAGATTGAGCTCAGGAGCACTCGACCACTGAGCCACATCCTAAGCCCTATTTTGTGTTTTATGTAGAGACAGGGTCTCACTGAGTTGCTTAGTGCCTCGCCGTTGCTGAGGGCTTGTTGATTTAACAAACCCAGTCCACATAGGCTTGGATGCAGTGAAAGTTTGTATCTTGCCTATATAAGGTTCATAATGGGATTTATCTGATCAATGGATGACACTTGTCTAAGGGGGATTTTAGGGTTTAAGCTCCTGTGGCCCTGCCATCCTCAGCCCATGACTTCAAAGGTCACTGGAAGGGAAGGGCTCAGACACCCATGGAGGTTTTCATGAACCAGGACTGGAAGTGATCCAATGCCTCTGCTCCCCTCCCACTGGCTAAGGCTGATCACAGTTTCCCTCCCGAAACAGACAACCTGCACGACCAACCATTTTCTGCTATAGGACCTCTCGGACCAGTGGGAAAGTCCTGGCCCAGCCTTCAACAAGTGTCAGGAGCTAGAGGGCAGGGCCCAGGGAAGATGGTGCTCCTTGCTGGGCCAGGCCTCTGCGTGCCTGGCAGTGGGTAAAGATGGCCTTGGCCCCGTGGGCCCCACCAAACACCAGAAAGGGGCAGCTGCCAGTGCCCTGCCTGCAGAGCTCTGCTGGGGAGCAAATGATTCTTTCTATTCTCTAGCCATCAGGAAGCCTGGCTCCTCAAACCAAGTCCTGTCTGAATAACAGCCTGGCCTTGGTTGTGCCATGGGGTGTTCAGTGTGATCAGACATGTCAAACGGAGAGCAGTTTCCAAGGCCAGTGTGGCAGCCAAGGTCTGTGACCTTTTCCCAAGTGGAGAGCCACTCTGCAGCAGCAGTTATTGAGCACCCACCATCATTACTCAGCAGTCACCCACCCAGACACCTGAAATGAAAAGGTGAGCTCACTGAGGAGATGGTGACAGCTCATGGTATGAGTGGGAATGTCAGTGGGGACAGCCACCTTGGAAAAGCACTTGGCTATAACATACAAGTTTTCCCTGTGACCCAGCAGTTGCACTCCTATGTATCTTACCAAGAGAAGTGAGGGCACATGTCCACCAGAGACATGGAAGGGTGTGTAGCCCTGGAAACAGCCCAGCGCCCATCAAGAAGAGCATGAGGGGCTGGGGCTGCAGCTCAGTGGTAGAGCGCTTGCCCAGCATGCGTGAGGCACTGGGTTCGATCCTCAGCATCACATATAAATAATAAATGAACAAAATAAAGCTCTATCAACAACTAAAAAAATATTAAAAAAAAAAAGAAGAGCATGAGTAGATACATGGCAGCCCGTGTGTGCCAGAAGAGCAGGGAGGAGCAGGCTCCTCCTGTAACATCGGTGTTACATTGAGCAAAAGCGGCCCAATGGCAGAGTACACTAATGATGTAATTCATTTAAATGAAATTGGTGGTGACAAGTCAATATAGTACTTACCTACGGGTGGGGATTGGCTGGGAGGGGGTGCAGGGAACCTTCTGGAAATACTGTATAACTTGAACTGCATAAAAGGTTACATGCAGTTGTATACTTAGGATTTGTGCACTTTTATGGTATCCTCATAAAAATTTTATTCATTTATTCTACCTACCTCCCTATCAAGAATCTTGCCTGGGGCTGGGGCTGTAGCTCAGTGATAGAGCGCTTGCCTAGCATGCGTGAAGCACTGGGTTCGATCCTCAGCACCACATATAAATAATAAATGAATAAAATAAAGATCCATCAACAACTAAAAAAAAAAAATTAAAAAAAAAAAAAAAAGAATCTTGCCTGCCAAGCAGTGCTCTAGGTAGTAGTGATTATTATGAACAAAATGTACTTGGAGTGTGTTTCTGAAGGGGAAAGACAGATGATAAAGAGCAGAAATAGCATGTCAGATGGATATTCGTGCTGTGAGGAAAATAAAGCATAAAGGAGGCCTGGGGAGTCCAGGTCTCCTGTTCCAGGTCCAGAGGTGGCCTGAATGAGATGAGAGTGAATAGAAGATCCCAGAGTGAGGAACAAGTGGGCCACCCGGCTATCTGTGGGAGAGGGCTCCAGGTAGAGGGAACAGCAAGAGCAGAGGCCGGGTGCAGTGGGGTGGATTCGGTCAGTTCCTCTGTGGTCTCCTCCCACTTCCTCAGCCACCAGCCCATCCCTACCCAGGCCCATCTTGGTTGAGGAGCGTCTTTGTGGTGCTGGGAGCCCCTCGGGATTCAGAGCTTTGTGGAAGGGGAGAGGGTGGCAGTGTGGGGCTTTTACCTCACACCTGCCCAGGGTGCTGCTTGTCCTGGGGCCCGGACACCAGGGAGAGGCAGAGGGAGGACAGCTGAGAAGGGCAATGGCCTTCCCTTCCCTTCTCTGGGCTCCACCTTCTGCCCACCCCTCCTGTGCAGCAGCAGCTCCTTCCCTGTGCTGTTAGATCTGAGGCCACTGTAGGTTTCCCTGCCTGTGCCCTCCTCTAGGGGAGGCGATGTCTTGGCAAAGAGGCAGACACCAGCCAGCACGTGACTGCACAGACCAACCTCTTCCCCACCCTGAACCTGCTGCTGTCCCTTCTCAGACGCAGTGACACTCAGCTCCAGGACAGGGAAGCGACCAAGTTCCCACTCTTAGGCTGCAGGACCTGTGATGGGGGAATGGCACTGTGGGTGCTCCACCAGGGGTCCTGATCCCTCCTCGCCTTGGTGCAGGGTCTTTGGTGACAGTGGACTCTTTCAGGGGCTCCTGATAGCTGGGGAGTGAGCAGGGCCATGTGACCCCCTCTCCTGTCATCAGGGTGAGCCGTCTTTATTCTGAAATCAGTCTTCCTGCTGTGTGTGTTTGTGTGTGTTCAAATGTCATTTTCTAAAACATGGAATAAGGGCTAAGCTCTCTGCACCCATGCGGGTAATCAGGAGAGTTGCAAAGGAAAGCAAGATCCCACGTGACAGCCATCAGACTGGTGAGGACAGAAAGTCAAATGAACCACCTGCCAGTGACGATGTGGTAAAGGGCAGCATGGTGTCTTGGTGGGAATGGAAATGAGTGGGATGCTGCCAAGGGCTGTTGGCAGTGAAGTGCCCCAGCAGGTCCTCTCTTGGGTAAAACCTCTCATATATAGAAAGATGTGTCCTAGGCATGGTAGACAAGGCCTGGGGAACTGCATGGCTGGGTCCTTGCTTCCAGCTGAGGGGAGCAACAGGGAGAAGGCGTAGGGGTGTGGCATAGGGAAAGGAGATCTCCAGCACAGAACCATTTGTGGAAAGGGGAAGACAGCAGTTTGCAACAAGCCTGTGTGTTTCTGCTACTTACTCTGTGACCTTGGGCAAATGACTTAAGCTCTCTTACTTCAGTTTCCTTATCTATATGATGGGGACAATAAGTGCAACTCTTTCAGGGACTGTGATGATACATGAGATATGACACCTAAAGTGCCTAGCACAGTGCCTGGCATATGTAGCACCCAATCGATGGTGCTCCTTGTTTCCCACATATATGGATCTCAGTGCCTGGAAGGCGGATTGGAGGTGCCTCAGGGTCCGGTCTGGAGGTCACTCAGTGGTAGAGGCTTGCATGCATGAGGCCCTGGGTGCCCTCCTCAACACCATAAGAGGTGGGTATACTTTGCCAGTGAATTTCAAGAATGAGCTAAAGCAGTTTACCCTCAGGACAGTGCCCCAGAAGAGTCCGGCAAATGGTGGCCCTGAGCACCTGCTCTGTGCCAGGCTCTGTTCCACGCTTCTGGGAGGTGAGTACAGAGAAGACACAGCTCCTGTCTTGTCTGCATGCCAGTCCAGTTGGGCAGGGAGTGACAGGCAGGTGGTAAACAACTCTCTGACACTTAATGCTGGGGGCAGAAGTGCTGTGAAGGGGCTGGGATGTGGCCCAGGGGCAGAGTGCTTGCCTAGCCTGTGCCAGGCCCCGAGTATAATCCCCAGCACAGGAAAAGTAAATAAATAAAGTACAGGCCCGTAGGTGCTGACCTGTTGGTTCTGGTACCCCGAGAGGCCAACTCTGTTGAAGTAGCGGCTCCTGTGGGGATGAGGGAGCGGTGGTGAAGTCCCTGTTTTCAGCCACAGGTCCTCTCCCAACCTGGTGTCCAGGGCTGGTTTCTCTCTCCCCTCCTCTGGTTCCTGGTGTCCCTCCCATCTCCCCCAACCCAACTCCTGGACCTTGTCTAGAGTCACATTTGACATTTTTGGGAGGCTGATCAGTGTCAGGGTGGGGGAGTGATTCTTGGGTAAGGGCCTGGCCCTCCCTCTGTCCCGGGAAGGTCCCACTGCATGGCTCATCTGCTCCACTCTCCCTGTGCTACCATGTGGAGGAAGCCCAACACCCTGCTAAGAGTTTGTCCATGGGTGTGAAACTCTGTGTATTTTAATTCTAGCACCACTCCTAGTAGCCTCGTGTCTCTAGTACCCCGACCTCTGTTTCAGTTTCCTTATTATAAAATGGGCATCAGTTTTCCTACCTCATAGTGTTGCCCAAAGATTTTTTTTTTCTTATTTAAAAAAAAATTTTTTTTTGGTTGTAGATGGACACAATATCTTTATTTTATTTATTTGTATGTGGTGCTGAGGATCGAACCCAGTGCCTCACGCATGCGAGGCAAGCGCTCTACCACTGAGCTACAATCCCAGCCCGATTTTGTGATTTTTATAAACATCTGTTGGAGTTCAGACCTGAACAAACCCAGGCCTTGGAATGTTTGCACCATTTACATTTTCTTTTTTATTTACTATTTTAATTTTGGGGGTGGGGTGGGGATTGAACCCAGGGGTGCTTAACCACTGAGCAACATCCCCAGCCCTTTTAGTATTTTATTGAGAGACAGGGTTTCACAGAGTTGCTTAGGACCTCACTAAGTTGCTGAGGCTGGCTTTGAACTTGTGATCCTCCTGTCTCAGCCTCTCAGCTGCTGGGATTATAGGCATGCACCACCATGCCCGGCTCATTTTCTTCTTCTTTATTTACTAATCATATTTATGTGTGTGGTTTGGTGGCATTCACATTGTGGTATGACCATGGCCACCATTCATCTCCAGAACCTTATTATTCCAACTGAAACTCTGTCCCCATTAATGACTTGGCAGTCCCCCCTGGCCACAGTCCATGGTAACCACCATCTGCTCTCTGTCCACCCCAGGCACCTCATGTGAATGCAATTGTACTGTATTTGTCCTTCTGTGGCTGGCCTGCTTTACTTGGCACAGTGTCTTTCAGGTTCTAACATGCTGGAGTTTATGTCAGAATCTCCTTGTTAAGGCTGAGTAATATTCCTTGTGGTACGTATATATATTACATTTTATCTATCTGTACATCTATGTTTTTTTACACAAGTGGAGCACAACTTTTCATTTCTCTGGTTGTACATGATGCAGAATCCCTCCATTCGTGCAGTCATACATGTTTTCTGTACATCTATTAACTGATACTTGGGTTGTTTCTGCTCGTGGGCTACTGTGAACAATGCTACTATGAATACTGTTTGCGTCCCTGCTTTATTATTATTTTTCGTATGTGTGTGTGGTCCTGGGATCAAAGATACCTAGGGCCCCTGCATGCCAGGCAGGTTCACTACTCCAGCCCCTGAGTACCTGCCTCCCATATTCTTGTGCATATATACCCAGAAGTGGAGTTGCTAGATCACATGATAATTCTTTTTTTTTTTTTTTGGCACCAGGGACTGAACTCAGGGGCACTCGACCACTGAGCCACATCCCCAGCCCTATTTTTGTGTTTTATGTAGAGACAGGGTCTCACTGAGTTGCTTAGCACCTCGCTGTTGCTGAGGCTGGCTTTGAACTCGCGATCCTCCTGTCACACCCTCCCTAAGTGCTGGGATTACAGGCGTGAGCCACCGCGCCCGGCTATCACATGATAATTCTATGTTTGAGTTTTTGAGGAACAACCAGACTGTTTTCCATGACAGCTGATTTACATTTCCACCAATGATACATAAGAGTTCCAGTCTCTCTACACACATCCTCTTTTTTTGTTTTTGGTACCAGGGATTGAACTCATGGGTACTGGACCACATCCTGTGTTTTATGTAGAGACAGAGTCTCACTGAGTTGCTTAGTCCTTGCCATTGCTGAGGCTGGCTTTGAACTAGTGATTTTCCTGTCTCAGCCTCTCTAAGTGCTGGGATTACAGGCATGCGCCACCATGCTGGGCTCCTCTGTCTGTTTCTATGTTTTTATTGTTTGGTACTGGGGATTGAAATCAGGGGCACTTTACCTTGTTTTTTTGTTTTTGTTTTTGTTTTTAAGAGACAGGGTCTCCTTGAGTTGTTTAGGGCCTGCTAAATTGCTCAGGCTGGCTTTGGACTTGTGATTCTCCGGCCTAGGCCTCCTGAACTTCTGAGATTACAGGCATGCACCGCCCAGCTTCATTGTGGTTTTAATTTGCATTCACCTGATAGTAAGGATCTGAAACACCTTTTCCTGTGCTTACTGGCCATTTGTATGTCTTCTTTAGAGGAATGTCTATTCAAATCCTTTTGCGTACTTTTAAATTGGGTTATTTGCCTTTTTTTAAAAAAAAATATTTATTTTTTAGTTGTAGGTGGACAGAATATCTTTATTTTATTTTTATGTGGTGCTGAGGATCGAACCCAGTGCCTCATGCATGCTAGGTGAGCACGCTACCACTGCGCCACAACCCCAGCCCTTGCCTTTTTTATTGTTGAGTTGCAAGAGCTTATGTATATGTCTGTATCTACCCATCCATCTGTCTTTCTGTAGAGAGAGAGAGTGTGTATTGTGCTTCTGACAAAACCCAGGACTCACGCATACTAGGCAAATGCTATATATCCCCAGCCCTGCGTTCTTTATATATTTTGGATACAAGCCCCTTATAAGGGGTATGATTTATAAATATTTTCTCTGATTTTATGGGCTGTCTTTTCAGTTCCTTGGTGGTGTTATTTGAGGCACAGAAGTTTTAAATTTTGATAAAACCAAATGTATCTTACTTTTTGGGGGGGGGGACACCAGGGATTGAACTCAGGGGTACTTGACCACTGAGCCACATCCCCAGCCCTATTTTGTGTTTTATGTAGAGACAGGGTGTCAATGAGTTGCTTAGTGCCTCGCCATTGCTGAGGCTGGCTTTGAACTCGCAATCCTCCTGTCTTAACCTCCCAAAGTGCTGGGATTATAGGTGTCTGCCACCACACCTGGCTTATCTATTACTTTCGTTGCTCCTGTTTTTGTGTCATACCTAATGAACCATAGCCTTGTACAAGGTTGTGAGAATTTAATTCTGTTTTTTACTAAGGGTTTTATAGTTTTAGCTCTCTCATTTAGGTCTGTGATTCATTTTGAGTCTTTTTTTTAAAATATTTTTTAGTTATACATGGATACAGTGTCTTTATTTTGTTTATTTATTTTTATGTGGTGCTGAGGATCGAACCCAGTGCCTCATGCGTGCAAGGCAAGCGTTCTGCCACTGAGCCACAACCTCAGCCCTTGAGTCTTTTTTGTATATGGTGTGAGGTAGGGTCTAGCTACATTATTTTGTATGTGGATATTCACTCCTAGTACCATGTGATGAAAAGACTATTCTTTTTTTTTAAGGGATATGTCTTTTTTAAATATAGATTTTTAGTTGTTGATACATCTTCATTTTATTTATATGTGGTGCTGAGAATAAAACCCAGTGCCTCACACATACTAGGCAATTGCTCCACACTGAACCACAGCCTCAGCGCCTTGTGGTTAGTTTTGATCATTTCAAGATTAGTTTCACTGGGCTTGGTGGCACACACCTGTACTCCTGGCAACTCTGGAGGCTGAGGCAAGAGGATTGCAAGTTCAAAGCCATCCTCAGCAATTTAGTGAGACTTTGGCTCAAAAAAAAAAAAAAAGGGATGGGGATGTAGCTCAGTGGTAGAGTGCTTGCTTGGTATGCAAGAGGCCTTGGGTTCAATCCCAGTAAAAGAAAAGCAAGGCTTCTAGTCCTGTGTGAGCTCTCAGAATCTTTTGTTCCAGCCCTGTAGTAATTGTTCTTTTCCTGAAAGGTGTTTTTTGTTTTTTTCTTTGTTTGTTTTTGTGGTATCAGGGATTGAACTCAGGGGCACTCGACCACTGAGCCACATCCCCAGCCCTATTTTGTGTTTTATGTAGAGACAGGGTCTCACTGAGTTGCTTAGTGCCTTGCAGTTGCTGAGGCTGGCTTTGAACTTGTGATTCTCCTGTCTCAGCCTCCCCAGCTGCTGCAATTACAGGCATGTGGGACTGTGCTTGGCCTGAAAGGTGTTCTTATCTAGATTTGTGGGATTTCAGCCTTTGCCTTGGGCAGATTAGCGCTCCTCCTCACATCAGGAGGACCTTTGCAGGAGCTCTAAGTTCCTCTTATGTATTCTGCCTCATAAATCATAGCTGTCCTATGCCTTCCCACGCCCCATCTCTCTGTAACTCAGTGAGATTAGTGGACCTTGTTTGGGCTCCCTCTCTGCACGGAAGCAGGCAGATTACTCCTAAGCAATTAGTAGATATATCCCAAGACAATGGCAGGACCTACCTCTTTTCTTTTCCCTTTCTTAGGGCTTAGAGTCCTATGCCACCTGTTGTCCAACATCTGAAAGCAGTTGCCTGTATTTTGTCCAGGTTCTTTCTTGTTTGTGGCCAACGGGTTATCTTTTTTTTTCAGGGGTGCTCTACCACTGAGCTACACTCCCAGCCCTTCTTCTTCTTCTTCTTCTTATTATTATTATTTTGAGACAGGGTCTTGCTAAATTGCTGAAGTTGGCCTGGAATTATAGGCATGCACTACCATGCCTGACTTCAAGGGGTAATTTTAGTCCTGCTTATTTCCCTATGGCCAGAATAGAAAGTCCTCCCTCCTTCCATTCCCCAAGTTCTTTATCTAGCTCTCTTCCTAGGCTCTTTGTGTCCTGTGGTTGGATTGTGGTAATGTGCCTGTGTTTTGTCTCCTCTGGTTGGGCTGTGACCACCTGCAGGGCAGGGGCCTGTCTGATTCATGCTTGAATCTCTGGGGTGCATGACAGGGCCCGGCACATGAAAGGAGTACGCTAAGTGTGTCCTGCATGTTGTTCTTTCCTGCCCCTCTTCCAGGCCATCTCAGATCACATTCTTATCTTTAGAGAGCTGCCCCACCCACCCATTGCAACCACACAGCACCTCTAGGACTCTTGGTCAGGGTCCCTCCCTACTGGTTCCAGTAATTGGTCCAGGGGTGACTGTGAGACTCAAGACAGGACATGTCAGAGTCCTTCCTGGGATTTTGCTACCTGTATATGAGAATCCTCTGTCCCCTTGGGTGGCCAAGGTCCAAGCCTACAGACAGCATAGTTCCAGATAAAACTGAGGTCAGGAGCATTCTTGCCCTTTTCATACTCTGATAAACTAATCATTTATTGTTTTGGGCTTACTTTATTTCTATCAAAATTGTTTACAAAAGGGACCTGATTACTACAAAATCTGTACTATATCTCCACATATTTGCTGAATTAATTGAATAAATGTACACATCTGCCTCTTTGCCTGTGCACCTGAGGTGGTTTCCAGTAAAAAATAGAAATGGTGAATCAAGAATGTGAAAATATAGCTGGACATGGTGGCTCATGCCTGTAATCCTAGCACTTTGGGAGGCTGAGAAAAGAGAATCATGAGTTCAAAGCCAGCCTCAGCAACAGCTAGGAGCTAAGCAACTCAGTGAGACCCTGTCTCTACATAAAAACACAAAATAGGGCTGGGGATGTGGCTCAGCGGTCGAGTGCCTCTGAGTTAAATCCCCAGTACCAAAAAAAAAAAAAAAAAAAAAAGAAAAAAGAAAAAAAAAGAATGTGAAAATATAATTAGAAGAAGTGAAGATTAGGAACAAGAGCCAGGTACAGTGGCACACATAGGAAATCCAGCAACTCCAGAGGCTGAGGCAGGAGGATTGTGAGTTCAAGAACAGCCTCAGCCACTTAGCGAGGCCCTAAGCAACTAAGACTGTCTCAAAAAATAAAAGGGCTGAGCTGGGATTGTGGCTCAGGGGTAGAGTGCTTGCCTAGCACATGTGAGGCACTGGGTTTGATCCTCAACACCATATAAATCAATAAAGGTATTGTGTCCATCTACAACTAAAAGAAAATTTTTAAAAATAAAATAAAATGAAAGGGCTGGGGCTGTAGCTGTAGCTCAGTGGCAGAGCGCTTGCCTCGCATGCATGAGGCACTGGGTTTGATCCTCAGCACCACATAAAAATAAATAAAAATATTGTATGGTCCATCTACAACTAAAAAAAATAAATAAAGGTATTGTGATATTGTGCCCATCTACAAATAAAAAATAAAAAAATAAATAAGAGGACTGGGGATGTAGCTTAGAAAAGGTCCTCTGGGTTCAAGCCCCAGTACCAAAAAAAAAAAAAAAAAAAAAGATTGGGATCAAGAACAGAGATATAGACCAAAAGAGCTGACAAGAATAAACAGAGGAGGAAACGTTAAAAAAAAAAAAAAAAAAAAAGAACAGAGATATATAAATATACAGTCCATAAAAGCATGTAAGATGTTTTATGAATTAAATATTAAATTTGGCAACCAAAGCAAAAACAGAGCTGTAGTATCTTTTATTTCTTTCTTTCTTTTCAGACCAGAACTGACAGAATATCCAAGTTCCTCAGTGGAATATAATTGTTCCCAAACTTTAGTGTCAAAAGCAGAGTTTCAGATAGGGTTATGGGAGGAGGCACTGAGTGATGTAGAGACCAGCCCTAGCCACAGTCCAACAGCCAGAGTCGGTAATGAGTCTCCCACAGTGAAGCCTGGGCCTAGACAACCAGAAAGGCTGCTAAATTCAGTTGTTAATTCTCAGTCGCCTTGCCTTGACCTCTCAGTGGCTCTTGTCACTTCCCTCCTGTTTGCAGTACTTCTTCCATTGGCTGGGAGCCCTCACTCTCACTGGCCGTTCTTTTCTGGTCCCTATGGCCATATCTCCCTGACCTCTCCTGACCTCTGAACAGTATCAGGCCCAGCCTCTGCCTCCTGACCTCTGCTCTCCTTTCCCTTCCTTACAGCTGTCAGCCTAAGTCCTCCAGCCCTTGTCCCGGGAAAGTTCCTGAGCCCTTCAAGTTCTCTTTCTTTATAGTTGTATGATCACAGGAAGTCAACTTTCTGTTTAACAAGTTTCTCTAAAAACGCCTGGTTTTGTGCAGCAGCCAAATCTCTGAACTTCATTTAGATGAGAGATTCTCTGCTTCCTTGGCCATTGCAGCCCCTGGTGATGAGCGAGGGAGAGCAGATTTGCCCAGTCCCTGCCTCCCTCGCCCTCCCTGCCACACCCTGGAGAATTCCCTGCTATTGCCATGGAGGATCCTGAGGAGGTAGGAAGGAAAGTGGTAAGGAAGCTTTGGTTGGTACTGGTGGAATGTGGTATCTCTCTCTGCGTGGCTGTTTTAAGCTGGTTTCTGCCTTGGGGATGCTTTCCGGGGTTCCTAGAGCTCCTTCATAAGATTCCCCCCATCCTCACTGCAACTCCTGATAAATAGCAGGGCCTCTGTTTTAGCTGGCTCTGATTTTCTTCTGATGACAGGCACACTCAGAAGCACTCTACTGGGCACCCATTGCAGGATAACACAAACTCTCTGGGAAGGACCCCTTTTTATGTTATTACTGGCCAATGCCCACTGTGGGCCACATCTTTTCTGGAGGCTTCTTTTACTGATGGCCCTCTGGGCTGCCATAACTGCAGCAACCCCCCCGCCCCAGCTTTCCAGGTCCTTTGTACCAGATCCAGGATGGGAAGGCAGCTCCCTACATTTCAATTCCAGCCCTGAGGACACAGTAACACAGTCACCCTAATCAATCTCATTATGAACTTCCTCCTTCAAAATCCATCTTTGAGAGCCAGGCGTGGTGGTGCAAGCCTGTAATCCCAGCACTTAGGGAGGCTGAGACAGGAGAATTGCGAGTTCAAAGCCAGCCTCAGCAACGGCGAGGCGCTAAGCAACTCAGTGAGACCCTGTCTCTACATAAAACACAAAATAGGGCTGGGGATGTGGCTCAGTGGTTGAGTGCCCCATCTCCAGTACCAAAAAAAAAAAAAAAAAAAAAAAAAATCCATCCTTGATCCTTTATATTCTTGAGATAGACAAGGATTTCAAGTGGCAGAATAAGCTGGGCCTCGCAGTGCAGGCTGCCAATTCCAGCTGTTTGTGTTTCTGAGGGAGGCGGATTTAAAGTTTGAGGTCATCCTCAGCAATTTAGCAAGATACTGCTCTCAGAATAAAAAACAAAATAAAGGATTGGAGATGTGATAGAGCACCACTGGGTTCAATCCTTAGTACCACCAAAAAATAAATAAATAAAGGATAGAGGAGGGCTGGGGATGTAGTTTAGAAAGTTTATAGGCCCTGTGTTCAATCCCCAGTACTGTAAAATAAAATTAAAGCCAGGCATGATGGGGCATGCCTGTAATCCCAGCAACTCAGGAGACTGAGGCAGGAGGATGGGAAGTTCAAGGCCAGCCTCAGCAATTTAGTGAGACTCTATCTCAAAATAAAAAGGCCTAGGAATGTGGCTCAATGGTTAAGTGCCCCTGGGTTCAATCCCCAGTATAAAAAAATAATTTTTTTTTAAGAATGGCAAAATGGACTCTGAGCTAGTTAATTTTCTCCTTTTTTCCCCCCTCAGTACTGGGGATTGAACCCAGGACTGTCCTGATGCCAATCCAATAATGAGGACACAGCCTTGAGAAAAAGGAGAAAGAAGTTTTTTTAAAAAAAAATTTTTTTTAGTTGTAGATGGACACGATATCTTTATTTTTATTTATTTTTATGTGGTGCTGAGGATCGAACCCAGTGCCTCATGCATGCAGGCAGGCGCTGTACCACTGAGCCACAATCCCAGCCCCGAGAAAGAAGTTTTATTGCTTTGCTAGCAAAGGAGAAACACAAGGGACTCCTGTCTCAAAGGCTGTGATTCTGTCCATCAGCAAGAACAGGGGGCTTTTCAAGAGGTGACTCAAAGGGTACATTCCACATGTTCTCTGTTGGAGTTGGAATTCACTTGTTAATTTGGGAGATAGTCATTTCTGAGATCTTCTGATACCATCCCCAAAGTCTGGATTACTTTGTTCCTATGGTGGGTGTGTACTTAGGGACAGATAAATCTGCCTAGGATGGGGAAGAAAGGTAATCCTGTTTCCCCTGAGATTAGGGGGGAGGGGGAGATATTAGGGAGGAGCTGGGGGAGAAGAAGAGAAAGAAACATGTTCATTTTAAAAATAAATTGGAGCCGAGCGCGGTGGCGCAAGCCTGTAATCCCAGCACTTAGGGAGGCTGAGACAGGAGAATTGCGAGTTCAAAGCCAGCCTCAGCAATGGCGAGGCGCTAAGCAACTCAGTGAGACCTTGTCTCTACATAAAACACAAAATAGGGCTGAGGATGTGGCTCAGTTGTTGAGTGCCCCTGAGTTCAATCTCCAGTACCAAATAAATAAATAAATAAATAAATAAATAAATAAATAAATTGCAGGGGCTGGGGCTGTAGCTCAGTGGCAAAGTGCTTGCCTAGCACGTGTGAGGCACTGGGTTCGATCCCCAGCACCGCATAAAACTGAATAAACAAAATAAAGGTATTCTATCCATCTACAACTAAAAACACTTAAACATAAATAAATAAATAAATAAATAAATAAATAAATTGCAGCTGGGCATGGTGGTGCAAGCCTGTAATCCCCAGCACTTAGGGAGGCTGAGACAGGAGAAACGGCGAAGGTGCTAAGCAACTCAGTGAGACCCTGTCTCTACATAAAAACACAAAATAGGGCTGGGGATGTGGCTCAGTGGTCGAGTGCCCCTGAGTTCAATCTCCAGTACCAAAAGAAATTTAAAAATAAATAAATTACAGTGGTAGAGCAGCGAGGGTTATATTCAAAGCATAAAGTGGACCACTGTCACAGGACAATTTACCACTGAGCTACATCTCCAGACCTTTTATTTTTTTGAGACAAAGTCTCAACAAGTTGCTGAGGACCTTGCTAAGTTGCTGAGTCTGGCCTTCAACTTGGGATCTTCCTGCCTCAAATTCCTGAGTTGCTGGAATTATAGGCATGCGTCATTGTGCCTGGTTTAGGTTCCTTGGCTTTTGGATGTACTCCAGTGGTCCCAGGTTCTCAGACTTCTGGCCTTGGACTGAGAGTTATGCCATTAGCTTACCTCGTTCTGAGGCCTTCAGCTTGCCTGGAGCCATGCTGCCTGTGTCCAGCCTGCAGATGGATGGTCTGTTGTGAGACTTCTCAGCAACCATAATTGCATAGCCAATTCCCCTAGTAAACCCTTCTCACATATCTGTGTAAATATATTGGTCTGTCTCTCCTTCATACAGGTTCTCCTGTTTTCTTTAAATGTTGCATTTTGATCCCTGGCAGCCCATCGTGGAATTCCTGACTCTTCTGTCTTGGAGGTGGCAATGGAAGTTTCCAATCTCTTGCTCTCCATCACCTTAAGACCATCCCAGAATCCTCCACATAGCCACCAGTTCCCCCATAACCTGATTCTTGAGCTCCCACAGAGGTTTAAAATACCAAAACACCAAAGAATATAAATAATTGTATATTAGTAAATATAAAAACTTAAGCAAAGTGAATCTTTCTAGAAAAACGTGAAATGTCCAAATTGTCACAATATAAAAAACTTCAATAGATCCATAACCAATAAAGAAAATTGTATCTTAAATCTCCAGTGTACAAGAGCCCCAGCAGACACTCTTAGAGGGATTTCACCACAAGTACACAGAACAGATGACCTTTATCTTACACCAGTTGTTCCAAATGCCAGGGAATGAGAGAAGGCTGCCCAACTCTTCATTTGGCTCCTGAACCAGAAAAGAAAAGGAAAACAGAACTTTGGGTTGTAGACACAAATGTTAAACTATAAGCTAACAGAATAAAACATAGGAGATTGCCCCACCTAGGGGTGGAAAAAAGACTTGTCAAGACTCCACAAGACAAGATATAGCTCAGTGGCACAGCATTTGCCTAGCCAGCACTAGGAAGAAAAAAAAAAGTTAAGGAAAACCCCACGAATACACACCCCTATCCAAAAAATTTATGGATCTGACTCCATCAATATTAAGAATTTCTGTTCCACAAAGACCCTCAGAGACAATGTAGAGAAATAAATATGATCCAGGGAATAAAGAACTGCAAGTCAATAAGAAAAGGACAAGAAGCACACACAGCAGAAGTGTCAGGGCTGTGACTCGATAGTAGAGCATGTGTTTAGCATGTGCCAGGCCCTGCATTCAACCCCCAGCACTGCAGAAAACAAAGCAAAAAACCCACAGTAGAGAAATGGGCAGTGGATATGTACCCGCAACTCACAGAAAGCTTGGCCCCCAAAATTAATGAAGATGTGGTCAGAGAAGTAATCAGAGCACTTCACTCAAAATTACAGTAAGAGCCAAGAGCAGTAGTATACGCCTGTAATCCTGGTGACTTGGGAGGCTGAGGCAGGAGTGTCAAAATTCAAGGCTAGCCTTAGCAACTTAGTGAGGCCCTAAGCAACTTAGCAAGACCTTGTCTCAAAATAAAAGAACAAAAAATACTGGGGATGCAGCTCAGTGGTAAAGCACCCCTGTGTTCAATGCTTAGTACCAACATGTTTATATGTTTATATGTGTGTGTGTGTGGCAAGATACCATTTTATAATCACATGTTTAGGAAAATTTCACAAGGTGAATACTAAATTTGCAAGAACGTAGGCAGACAGAAAGCCGTGGTCCTTCTGCAGGACATGCAAAAGGGTATAGTCTTTCTCTTGAGCACACAAAATTTGTAGTGTGTTCGTGCCAAGTCCTCACACTCTTGGTCCTTGATAAAAAAGCCAGGGAAGTTCTCTTGCTGGTATCCAGAGAGGTGCCCACAAGGTCCTTTTCCCACCATGTCCTTTGTGGAAACAGGAGTTGGGAGCAACCTTGGCATTTCCCATTAGGAGAGTGGACTAAGTGACATGTGATGGAAGGAAACCACAGAACTCTGCAACAGTCAGAACCAACACAGGCAGATTATATATATATTATATATATATATAAAACATATATTTATTTATATAAGCTAAAAACACAAATACACAAAAAATGACATTAGATAATTCACAAGGACTCATTCATCTGTAACTGGGATGGGAATGACAAGCCAAGATGAAGAAGAAAAATACTAAACCAAAACAAGAGGTGAGCTGGGCGCAGTGGTGCATGCCTGTAATCCCGGCACTTTGGGAGGCTGAGACAGGAGGATGGCGAGTTCAAAGCCAGCCTCAGCAACGGCGAGGCACTAAGCAACTCAGTGAGACCCTGTTGCTACATAAAACACAAAATAGGGCTGGGGATGTGGCTCAGTGGTCAAGTACCCCTGAGTTCAACCCCCAGTACCAAAAAGAAAAGAAAAAGAGGATGGCCTTGAATCCACTGATGCTTGTCAGAACCATGTGAGACAGGGAAGATAATGAAGATAATGAACTGCTCTCTGCTCCTGTGGACAAAAAGAAAAGGAAATGTGTGCAGAGGACATGAACAGGCAACTTGTAGAGAAAGCACAAATGGCCCATCAAGAAGAAGTACATGGGGGGCTGGGGTTATGGCTCAGTGGTAGAGTTCTTGCCTAGCACGCGAGAGGTACTGGGTTCGATCCTCAGCACCACATAAAAACAAAATAAAGATATTCTGTCCACCTACAACTAAAAAAATAAATATTAAAAAAAGTACATGCGGGGCTGGGGTTATGGCGCAGTGGTAGCGTGCTCGCCTAGCACGCATAAGGTACTGGGTTCGATCCTCAGCACCACATAAAAATAAAATAAAGATATTCTGTCACCTACATCTAAAAAATAAACACTTAAAAAAAAAGTACATGAATCTCATAAATAATGCAGGGAATACACAATAAGAATAGTTTTCATGTATGTGTCAAATCAGCAAAGATTTTGAAAGATTTAATACAAAAATCTAGACATTTTGCTGGCTGATGAAAATCTACATTGATTAAGCCTGGAGGGCAGTAGTTGGGCACTGTCAAAATGTAAATGGCTTCCAGGCGCTTATCTCGCAGAAATTCCCACGTGTGCAAAAGCACATTGCAAGGACGTCCCCAGCTGCCCTGTCTAGGAGGGGAGCAAGTGGAGGCTGTGTCCATGTTTGACGAGAGGAGATGGATCAAGTACATTAGGCCACTTGTGGTATGAAACACCTCAAAGATGGTGGAGACTGGGTGGCCCTGTGTCCTGACACGGAAGGAAGAACGCCTGGTCCCCCACCTGTCGGCTGGATGTTCTGCTGCCTCAACATCAGTCAGTCGGGAACGGTAGTCTGAATCACCTCCATTTGCCTGGTGCGTCGCCCTTGTGATTTCACTTAGTCCTTGAAACACATGTATGAGCTGGGCTCATACCCCGTTTTGTAGGGCAGAGAAGTGGTCGCAAGGCCTGATGGTTCCCTAGACCCCGCTGAACTCTTCCCCTGGAAGGAAGTAGGTCTCACTTACATACTGACCCCACCTGGCTGTGCTTTTTGACAAAGCCCTTGAAACTGACCAGGAACTGGTTGCCATAGAGATGGCCTGGAGGACAGTTCCAAGGCTGGCAGGTGGGAGTGGGGGATGGAGCCAGACACCAACATGCCAAACACCCATCAACAGTTGGTCAGGGCCAACTCGGAGAGACCAGCACAGGACCTGGGGCCTCAGGCTCCAGAAATAGCCACAGGGCTACTCGAGCTTCTGTCGGGCCTCTTCCCGGCAGAGCAGGTGAGGGAAGCAGGCCCAGTGGGGGAGACCTCCAGCCACCCAGAGGCAGGCCAGGGCTGGGCAAGGCTCTTGAGAAGCTAGGAGCCTGGAGCTGAGTGACCTGGTCTGGGTAACCTTGGGGAAGCCTGAGAGGGACAGAGACTATGGGGAAGCCTAAAGGATATGAAGTGGAGGTGAGGGAGGAGGGAGCAATTTAGGGATCACTGTAGGGGGAGCAGGGTTTTGGGAAAGAAAATTAATTCCTTTCATCTTTCCAAGGCCCTGTGGAACCTTCAGAAGAACTGTTTTTCATTATTTAAGTCTTTTTTTCCTTAATTGATTCTCTTTAAAGTTTTTCCTTTCTTTTTTTGGTACTGAGGATTGAACCCAAGAGCACCTAACCACTGAGCCACATCCCCAGCTCTTTTTATATTTTATGTAGAGACAGGGTCTCACTTAGTTGCTTAGCGCTTCACCGTTGCTGACGCTGGCTTTGAACTCGCGATCCTCCTGCCTCAGCCTCTCGAGCTGCTGGGATAACAGGCATGCGCCACCATGTCCGGCTTGACATTTTTAAATTTATTTTTAAATTTTTAAAATTATAACTGACACATAATAATTGTACATATTTATGAGGCACAATATGAAACTGGATACATGTAGACATCATGTAATGCAAATCAGGGTAATCAGCATTTCTATCTCCTAAACATTTATCATCTCTCTGTTGGGAATCTCTTTTTTTTTTAAACATTTTTTTAGTTATACATGGACACAGTGTCTTTATTTTGTTTATTTATATGTGGTGCTGAGGATCGAACCCAGTGCCTCACACGCGCGAGGCAAGCGCTCTGCCAATGAGCCACAACCTCAGCCCTCTGTTGGGAATCTTTGAACTTTTTTGGCAGCAGGGTGTGACAAATTTGGACTCTGGAAATAGACTTCACCTCTGCTGGTCCTGGCTCCACCACTTACAAAAGCTGTGTGACCTCAGCTCTTGGACCTCTCTAAGCTCCTCTGATCCTGTTTTTGCATATGCATGAGGGGTGAAAGCCCATGGGGAGGTTGAAGGTGTTGCCTGAGTGCTGAACACAGGGGGTCTGCTTATTCGGGCTATAATTTTAATACAAAGAATGGCGGTGGGTGGGGGTCGGTCAGTGTTAGCAGTAATGAAGGCCAGCCAGTATTCACAGAGAGGAGGCCCTTGGAGAGGCGCAAGTGGTCCAAGAAGCTGCTCAGAACTGGCCTCCTCTCTTGTCCCTGCCCAGGGGAACCTGGGGAGTGATGACGATGTGCCCAGGCAGGGCCGGCCACAGAGGTCTCAGAGCGCAGGGCAGAGGGCAAAGAAGGACTGCGGACCTCAGGGGCGGAACAAGAAAGGAC
This sequence comes from Xerus rutilus, assembly GCA_028644305.1. NCBI lineage: Eukaryota > Metazoa > Chordata > Mammalia > Rodentia > Sciuridae > Xerus > Xerus rutilus. Next base: position 6,465,283 of record CM053399.1, on the reverse strand, counting down.
AAGCTTCTGCTGAGGCTGAGGAGTAAGCAGTTGGGGATGGGGTGGTAGGGACGCAGGGGGCCAGGAGGATCATGACTCTGACCCCTGCCCCTCCCTCTTCAGTCTCTTCCCCTCTCCCCGGAAACCTTCCTTCCCCTTCCAGTGGGCCTGGGAGAACTTCATCATGGATGGCCAGGCTCTGCTTCAGACAAGCTCCCCTGAGGCCCCTGGCCACCAAGTCCTTCCCTCGTCCCCAGCAGTGCCCCAGCACAAGTCCAGGCGCAAGTCCATGGTCAACTTCCCAGAATCCCTTGATTTCTGCCAGAAGATGGAGATGCAAAATCTGGAGCGGAGACAGCACCCGGGGGCCTGGGGTGGCATCCTCCTCCCTCCTGGCAAAGGGGAGAACCAAGGGCTGGAGCTATCTAGCAAGTGTGGCCTCCGGCTGCCTGGGAAGAGGTCAGGATCAGAATCAGAGTCTGAGGAGGCTGCACAGCTGGAAGGCCTGGGTACTGAGGAGGCCCAGCTGGGTCTGAGCTCTGGGGAACTGCTCCAGATCTCCAGGAGGGGCTTGATCTTGGAGGAGCGGTTTTCACAGGCAACTGAGGAGGCCGAGCCGTGGGATCACAGCGCCCCCCACAGGAGGAAGTGCAGCTCTCGGAAAAAAGGTCAGAATTCTGGACAGGAGGCTTTGGAAGAAGGGGAGCTGCAGGGCGAGAGCCAGGGGAGCAGCTCCAGCTTCAACAACCTCAGAGGGTCACAGAGGGGGATGTCAAGGGCCAAGGAGCTGGAGGGGCCCTGGGACCTAGAGAAGCTGCACAGGCAGTTACAGCAAGAATTGAACTGTGGTGAGTGCACCTGCCAGGCCTGGGTTCCCAAGCCACCCTGGGGAGAAGGGGCAGGGGGCCCGCGGCCTGGGCCAGGAGTTCAGACAGGGCTATGCTGTGCTGTGGGGATGGTGGGGGGACTGCCCAGTGGCTGGGAGACAGGGTGTCCCTGACTTGGTTCCACTGCCAATAGGCCCTCAAAAGCAGTCCTGGAAGGCTCTTCGGGCTGCCTCCAACCGGAGTGGGAAAGCCCACTACTTGGGAGACAACGAAACATGCCTATTTGCCAGCTTCCCTAATCGCACCTTCCACAAACGACAGGAGGCCACTAGGTAAGGGGGGAGAGCCAGGAGGGTGGGAACCAAGGGCAAGGAAGGGGAGGAGCCAGTTCTCCAAGAGGCAGCTCCTGTCCACAGATCAGTGCTCCTGCTCTGCCAGTCATCAGGCATCCACCCTTCCACCCACTCATGCAGTTTTTTCTTTTCTTTTTTCTCTCTTTTTCGTGGCACCATGGATTGAATTCAGGACCTTGTGCACGCGAGGCAAATGCTCTGCCACTGAGTCACACTTCAGCCCCCATCCATCTTCTTTTTTTTGGTACTCGAGATTGAACTCAGGGCACGCGCACCACTGAGCCACATCCCCAGCCCTATTTTGTGTTTTTATGTAGATGGACACAATGTCTTTATTTTATTGCTCTGTATGTGGTGCTGAGGATCGAACCCAGGGCCTCACGCATGCGAGGCAAGCGCTCTACCGCTGAGCTACAATCCCAGCCCTGATTATATCTTTTGATAGCATTCATTCCCTCCGTTCATTCACCAGCCTGTGTCTGTCCACTTTGTCAACTGTCCGTTGACACAAGCCACTTCCCACTCATTTCCCATCTTTTCTTGTATCCATTCATTAACCCATTAGCAAAGTAATTAATGTAATATATATTGAGTGTCTACTCATGAATCCTCAGGATACAAGGATAAAAAGACTTGGCCCAGCCCTGAGAAGCTCAAGGTTTGGGAAAGGAGACAGATGGGCAATTACGTTAGTTCAGGCAGACAATCTACACTTGGGCTTGAACAAGAAGCTATGGGAACCGAGGGCAGAGACGGGAGGCCATGAGGGGGCCATTGGCAATGGCTAGGTGAGAGATGATTACCTGAACCAGGTAGCTAGGCGGGTCAGAGAGGGGGATCTGCTTAAGAGTTATTTAGAGACTGCCCCAATGGGCCTTGGTGACTGGTGAGAAGTGGCACGAGAAGGCAGGGAAAACTCATTCAGCGTTTTTATTATAATACCTCTCGATCCATTTAAAAAATGTACTCAGTTGAGGGCTGGGATTGTGGCTCAGTGGTAGAGTTCTGACCTCGTATGTGTGAGGCACTGGGTTCGATCCTCAGCACCACATAAAAATAAATAAAATAAAGATATTGTGTTCATCTACAACCAAAAAAAAAATCTAAAAAAATGTACTCAGGTGACAACATAGAATTATATATATGTGGGGTTGGGGTTGTAGCTCAGTGGCTGAGTGTCTAGCATGCGTGAGGCACTGGATTCAATCCTCAGCACCACATATAAATAAATAAATTAAATAAAGGTATTGTGTTCATCTATAACAAATACATTTTTTAAATTGTATATGTTTTTTAATTAGGTATACACTGTGGCATGGCTAAATCAAGCTGATTAAGCTATGTATTATCTCACTGTTTTAAAAAAATTTTTTTAGTTGTAAGTGGACACAACACCTTTATTTGTTTTGTTGTTGTTGTTTTGTTTTGTTTTTAGATTCCACATGCATGAGATCACGCAGTATTTGTTTTTCTAAACCTGGCTTCTTTCACTTAAAATAATGTCTTCCAGTTTCCAATATGTTATTCCAAATAAAATTTCCATCCTTTAAAGGCTGAATAGTATTCCATTCTGTGTTTATACCACCTTTTCTTTATCCTTCATCCATTGATGGACACTTAGGTTGATTCCATATCTTGGCTGTAGTGCATAGTGTTACAATGAACTTGGGAATGCAAATGTCTCATCAAAATACTGATTTCGGGGGCTGGGGCAGTGGCTCAGTGGTAGAGCACTTGCCTAGCATGTGTGAGGCACTGGGTTTGATTCTCAGCACCACATATAAATAAATAAATAAAATAAAAGTCCATTGACAACTAAAAAATATATTAAAAAGTATTGATTTTGTTTCCTTTTTTTGTTGTTTGGTACCAGGGATTGAGCCCAGGTGTGCTTAACCACAGAGCCACATTCACAACTCTTTATTTTTTTAAAAATTTTTTTAGTTGTAGATGGACACGATATATTTATTTATTTATTTATTTTTTATGTAGTGCTGAGGATCAAACTCAGTGCCTCATGCATGCGAGGCAAGCGCTCTACCACTGAGCCACAATCCCAGCCCCTCAACTCTTTTGTTGCTTAGGGCCTCACTAAATTGCTGAGACTGACCTTGAACTTGCAATCCTCCTGCCTCAGCCTCCTGAGCTGCTTGGATTGCAGGCGAGTGCCACTGATCCCAGCTATTTCCTTTTTTTTTTTTTTTTTTGGTACCAGGGAATTGAACCCAGGAGCACTTAATCACTGAGCCACATCCCCAGCCCATTTTCGTATTTTATTTAGAGACAGTGTTTCACCAAGTTGCTTAGGGCCTCGCTAAGTTGCTGAGGCTGGCTTTGAACTGGCAATTCTCCTGCCTCAGCCTCCAGAGTCGCTGGGATTTCAGGCATGCACCACAACACCCAGTTTCACTGTGGTTTTAATTTGCATTTACCTGATGGTGATGTTGAACATTTTTTCCTTTCTGGGGGGGAGGTCAGGAAGGGTACTGAGAGTTGAACCCAGGAGTGCTCCACCATTGAGCTACATACCCAGTCCTTTTCTTTTTCTTTTTTTTTTAAATATATTTTTTTAGTTGTAGATGGACACAATGTCTTTATTTGATTGCTTTGTACGTGGTGCTGAGGATCGAACCCAGGGCCTCACGCATGCGAGGCAAGCGCTCTACCGCTGAGCCATAATCCCAGCCCCTCCTTTTCAATTTTTTATTTTGAGACAGGGTTTCACTAAATTTCTGAGGCTGATCTTGAGCTTGTGCTCCTCCTGCCTCAGCCTCCTGAATCACACTGCTTCTCCTGGCTGAACAGTTTTTCATATACCTGTTAGCTATTTGTTTGTAGTCTTTTGAGAAATATCTGTTCAGGTTCCTTTGCTCATTATTTAATTGGGTTGTTTTCTTGCTATTGACTTCCTTATATATTTTGGATATTAACCTCTTACCAGATATAAAATGTGTTGGTTTTTCACTGCTGTGACCACAATACCCAACACCACCAATGTAAAGGAGGGAAGATTTATTCTGACTAACAATTTCAGGGGATTTCATGGTTGGCCAGCTGTTAGGCAGAAACATTAAGGTGAAAGGGTGTGGTGGAAGAAAGCTGCTCAGCTCTTGGCAGCCAGGAAGGGAGGTGGGGTGGGAGATTGGAGAGAGAGAGAGACAGAGGTGGTTGGGGAGAGGGGGCCAGGAACAGAGAGAGTCTTCAGGGCCATGCCCTCACCCACCTACTTCCATGCCCTACCTGCCTGGAATTACCACCCAATGGTCCAATCAAATTATTAGTCCATCAAATGGATTAATCCACTGATGCAGTTACAACCCTCATGATCAAATCATTTTCTAAAAGCCCACCTTTGAACTTGGCTGCACTGGAGATCATACTTTCAACACATGAGATTTTGAGGACATTTGAGATCCAAACCGTAACATACGGTTTGCCAGTGTTTTCACCCATTCTGTAGGTTGTCTCTACTCTTTTTTTTTTTTTTTTTGGGTACTGGGGATTGAACTCAGGGGCGCTTGACCACCGAGCCACATCCCCAGCCCTATTTTGTGTTTTATGTAGAAACAGGGTCTCACTGAGTTGCTTAGCGCCTCGCCCTTGCTGAGGCTGGCTTTGAACTCGCAATTCTCCTGTCTCAGCCTCCCTAAGTGCTGGGATTACAGGCTTGAGCCACCGCGCCCGGCTCTTTACTCTTGATTTTTGCCTTGGTTGTGCAGAATATTTTAGCTTGATGCAATCTCAAGTGCCTATTTTTGTTTTTATTGCCTGTCCTTGAGAGGTCCTATCCAAAAAGTCATTACCCAGACCAATAGGATGGGGCTTTTCCCCATGTTTTCTTCTAGTAGTTTTACAGTGTCAGGTATTATGTTCAGTGTTTAATCCATTTTGAGTTCACTTATGTATGTGGTATGAGATAAAGGGGTCTAATTTAATTCTTCTGCATGTGGATATTGGTTTTCCCAATCTGATTGATAAAGACCACTTGTTGAAAAGGTTGTCCTTCTTTCACTGTGTGGTCTTGGCCTTTTTATCAAAAATCAATTGACCTGGGGCTGGGATTGTAGCTCAGTGGTAGAGCGCTTGCCTCGCATGCATGAGGCCCTGGGTTCGATCCTCAGCACCACATACAAAGCAATAAAATAAAGACATTGTGTCCATCTACAACTAAAAACAAAAAATTCATTTAGACTTAAAATATTAAAAAAAAATCAGTTGACCATAAATGCATGGATTTATTTCTAGGCTCTGTATTCTGTTCCATTGGTCTATATGTCTGTTTTACTCCAGCACCATGCTGATTTAATTACTATAGCTTTGTAGTATATTTTGAAATCAAGTAATATGATGCCTTTAATTTTTTGTTTCATTTTGTTTTGTTTTTTCCCCTTATAATTGTGTTGGCTCTCTGGGGTCTTTTGTGATTCCATATGAATTTTTTTTTTTTTTTTGGTACTGGGAATTGACCTCAGGGGCACTGGACCACTGAGCCACATCCCCAGCCCTATTTTGTGTTTTATGTAGAGACAGGGTCTCACTGAGTTGCTTAGCGCCTCGCCATTGCTGAGGCTGGCTTTGAACTCGCGATTCTCCTGTCTCAGCCTCCCTAAGTGCTGGGATTACAGGCTTGAGCCACCGCGCCCGGCTTCCATATGAATTTTTATTTTTAAATTGTTTCTCTCTTTTTAAATAGGAATTGAGCCTAGGGGTGCCCTACCATTGAGCTACATCACCAGCCTTTTTCCTTTTATTTTTATATTTTGACAGAAGATCTCATTAAGATGCTTAGCATGGCCTTGAACTGGCTATCCTCCTGTTTCAGCTTTCTGAGTACCTTGGATTACAGGCACAAGCCACTGTACCTGGCAGGATTGTTGTTTTTCTTTCTGTAAAGAACATCATTGGAATTTTTTGGGGGGAGGTACTAGGAATTGAACCCAGTGTGCTTTACCACTGAGCTACATCCTCAGCCCTTCTTATTTTTTATTTTGAGAAAGGGTCTTGCTAAGTTGTTTAGGGCCTCACTTAGTTGCCTATGCTGGCCTTGAACTTGCAATCCTCCTGCCTCAGCCTCCGAAGTTGCTGGGATTTCAGGTGTGCCCCACTGTGTCTGGTAGGTCATTGGAATTTTGATAGAGATTGCATTAAATCTGATTGCTTTGGGTAGTGTGGACATTTTAACATTTGATAAATACCTGATTGATAAATAGGAACTGACCATGAGATCTGGGGAAGCATGCTCCAAGTCTGTCCAGCTATTATACAAGCACCCACATCTTCATCTGTCTGCTTTTCTACCCATTGATCCTTCAGCATTTTGTTCCTTTCCCATCCATTCAGCCGCTGTCTGTTGCCCATCCAACCAAATGTGCCTCAGACCTTTTCTGGCAACTCCTACGGGATAAAGGGTCACAGAAAAGGGCAACATTGTCCCCTGCCTTCAAGGGGAGGTGAGCAATGAGGGAGGGTCCCCAGGCCGTATGTGAGCAGCTAGGGAGGTCTGGGCACAGATCAGAGTTGGGGCTCAGTGCTGGCCAGATGCAGCCTCCCTCATGGCTGACATTCATGACAAACCTGTTTCCCAGGACCTTGGCTCTCTGGTCCCCAAAGTCCTTCTGCCCAGGCCCTCAAGGCTGGTATGTGACTATGCTTCCATACCCACCTACCACCTCTGAGGTTCCTGGTTCCCTTGACTTCTTCCCATCTCCCTCTTCCCTTTCCCCACACAGAAGCCTGCTGCAGAGCTGGGAGCGGCAGCAGCAGGAGCAGCAGCAGCAGGCTGAGCTGCGCAGGACTCGGGAGCATCGAGTCCAGCAGCAGGTGGCCCGCTGCCTAGCCGCCTATGCACCCCCAGGGGGCCGGGGACCCAGTGCCACCCAGCGCAAGGTGGAGGAGCTGAGGTAGGAGCCTGGCGTGCCAAGTCTGTTGGGGTGAGGCAGAGAAGTTGTGCTGGGTGTCAGGCTGCAGGACCCCAAGGCAGCTTGCCAGGCCACTTAGCAACATTTTACAGATGGCTTTTTTTTTGGGGGGGAGGTGCTGGGGATCAAACTAGGCCTCATGCTGACTCTATCACTGAGCTCCATCCGCATCTCTGCATTTTACAGATGAAGATAATGAGGTGGTGGGAGGAGGGTGAGGGTCTTGGTCCAAGGTCAGCTAGTGAATACTAATAACAACCCTTCAGCTGTCCAATGCTCAAGATCAAAATATTCTGCATGCATTTATCACACTTCCCAATCTTGTTCTTCCAATCTCCAATGCCAGATATGCTTTTTTTTTTTAATTTTTTTTAGCTGTAGATGGACACAATGTCTTTATTTTATTGCTTTGTATGTGGTGCTGAGGATCGAACCCAGGGCCTCACGCATGCGAGGCAAGCGCTCTACCGCTGAGCTACAATCCCAGCCCCCAGATATGTTTATTATAAAGATTTGAACATCACAAAAATACTTAACGTAGAACTTGGTCCCACTCCTAGAGACAACTGCTGTGCATGATCAGGTGCACGTTTATTCTCTTCCTATGTTTTGACCATTTTTCTAAAAAGCAAATTCATGAGTCAGGCCCGTGAAATAAGAAGTATCACCACATATACAGTCTTACAGATGAGGAAACTGAAACCCAGAGAGCTTAAACGATTCGGCACCCTTAAGTGAGCAGCAGAGCCGGGGTTTTGGCCCCAGTAGTTGTTCAACCACCCTGCTCTACTGCCCAGTGCCCAATCTTTAGGGAAGAGCACCAGATGGTCCCTCAAGAGCCCAATCTTGTGAAACAGAGAACATTAATAGTCTGCCCTGCGGGCTGCAGCTGGTTCCAGGGAGGCCCTTTCCCTCAAGGGGAGGTGAGCAATGAGGGAGGGTCCCCAGGCTGGGTGGCACCCCTCCTCTTTTGCCCGTGGTGAGTGGGATGCAGGGGGAGGGAAGAGTGTTCTTACACTGCAGCAGGACCACTGAGGACTTGGTGGGGCTCTGATCACCTATTCTCTGAGTTTTGGTCTTGTCACTGCAACTTTATAGATGAGGAAACAGCTGTGAGAGGTCAAGTGTTTTAGGGGATCCTTGGCCGCAGATTGCCAGGCCTCCAGTTAATCATTTATTTTTTGGGCTGTGGAGAGTGTGAGGTTCAGTTCCAAGCAGCACGTGCCTTTCTTTCTCACTTGAGAGATTAAAACATAGACAGATCTTTCCCTGGCCGTCTCCCAGCCTTACAGCCTAGGAAATTTGCTGTCTGAGCCAAATCTGAGACTCTGCCCTGCCCAGCAGGGGCAGGCATAGAAGAGGTAGCCTTGTGGCAGAGAGATATGTCTTCCTGTCATTCTAAGATAACAGACAGAGGGCTGTGCTGTAGCTTAGTAGTAGAGTATTTGCCTGGCATGTATAAGGCCCTGGGCTTAATCCCTAGCAGCACAAAAATAATGACAAAAAACCAAGATAACAGACAGGACTGACATCCACTGGCACTATGTCCTTTTTCTCTTGGGGCTCCAAGACATTTCTACCAAAAATAGCATAAAGTATCCAGGAAGAAGCTAGCAGTGGTTGTGCAAGCCTTGTTCCCAGATTGTTTGGGCCTAGGAGTGTGAGAGCAGCCTGGGCAATACAGTGAGATCCTGGTTCATTACACTACCACCACAATTTGTATTCTAAAAAGCACACAGCGTGAAAAATGCACACCACTTTGTGGAAAAGACAGATACTTAATGCCAGCGTGTGACGCTGCCCCACCCTCACCCCAACTTGAAACTGCTATAAATTCTCTCTTGAGGGGCTGGGATTGTGGCTCAGTGGTACAGCACTTGCCTCACACACGTGAGGCACTGACGCTGGGTTCGATCCTCAGCACCACATGAAAATAAATTGAATAAAATAAAGATATTGTGTCCATTAAAAAAAAAAAATCTCTCTTGAATGATGAAGACCCTTTTTGCAGGAATTTGTGTTCCTGGCCATGTATTTCTAAATCCATATCTTTTTCTTTTTTCTTTTTTTTGGTACTGGGGATTGAACTCAGGGGCACTCGACCACTGAGCCACATCCTCAGCCCTATTTTGTGTTTTATGTAGAGACAGGGTCTCACTGAGTTGCTTAGCGCCTTGCCATTGCTGAGGCTGGCTTTGAACTCACGATTCTCCTGTCTCAGCCTCCCTAAGTGCTGGGATTATAGGCTTGAGCCACCGTGCCTGGCTCCACATCTTTTTCTTCACGAGGGAAAGTTCCTTCCTGGGCACCTGGCCCAGCAAGGCAGGAGTTTTTTGTGGGGCCTAGAACACTTGCCCAGAGGCCAGCTCCTCTCATGTTTCATCTACTTCCGGCTCCTGTCTTGTCCAGGTGCTGCCCTCCCCCCACATCCCATGGGTTGTCTTAGGTGCTTTCCTAAAGGACAAATGGTTCCATGTGGGGTGTGGCCAGAGGGTCCCCTTCCATCAGGATGCTCTTCGCAACAAGCAGTGACATTCAGCTAGTTGAGCAAATTTCTGACACGTGCACAAATTGGACATTTGTAAATGGCAACAGCTACCCCAGTGGAGCCCTGCTCTTTCAGGGATGTTTCTTTTTTTTAAAATATTTTTTAGTTATAGATGGACACAATATCTTTATTTATTTTTTAACATGGTGCTGAGGTTCGAACCCAGTGCCTCATACGTGCGAGGGAAGTGCTCTGCCACTGAGCCACAACCCCAGCCCATCAGGGATGTTTCATTTGCAACACATTTCTTTGGTTTCTCTGGACCATTTCCTAAGCTGTCTGCTCATAAGGAGCACAGAAATCACTGGTAAGCTTGGAAGGCAACCCAGAGCCCAGCAAGGGGACTCCTCAGTCACACAGCTGGCAATCATAGCATGCTCCTGTGAGGGGGAATGGAGGGTGAGCTACAGGGAGCAGGAGGCCGTGCCAGCAGAAGCTGGGAAGCCAATGCTGGTTCCTTTCCTTTGGGGTACCAGGGACAAGGAGCCAGCCCTGGCCAGAGCCTAGTCTAGGGCTCATACAGCTGCACAACCTTGGACAAGTCTTTTGACCTTCCTGAGCCATCAGTAAAGTAGGGCAAGTAATTCCCACCTTGGCAGACCTGGGAAGGAGTTCACAGCCAGGATATGAATGAAATGGCTTTATAAAAGTCAGGGCAGGGACCTTTATAAAGTCCTTAGTGAGAGCCGGGCGCGGTGGCTCAAGCCTGTAATCCCAGCACTTAGGGAGGCTGAGACAGGAGAATCGTGAGTTCAAAGCCAGCCTCAGCAATGGCGAAGCGCTAAGCAACTCAGTGAGACCCTGTCTCTACATAAAACACAAAATAGGGCTGGGGATGTGGCTCAGTGGTAGAGTACCCCTGAGTTCAATCCCCAGTACCAAAAAAAAAAAAAAAAAGTCCTTAGGGCAAGCAGCTGTGGACAGGGGATGGGTTGTGTCCATGATTCAATCCCCAGAGCCCTATCTCCCCCACAGGCGCCAAGAGCGAAAGCGCTTTGCTGAGTACCAGGCAGAGTTGCAGGGCATCCAACACAGGGTGCAGGCCCGGCCCTTCCTGTTCCAGCAGGCCATGCAGGTGAGGGCTAGCACCTGTCAAAGCAGATAGCCACCAGTGAGAATGGAACCAGCTGAGTGGGTGGGGAAGCCATGTGAAAGTGGGGCACTCAGGTGGGATCCCTGGGCTGCTGTCCCCTCTGGAAGCCCTGAGGACAGCCCACGCCCCAGTCATCAAAGCTCCTGGTGGCCTTGCAGCCCTGATACAGAGAAGGAACCTCCCCATTCTCTCTCCTCAGACCAACGCCAGGCTCACCGTGGCCAGGCGCTTCTCCCAGGTGCTATCAGCACTAGGAGTGGACGAGGAGGAGCTGCTGGCTGAGACACATAAAAGGGACACAGTGGGAACCTCCAGGAAACCCAGGTGAGGCCATCTGGATAGGCAAGGACTGGATCTGCAGAACTACTGTGGGACAAGGAACCAAGAGCAGCCTTTGGGCCCTGCAGAGTCTCCTTCATGTCACTTGGGAAGGTGGGGCTAGGGTTATCATTCCCACTTTCCAGTGAGGACAGAGGGGAGGGCCCTGCTTAAGGACACAGGAGTGCATAAGCAGCCAAACCAGTCTGGGACTCTGCAGCTTTCTGAGCACCAAACCCCACTAGGGGCTGGTGCCACACTGGTCATACCATGCATACTGTCCCTTACATCTTAGAATAACCTGTTACAGAGCAGGGATTATGAGGCCCCTTTGCAATAAAGAAAATAAGACTCAAGAAGGGGAAGTCACTTGCCCAGGGTCACTTAGCAAGCTAGCATAGGTACTTGACTTGAACCCACTGGGTGGGTGGTTTCCTAGGGCATGGGGTGGAGGCCGAGGAGCCCACTGGCCTCTATCTGTGTCTTTAAGGAGCTACAGGTAAATGGGAGTGAGAGTGGAGCCCTCTTCTCAGAGCCCCCCAAAGACAGAACCCACCGGCAGCCAGCCTGGCAGGCACTCTTCCCCCAGCCTGGACAGAGTACTGTCCCCAAGATGAAAATTAAAGGCTTTATGACAAATACAGTGTGGGATTTCTGGGGGAGGGGTGAGACTGTGGGCTGGGAATAGGTGGCAAATAGGTGGGGGAACAGGCTTAGCTGTCTCCACATCCCCCAGGAGCTCTGGCTGTTCTTGCTGCCCTCATCCTGCACACAGCCCTGCCTCTGCTTCTGAGTGGTACATCTCAAAAAGCAACAGTCTCCATCCTGTCCCATTCAAGAGTGAAAAGACGCTGGGTGTGGTGGCTCCACCTGTAATCCCAGCAGCTGGGAAGGCTGGGGCAGGAGGATCAGGAGGATCACACAGTTCAAAGCAGCCTCAGCAACTCAACAAAGCCCTAAGCAACTCAGTGAGACCCTGTCTCTAAATAAAATATCAATATAAAAAAGGGCTGGGGAAGTGGCTCAGTGGTTAAGGGCCCGTTGGTTCAATCCCTAGTACCCCCCCCAAAAAATGGGGTGAAAAGGTTCCCGTTTTTGAATACTCCCAGTGGAGTGGGGATGGGGCTTTAAAGGGGAACATACAACACACCCTAACATGCTGCGATGGGTCACACAGGGAGTACACAAATGGAGCAACTGTAGGGTGTTTTTTTTTTTAACTTTTTTTAATATAATTTTTAGTTGTTGATGGACCTTTACTTTATTAATTTATATGCAGTGCTAAGAATCGAAATCAGCACATGCTAGGCAAGTACTCCACCACTGAGCCACTCCAGCCCTGAACTGGACTTTTAAGTTCCAGTAATTTAAAAAAAAATTTTTTTTTTATTTTCTTAGTTGTAGGTGAACAGAATATCTTTATTTTATTTTTATGTGGTGCTGAGGATGGAACCCAGTGCCTCACGCATGCTAGGTGAGCACGCTACCACTGAGCCACAATCCCAGCCCCTCCAGTAATTTTAAATTAAAGCCCTTCTCGAGTTTAAAAAAAAAGTGTACACAGAGATGTGGCCAAATTTGCGTTCAATTTCACGGGGTTGACAGGCACACAGAAGCTCATCTAGAGCGCCTTAGCAGTTCAGAGCAGGTTAAAAAAAAAAATCCCGGGGACGTGAGCGCAGCGTTTGCTGACAATATTGGTTATGGAGGTTCCGAGTTGAGGCCGCAAAGAAGAGGAAAATATGCTGCACCATCTGACACTCCATGAAGCCCACTAGAAGGGCGCCCACTGGTGAGGAGGGCGCAGCCCGCAGCTGGGGGAATTCAAGCGGAGGGTCAGGGAAAGGCTTCCAAATGGGGGATGCTGATTCAGAAGGCATCTAGGTCCTCACAGCTCCGCGATTCGGTGGGTCTACAGCAGAGGCTAAGCCCGAGCAGAGAAGTGCAAGCACACAGACAGCCACGTGACCGAGGCGGCCGCGAATGCGTAGTCAGCCCCCCATTCGGGCCTTCCCGTGAGCCTTTGGGGCTGACTCCCATGCGAACGCCGGAAGCAGCCACTCTTGGTTTCCGGCAATAGGACAGCGGCAGCCTTGCGACCCGGAAGTGTTCCCATTTTGCGTCGTCGGGGCTCGGCGGCTGCCCGGCTCCAGGCGGACGTACCACTATGGGGTCGTCAAAGAAGCACCGCAGCGAGAAAGAAGCGACCGGGACCACGGCAGCGGCCGGCACCGGCGGCTCCACCGAGCAGCCGCCGCGGCATCGGGAGCACAAAAAGCACAAGCACCGGAGTGGCGGCGGCGGCAGCAGCGGCGGTGAACGACGGAAGCGGAGCCGGGAGCGTGGGGGCGAACGCGGGAGCGGGCGGCGCGGGGCCGAAGCCGAGGCCCGCAGCAGCGCGCACGGGCGGGAGCGCAGCCAGGCCGAACCCTCCGAACGGCGCGTGAAGCGAGAGAAGCGCGACGACGGCTATGAGGCCGGTGAGGGCGGGGCCTGCGGGCGCGGGGGGGCGGGGCCTGGGCGCGTGCCCGGCGCTCGCGGTGCCCGGCGCTCTTACCTGCGCTTGCTAAAGGGGACGAAAAGTGGGCCTCTCCTCTGAGCCCCAAGAAGACGAACGTCTTCTGTTTTCCTCTGTCTCGCATGACAGGCTTCCAGTAAATGTGTTGGGGGTATGAATGAACGATGACATGAAGTGCTGTCAGTGTACTGATACCGAGGCAAGAGAAAACCTGGTATTGGGCGAGTCACATAGGACTTAGGTAGAGACTTGAGGCAGTAAGGGGGCTGCGGTCTAAATACAGAGGGACTCCATGCTTTATGCCCTGCTCTGCTCATGGCAGGGAGCCATGGATTTGAGTTGGGGACTGGGGTGATTAGATTCATATTTTGTGAAAACCACTGTATTGAGAACTTGGTCTAAGACAGGACTGCAACCGGGCGCGGTGGCGCACGCCTGTAATCCCAACACTTTGGGAGGCTGAGACACGAGAATCACGAGTTCAAAGCCAGCCTCAGCAATGGTGAGGCACTAAGCAACTCAGTGAGACCCTGTCTCTAAACAAAACACAAAATAGGGCTGGGGATGTGACTCAGTGGTCGAGTGCCCCTGAGTTCAATCCCTGTACCAAAAGAAAAAAAGACAGGACTGCAAACCCAACATTCAGGAGGGCTATAAACCCAGCATGTGAGGGCTGGACGTAGTCTAAACGAAGAATATTGTTAGGAGAGAGTGATCAACAGTGTTAGACACCACAGGGGATCCAGCAAAACCAGAATTGAGGAAGGAGACTGGTGACCTTGGGGAGAGTGGGATCCAGGGCCCATGTAGAGAGAAAAGGAACTTGGGTTTTTTTTTTTTTTTTGGTACTGGGGATTGAACTCAGGGGCACTTGACCACTGAGGCACATCCCCAGCCCCATTTTGTGTTTTATGAAGAGACAGGGTCTCACTGAGTTGCTTAGTGCCTCGCTGTTTCTGAGGCTGGCTTTGAACTCGCGATTCTCCTGTCTCAGCCTCCCTATGTGCTGGGATTACAGGCTTGAGCCACCGCGCCTGGCTGGAACTTGGGTGTTTAAGAGGAGGTAGGCTGTGGCAGTGGGGATTCAGGAAAGGATTTGCTGACAGTGGCAGCTGATAGAGGGTGCTCCACGCAGTGGTGTCCAGCTTCTCTACGCAGTGTTCAGTGAAGTTTGCTGTTTGTAAGGTGGGTGAGGGAGGTCAAAAATGCTCAATTACCAGTGTCCCGAACGTGTCTGCAGAACAGGCACCAGTGTTTCTCAACTGCACGAATCGCGTAGAGGACACGGTCATGCTGTAGACAGCTCCTGCTGTGTGGGGAGAAACAGACCCCGCAGTGATGGACTGTACTAGAGTTCATGGCAGAATGGTTATTTCGGATCAGTTGCACAGGGCTTCGTGAAGGAGGGGATGTTTTGATCTTTGCACTTGGATAGGATTTTTGTCAATGAGAGCAAGTCCAGAGAGGACAGTTTAGGTTAAAGACACAGAACATATAGAAGTGGGGAGGGCAAAGTGAGGGGTGCAGAAATTTGGACCTCTTGGGTCAGGAAAGGAGGGTGCATAGAAGAGACAGGGATCTGGCAGATGGCAGCTTGGGTAGAGGAGCTTCTGGGGAGCCCAGAGAGGAAGAAGCTGCTGCTGTTTTTTGGTGTTCAGCAGGCCCAGATGCTGGTGAGGGGCTCTCATCCTTGACCCTGCAGCTGGAGCCAGTGATGCTGGCTTCTTGGCCCTGTGTTCACCTCCTGCCATGCCTCTTGTTGTTTCAGCTGCCAGCTCCAAAACTAGCTCAGGAGATGCCTCATCACTTAGCATCGAGGAGACCAAGTGAGTACTGTCTCCCTTGTGCTTCTGCTTTCTTCTGGGGCAGCCATATTGGGTGACATTCTCACACTAAAGTGGGCCAGGTGGAGTTGGAAGGGCCATGTGAATCATCTTAGGTAACTGTTTGAGTTATAGAGGGAGGAATTAAGATGCAGGAGGAAGATTGGTGTTCACGGGTTTGGGACAGGCCAGGACTAGCACCCATATTCCCTTGTTGGGAGACCAGTGCCCTTTCCAGTGTCCAGAGCCTGTGTTTAGGATTGTAGGGTTACTCATTCCCACCTTAAATTTTACTTCCTGTTTATCCCAAAATGCATGCAGTGTCCCATTTCTTGTGGGTTTTGTTTTGTTTTTGGGGTGGACCCCAGAGTCTCATGCATGCCAGGCAAGTGTTCTCCCACTGAACTACATCTCCAACCTGACACCGTATTTATTTGGAAACACCTAACACTTGTATCTCTTGTCCTTAGTAAACTACGGGCAAAGTTGGGGCTGAAACCCTTGGAGGTCAATGCCGTCAAAAAAGGTAAGCATAGGGCTGAGGATGGGGTCAAGGGAGGGGTGGCGGCCATCTGTAAGGGTCTGTGAAGAAAATGGCATTAAAGTGGAGGCAGCACCACTCGGTGGTCATGTGTGCATATCTGCCAGAGGGCACAGGGCCCCTACTTGCTGTGGTGGGATCTGGTGTGTAGCTTGCTGTGGTTCACCATGGCGTCCTCACTGTGGCTGGAGGTTCTCTTAGATGGGCTGGGACTTGCACAGTTGTAACAAACTGACTGGGCTGTGCAAGATTGGTTTCTTTAATTAAAGCAACATGATTTGAGGGAGTTGGACACAGGAGTGAGGGGATAGAGTAGTGGCAGGGAGGTGAAGGGTTCTTCCCCCACTCCTGGCCCCTTCTGGCCTTCTGAGCTGGAAGGGGGCAGGGTGAGTGGCTCCCTCCTCTCCCCACCAGCCATGGGCGGGCATAGCCTCACGTCTGGGCCCCCCTTCCAGAGGCGGGCACCAAGGAGGAGCCCGTGGCAGCCGATGTCATCAACCCCATGGCCATCCGACAGCGAGAAGAGCTCCGAGAGAAGCTGGCAGCTGCCAAGGAAAAGCGCCTACTGAATCAGAAGTTGGGGTGAGGGGCCTGCCCAGGGACGGGCAGAGGAGGCTGCTCTCCTTGGTGCCTCATGGTTTGGGGTTGGGGGGCAGGTGCTGGGCTCCCCCAAGCCTCACTCCCTTCCCTTCTCAGGAAGATAAAGACACTGGGGGAGGATGACCCCTGGCTGGACGATACTGCAGCCTGGATCGAGAGGAGCCGACAGCTGCAGAAGGAGAAGGATTTGGCAGAGAAAAGGGTGAGCAGCTGGGGGTGGTTGCTGGGGACCTCTAGGGGATGCCGGGAGGGTGAGGCTGAAGCCTGACCCTTGAGAGGTGACTGGCTCAGAGGAGGGGAATTCGTGGTGTGGTCGGGCATCTGGTTTAGACTTCTGCAGCTTGCCTGCGAGGCCTTCCCTTTTTGTGCTCCCTCTTGATAGAGACCTGGGTGTTTGCTGGTGGTGCTGAATGGCCTGAGGTCATAGGCCACTCCTCTGTGTCCCATAGGCGAAACTGCTGGAGGAGATGGACCAGGAGTTTGGCGTCAGCACTCTGGTGGAGGAGGAGTTTGGGCAGAGGCGACAGGTAAGGCTGCAGCAGCTGGGGAGGGAAGGATGGAGTTGCTGCTGCCTTGGTGCTGGGATCTCAGGGTTGGGTGAGTTACAGCTCCTAATGCAGCTGGATCTTCCTCCTTAGGACTTGTACAGTGCCCGGGACCTGCAGGGCCTCACTGTGGAACATGCCATTGATTCCTTCCGAGAAGGGGAGACTGTGATCCTCACCCTCAAGGACAAAGGTGAGCTAGCTGGGGTGCTCTGGAGGGGGCCCAGACACTGCTGAGCCAAGGGCAGGGGTGAGTGCCACTGCCTCTGCCCTGCCAGGTGTGCTGCAGGAAGAGGAGGACGTGCTGGTGAATGTGAACCTGGTAGACAAGGAGCGGGCAGAGAAGAACGTGGAGCTGCGGAAGAGGAAGCCCGACTACCTGCCCTATGCAGAGGACGAGAGTGTGGACGACCTGGCGCAGGCACGCTGGCAGGGGCGAAGGGGGTGGGACCATCAGGCCTGGGCTGCGGAGGAGATGGGCGTCATGGCCTCAGGAGCCACCTGGGTCCCAACCTGCACCTCTTGCCCTATAGCAAAAACCTCGCTCTATCCTGGCCAAGTACGACGAGGAGCTGGAAGGCGAGCGGCCGCACTCCTTTCGCCTGGAGCAGGGCGGCACCGCTGATGGCCTGCGGGAGCGGGAGCTGGAGGAGATCAGGGCCAAGCTGCGGCTGCAGGCTCAGTCCCTGAGTTCAGTGGGGCCCCGGGTGGCCTCTGAGTACCTCACGCCTGAGGAGATGGTAAGCGCCTCTGTGCCTCATGCTGGAGTGGAGATTCTGTGCCCCTCAGGCTGTGGGCAGGGAGGTTGAGCCTTGGCACAGGGATGGGTTCCTGGGTGGGTGGTAAATGGCTGGGGGGGTGGGGAGCTGGGTGTTGACGAATAGGGACTGTTGAGCCAGACGACTGAGTTTGTGTTCCAGCTCTGCCATACAGCCAGCTTGTGCCTCAGGTGAGTTATCTGGAGTAGCGGTCACAGCAGCCACCTATCAAGGCTACTGTGAGCAGTGATAGTGTGAGTAGATGATAATTTTAGAGTTTCATGTGGATTATGGACTCCAGCGGACTGTGAACAGAGGCAAACAGCTGGTGCAGTTGGCGTGTTGGCTAACTGGGGAAGAGTCTGGGAGCCAGACTGCCAAGGCTTCTAGTCCTGGCTTTCCCACTTAGGAGCTGGGCAGCTTTGGGCAGGGTACTTACCCTCTGTGACCTCATTTTCCTCATCTCACAGTAGAGTGATGACAGTACCCATTTCACATGCTGCGTACATGGGAAGTACTGGGGACAGTGCTTGGCACAAAATAACACTAAAAAAGAGTCACACTAAAGAAGTGATCACTGATCTGGGCGTGGTAGCACACCTGTAGTTCAGCAACTCATGAGGCCAGCCTTAGCCATTTAGTGAGACCCTATCTCAAAATAAAAAGTAAAAAGAACTGAGGATGTGGCTCACAGGCAGAGCACCCTGGGTGCAGTCCCAGGTGCAACTGAAAAACAAAAAATAGTAGTCATTGTCAGGGTCATGGAGGCTTGCTTTCCCCTTCCTCATACCTCTCATCTCTTCTCAGGTGACCTTTAAAAAGACCAAGCGGAGGGTGAAGAAAATCCGCAAGAAGGAGAAGGAAGTGATAGTGCGGGCGGACGACTTGCTACCTCTTGGAGACCAGACTCAAGATGGGGACTTTGGTTCCAGGTGGGTGTGGATACAGAGGTAGGTGTGAGGGCTAGGGCAGCCTGGGCCAGCGCTCACTAGAGAGGCCTTCTCCCAGACTGCGGGGCCGGGGTCGGCGCCGAGTGCCTGAAGTGGAGGAGGCGGCTCCAGAGGATGAGGAGAAGGAGCCTGTGTCCCAGCCCCCACCGTCAGACGACACTCGTGTGGAGAACATGGACATCAGTGACGACGGTGAGGGGCTGGCCAGCAGTGGGTAGAGATGGGTTGGAGACCAAGGAGGTGGTGTGAACAGGTGTCCTCCATCTCCCCACCAGAGGACAATGGAGCTCTGCCATCAGGGTCACCAGAGGTGCTGGAGGAGGACGAGGCAGAGCTGGAGCTGCAGAAGCAGCTGGAGAAGGGGCGCCGGCTACGGCAGCTGCAGCAGCTGCGTGATAGCGGGGAGAAGGTGAGGCCGGCATCAGCATGTCTGTGACAACCTGTCCCCGTGAGCACACATGCCTGTGTCAGCGCAGGCAGCTCTGAATCCCACCAGGAGTCGCCTTTGTTCAGAGCTGGGTCCTGGTGGGCTCTGGCCTTGGTGGGGCCCTCTGCCTCGGCTTTCCTTCGCTGACTCTGGGGCACCTGCAGTGGGTGAGGCCCTGTTCCCAGGGCTGGGCATCCTTGGTGAGCAGGACAGCCCTGGGGCCCTCTTAGTGTGCTGGGAATAGCAGTGACCTTGTGAGCACAGAGGCAGACAGGAGTTTCTAATGATGGGAGCTGTGCAGAGTGAAAAAAGGTAGCGTGAGGTCAGTGTTCAGAGAGAGCCTGTCAGTGGCACTTGAGCTGAGGCCTAGGGAACATAAGGAGATCGAGAGGTGGAGGCAGCGGGACAGCAGATATCTTCAGAAGTGACCCTGGAGTGCCCGAGGCCTTGGTGGGCTGGGGCAGGGAGTGAGCAGGCCGCTGGTGGACAGTGGAGGTAAGAAGTCAGCGGGGTCAGTTTGCATGAGGCCAGGAGGCCATAGCTTTCCCAGGCCTTCCAGGGCAGTTACATGAGGTCACATGGCAGAAGTAGACTTGGTGACAAAATCTCTCAGGAGTTTCCTTTCCTGCAGGGGGCTGCAAGGTCAGGGAGAGAGTAGGCATGTCCTCTGAGTGTGGCTGGGCATCTGACATGACAAGAGGGAGGCAGAGGGGACAGGTGCCCTGTGTGTGGCTTGCTGGCTTCAGTGCTGGCACATTCATCTTCTCAAGGTACCTGCTCTCTTGGTGAAGCAAGAAGTAAGAAGTCAGACTGTGGCAGTCAGGGTGGGCGGGGACCCTGGAGGAAGGCACGCCAGGCTGAGGCAGTGCAGTGCGCAAGGGATTGGGCGGGTGGCACAGGCCTGGTGAGGAAGGGCAGTGTAGAATTTTGGATGTTAATTCAAAGGGCAATATGGAATCATCTGGGGGTTTGGAGCAGAAGAGTGACCAAGTGACGTAGGTACAGAGTGGAGAATGGACAGAAGAGGCCAGAGAGGAAGTGGAGACCAGCTGGAAGGTCCAGTTTGGGCTGTGGGAATGGCTTGCTGCACCCAGGGAGGATCCGAGGGTCCTGGGTCTCAGTGGCATCACCCCAGAAACTTCTGGGTCTGCCCACAGCTGCTCCCTCCCCCAGGTGGTAGAGATTGTGAAGAAGTTGGAGTCTCGCCAGCGGGGCTGGGAGGAGGAGGAGGATCCTGAGCGGAAAGGGGCCATCGTGTTCAACGCCACCTCGGAGTTCTGCCGCACCCTAGGGGAGATCCCCACCTATGGCCTGGCTGGCAACCGGGAGGAGCAGGAGGAACTCATGGTGGGTCCCATGGCCACTTCTGCTCGGCTGGCCTGCTCTGCTCTCAGCCACAGGCCTAGTGCTCAGGGCAGGGAGCGGGGCAGCCTAGGCCGACCCTCACTTTACACCCCAGGACTTTGAACGGGACGAGGAGCGCTCTGCCAATGGCGGCTCAGAATCAGATGGGGAGGAGAACATCGGCTGGAGTACGGTCAACCTGGATGAGGAGAAACAGCAGCAGGACGTGAGGACGGGTGGGGGCAGGGGCTGGAGGGGCCTGGGTGTCGCTTGTGCCCCTGAACCCTCATCTCATCCCTAGAGTGGCTCTAAGGCTCCGAGGACTGGCCGGGGTTGAAGGAGGCCCACAGGGCCCGCGCCTGGTAGGGCGTGGCTGGGGGTGAGGGGGCGAGAGGAGCCCGCTCATGCCCCATGTGTCCTCCCCAGTTCTCTGCCTCCTCCACCACCATCCTGGACGAGGAGCCCATCGTGAACAGAGGGCTGGCTGCTGCTTTGCTGCTCTGCCAGAACAAAGGTGCGGGCTGGGTGCCATGGGCGGGAGGTGGGTGCAGCGCAGCTTCCTCTGGTCCCCTCCGCTGCCTCTTCCTCAGCCCCAGTGCCACGAACGCCGGGCCTCGAGCCACTGTCTCCTCACTTTGGTGCTGGGCAGTCAGCGGCAGCTGCTGTCCCTACGCTGTGCCTTCAGGCTCCTGTCTCCTCAGGAAGGAGGGAGGCGAGATGGGGCTCAGATCCCGGCTCTGCCATTTCCTGGGTGAAGGTCTTTGCTGGTGTGTGCAGTGGGCCTGGCCTCACCCCCTCAGCAGGGCGGAGGCTCTCCAGCACCCACATGCTGGGGCACCCGGCTGCTTCAGGGTGCCTCAGAGCTGGGCCTGTCGAGCCCATGGGCAATCTGGAGTCTCATAGCCCCTCTGTCCCCAGGGCTGCTGGAGACCACAGTGCAGAAGGTGGCTCGGGTGAAGGCCCCCAACAAATCCCTGCCCTCAGCCGTGTATTGCATTGAGGATAAGATGTGAGTGGGGGTGCAGGGGCATGGGCCTCCGGGAACACAGGGAGTGGGTGGCCAGTGGGGCATGCTGAGTCCCTTTGTCTTGCTTCAGGGCCATTGATGACAAGTACAGCCGGCGGGAGGAGTACCGAGGCTTCACCCAGGACTTCAAGGAGAAGGATGGCTACAAGCCTGATGTTAAGATCGAGTATGTGGATGAGACGGGCCGGAAACTCACACCCAAGGAGGTGCGTCGGCCCCTTTGCAGATAGGGCCGGGCCAGTGGCGACTGGTGACAGGTGGTAAAGTGACCTAGTGAGATAGCTTCCTGCCTCTTGTGGGCCCGGCACAGCAGTCACCTCTGGTGGCAGGAGGGTTCAGGCAGGCACGTCTGTACCTCTCGCCTGCCTGCTGCAGCCAGAGCCCTCAGCCCTCAGCCCTCAGGCCCACCGTCCTTGGGGGCAGTGTCCAGACTTCTGCCCTGGCTCTCCACCCCATGCTCACTGGGTCCAGCCCTAGCCCCACATGGCAGGTCTCACCACCGATCCCCAGCACGCCCTCGCAGCACATCTGTCTCCAAGACAGTCTTGCTGTCTCTGCCGGGTCCCCTTTCATGCTGGAGTCTGTGTCATTTCTCCCTTCCCACTGCCAGGCCACGCCCTGGAGTGCATGAACTGACTCCCACTCACCCTGTTGGGAAGCTCCTCCAGGGTACAGGTGGCCCTGGCCTTACCCACAGTCCCTGCAGCGCCTGCCCATGCCCTGTGTCCCCAGGCTTTCCGGCAGCTGTCCCACCGCTTCCATGGGAAAGGCTCGGGCAAGATGAAGACAGAGCGACGGATGAAGAAGCTGGATGAGGAGGCGGTGGGTGCCCAGGGACATGGGGCTCTGCATCTGTGGGTGCTGGGGTGACGTGATGGGCCTGTTTCTGTTCCCGTGCTCACTGGCCCCTGCCCACAGCTCCTGAAGAAGATGAGCTCCAGTGACACGCCCCTGGGCACCGTGGCTTTGCTCCAGGAGAAGCAGAAGGCCCAGAAGACTCCGTACATCGTGCTCAGTGGCAGCGGCAAGAGCATGAACGCGTGAGTGGGAGGACGTGGGGGGTGGGGAGCTGCGCCTCTTCCCTGGAGCCTCACACCCTCTTCTCCCTGCAGGAACACCATCACCAAGTGACGCTGGCCGCCCCCGGAGCCCCTCCCCAACTTTAATGTTAAATAAAGCTCCCTCATTTTTTCCTCCCTGGTCATGGTGCAGATTCCAGGGTTAGACTCAGGAGGAGGGGTAGGTGGTACCCTCAGGCAGCCTGGGCCTCTTGCCATCAGCTGTGTGACTCAGGCAAGTGGCTGAACCTCTCTGAGCCTCACTTCTGCCTTTTGTAAGTCAAAACACCCCTGCTTCATAGCATATCGTGTGTAGAGTCAGTGAGCTCATTCATTCACTCATTCCCCTGGAATTTGGGCATGAGCAAGATAGGACAGATCCCTGAGCACGTGAGGCTTAGAGTCTGGTCTCTCTGCCAGTTGAGACCCGGTCATCAAGTGACACAACTAACTGAACAGAGATGATAGGAAAGAACTAGCCTGGATCCTTGAAGATGATCCTCTACCTGCCCTCAGCCCAGCCAGCCAGGGAAACCAGTGTGTTCTCTGCCCTCTCCACTCCGTGTGGTGGCACAGGTCCTACTGCAGAGATGCCCTCCTGCCTTCTTGGTGAGCACGTCCTGATAGGACGTGGGAGGTGTTTGAGGCTTAGTTCCCTTGGCATCTCCAGGGCTGCACAAGCCGCTTTCCTGTAATCTTTCCAGTTAGTTCTCAGGGTGGCCCCGGCCTGCCTAGCCTGGTGGGGCAGGGATTGAGTGCTGTTCAGGGTGGAGAGGCCACCGCCTGTGTCTGCTGTCCTTTGCCACCTCAGTCTGTGAAGGTGAGGGCTGTCCCAGCTGCACTTTGTCTAGGGCCAGGTGGGCTGAGCCCAAGGCACTGGAGGACTTGTCCAGCACCAGGAGAGGTAGCGTTCCTGCTGGGAGTGAGCTCTGGGAGGAGCCTGAGCCATCAACAAGGCACTCGAGAGCCCAGCGTCCGTGGACAGTGACCCTGTTGCTACCTCAGGCGTCAGAGAAAGTGGATGCCCTGCTCGCCCCCTACCCCAGATACATTCCAGATTTTAAAATTCCAAATTTTAAAATAAAAGAATGAAACCAAAAAATAAATGGAAGGATATGGTGAACTTTAAAAAATAATCTTGGAGTGGGAGAATGTAAGTAAGGGACAAAACCCAGTTGCCTTAAAATAAACTTGTTAGTGTTGGACAGTGTGATTTCTGTGTTGCAATGACCACAAAGGAGGCTGGCCACTTTTTTTCACCCCAATTTGAACTTGCATTCGAATTTCCTTTTCCCTTTGTCTGTTGCCTCAAGGTGGGTGCCTGTGGGGTACTCGGTGGGTCTAAGGCTGGGGGAATCGGTCCTTTCTCAAGCTCTTGCAGTGCTTCTAGTGTTTGGAACCAGTCAGGTGCGCCTGGCTGGCTGATGAAGCTCATACCTTACTTGCAGGAAATGGACCAATAGGCCGGGCCTGGTCTAGAGCCAAGATGGCTCCAGAGTAGAACTTTCTGGCTCTGGCCCTTGCCACCGGGCAGACTGAACGGCAAGTCAGGAAACTAAAGGGCTCCCCAAGACCCCCGAGGGGCTCCAGGTTGGTGCAGTCTGCTTGCCGCCTCTCTGCATCCTGTGGCTCTCCGTTCTTGGGCTGGGGACTTGCCCTTTGTTTAGGCACTCAAGCCTACTCCCTAGGCTGTGCCCAGCCCAGGTGCCCCAGGTGGGAGGCGCTATCAAGTCCCCTAGAGACCTGAGTGCCCAGGATGGGCAGGACCAACTGCCCAGCAGTTGGGCAAGGCCAGCAGTACTTCCCCTGACCCTCAGGCTCCTAGGTGCAGGGATACAGGAGTGCCAGCCACAGGGATGATGAGCCCTTGGGCAGGGACACCAGGTGAGCCAGCAGGCACCAACATCCACTGGTGCTTTTCCATTCACTACTATTTGTCCTTGGGCGAGTTACTTGGTCTCTAAAATGGGCCATGATCCTAGATTCCTAGGGCTGGTGAAAGGCATGGTTGAGAATTTCCGTCTTTGACAAACACTGGCCTGCAAAACCAGAGGAATAGCACTGAGGCTTCCAGGGCCCAAGGGATGGGTAGGTAGCCCTTGAACCGGGCATAACCAGATGGGGTGGGAGGGAGCCTAGCTCCTGCCTCTGCCATGGTACCTCAGAGAAGGCAAGGAGGGGGGGGTGCTCAGCCACACCACATAGCACCCATCTCGCCTCTGGTGAGCCTTCTGGGGATGGTGATGGGAACCCCAGGACAGGCCCACCGTCCCAAGCTGGTGTGGCCTTTGTTCTGAGCAAAGGCAAGCCTGGTCCACCTTACTCTGAGATCCTGCTCCCTCCAAGCTATACCTACATCTTGCCCAGGTCCCCCAGACCTCCTCTTAAGCCCCACAGCTGTATCCCAGCCTGGGGCTCCACTGGTCAGCTGTGGCCCATTCTGTGCTCCCTTCTGGTTAAGAGAGGCCATTTTAGTCAGCTTTTTTGCTCGTGACCAAAAGACATGACAAGAACAATTTTAGGAGGAAAAGTTTATTTGAGGCCTCACAGTTTCAGAGGTCTCAGTCCATAGATAGCCCACTCCATTCTTTTGGGCCTGAAGAGTAGCAGAGGAGAGTGGCCAGGATATGGCCACCACAAAACAGGGAATGAGAGCTCCTCTCACCACAGACAAAATATATCCCAAAGGCACACCCCCAATGACTCACCTCCTCCAGTCACACCCTACCTGCCTATAATTAACACCCAATTAATCCTTACTAGTGGATTAATCCACTGGTTAGGTTAATGCTCTCAGAACCCCATCATTTCATCTCTAAACTTTCTTGCATTGTCTCACACATGAACTTTTGGGGAACTCCTCATAGCTAAAACCATAACTGATACTTACTAAAATATATTCAAATAGATGAATGCAATGCTAGTTGAGATTTGCTATAAAATCACTCCAGCATAAATAAATTAAGAAAAATATGGAGGGTCAGGATGTTGGGCAAGACTAGCAAGATGTTGATAGACTAAAGTTGGGTGACAGGCACAAGGGGATTCATAATTCCATTCCATCTATATCTGAGTTATTTTGGAATTTTTCCATTATAAAACTTTGCTTTAATAGAGCAAAAATAAGTTGACTTGGTGACAGAAAAGTGTACAGATGTTCAAAGACATGAACAGGAATGTTCACACAGCGTATTTATAACAACCCCTGTCTCCGTCAATGGAGGGATGAATAACTGGTGGATGTTCATAGGTAGAACAAATTTGTGGATGAAGTTCACAGACACACGGCAGTAAAGAAGCCAGACACGGAACTACACGTGGTCTGCTTCCATTTAGTATAAGAATGAGGGGCTGGCCCCGGGCGCGGTGGCTCAAGCCTGTAATCCCAGCACTTAGGGAGGCTGAGACAGGAGAATCGCCAGCTCAAAGCCAGCCTTAGCAATGGCGAGGTGCTAAGCAACTCAGTGAGACCCTGTCTCTACATAAAACACAAAATAGGGCTGGAGATGTGGCTCAGTGGTCGAGTGCCCCTGAGTTCAATCCCCGGTACCAATTAAAAAAAAAAAAAAAAGAATGAGGGGCTGGGGTTATGGCGCAGTGGTAGCGTGCTCGCCTAGCACGCGGGAGGCACTGGGTTTCGATCCTCAGCACCACATAAAAATAAAAATAAAGATATTCTGTCCACCTATAACTAAAAAATAAATATTAAAAAAAAAAAGAATGGGCAAGATTTTCTGCTATTAGAAATCACAACAGTGATTTGGGGCAGAGAGACCAAAAAGGCAGCCACCTGAGACTTGATTCTCTGACTCTCCTAAGATCCTATGAGTGACCTAAAGTGATCTAGAAAATCCCTTTTCGACTTAAACAGCAACTTTCTATCATTATCAACGATTTCTACTTGCTCTGCTTTCTATCGTTTTTCTCCTTTTTGAATAATTGTTTTCCCCTCTGGTGCTGGAGATGGAAGCCAGGGCCTCTTCCAATGCTAGGCAAGCGCTATGCTCCTGAGCTACATCCCAGCTCTGTTTAACGATTGAGTTTATTTATTCATTCTAATTAGGTTTACATGGCAGCAGAATGCATTTTGATTCATTGTACACAAATGGAGCACAACCTTTCACTTCTCTGGTTGCACACAATAGAGAGTTACATGGGAGACTGAATTTTTGATATTTTTATTTTTCCTGACTTAGAAGTTCTACACCCATGCCTATTCTTGAAGCTTTCCCTTAACATTCTAACATGTGCATTAACAAAGCCTAAATTTAGCTCCATCTCCCTTTAAGCCATGAGGAAGGCTTTGGATCCCTTTAATTATAGTTGCCCCTTCTGGTCTGATTTTATTTATTTATTTTTAAAAATAATTTTTTTTTAGTTATAGATGGACACAATATTTTGTTTATTCTATTTTTTTGTGGTGCTAAGGATCGAACCCAGTGCCTCACATGTGTGAGACAAGCACTCTGCCACTGAGCCACAACCCCAGTCCTTAGGTGATTTTATTATCCAGCACTTTTTGTTGGCTTTTTAACAATTATTCATTTATTTGGTACCAGAAATTGAATCCAGGGGTGCTTAACCATTGAGACACATCCCCAGCCCTTTTTATTTATTTTTTAATTTTGAGACTGGTTCTCACCAAGTTCCTTAGGGTCTTGCTAAGTTGCTAAGGCTGGTCTTGAACTTGCAATTCTCCTGCCTCAGCCTCCCAACCTGCTGGGATTACAGGTGTGCACCACCACGCCCAGCTTTTGTTGGCTTTTAAGAACTATTCCCAAGTCAGATATCACTGCCATCGCCATCAGTTCATGTGCTTAGAAGCCTCTCTTGCCCTAGCTGGAGCATACAACTGTCATCCTAGCAACTTGTTGAAGGGATAGATGAGGCCAGACACCGGATAGGAAATGGGGAGCAGGTTTATTTGACTGCATTCGGTTCAGAGGGTACAGCTTTTGCTGTAATCAGTCCCCCTGAACCCCGAGTTCAGGCAGTTTCAGAATTTTATACCCAGCGTGTAAGGGGAGGGGCTCAGAAATTCACAGTCTGCAGAAGTTCACGCAAAAGCAGCTTTTTCTTTTACTGTTCTGGGCAAGTTAACCCTTCAAGGACAGCACCTGAGAAGGGGAGAGCTGCTTCTCCCCTTTCTTTCCTCCCCTGCCAGCTGTTGCCACAGAGCCCAGTTAGTAACATCTTCCCTTATCTTTAAAATGTAAACATCTTTGTGAAGCTCAGGCCCAGGCCAGAGGCCTTGTTAAAGAATCTGTCCTTCTTGTTACACTTTGCATTTGCAAATACATTTTTTTTAATATTTTTTTAGTTGTAGATGGACACAATGTCTTTATTTTATTGCTTTGTATGTGGTGCTGAGGATCGAACCCAGGGCCTCACGCATGCCAGGCAAGCGCTTTACCGCTGAGCTACAGTCCCAGCCCTGCAAATACATTTTTTTTTTTAAAGTTTATTTTTTAGTTGTAGGTGACAGAATATCTTTATTTTACTTTTATGTGGTGCTGAGGATCGAACCCAGTGCCTTATGCGTGCTAGGCGAGCACGCTACCACTGCGCCATAATCCCAGCCCCCCTGCAAATACATTTTTAAGAAAATATTTTATTGTTACTATACTAGGCAGTCCATAAATGTTTGTGAAAAAACTAGTAAAGTGGCCTTCAGTACCTGCAGTGCTGATCTCTTTTAGGCTGGTGGCCAAGTAAGATAGAGCAACAGGAAATAGAAAGTTTAACTACATTGAACTCTTTGGTAGAAACTCTTTTGCTGATAGTCCTAAGATCAATTATGGTGAAGATTTCTGGAGAAGCTTAATGAAGACTTTCTCGGGGGTGGGGGTGGGGTGCCACTACAACTCAGGAGGCTGAGGCAGGAGGATCGCAGTTAAAGGCCAGCTTGGGGGGCTGGGGTTGTGGCTCAGTAGTAGAGCACTTGCCTTGCATGTGTGAGGCACTGGGTTTGATTCTCAGCACCACATATAAATAAATAAAATAAAGATCCATTGGCAACTAAAAAAAATATTTAAAAAATAATAATAATAAAAAAAAAGGCCAGCCTGGGCAACTTGGTGAGATCCCATCTTGAAAGGGCTTGGGATATAACTCAGTGGTGAAGTGCCCCTAGGTTCAATCCCTAGTACTAAGTAAACAAACAAAAACAAATAAATAAACAAAAGCAGCAGCAATAGCAGTCTCCCTAGTCACTTCCCTGAGGCCACTTCCATTCTCTGAGTTCATCTTTGATAAAGCCCCAAGTTTGCTCAGTCTGAATGCCTTGTTCTGGGTGGCCGTCCTGGCTCATAGGGCTGTGCTGAGGTTCAAAGCCGCTTCACCCTCGGCACTTCTCTGAGGTCCAAACATTCCCAAGACACAGTGAGTGGCCTCACTCAGGGTCTCCACTGCAGCCAGCTGGGCTCAGTCCTTCCTGCAGCGCCCATGTCCACCTCCCTGAACTCTGGACACACCTCATGCTGTCAGCGCCTGCAGTTTCTCAAAATCCCTCAGACTGCCATTCAAGGCCCGGAGGCCTCTAGCCTTAAGAGACCTTTCTAGTTTCCTTCCTCCCTGACCCGAGCCCAGCCTGGACACAATGGGTGCTCTTTCTCAGATCCTGGAACTTTCCCCCTCGGGTTGGGTGAGAAGCACAGAAACAAAATAGCCCTTCTGTACCAATATGTGCTCTGCACTGGGGAGTGGAAGCATAGAGGAAGGGTCCCCCTAATTACTGATTTGTCAGCTCTGGCCACAGTGAAAGGGGGAATCAAAAAAGCTGAGAGTAGATGGTCAGCACTTCGTCCTATAGCTCCCTCAGCAAGACAGGTGTGGGTAGACATTGCAAATAGGCCTTGATCGCGAGTGCCAGACTATGGCAGACATAAAGCGGCTGGGGGGCCCCTGTGGAAATGGATGGCACTTGGAGGCTTCAAAGAGGAGACAGGTGAGGAGAGGCATGGAAAACAGAAGTCCGAAAGCTTCAGGGGGTGTCAGAAGGAACTGCTGAATCAGTGTGGTGAGAAGGCCTGGGGAGAGGGAGCACCCCTTCAGAGATGGTGGTTCTTGGGTCTTCCCCCTACACGCCCTCCAAGGGTCCACAGCCCCTTGCATTCCCAGAGGACAACTGAAGGGATGCATATGCCATTGTCTGAAGCTGGGTTCCTGTGGGGGGCACAGCAAGTGCTGCCATGAGTCCCCTGCACCCTAATTTGGGTACAAATGAAAGAAGGCCCGGCAGGTCAGTTCCCTACCCTCTAAGTGCTCCCCAGCCACACACTACAGCTTCAAAATGCTGGAGGGGAGGGTGTGTCCCCAGACATTTCTGATAATGCATTAGTAAATGAATTCCTCTGAGTAGATGGAACTTGATGCCAGTCCACCAGACACCTCCACTTTCTGCATACTGACCACAGATCCCAGAGTGCCTTGACCATGCTGTCACCTGGCCAGCGGCAGGCTGTCCCAGCAGGCTGAGCCCAAGTCAGAGCCTTGAACATTCCCAGCTGTTTCTGCCCAAAACACTAAAGGAAACCAGTCTGGCATGGAGCCTGATTCTTTAAACCCTTCCCTACCCTCCTTCGTCCACTCACTCATTGTGGACAGACTGGACAGACCCGGTAGTGAGATGGCAAAACCAGACCTGGTGAAATGAAACTACATGAACATTATCCTGGGAAACCGATGCCTGCAGAAAGGGTTCCTCCCTTCTGTCAGCCTCCCTTCAGGAAACCTAATTAACCACAGGTCCCTACCTTTTGGACTTTAAATAACTGCCTCTAGGACTCTGACCATTCCCTCTTTTTTTTTTAGTTGTTGATGGATCTTTATTTTATTCATTTATTATTTATATGTGGTGCTGAGGATCGAACCCAGTGCCTCACGCATGCTAGGCAAGCGCTCTACCACTGAGCTACAGCCCCAGCCCCTGACCATTCCCTCCTGAAAGCCCCTGAGGCTTCAGACACAAGGCTACAGATGAAGGTGAAAAGGGCTTTCTCTTATCACTTTTTGCTTCTGTAAACAGGCTTCCTGCTGGAACCTCCCCACCCCCAAACTCCCACCACAAAAATGCCTTCTGTCATGTAGACTAGAAATTTATGGCACGGAATAGCCTATAAACTGTGAGAAACTGTGGATCAGCACTCAGAATTAGGAGTGTGTTCTCCTCTGGGTCTGGTGTAAAATAAAATTTGGAGTTCTTCTCCTCTCTGAGTGCTGCCCACTGCTTCTCCACCAGTCTGTTTCCCACAGTAGTAGAACATCCTTGCCTGGGCTGTCCATCCTGGGGATATGCTGCAGTCAGTGATCCGTGAGCAAGTTTCCCTAATAAAAGCTTTGGACTGCTCATCCTGGTGTGTACCGCTTCTCTTTTGGAATCCCAACTAGTCCCATCTTAGGAAGGTTTGAGGCACTCCTTTGTGGAAATTCCCCTGCCACAGCTTTTGGGATGACACCACATTAGGGTTCAGCAGTTTCTGTTTGGGGTGTTTGGACCCTCAGACTAGCCTGAGATTGCTGTTCCCTTGTTGTGTAATTGGGCAGCATGTTTTAGGGTTCTGCAAATTGCAGACTTGTAGGGCGGATGTGTTTCTTGTGCCCCTGCTGGTAGCTTCTATTCATGCTGGCTGAATACATTGCCAGTAACTGCTCGCACCTCCTCACATGGGCCAGGGTCGTGCAGGCAGACCCAGGAGGAAAGTCGGTGCCCACGCAAGAGGCTCTAGAGCAAAGACAGCCCATACTGCCCAAGTGTTAATGACCTGGACTGGTTAGTAACGAGCGTATCAGGTGATTGGCAACTCACAAGGAATTAGGAAGGGTTAAATAACAAAGTAGGCATTTTAGCAGAATTGGCATCAATCACAATCACTGAAAGAATTAATGGAGAGATTTCTGAGATTTTTTTTTTTCAGATTAGGACTTGTAGCCAGTATACTAACTATAAATACAAATGAAAAAGAACTAGAATCAGATTCAAAATCATAAAAATAGCATTAAAAAACAAATATTGAGCAGGGCATTATGGCTTGGAGCTTCTGTCTGACTGTCGCACTGCTGGGGACTGAACCCAGGGACATTGCATGGCTTCACTGCATCTGCACTCTTTTCTTTTTTGAGACAGGGTCTGAGTTGTTGAGGCTGGCTTTAAACTCAAGATCCTCTGGCCTTAGCTTCCCAAATTGCTGGGATTTCAGGAATGTACGTACCACCATGCCCAGCTATGGTTTGGATCTTAACAATCCACAAGCCTGTGGCACTACTGGGAAGTGGTGGAAGCTTTCAGAGGGGGAGCCTAGTGGAATTAACAACTTAATTGGTCAGTGGGGGTTGCCCTTGAAGGGCATGCTGGTCTTCCTCTGCCATGTGCTCCCTCCATGATGTACTGTGCTGCCACAAGCACAAAGCAGGTGTCAAGTAACCATGGACTGAAAACACGAGCCAAAATAAAACTGTCCTCCTTTTAAATTCTTCATCTCAGGTATTTATCACAGTGATGGAAATTAAAGGAAATTAAAACTGGGCTGTGGATGTAGCTCAGGGGTAGATTGCTTACCTAGCATGTGCGAGACCCTGGGTTCCATCCCCAGCACAGCAAAAACGAGAACCAAAGCAACAAACAAACAACATGCTTTATACCTTCCACAGGGACTTGGATTCTCCTGCAATACACCAAAGGATCAAACTTGACAAAATCTGAGCCACAGTGGTGTGCTATCTTTTTGTCACACTCGTGATATTCTGATATTCTCAGTGGTTCCCCAAGGAAAACTGCCCATACTTTTTTTTTTTTTTAATATTTTTTTAGTTGTAGATGGACACAATACTTTTATTTTATTTATTTTATGTGGTGCTGAGGATCGAACCCAGGGCCTCACATGTGCTAGACGAGCACTCTGCCACTGAGCCACAACCCCAGCCCCAACTGCCCATACTTTTTTGCAAACTTCTCAAACAGGTAAGTAGAGATGGCTGGACCCGGAATGAAGATAAAGTCAGGAGTACTTAACCCAAGTAACTTTCTGGGGGATTCCTCAACAACTACTAAGGATCAAGTGCTGGCCTTCTACCTCCAATGATAAAGGAAAGGCCTATACCAATTTGGCTTCTTTGGATATTGAAGCCAGCATAGTCCACATTTAAGAGTTTTCTAAAGCTTCTCTGACAAGAAGTCATGTCTACGTGGGCCCCTGCAACAGGAAGCCATGGGAGATCACGACGCTGTGAAGCAAGCCCTGCCACTGAGCCTTGTCTCCCTTGGCCCCACAGAATTACGTTCTCAAAGCTGACTGGAAGCCGGGCGTGGTGGCTCACGCCTGTAATCCCAGCACTTAGGGAGGCTGAGACAGGAGGATCGCGAGTTCAAAGCCAGCCTCAGCAATGGCGAGGCGCTAAGCAACTCAGTGAGACCCTGTCTCTACATAAAACACAAAAAAAAGGGCTGGGGATGTGGCTCAGTGGTTGAGTGCCCCTGAGTTCAATCCCCAGTACCAAAAAAAAAAA
>CM053399.1:6413301-6431653 GCA_028644305.1 Xerus rutilus | reverse complement strand
TGGTACTGGGGATTGAACTCAGGGGCACTCGACCACTGAGCCACATCCCCAGCCCTATTTTGTGTTTTATGTAGAGACAGGGTCTCACTGAGTTGCTTAGCGCCTCGCCATTGCTGAGGCTGGCTTTGAACTCGCAATTCTCCTGTCTCAGCCTCCCTAAGTGCTGGGATTACAGGCTTGAGCCACCGCGCCCGGCTCCCCAGACTTTAATAGAATTTAACCTAATTTATTTGTCTTGGCACTAGGGATTCAACTTAGGGGTGCTTTACCACTGAGCCACAATCCCAGCCCTTTTTATTTTTTGACACAGTGTCTTGCTAAGTTGCTGAAGCTGGCCTTATCTGACTGGCAGTCCTCCCAAACTGCTAGGATTACAGGCGTGCACCACCACACCCTGCTCTCCAACTCTTTTTGTTAGGTTGATATGAACTTGATATTAAAAAAACAACAACAAAAAATAAGGGCCATAGAAATTACGAAAAGCTTAAACCATTTCACTTATGAGTCTACATTTCCCCCAAATATCAGGAAGCTGAATCCAGCAATGTAAGACAAACAAATAACACTGTGACTGTTTTTGCCAGGAATGCAAGGGTTTGTTTTGTTTTGTTATTTGAGACAAGGTCTTACTATGTTGCTCAGGTTGGACTTGAACTGGTGACTCAAGCATCCTCTCCAACAGCTGGGATCACAGGTGTCTGCCACTGCACCTGGCTTCTAAGAATGCTCTAACGTGAGATGTCGAGATATCTCACCACACTTACAGATTAAAGAGAAGCCCATGTGGTGTGCCCTGGTTGCCATTTGGGCTCCTTGTTGCTTCTGCATGGGTAGCTGGGGCGACAAAGCAAGAATGAGAGCCAGCTGCATAAGGAGGACCCACCAGAAGTGACCTGGCTATAAAAGTTGGTCCTGAAGTGATAAGAGATACAGAGATGGAGGGCCCCAGAGTATCAAGGACCATGCCAAGAGGGGCCAGTACCATGAAGCCACAACACATGGACTGGCCACAGCTTCAGGGGAAAGGGGCTCTTAGGACACAGTGCATTCTGCGAGATCTAGTCACACACGGCTGGATTCCACCATGAAGTTGGGGGAACAGAGGTGGAATTCAGCTTCAGAGAATGACAGAGAAAGTAGTACACAGAATTCAAGAAGTTTCCCTCCATCAGGATTCGTAGCTACCGCCTACAGGCACTAAACTAAACGGCTGATAAAAAAACGGAGAAATGGAGATTTAGGGGTCCTCAAGGAACAGCCTCTGTCTACAAGGGCTGTGTATAAACTGGAGCTTCCTGCAGAAAACATCTGTAGGAAGCAAAGGGATCCAGCAAGCAGGAACCAGAGACAACTGAGACGGCTCTGGGAAATGCTGGCCTTGGAGAGCTCTGCCCCAAGCACCACTCCTCGGCCAACAGACAATGGCCTTCACTAGCTTCTGCTAACAAGTGTGATTTGTCATTTACAGCTGAGGTCCTAAATAACACAAATATTATGCATGATATTTTGTCCCAGAAGTTAAATATCAATGAACAGTACTATCTTAAAAGGCAAAAGTCTGGCTCTAAAATAAGAAATCAAGCCTTAATTTGACACTCTGGGCATAAGTCCTACCAAACTCTGAAGAAATAAATTCCTGTTCTGTAAGTTATTCAAGCCTAAAGATGATTTAATGTCTCCAGACTCATTCTATAAGGTTAGTGTAATGCTGAGAGCAAAACTCAACAAGGAGCTCACTTATTTTTAATTTTTTTAAAATATTTTTTTAGTTGTAGATGGACATAATATCTTTATTTTTATGTGGTGCTAAGGATCGAACCCATTGCCTCACGTATGTGAAGCAAGTGCTCTACCACTGAGCCACAACCTCAGCCCTTATTTTTATTTTTTATTTGTTGATGGATCTTTATTCATTTATTTATATGTGGTGCTGAGAATTGAACTCAGTGCCTCACACATGCTAGGCAAGCACTCTATCACTGAACCACAACTCCAGCCCAAGGAGATCATTCAAAAAAAAAAAATTATTTTTAGTTGTAGATGAACATAATACCTTATTTATTTTATGTGGTACTGAGGATCAAACCCAGTGCCTCACACATGTGAGGCAAGTGCTCTACCACTTGAGTCATAATCCTAGCCCCACGGAATTCATTAAAAAAAAAAAAGTGAAATTAAGCCAGGTGTGATAGCACATGCCTGTAATTCCAGCAACTGAGGAAATGGAGGCAGGATTGCAAGTTCAAGGCCAGCCTCAGCAATTCAGTAAGGACCCCTAAACAACTCAGTGAGATCCTGTCTCAAAAGAAAAACTAAAAAGGCCCAGAGATGTAGTTCAGTGGTAAAACACCCCTGTTCAATTCCAAGTACCCCTCCATCCCCCCCAAAAAGTGAAATTGGCCCAGGGACACAAAAATCCTAAATAAGTAAATAAATAAATGACGAATTCTGCAAAACTAAGCAGTGTTTGCAGCTGGGTGCAATGGTATACACCTGATCTCAGCCCCAACCATTCAGGAGGTTTAGGCGGAAGAGTCAGAAGTTTGAGGCCAAACTCAGCAACTCGGTGAGACCTTGTCTCAAAATAAAAAGGGCTCTTGGGATATATAGCTCAGTGGTGGAGTGCACCTGAGTGCAATTCCCAGCATCAAAAAATACAAACTAAAAAAACAAAATAAATAAAAATAAGCAGGGTTGCTGAGTGCAGCCACACCCCAATGGCTCAGGAGGCTGAGGCAGGAGGATCGTGAGTTGAAAGCCAGCCTCTACAACTTAGTAAGGCCCTAAGCAAGTTAGTGAGAGCCTGTCTCTAAATAAAATATAAAAAAGGGCTAGAGATGTGGCTCAGTGATTAAGTGCCCCTGGGCTCAATCCCTGGTATCAATATTAGGAAACCTATTAAGCAAGTTAGTACATTAATAAAATAATTTGATTATCTCAACAGATGCCAAAATTAATCACTGTTGAATAAAATGGGGGAAAACCCTGTCAGTAAACTAGGAATAGAAGGAAGCCTTCAGCCCAACGAAGGTAATCCACCAGATGCCTAAAGCAAGGGTCTGATCTCATGTTGAAACATAAGCCCCATTCCCACTAAGAAACAATTCTGGTCTCTGTGACTCACAAAGAAAAGAAACCAAGATAAAGGATGAGGTAAAGGGTAAGATAAAGCATGCTACTAGCAGTATATGACTTGATTATCTAGAGAGCCAAGAGAACCAACTGAAGTATTACTACAACTAACGAGAGTTCAATTAGATCCATAAAGTGAGCAACAAAACTCTGTGACAGTGACAACGCTCGTGACAGTCAGAAACGTCATTTTAAGAGATCCCATTCAAGCCGGGCGCGGTGGCTCAAGCCTGTAATCCCAGCACTTAGGGAGGCTGAGACAGGAGGATCGTGAGTTCAAAGCCAGCCTCAGCAATGGCGAGGCGCTAAGCAACTCAGTGAGACCCTGTCTCTACATAAAACACAAAATAGGGCTGGGGATGTGGCTCAGTGGTCGAGTGCCCCTGAGTTCAATCCCCAGTACCAAAAAAAAAAAAAAAAAAAAAAAAAGAGATCCCATTCATAACAAGTGATAAGGAATCATAACAAGTAACAGAATCTCACAGAATTCCTAAGACTAAATCAAACCACGAATGTAAAAGGCCCATGTGAGAACACCCACACCTTACAAAAGAACACATCTACCTCAGTCTTGGAGAGGAAGATTCAAAACTGCTAAGATAACTGCTTCTTCCTCACTCAGACTACATGAAACCATGCCAATGAAAATCCCAACCAGACTTTTACATGAGAAATTGGCAAACTCATTCTGAAGTTCCATGTAAGATAAAATGCAAAATGGCAAAGGAAGGGTGGAGGCAGCAGAGTTGCCCCCCCAGGTCCCAAGCACACAGCAGTAACAACATGACCACAAGGCTCCACAGATTAGACCTCTCAGAGAGACCACATACATGCAGGAGTTTCAGACAGGTTCTTACTATATTGCCCAGGTGAGCCTCAAATTCACAATCCTTTTGCCTCAGCTACCCGAGTGGATGGGATTATAAACATGTGCCACTGAGCTCAGCTTGCAAGAATTTTTTTAAAAGGGTACTTCCAAAGGAGAATCAACGATTCAATAAATTTTATAGGTATGTGACTCTTCTAAGAAAAAAGCTAGCTTTCTACATCTGTAAAAAACAAACTTGAAAATAAAAAGAGAGAAAAGAACTTCAGATGAATTTCTGTACCTATGTACACAGATATATCTTTAACTCACCTGGTTTTTGTATACACACATGCATGCTATACATGTATATACATACATGTGTATTTAAAGCCACACTAGAGAAAGTATGTGAGAAGCAGATAAATGAGGTGGAAGTTGGAGAGAATGTGGGGATCAGTATGGACTCTTCTTGGTTGCTTTAGAAATGGGATGTTCTACAGCATGTGTGTTGCTAATGCTTCCAGTAATGACCAAAAAACCTCCCAAAAAACCAAAATAACAGAGTCCTTAAGAACAGCTGCAGAGCAAAAGGTCCAGTCTTACAACAGGAGGTAAAACAGGAGCACACTCACGGAGCTGGCAAAGGGGTGAGTTTCCCCAGAGGTTACTGCTTCTTTTTTTTTTTTTAAATTTTTTTTTCTTAGTTGTAGATGGACACAATGTCTTTATTTTATTGCCCTGTACGTGGTGCTGAGGATCGAACCCAGGGCCTCACGCATGCAAGGCAAGCGCTCTACCGCTGAGCCACAATCCCAGCCCCAGGTTACTGCTTCTTGATGAAGCATGAGCCCATTGACTACCAGGGGAAGAGGGATTGAAGATTTGAAAGACACCCCAGAGTAGACCTGCTGGGCAATGTTTGGTGTCCATTTAGGCTTGGAATGATGAATTTAAGGTACAATGGGTGAGCCAGGTTGGCTGCTTTCTGGCCCAAGTGCCTGGAGTTCAAGCACAGAGGTAAATGAGCAGGTTCACTCAGTGTTAGGATTTTACTAGATGAACAGAATGGCAGAGACAGGGGAGTGAGGGTGTGGACAATAGACCATCCTACAAAAGGAGGAAGGTGACCTGGGCACGGTGGTGCAAGCCTGTAATCCCAGCACTTAGGGAGGCTGAGACAGGAGAATCGTGAGTTCAAAGCCAGCCTCAGCAATGGCAAGGCACTAAGCAACTCAGTGAGACCCTGTCTCTATATAAAACACAAAATAGGGCTGGGGATGTGGCTCAGTGGTCAAGTGCCCCTGAGTTCAATCTCCAGTACCAAAAAAAAAAAAAAAAAGAAAAGGAGGAAGGTGGGCTGGGATTGTAGCTCAGTGGTAGAGTGCTTGCCTTGCATGCATGAGGCACTGGGTTCAATCCTCAGCACCACATAAAAATAAAGATATTTGTGTCCATCTACAACTAAAAAATATTTAAAAAAAAAAAAAAAGAAAAGGAGGAAGGTGAAGGCAGGAGGTTAATGGTGGGAATATTAGGCTTGGAGGACTAGGATAGAAAATTTTTGTAGAGGTAGTTGAGAAAGCAATAAAGCCAGGGTAAATGTATGGGTATCTAAATTCTGAAACTGTTGCAATATTTAGTGATGTCAAAGGTTCAAAGAGCAAGACGGAATAGAAGACAAGGACATTCATATTGGAGATAGCAAAGAACCAGAGCCAAGGTGTTAAAAAGCTCCATTGTGGGATGTAAAAACTGACCTAGCAGGGGGAAAAGACTAAGCCAGGATGTGAACTCTTTGATGCCTAGGTCAATGTCAGTCATAACAGGGAGAGGAAAACCAGAGGCAAAAGCTTCTAGGAAGTGGGATGACATGGTTTCCAAGAGGGTCAGTGTCTTCTAGGGAGGCTGAGGCAAAAGGACAGCTCAAGTCTAGGAGGCCCAAGGCCATCCTAGGCAACACAGCAACACTCATCTCAAAAACCAAACAAAAGGGCTGGGATTTTGGCTCAGTGATTGAACACTTGCCTCGCATGTGTGAGGCACTGGGTTTGATCCTCAGCACCACATAAAATAAATATACTGTGTTCATCTACAACTAAAAAATTATTAAAAAAAAAAACAAACAAAAGCAACAATTTAAAAAAAAGAAAAGAAAAAAAAGAAAGAAAAAGAAAAATAGGGTTATGAGAAATAGTCACAAGGAGGCCACCAACCCCACTTTCTGGTGCTGGTGCACAAAAGATAAGGATGAGGGTGGGAACACAGCCTCCATTTAAAAAGTTACATGACAGCCTGGAGTAGTGGCACATTCCTGTAATTCTAGCTACTCAGGGGGCTGAGGTAGAGGGATTGAATATTTGAGGCCAGCCCCAGAAACTTAGTAAGACCCCACTTTTTAAAATAGAATTATACAGGGCTGGATGTAGCTCAGTAGCAGAGCACTTGCCTAGCAAGTGTAAGGCCCTGGGTTCCATCCCCAGTACTGGGGCAGGGGTGTGGGAAGAAAGGTTACATGACAGTCGTATCCTCAGGGAATAACCCGTTTTCAAATGGAATCAGGAGATGGTTAAGGCACAGAGGTTTGCTGACCACAAAGCAGATGTTCTGGAGATGACGAAAAGTTAAGGGTACAAGAAAGATATGGTTCAACTGGCGGATGCACAGCAGCAGGAGATGAGCAGTCCAGTGGCAAGGAATAACTAGAAAGGTTGGGGAAGCAGCTCACAAGGCACCATGGGTTCATCCTGAGCATCTACACAGGCAGGTGGGTGGGCACTAGGTCCTTTGCTGCAACCTTGAATGCTTGTATCAGTGTTAACTGCAAGCAGGCTAGGAAGTGGGACTGTTCCTAATTGTTAAACACATGCAAAGAGGATCAGCACAGGGCCTGGTACTTTCTAAATGCCCAGTGAGTGTGTGCAAGTGAATCACCTGGGAAAGATTCAGCCAGTTCCCATTTCCTCCCCCATCTGGCCACTAGCCCCAAGGGCTCCACCAAGGAGCACGTTTTTACTTTACCATAAGTCTCCCTCCCCACAGAGAGCCACTCAGACAACAGTACAAGTCACCACCCACCAGGGGTTTAATTCTCCTAGGACAAAACGTCAGTTCAAGAGGGTCCTGCCTTATCCCCATCCAGGGGTAAAGATCTGCAGGGCACCCTGGGAATGTCCAAGCCCAGAGGAGCCTGGGAGTAGTCCCTGAGCAAGTGGAAAAGTGGGTCCCGGAGTCTCAGGCCACCTCTTCCTCTTCACTCTCCTCCTCACTCTCATGATACTGTCTGCGATTGGTATTAACAAAGAGATCAGAATCATCTTCAGAGGCAGACTCTTCTCCTGATGACTGTGGCTCAGCTGGGAGTTCTGGCTGAGTCTGTCTGCATGGAGGAAGCAGAAATAGTCAGCCTAACACCTTCTGGGAAAATCAAATCTGCAACCAAGGAGTCCTCAAAAAGGAGGACCATTTGGCCAAGCAGTCAGACACATAGGTGTTTAAAAATGCAGCAGTTCAAAAAAAAAGAGAGGGAGAGAGAAAGCAGTAGTTCCTTAAAAACCACAAGGAGGGACAGAATCAGAGTCAGAACCAACAGCGGGAAAACTTGGCCAAGAAAGCAAACACTGTCCCCCACCCCAAAAATCTGCTACAGCCATTGGTTTCAGTTAGGAATCAAAACAATTCTATTCCCACTGACTAGGCCCACGTTCCATACCAGGTTCTGCACTAAGCAACTTCACAAGCATGAGCTCCTTTACTTCTCACAAAGCTCCTATTTTACACATGAGGAAACAGTCTTAAGAGACTAAGTAACACGCCTGTAGTCACTTAGCTGTAAGTGGCAAAGGTAGGAATCTAACCCAGGGCATCTGACTCTCAAGCCATGTTCACAACCACATGTTCTGCCACCTCTAGGAACTCTCACCAGGAACCCTAAAGAGGGAGAAAGGTCGGCTCAACCTTCTCCAGACACAAAAGCGAAAACCCTATTTTTTCTTCCCTACACTAGGGCGTGCTCCTCACCTGTTCCTGTTGTGTTTCTCAGCCACTTCAGAGAAGGCCTCAGGCCTGTGCCAAGAGAAGAGCCAGGTCAGAGAGGACAGAGAAACCTCTCAGCAAAAGAGCTGTTTCCAGCTGTCCCTGCCAGGGATACCATGTTCTTCCCTCTCCCAATTCCCTAGCTAGGAAGTCAGTGCCCCCAGAAACCACAAAGCCAAGGATCAGGGGTACCCTACCAGAGGCCCTCCTTCTGCAGAGAGCGTACATGGTCCTTGCAGAGAACAAAGGAGATCTCAGCCTTCACCTTTTCTCCCTCTTCAATGGGGTCAACAATGAGAAAGTCCCCTGTAGGTGAGAAAGGGCAAAGCTAGCCATGCTTGCAATAGGGAGCTGGGGCCATAAGAAATGGTTTTGTCTCCTAGAAGGCTGCCTTTCTCACCTCTCTTGATCCAGATGTTCTTGCGGTATTTGGATGGCATGCTCACCAGGAAGCGCTGCCCTTGGGCCGTCTCTACCTCATGCAGATTGTTCCCTGGGGTCCTGAGTACCTGGCCCAAGAAAGACCAAGAGACATTCAGTTTCATCAGTCTCAAACACCCTCTGAACTGCACTGCACCCTACTCCCACCCCAGGGGTCCTATGGAATTGAGGGGTTGGGAGCACAGCAACCTGTGCCCAATGCCACTTACCCTCACTATCTGTTGTTGGTCAGAGGGCACCATGTGCTCCCCTAGCACCTCCTTCACCACATGCTTCCTCTTGGTGGCCTGAGACATGCTGGGTCCTGTCCCAGGGTGGTTAGGAACGGAATACAGTCAGCTCCTCTTCCGGAGCTCTTTTGATGACAGTTTCAGAAGCCAGGCTGCATGAAGATGGGAGGGGCTGTTTACTGGAGAGTGACACAGTTCTTGCTTAAGAATTCAAAGGTCTCACTGCCTGGATTCAAATACTGCCTTGGCTTGTTTGTAATTTTTAAAAAGTTTTATTTATTTATTTTTATACTGGGGATTGTATATAAGGGTGCTTTACCAGTGAGTTACATCCCTAGCTTTTTTTTTTTTTTAAGTTGCTAAGGGCCTTGCTAAGTTGCTGAGTTTGGCCTCCAATTTGGGAACCTTTTGTCTCAGGCATCAGAGTTGCTGGGATTACAGGCCTGCAGCAGCCAACTTCTTACTAAAAAACAAACAAACAAGGGCTGGAGTTGTGGCTCAGTGGTAGAGCGCTGGCCTAGCATCTGTGAGACACAGGGTTCGAGTCTCAACACCGCATATAAATACATGAATAAAATAAAGGTCCGTCAACGTCTAAAAAAAATTAAAAACAAACAAAACTGTTCAACTTCTCTATGACCCAGAAAAAACAATAGCTAACTCAACATTGCTACAAAATGAGACAATGAAAATGCTCCCAGCGCAGTGCAGATCACACAAGACGGCTCCTGGTATCAGAAGTCCTGTTGTGGTCAGGAACTATAGATGTTTCAGAGAATTTGAGATAAATTGTACCTTTCTCTTTTTTTTTTTTTTGGTATCAGGGATTGAACTCTGGGGCACTCGACCACCAAGCCACATCCCCAGCCCTATTTTGTATTTTATTCAGAGACAGTCTCACTGAATTGCTTAGCGCCTCGCCCTTGTTGAGGCTGGCTTTGAACTCGCGAAACTCCTGTATCAGCCTCCCCAGCCGCTGGGATTACAGGCGTGCGACACCGCGCCCAGCTACACTGTACCTTTCTCGACATGATTGTACACCCCATCTCTAGCACAGCTACATAACACAAATGTTCAATCTCTTAACACTGTACAGGCAGAGACGAATTCAGTGATAACCACGACGGTCCAAGCCAGAAATAAGCGAACGGTCGAGGTGTAGTAAGCTTGGTCTGCGGCAGCTGCCGTATCTGGGTACTCAGAAGACCAGAGCTGGTACCACCGAAACTGAAGGTTTCCAAAGGAAACTCCGACGTGTCTCTAGTTGCCGTCTCCGGTCCTCCGCTCCCCTCACCTGGAGGAAAGACCCACTCTTACTCGTTGGCCTTCGGGTCCCACGGGCGCAGCACAAGCAACCCTGTTTTCCAGCTGACCGCTGAGAGAGGCTCGTTCACGACTCGAGATTTCAAAGCCGAGCCAACGAAGTCACAGAAATGGGACTTGCCGGTGATCACCACGGAACAGCAGTTCTGGACTCGGGATCGCTGGTGTTCCCAATTTCCGCCAATTCAACTCCAAGGAGGACACCAGTTTGAGTCGCACCCGGCTATGTACTTCCGGCGCGCTCTCAGAACTCTTCCGGAAGTCCTTCCCCTACTTTGTCCGTTCCTCTAACTTGTCCTACCGCGGGGTCCATCAGACATAAGTACCGGGCAGTGGACAAAGGAAGTATTCTGTTTGGTAGCTTCACTGCCTCAGACTGGAAGAGCAGCCCCAGAAGCGAGACTACATAGGATAGCGCGACTTTCCGCCAGGGACCAAAAAAGAGCCGCTAGTGTGGACGTGATTGAGATACGGGGCGCCTCAACTCTATGGCCCCCTCGGCGGCTAGAAGTGCCCAATTTGGTTTTTTTTAAGGCGGGTCCTGAGACGACCCGGAAGCGGAAGTCCAAGAAAGTTCTAGTGGCTTGAGGTATCGGCGGGAGCGGCCGAGTAGCGAGAGCAACCGTTACGGGAGCCGGAGCTACCTGTGAGCGCGAGCCTCCAAGCGGGGTCCCGGCTAGAGAAAGGAGGAAGGGCGGGGAGGAAAGGGACCCCATTGCTGTGGCGAGCCAGGGAGTGCACCCTAAAAGAGGGTTCGGTCGCGCTGCGGGAAGGAGCGGCGCGTGGGGCGTGGGAGCGGCGGCGCGTGGAGGGGGCGGGGCGGCGCGCGCCGGAGGCGGGGCGGGGCCGGCTGGGCCGAGGCCCGCTGAGTGGGGTGAGAATCCCGCGGGGCCGCGGGAGCGGGGGTCGGCGCTGTGGGCCTGCGCCTTCGCTCTGAGTGCCCTGTGGGGGGCGGGTGAGGCAGAGACCTTGCTTTGGTTTTTCACACCTTGTGGCTGCCCCGAGCAGAGTCTGTGTCGTCTCTGCGCAGCCAAGGTCACCGAGAGAGTGACAGCTTTAGGGCGTGTCCTGGCTGCCGACTCTGGGTTTCTTCCTACTGCCTTGCGTGTGCCACCTGTTTGAGCAGGATAGTGTTTCTCTTGGGACTGTACCAATGTAGATCCCCCAGGGAGTGGAAGGCACTTATTTTCCGGGTAGTGGGGGGATTGTCCGTGCCCCTCAGTTTTTTCTGTGAAATGAGGGGATTCTGATAAGCTGTCTTAATGGCCTACCTTCGTTTTAACATGAGATTGCTCTTGAACCTTTGGGAGCTCAGGTTCTCAGCCCTAACTTGCCTTTTTTGGGATTCCCAGATTAAGCTCGATCAAGATGACAACTTCCCAAAAGCATCGAGACTTCGTGGCAGAGCCTATGGGGGAAAAGCCAGTGGGGAGCCTGGCTGGGATTGGTGACGTCCTGGGCAAGAAGCTGGAGGAAAGGGGCTTTGACAAGGTGTGGGTTGGCTACATGTACCAGGGGAGAGCTGGGGGCAAGAGACAGGCGGACTGGGAGGGAGGAGTAGTGAGCTGGGAGGAGCAGATAGTGGTAGGTAATCTGAAGTGACTGGCCAACTGGGAGAAATGAAGTAGGACCAGAACCTGCCCTGCTTCATGGGCTTGTGTGCTCTAAATGTCACAGAAGTGGCATTATCTTCCATCCAAGTACCAAGCAAGGTTGACCCTGCTTAGCTTCAGAGGCCAGAGGGGATCTGGCACATTCAGAGTGGTAAGGTCATAGACAGTTGTCTTGCTCTTTTCCCACAGCATTCAGCAGTGTTCCTTTTGTTTTGCCTGTTTTGCAGGCATATGTCGTCCTTGGTCAGTTTCTGGTGCTAAAGAAAGATGAA
The DNA here is from genome assembly GCA_028644305.1 of Xerus rutilus. Classification (NCBI taxonomy): domain Eukaryota; kingdom Metazoa; phylum Chordata; class Mammalia; order Rodentia; family Sciuridae; genus Xerus; species Xerus rutilus. The sequence goes on along the minus strand of CM053399.1, from coordinate 6,419,802 downwards.
GACCTCTTCCGGGAATGGCTGAAGGACACATGTGGCGCCAATGCCAAGCAGTCCCGGGACTGCTTTGGGTGCCTTCGAGAATGGTGTGATGCCTTCTTGTGATGTTCTCTGGGGAGTCCTCAATCCCCAGCCCCATTATCAAGTCTCCAGAGTTTGCAGCTGAGTCGGGGCTCCTTGTCCTTAACAAAGGAAAAGATTGCTGTTGTCGTACTCCAGGGTCTTTGGGAGTTCTCTCCCCTCACCATTTCAATCTTTTTGGAATTTTTGCTCTCGCATGCAACTCCCTTTCTCTTTCCCCTGCCAGTTCCATGGAAATCGTTAACCAGCTTTTCTAAATGGATTCCTGGCCCCTTCCCTCACCCCTGCTTTCACCTCTGGTCTGTTTGATGCCATTTGGCACCTTTTTTGGCATAACCGTCACTGTCCTTGTAAAGTTTTTTAGATCAATAAAGTCAGTGGCCTTCATGACTGGGTGTTGTGTGTTGAAAAATAAGTGGGCTGAGAGTTGCCTCTTCCCTAGGAGCTTCCGGTGTCTGTTGCACTCCTTATCAATGCAGACCGAAACTGACAGCTTCCCTTCCCACTCCTAGAAGGTAGCCACCCTAGCCATATGGGCCTTGGGCAGGTGGCTTGGAGTGTCCCAATCCCTGGATGATGTGGGAGAGAGTGTGGGTTGATTCCTGGGAGCCAGGTAGGCTGTGGTATTCCAGATGTCACTCAAGTCAACAGCTAGGGAGCAGCACCTGGTGGAAAAGTCAGTGGGAGTCAGGTACCAGGAAGAGGGTGTAATGGATGTGGGTAAGAGTTCACCTGTTGATCATCACATCATCTCTCATGCTCTCCAGAGGAGTGGGCAGGGTTCTTGCTATCTGCCCAGCTAGTTTAGGGGGAAAGCAGTGAGGGAGTTATACATGAATTCAGTATGTTTAGGTCCTTTTCTCTCTTGCTGTTTTCTTTCTGTACTAGGGATTGAGCATAGAGCTTTTCATAGGCTAGGCAAGCACTCTACCACTAAGCTATATCCCCAACACATTTTTTTTTAAATTTTTTTTAGTTGTAGATGGACACAATATTTATTTTTATGTGGTGCTGAGGATTGAACCTAGTGTCTCACGCATGCAAGGCAAGGGCTCTACCACTGAGCCACAATCCCAGCCCCTCCCCAACACATTTTACTTTATTTTTTGGTACCAGAGATTGAACTCAGGGGCACTTAACCACTGAGGCACATCCCCTGTTCTTTTTAAGTTTTTTTTTTTTTTTTTTTTTTTGGTACTGGGGATTGAACTCAGGGGCACTCAACCACTGAGCCACATCCCCAGCCCTATTTTGTGTTTTATGTCGAGACAGGGTCTCACTGAGTTGCTTAGCGCCTCGCCATTGCTGAGGCTGGCTTTGAACTCGCGATTCTCCTGCCTCAGCCTCCCTAAGTGCTGGGATTACAGGCTTGAGCCACCGCGCCCGGCTTCTTTTTAAGTTTTTAAGATGGAGTCCCACTAAGTTGCTGAGGCTGACTTTGAACTTGTGATCCTCCAGCCTGAGTCTCCTGAGCCACTGGTATTACAGGCATGCACCACCACACCTGGCCCTTTTTATTTTGAGAGGGTCTCACGAAGTTGTCCAGGCTAGCTTCAGACTAGTGGTCCTCCTGAGTTGCTGTGTGTGACAACATCGTACCCAGCTTGGTCCTGTTCTTTCTTGAGACATTTATGAACCTGTCCTGAAACTAAAACCTTTGCAAACATTTTTTTTTCCTTTCACAATAATAAACTGTTGTTGTTGTTTTTAAGAAGTGAAGAAACTTGGGGCTCAGAGACATTAATTTATTAATAGACTTGTTGCTGGGAAATAGCCAGGCTAAGTCAGACTAACTTACTCATGTCACTTACTTGCTCGCAGTCTGTTTTTCCACTTAAGAAATGAGATTGTTGGGACTGGGATTGTGGCTCAGTGGTAGAGCACTCGCCTTGCATGTGTGAGGCACTGGGTTCGATCCTCAGCACCACATAAAATAAATAAAAAATAAAGATATTAAAAAAAATGAGATTGTTTTAGGGACCAGATGACATGCTAGCTGTATACCACCCATTCATGCCTGGCATTCATCTCTTCAATAGACTGTCACTGAACTTGATTGCTGTGTAAAAAGATTGTCCACACAATCTCTACTGGCTGAAGAGGCACAAGTGATGGATTTGTTTTGTTTTTCATTTTTGTTTTTTAAAAATGTTCTACTAGTTGTAGATGGACCTTTATTTTATGTATTTATATGTGGTGCTGAGAATCGAACCCAGTGCTTCACATATGCTAGGCAAGTGCTCTACCACTGAGCCATAATCCCAGCCCCACAAGTGATGGTTTGTTTTTTTTTAAATTTTTTTTAGTTGTAGATGGACACAATATCTTTATTGTATTTATTTTTATGTGGTGTTGAGGATCGAACCCAGTGCCTCATGCATGCGAGGCAAGCTCTCTACCACTGAGCCACAATCCCAGCCCCAGTGATGGGTTTTAAAACACAAGTGGATAACAAAAGTTTTCAGTGATTTCAGGATAGAGAAAAATTAAGAGAAAGTTGACAAAACTACATTAATATTGGAAATTCCATCTGAAACCATAGAGTGAAGAGACAAACCTGGAGTGGAAAGGATATTTGCAAAAATGCAAACAAAGGACCTTACCCAGAGCACATGGAACTGTGATCAAGAAAAAGGTGGAAACAATAGAAAAACTAGTAAAAGACATGAAAGGCAGCCTGAAGGAAACATACCCTAACAGCACGTGAAAAGGCTCAATTTCATTAGTAATCAGAAAAGCAAATGCCATTAACCCTCACCCAATTGGCAAAAATCTTAAAAGTTGGACAATAACAAGTGTTGAGCAAATGGAGCAACAGGAACTCCTGTGTTGGTGGGAGTGTGAATTACAGTGAGCACTCTGGGAAAACACTTGGGCATTATTTTGCAAAACTGACACACCCTGTAAGCAAGCAATTCTACTCTCAGGACTGTGCCTTGAAGAAGCTCCTGAACACCTGCACCAGGACATACATGAATGTGCATAGCTGTGTTGATTATAAGAGCCCCCAACAGGCACAACTGGTGGTTCTCAGTATGAGGGTAGATAAATAAATAAAGCTGCACAGTGGTGAAAAACCAACAAAAAGATGGAATCCACTCACGTAAAGTTAAGTACTTAGGGATCCCTACATAGATGGTAAAGCTAGAAAGAAAATAAGCTAGGCATACTGATGCACACCTGGGGTCCCATCTACTCAGAAGGCTAAGGCAGGAGGATTGCAAGTTCAAGGACAACCTCGGCAACTTTTAGGCCCTGTCCCAAAAACACTGGAGGCCTCAAGTTCAATGCCCATTAACTGCACAAAGAAAAAACCAAGGGAATGCTTATTGCAAAAGTTAGTAGTAGGTCCGTAGTGTAGCTCAGTGGTGGAGAGCCTGCTTAGCACATGCAAGACTCTGGGTTCCATCCCCAGCACCAAGGGAAAAAAGTCAATACAAATAAAAAAAATCAATGATGGAGGGTGTGATAGTGGAAGGGCTTGGCAGTGGAGGTGGCACTTCGATCTCTTGACCTGTACGGTCGATGGTGATGTAGACATTGGCTATTTATGAAATTGATCAGGGGGCTGGGATTATGGCGCAGTGGTAGCGTGCTTGCCTAGCACGCATAAGGCACTGGGTTCGATCCTCAGCACCACATAAAAATAAAATAAAGATATTCTGTCACCTACAACTAAAAAATAAACATTTAAAAAAAATAAAAAAAATAAAAAAAATTGATCAGGGGTGGAGTGTAGCTCAGTGGTAGTGTTTGCCTAGCATATGTGAGACCTGGGCTTGATCTCAGCACTAAGAAAACATAAATAATTTTTTTTTATTTGAACATGTGTGTTCTTCGGTGCCCTTAAAGTGTATCAGCTACATTTCAGAATGATAGACTAAAAAGAAAAGCAAAACTATAGACCAGAGGATGAAACAATGATCCAGTAAGCTGGACACTACTGTCTGTAAGGGTGTGGGTCCAGTTGAGGCTGCATCTGGGTAGGATAAATGGCCCACTGTGATAGAGACACCAGATGGCCAACCCAGGTGGCTGCAGTCAGCCACAGTATGGACAGAAGCACCACTAACTGCTTAGATAGAAAGCACATCCTCAAGGCAGAGTAAAGTGCAGCAGGCCAGGCCAGAGAGGTGCTGCCCAGGTGTCAGGTGAAAGCACACATGATGACTGTTTTCCTGGGATTGAACCCAGGGGCGCTTAACCACTGAGCCACATCCCTAGCCCATTTTTGTATTTTACTTATAGACAGAATAGCACTGAGTTGCTTAGGGCCTCACTAAGTTGCTGAAGCAGGCTTTGAACTCCCAATCCTCCAGCCTCAGCCTCCCAAGCTGCTGGGAGTACAGGCGTGCTCCACTGTACCTGGCCAAGATGACATTTTTCAAAAAATATATTTTAGGGGCTGGGGATATAGCTCAGTTGGTAGAGTGCTTGCCTCTCATGCACAAGGCCCTGGGTTCAATCCCCAGCACCACACACACACACACACACACACACACACACACACACACAATTTTAGTTGTAACCAGACACAATACCTTTATTTTATTATTTTTATTTTTTATGTGGTGCTGAGAACGAAACCCAGGGTGTCACACCTGCCAGGCAAGTGCTCTGGCACCGAGCCACAATGCCAGCCCCCAAGATGACATTTTTATATAATATTTTTAAAATGTCAGATGAATGCCAATACCCACAACAAACAAAATAGCTGGTTTTCAAAGAGAGGATCCAACCCTCTACACCAACTCACCTCTGCCACCTCTCCCTGGTTCTTGCTAGATGGGGCAGAGGGGAGAGCAGACTCTCCTTCATGTTTGCTGGCTTCAGGAAGTGGTGCCCAGGTGGGTCTCAGCCTCCTACAGGACCCAGGCCTCTGTACCCTGTCCCAGGTCTCTATAAGAGTCCCTTACCGGGGACTGGGATTGTAGCTCAGTGGTAGAGTGCTTGCCTTACATGCGTGAGGCACTGGGTTTGATCCTAGCACCACATAAAAATAAAGATATTGTATCCATGTACAACTAAACAAAAAATAATAATAATAAAGAGTCCCTTACCCATCCCTTACACACTGAGACCAGGTATGGGTCCTCAGCTCAGAGCCCAGCATGTGCTTGGGGCAGTGGGAGACAATGGAGGGGGGGTGGCACATCCAGGCCTGTTTCCCTGGCATTCTTCACCTACTCGTCCTCATCCCCAGCTGGTGGCTGGCATCAAGTACTACCTGATGGTAGAGATGGAGAGCACAGCGTGCCAGAAGACCAGGGTCTCTGGAGACCACATGGACCACCTGCCCCCTGGCCACAGGGGTGCAACAGGAGGTAACAGCACACTGCCCCAAGCCCGTGCCCTGCACAGAACCTGAGGCCCTGGGCTTGCCCATCCAGAGCTGGTCTGGCTGGCCAGGCAGAGACTCAGCTGAACCTGCCCTGCCTTTGGGTGACTCAGCTTCAGGCCAGTGTGAGGTGCAGGGAGGAAGGTTGGGGCTTCCCTGGGTGTGGGGAGTTTGCTGGAAAGTCCTGGGATCTAGTCTCATCAGACTGTGTGTCCCTGGGGCCAGTGATTGCCCTTCTCTGGCCCCAGAGTGACAAGGCAGGCAGAGAGCTGGCTCCTGGGAGGAGGCTGGCTGGGCTGGCTCACCTCTCCCTGTGCCTTGGCTCTCTCCACAGAAGCTGCGTTGTGACTTTGAGATCCTCGAGGTCCCGTGGAAGAACTCTTCTCAGCTTCTCAAGCACGACTATGTGCAGCTGTAATAGGTTCCCAGGAGGGACCTGTGGGCCCCCAAAGACAACCAGAAACTCCCAATAGCCTCAGAAAAGGGATGGGAGAGCCGGGCGCGGTGGCTCAAGCCTGTAATCCCAGCACTTAGGGAGGCTGAGACAGGAGAATCGCGAGTTCAAAGCCAGCCTCAGCAATGGCAAGGCGCTAAGCAACTCAGTGAGACCCTGTCTCTACATAAAACACAAAATAGGGCTGGGGATGAGGCTCAGTGGTCGAGTGCCCCTCAGTTCAATCCCCAGTGCCAAAAAAAAAAAAAAAAAGAAAAGGGATGGGAGACACAGTCACAGAAGAGGGATTGTGTCCCAAGTCTAGCCCTAGGGACAGTGTCTGTTCAAAAGGGAAACCTGTGCCCTGCTCCTCTCAGCACCTGGGAGAAGCTCAGGCATGCATGTCAGGGGTTCAGCCCACTGAGTCCTGGACACTGAGCATCCTGCCCACTGATGTTCCTGTGTCTGTGTGTGGCCCAAAGCGGGCAGCCTGTCCTGCACAGCCCCTGCAGACCAAGAGCCCGTGAGGCCAGGACGTTGCCTCTTACATTTTCACTAGCAGGACTCCCCCAGTTCGTTCCCGGGCAAGACCCCTGGACATGGAGCCCCAGAGGGAGCAAGCTCAGATCTGCCCACAGCAGGGATGATTCCC
>CM053399.1:6390192-6412801 GCA_028644305.1 Xerus rutilus | reverse complement strand
GAATGTTACTTAAAGAAAATAGAGTTGCAACATTTCTTGCACAATTGAATTTGTGGCTGCAGTGCATACTCACACAGGCACACACACACACACACTCACACCTACAACCCTCAACCCTGCAGACATTCACACCCAGAAACCCACAGGGCACACTCAGATGTTCCCAGACGACACAGACATGCCCTGAAAAACACCAGCGCCCACCTAGCAACCAACTACCCAGCAACACAACCTAGCAACCCGGAAGCAAGGCGAACACAGAAGCAGAGCCCCAAGACAGCCCAGAGATGCGCCACAGACCCCAGACGCTAGCCAGAGCCCACATCCCCACCTGGGGGGCTCCTCGGATGCACCATCTCGCACCCACACCCAGGACAGGGGCTAGTAACTCGGTGCCTTGGGGGCTCTAGTTGTCAGCAGTATTCAAGCCCAGGGATGGCAAGGAGAGGGCTCTGGCTTTATTTATTTATTTATTTCTAAATAAGTTCTTATATTCCACCTGTTCCTGCCTGGGCCCCACCCAGTGGTGGGACTTTTTTTTTTTTAATATTTTTTCAGTTGTTGATGGATCTTTATTTTATTCATTTATTATTTATACGTGGTGCTGAGGATCGAACCCGGTGCCTCATGCATACTAGGCAAGCGCTCTACCACTGAGCCTCAGCCCCAGCCCCAGTGGTGGGACCTTTTGAGCTGCATTGCCAGCCCCTTTCCTGCTGCTCATGGGGGCCACACAAGGGTGAGGATGGAGAGTTAAAAAATAGGTGCTGAGTCCCACCTGACCTGAGCAGCTGAGGACTTGACAGAGACACAAGGAATAACTCCAGCCCTGTTTCTGCTGGACCCTGCTGGCTATGGCAGCCCAGACAGCTTGGGTGTGTGTGGCTGGCTTGTAAGTGCTCCATGTGATACAAAGCAGGAGGCTCCAACATAGGGCCAATGCAGGGTAGGTGGCAGGAAATGCTTGCTGAATGAATGCATGAGGTCCTGGGGTGAGGCAAGGCCCAGGGATGACTGCCTCATGGCTTCTCCATTCCTGGAATCTGTGCCAGACCCCAGATAGCATTTTCCGCACAGTCTGTTTATTCCTGGACATTGGGCTAGCCTGTGCCCTCAACCAGGCTAGGGAGGGCACGCTGCTTCTGTCCTGAGGCACTGGGGCTCCACCACTGTCTAGTTCAGCCCAGTGTTGAAGAGTGATTGTCAAAACTGCCGCACCCTGGACTGGCCTTCACTAAGGGTGAGGTATTTGTAGATGGTGGAAGACTCCAACCCTGGATGGGGATCCCCCCACTGCCTGGTTCAGACTTGGCTTGAACTTGATTCAGTGCTATGTCTTCAGTGCCATGTCTTCAGTGCCCAGCACAGGCTAGCCCAGCCATGGCCACAGCCTGTCCGGTCTCAGGCTATAAGTAAGGGAATCTCCCAAGGCAGCTGGTCCATCCCACACACTCCTCCCCCGCCTCCCCCGAGGCCAGGAGGACTTGAGCAGCCTCCTCCACCCTCCTTATTGAGGCTCTGTAGTCTAACCCCAGGCAGGGGAGGGGATGGCAATGACCTCTGACCTGATATCCCCAAGGTTGGTGAACTTATACTAGATGCTCCCCGGTGCAGCTAGCCCTGAATTTTGGGGGTCTGAGCCCCCTTCCTGGACCCCATTGGTCCCCTCAGGCCTTGATAATGCTGGGTTGTTCTAACCTGTTCTTTTTCTCTTGACCTAGGGGCCAGATGGACCTTCCTCTCTTAAGTGGACTACTGCTCCCTCTGTCCCTTACGGACACCACCAGTCCCTGGGCCTGGACCCCTTTCTGCATCATCCTTAGGCTGCTGCCAATGTGCTGCTGGGCTGAGCTAGGATGCTGGGCTCTGGAGAGGGTATCCAAGAACATTCTTCACATTTGACACTCACACCCACTTGTGTGCTCCTCCAGGGACACCACACAAATTCCCTTGCCCTGTGTTTTGCCCAACCAAGGAAGACACAAAATCATCTGGGGTTTAAAAACTCTGTTGAGACCTGGTTACTGCAGGGCCCAGACAACCACTGTAGCAGAGTTGAGGACTTGTCCCAGCACCCCAACTCCAGGGGGGCAGCTTGCCAGAGGCTTGGGTCTATATCTGGTGGCACTCTTCGGGGTCACTTTTTGAAGTCCTCCTCTCCAGCCTGTGGTGGGTTGGGATGAGAGCATGAATTAGCCAGGGCCAGCACCTGCCTTCCCCTACATCTGTGTGACTAATAACTGCTCTGGGGCCACTTCTGGCAAGATCTCTAGGTCCCCCCTCCCCTGTCCTGCTTAGCTCACCTCAAATGCCGTGTCAACAATCTCATCAATGACAGATGCCTGGGAACGAAACTTCTGCTGCTGATGTTCCACCCCAGCCACCAGCTGCAGGAATTGGAACTGGAGCTCCCGCTGCCTGAGGGGGAAGCAGGGAGGGCTGGGCTGACCTGCCTGGTACTCCTTCTGGGCCCCCAGGGCCCCCACATGGCTCTTTTTGCCCGTTTCCCCCCAAACTTACATCACCCCAAACATCCTTTTCTATTGTTTCTTTTTCAATACCTAAAAAAGCCCCCACATCTGCCTGCCCCATGGAAAAATCTGGCATTAAATTGCTCATTTACCCATCTGATGCTCCTTCATATAACCCAAGCATCTCCAGAGACCCACTTAACCACCCACCTGTCCATTCGATGCATTCACCCACACTCATCAACCCCCACCTGGCCCTCCCTAGATCGCCTGTCCGCCTACACCTTGCCCATGCTGTGTGGCCAGCCAGCCACCTAAACACACAGCTCTCCACCCATTTACTCACCGGCCCTTCTACCCTATCGACCTACTGGATTTTACCAGTCTATCTATCAAATACACTGGAATCAGCCAACACTGTAAGATGCTCCAAGAACATAGATGAACAAGAAACAGACTGTCCCCAGATCCAGAACACTGATATGCTCTGGTTAGGTGTAAACCCGGGGTGCTGAGGGCCCAGGGAGGGAAAACTCCCCCAGCACTGGCGGGTCCAGAAAGGCTTCAGGAGGGACTATCACCAAACCAAATTGGGAAGACAGGTGGGGGTTGCCAGGTTGGATCAGGGATCCTGGGGCTCTGAATCCCAAGAACAGCAGGGAGCATAACTGGGGGGCTTGGGCAGGCTTCAGGGAAAGCTATTGCAGGGAGTGGATGAATTAGTTGAAGGTGCATCTGGGAAGTGTCAAAGCAATGTCCAAGGGGACCAGAGGAGGAGGGAAAAGCCAAAATTACATCAATGGCCATTCTTGGTGGAGGGAACCAGCGGGGATAATATCCCCAAGGAAAGTGTCTCAGAGGCAGACCAGGGTGGTCGGGTGCTAGAACATGAAGGATGAAAAGGAGAGTGCCCCAGGGGATGACTGGAGCCAGGACTGGAACTCAGTTCTCCCAACTCCTGGTCAACTGAGCCTGGCACCGGCATCCGGAGAACATTCCAGACAGAGAACAGTACAGGCAGAGTCCTACAGTAGAGAAGTATGTGCCATGCTTGAGAAGGAGTGTGGGCACAGCAAGGTTGTGCCAGTGGGTGGTGGTGGCTGCAATGATATGAGGTTGGCAGAGGACTGATCAGACAGGGGCCCGGGTGCCAGGCCATGGATCTTGGATTTTCTCTTGGGTGAGAGGAGCCCTGAGGCTGGACAAGGCAGGGCAGCACCTGGCTTTCAGACAGAGGGATCTCAGAAAAGGCAGGTCTGAGAGCCAGGAAGCAGGGCCTGTGCCAAGAACCCCAGTTTTAAGCATGAGTCCCCAGCCACAAGTCCCCAGTTGGCCTGGCCCAGCTAGCCACTCAGATGAACAGGAATGAGGATCAACCATCTGAATGGCAGGCCTTTACCCCAGCTGTTCTGCCCACAAGCCCTCCACCTATCTCAAGTCTGCTCCGTGCCCCCTTAGAGGTAGGGCCCTCAGGGATAGGAATGGAGTTGGTGTCCTCTTTGGGTCCCTGGAGCCCTCCTTGGCCTGGCCCTGACAAAGGTCTCAATGGTGCTGAAGTGAAGAGAGGAGCAGAATGCCTGGGGGCAGGAAGGTCCCGTGCTGCAGGCAGCCCAGGGGCCACTCCTGGGCTCCACATCTCAACCCCCGTCCACTGCCTTGCAGAGAGGTGGCATGTCCCTTTCCCTCCAAGCCACTGGCAGCCCCAAGACTGCCTCACTTGACCCAAGGCCATTCCCCCTTCTTATCTTCTCACTTGTCCGTCATGGCCCCAAACTTGCGGTCAATGAACTGCTTCCACATGGTGGTCTCGCTCACTGTCTCCTCAGGCTCTGGAGGAAGAGAAATGGGGTGGGGCTGGTGGGTGAGGAGGAAGATGCCTGGATCTGCAGGGAGGAGGAGCCCCAGTGTCATGGAGGTTCACAGGGCTGAAGGTGTTTCTGTCCTTGATGCCCCAAGGAGGTTTCTTCTCCAGGCCTAGAGCATGTCCTCATACCGCTCCATTCCCTCTTTTATTCCCTTTTGCAGTGTTTTTATTTATCCATATATCATAAATTGCAGAACATTTTACTTATTAACTGGTCTGTAAGAAAAAACTGTACAGAAGGACTGTGTTACAAACGCATGCCCCAAGTGGTCAGGTCCACAGCGCAGGATGCGCTGCCTGGCTGCCCCGAGCTGCAGCAGAGCACAGCAGGCTCCTGTGTCCCACCACCAGGGAATGCCCCGCAGAGCACTACCATTCATTCTGTACAAAATGGCCCTTGCACCCCACAAGAGCTTACTGTTTTTTTTTTTTTGTTTCTCTTTTTAAAATGAAGAAACAGCCACATTCCTAAGACACATTTAGTGAAAATTATCTCAATAAAAGATGCAGTGTTAGCGGGGCGCTGTGGCTCATGCTTGTAATTCTAGCACTTTGGGAGGCTGAGACAGGAGAATCACGAGTTCAAAGCCAGCCTCAGCAACAGCGAGGTGCTAAGCAACTCAGTGAGACCCTGTCTCTACAAAAAACACAAAATAGGGCTGAGGATGTGGCTTAGTGGTGGAGTACCCCTGAGCTCAATCCCTGGTACCAAAAAAAAGATGCAGTGTTTTCCATTATGGACCGTCCTTGCTGAAGTTCACCAGATGCTCCTGAACTGTTCACTGTTGATCAGCCTGTTCTAAAGCAGAATTCTTCAGCATAATACAATACAATTCTATTATTCAGCATAATACAATACAATACATAATACAACACATAATACAATTAATATATTAATATTAATACAATACATAATACAATACAATAGATAATACAATACATAATACAATTCTTCAGCATAATACATAATACATAATACAAAAGACAGGCTAAGACAGTCTTCACAAACACACCTCAAAGTAGGTAGATCTGATATATAAATATGACTTTCCACTTCATTATTTTTCCTAATAACAAAACTCTAAATTAAAAAATATATATATATATACAATATAGAGAGAGGTTTCCAAATGAGTGGTGTGCAGAGCCCACTCTCCTGAGTCACGGCCACTTCTCATTCAGTATGAGAAAGTTTCATTTCTTCCCTTTGTCTTGCAGAATAATGCAGGTTCCCATCTTGGACACAATTCACCAAATGAAGTAAGATCACAGATAAAAGTGAAAAAGAAACACCAGCAATGAAGAGAACTTCTAGAAACAAATATCCCTGAGTATCCAGTATCATGCCAGCAATACTGGAAATGATGGCCAGCCCCAGGTTCTGAAGCTTCAATCTCAGAATACAGCGAACCCATAAGGTTCATGTTCACTGTACTTCCGATTCTAGCCATGCTAAGCTGCAGTCCAAACACCAGGTTTAATTCTTTGCCTTTAAACCAATGGACAGCCTATGTGTTCTGGGCAACTGCCAAGGACTCCCCACCAATCCGGAACACAAATTTTCCAAATTCCATCAGCTAAAAAGCATTAACTATTGCACTCAGAGCAAAAACCCCCTGTCCTATGCAAACAAAACAGCTCAAAATAATTGTGCCCCATCGTATTCTAAATACTTGGTCTATCAAAAAGCCACCTAAGAAACACAAAACCACATTGGGCCAAGAGTACCAGGCATACAGCAGCATGAACTTTGTGGTATTCACCCGCATATCCCGCTTATCTAGGGTCTGAAGGGCAGCAGGATTGTCATAGCAGAAATAGCTGCCGAAGCCCAGCAGGGACATGAACAGCAGCACCACCAGCCCATGTGCCAGGTGGCCGGTTGCACAGTGCGGGCAGCGGGCGGGGCTGCTCTCACCTCCTCCTCCTCCTCCTCCATCCTGCCGCTCCCATCCCCTCTTATGTACGCTTGTGGTGCTGGGGTTGGAACTCGGCCTCCCGCATGCTAGGCAAGTGCTCTACCCCTGAGCTACACCCTCAAAACTCTGGCAAGTGTTCCCCTTTCCCTGTCGAACCACCCTGCCCCTGTGCGGTCCATGTGGTTTTGCTGCTGGTCAGCCCTCCCCACAGTTCCAAGGATGCTGAGTGCAGCCTGGCCTGTCCCAGGCTACTTGACTGGTTTAAAAGTAGGCAATGATTCAACTGGAACTAAGCATGCTCATTTCTGGGATTTTGTTGGGACTTGTAGGAAAAGACCACCCCTTTTCTGCTGGGAGGGGTATGGATAGCTAAACTTGGCACTATAGTTTTCGTTGACCATTTGGCTACCACAAGGATGAGGAATAGAATGAGTGTTCACTCTAAAACCAAACCCACACAGATGCCTATAGAGCAGATGTAGAAGACCAAATTCTGATCATCATTTTAGCTCTGGAACAAGACATTCTTTTTTTTTTTTTTTCTTTTCTTTGGTACTGGGAATTGGACTTAGGGACACTTTGCCATGGAGCCACATCCCCAGCTCTTTTTAGTTTGAGACAGGGTCTCATTAAATTGCTTAGGGCCTCACTAAGTTGCTGAAGCTGGCCTTGAACTTATGATCCTCCTGCTTCAACCTCCCCAGTTGCTGGGATTACAGGCATGCACCACTGCACCTGGCTGGATCAAGCCATTTTCGAAAGCCCATGCACCCTACCCTTGCTAAGTAACTGGAGCCAATTAATTTCTCTATTCTTCTCTTCTGTCTCTCTTTCTTTCCTTCTTTTTAATTATACCACTCCAACCTTTGATGGAAAGCACAGGTGAGGTGGCTCTGTGAATTATCCTAAGAGTGGGATTCTAGAGCTCAGATTTTAAAGTTCTGTGGAGGATCACAAGTTTGAGGCTAGTCTAAGCAATTTAGCAAGGCCCTAAGCAACTTAGTAGGACCCTGTCTCCAAATAAAATATAAAAAATGGCTGGGAATGTGGCTCAGTTGGTAAAGCACCCCTGTGGGGTTGAAGTTATGGGGAGTGCTCCATACCCCTCCTCTCCCTCTTTTCCCACCCTATGCTAAGGGACTGTGCACCTGACACAGAGCAGTACCCCACTGGCTGTAACCTCGGGACCATGATTGGTCCAAGGACCTTTCATAAGCTGTTACACTTCCTGGAATAAATGGGTTCTGCGTCTCACTCCAGCAGAGCAATCTTAATAGCTCTCGGAGTCTGGGTGAGGAGTCTGGGTTAATTGGCTCCGCAACTGACCACCCCATACCTCGTCCCGTGGGACCCCATTTCATCCCTCCTGAGGACCCCTTACTTTCGTCCCCCAGGACCCCGCTCGTCAGCAGACCCACGCAAGCCATGACGTAAAGCAACGTTTTGGCGCCCACGTGCTCTAGGGCCTGCTCGACCCCTCGGTAAGTGAATTCATGGTGGTCCCCCGCCTTTCTTGTCTTACTGGTGAAGGTAACACCAGCTTTTTTGTGATTGTCCCCTGTGTCTGTTTGTCTTTGTGTGATAAAGTTAGGTCAGGGAACATACTTCCACTTCCTGGTTTGTCTGGCAGTCGCGCATGAGGGTCTGATCAGCCCTGTGACTGGAACTGCCATCGCGCCCCTGGCGTGTGGTCCTCTGAGACACACCCTGACCCTAAACATTTCTGTGTCTTTATGTCTCCTGGGACCCACACTTGCACTCTCCTTCCTCTTCTCACAATCCTCATAGTTTTTTCTGTCTAGTGAACACTAGACAGAAAACTAGTGTTTCCTCCTACCTTTGGGAAACTTCCCCCGCTGGTGGCCTGGGCAGTCGCTACGCGTCAGCGAGGGAGCACAACCCGTCGCCTTGCTCTCCCACCTCCAGGCGCCCACCCCCATGGGGGTCCCCTGCGAGGGGGCGTGCGGGGTCTCTGGGGGACCAGGCCACCCCTCCCATGGTGTGACTGCTCCCTCACCCTCTCCTCCCTCCCCGCGACCCGGGTGTCGGGGCTTGCTGTGGGGGTGGGGAGGTGGAGGGTGCAGGGGTGGGGGGGACTATCCCCAGTGTGCCCCGCCCCATGTGGGTCATGCTGTGGGGCCCAAGGGGTCAAGGCGCCAATTCCACTTCCACCTTAGTTGGGTGGACACCTCACCCTGCTGAGTGGAACACTGGCCTATTCTTGAGCCTAAGCTTTCAGCATTAAAGAACCTTGTCCATGAGCAACTCACTTTAGGTCCTATTGAGACTTCAACTAGCCCTGATAATTCTCCCATTTTTGTCATTCAAAAAAAAAATCAGGCAAATGGAGATTATTACAGGACCTTAGACATATCAACAAGAAAATGGAAAAAATGGGCACATGTCAGCCAGGCGTGGTGGCGCAAGCCTGTAATTCCAGCACTTAGGGAGGCTGAGACAGAAGAATCGTGAGTTCAAAGCCAGCCTCAGCAACGGCGAGGCGCTAAGCAACTCAGTGAGACCCTGTCTCTACATAAAACACAAAATAGGGCTGGGGATGTGGCTCAGTGGTCAAGTGCCCTGAGTTCAATCCCCAGTACCAAAAAAAAAAAAAGGGCACATGTCAAGGTGGCCTTCCTTTTCCCTCAGCCATCCTGATAGATCACTATATAGCTATCATAGACATCAGGGGTTGTTTTTTTCCCATCCCTCTTCATGAGGCAGACAGGCCTTACTTAGCTTTTTCAGTCTGGGAGCCTAATCATGCCAACCCTTGTGAGCGATATCAATGGAAAATCTTGCCACAAGGAATGAAAAACAGCCCTACCATTTGCCAAATGTTTGTGGCTAAAGCCATAGCCCCTTTAAGGAGCAACAGCTACATTACTCATTACATGGATGATATCTTAGTGGCTTGCAAAGACCAAGCATCTCTTCAAGCACTTCTCACATCACTCCTAAAACATTTAGAGTATCTTAATCTTCATGTGGCCAAGGAGAAGATTCAAACTCACCCTCCCTTCTCCTTCTTAGAGTTTCATTTTTCTTGGGTGATACAACCTGTTAAACCCTCTCTTGACGTCCCTGATAACATCTCCTTGACAGAATTACAAAAATTATGTGGTAATATTAACTGGATTAGGCCATTCTTGCTGTGACCTCCAAAAGTACTTGAGGCCCTCTATGATGTGCTCAAAGGCAGCAAATATCCTGCTAGAAAGCTTAAGATTACTCCAGAAGCTAGAGGCATCCTGGCAGAAATTAATCAATTGTTCACATCTGCCCAGCTTCAAAGATTTGACTCTGCCGTTCCTCTGTCAGCCATAGTACTTTCCACCTTGAAGTTACCCCTAGGTGTCCTTTGGCAATGTGACGGACCTTTATTATGGTCACACCTTCCCTGGAGCTCCTGCCATAAAACCACCAGTCTCACCTCACAAATTATAGCCTTAGTGGTGAGGTTCAGAGAACAAGCTAGATCCATCTTTAGTAAGGAAACTAACAGCATAGTCATACCCTTTCATTAGGAACAAATCACCTTCCTCCTACTATCTCACTTTTGACAAACAAGGCCTCAATGCAGCAATCCAACACTAGGGTCCATTTATCTTCCCTATCCCCCTCCTCTTGGTATGATGGAAGGACCTCTTGACCCTTCAATGGAAGGGCCCAGACCCTCTGCTTACACAAGAGTGAGGCTATGCTTATGTCTCCCCCCTCCCACAGAGTCTAAGCCCCTTTGGATCCCAGCCAGGAATATTTGTCCAAGCCTCTCTCGAGAAGACGACATAACTCCCCGCCTGAAGAGAGAAGCCCCTTCCGTGAGTACCTAAACCAAAGCTAATGTTGTCTTTGACCCTTCTATTCTTCAAAAAGTGTGGAATAAATTGTCAGCTCTGTTAGATCCATCTAATTGGATTATCATAGGGCTCAGGGTTCTAAGCCTTCTTCTGGTCCTTCTCTTTGTCAAATGTATAAAGAGACAATTAACCAAACTAAAAACTAAACAAGCTCTCTTAGTCCATATTGTTAAAGAATCACAGGAACAAAAGAAAATTCCTGCTGTATGGATTTCAGCCCTCAAGAACATGTAAGAAGCTCTCCCACCCCATCTTCACTGGAAATGCAAGGCTTTACAGCTTCAGCTGACCCTAACCCCAAACCCCCTTCTCTTGCAACCCCACCCCACCCCATTAGTCCTTCTCTTAGGAGAAAACTCATCTCAGGGCACGTTCACACAGGCTGGTTAGCCAATGACGGGTAAGATGCTCTGAAAGATGGGTACAACCTATGACAGGCACAGTCTCATTTGTTCCCCCCTCTCATATGCAACATGTGAAATCATTCCACTGGAAATCCAGTGGAATGATTCTCTCCCATGAGGAGATTATCACAGATCCCTCCAACATGCTTGCTTATGGGCCACACCTTTCAAATAAAAGTAAAAAGGGGGATATGTAGGAGCACTTCCCATACCTTCAATTCCTCCCCTCTTTCCCTACCCTATGCTGACGAACTGTGCACCTGACACAGAGCAGTACCCCATTGGCTGTAACCTCAGGGCCATAATTTTTCCAAGGACCATTCATAAGCTGTTACACTTCCTGGAATAAACGGGTTCTGTGTCTCACTCTGGAAGAGCAGTCTTACCAGCCCCCAGAGTCTGGGTGAATTGGCTCCACGACTGATCACCCCATACCTTGTCCTGCAGGACCTCATTTCGTCCCTCCTGAGGACCACTTTTTGTCCCCCAGGACCCCAACTCATCGGCAAATCCACGCAAGGCACGACATAAAACAACACCCCTGGATTCAATCCTCAGTGCAAAAAAAGGGAGGCGGTCTGGGAACATAGCTCAGCAGTTAATCCTCAGTATCAAAATAACAACAACAACAGCAGCGATAAAGTTCTGAGACTCTTTCAGCAGGAAGCAAACCATCTGGCTCAAAATCAATACATCCAGGAAGTCAGGTGTGTAAAAATGAACACATACGGAAACTTCATTTTTCTAGGCTGTCAATCTGGGTCAAGAGACTCTGGACAAGTGTGTATAACCTTAATGAAACCTGCAATGGCAGTTGAAACCATCCATGGAAGACTGATTTTTATGAACTTCCTAAGTTATTAATAGAAATTGGGGTTTGGTGAGTCATAATTTGTCTTACTATTTGTTTTGCAAGTGGGTCTTTCTAGAATGGACAATGGATTTAATTGGCTTTAGAAGATTGTCCTAGAGGCCTTTGAACCAATGTTCCAAACTCCAAAAGTCCTTCCATGTCATTAGGTTCTAAAACTCTCAAATTGAGTCTGTGATTCTGTGTCCAGTTGTGGAAGGAGGTAAGGTGAATAAAGAGACTGCCTCTGCCCACAGGTGGTGCAGGGCCTGGGCAGCCGGGCAGTACCTGATTGCCTGAGCTCCGTCAGTGAGTCTTCAAGCAGCTTCTCATGGACTTGGGCAGCCCTCTGGAGATAAGAGGCCTCAGTTCTGCTGGAGTCCCTTGCCCTCATCCCTGGAGCACATGGGCCTCCCTTCTGTTTCCCTGGATGTCTGCCCCCTGTGGTACCTCCTGTTCCACTTTCTCCAGGCCTTTGAGCAGGGCTATCTGGAAGTTATCCACCAGGACAGCAATCACCAGGCTGAGGAGGAGGACAGTGAGGTGCTTTCAAAGGGGACACCAGAGGGGAAGCATGACCAGGGTGAGGGGCTAGGGTGGGGACTCCTGGGAGAACTTGGAGTGAGGCTGGGCAACAGAGCAGGGTCCTCACTTGAGGAAGATGAAGTATTGGATGATGATGTAAATCATGAGAATGGGGATGATATACCAGGCACCTGCGGGAGGGGGAGAGAGGAGTGTCAATCAAGCAGCTCCTTCTCACCCTTGCTGCACCCCTACCAGCAGGCATCAGAGGCCCTGAGTCACAGGTGGGGTAGCTGAGCCCTCAGGGTCTGCCTGCCCATCTCCTGCCCTCTGCTTACCCTGGGCCCTGCTGTCCATGTAGATGAGGGACCAGTCATCCAGGGTGAGCAGGGTGAAGAGGGTGAAGATGGTGGTGAACATGTTCCGGAAGCGCATGGGATCCGATTTGCGAAACAGTGCCCGCAGGACCACGGAGAAGAGGACTGGCTGTTCAGGACCAAACCAGGCTCCTATTCCCTGCCCCTGTGTCCTCCCTCTCGCTTTCATCCCTGTTGCCCTGCCCCCTCCACCCACTGCCCTAGACCCGGGCACAGGATACAGAGGCAGGTAAACATGAGGGTCAGGATGGCTAAGATAGATGGCAAGGAGTGACCCAGGGTCCCTGTCACTTCCTGGAGGCTGGTCAGGATGCTGTGGGCAGAGGTAGAGAGGGAGGTGAATCAGTGGGGGTGGGAGGAGGTCAGTGCTAGTAGCCAGAGCTCGCACTGAAAGCACACGGTCCCTGTGATTTGAGGAAATCCTGTCCCTTCCCTGGAAATGAAGAGATTGCTCCCAGGGATGGCTCCCAGAGGAGACTTATGTGGGCTGGGGTGTGCAGCTGCCCTTGCCCCATCATTTGGGCAGGCCACAGTGGATTCCTTGGGTTGTTTTTGGGTGTTTTTGTAGGGCTGAAGATTGAACCCTGGGCTCAGTGCATGCCAGGCACCATTCTGCCTCTGAGCCACATCCCCAGTCCCACAGTGGATTCCTTGGGAACCCAGTACTGTGTCTCCTCTTCCTTCAGAGTCTCTACACTCAGACCTGAGCCTCCGCAGTACTCGGATGGCCCTCAGGGCCCGCATGCTCTTGAAGACCTTGAGGATCCGGAAGAGGCTGTGGTTGTAGAAGGAGAAGGAGAGGGAGTTGATCTGCATGAGCACGAAGTCCAGGACGGCCATGAGCATGATGAAGAAGTCTGAGGGTAGAAGGTGTCTGAGTGGCAGTGGCCTCCCGTGCCAACATCCGTTTCTGCCCCTTCTTCCTCCTTAGCCTCCCCCAGGCAGTTCAGTGCTGACTGACCTCCAGCTCCAGCCCCTACTCCACCCACCCAGATTGTTCCAGAAGTCATAAAAATATGCTATTCCCAGAGCAATGATCTTGAGCAGGGCTTCCATGACGTAGATGCAGAGGAAAATGCAGTCCAAAACCAGGAAGTACCACTCTGTAGGGACACCAGGGGATTGCTCAGGACCACCCTCGGCCTCCCAGCCTCCTCCCTCTCCCTCACCACAGGGGCCTCACACAAGCTCAAATGCCCAGGCTCTCCCTGGCTCTTCCCTACATGGCTGTGCGACTTAACCACATGGTACCTTCATTTTGTCTGTAAAATGGGGACAATAACAGTCTGCTTGACAGAACTGTTGTGGGCATTAAATGCATTTCACAAGTGCTTAGAATAGAGCCTGGAACAATGAACATGTGGTGGATCCTTTCATTCTCGCTGTTCCAGGTAGTTTTAGGAGCCGGCCTTCCCAGGCTTTCCACAGGCTGCTCCTGGACCTTCCAGGGCTCCCCACACCCTGCCCACCCACAGCAGCAAATTTAGAGCAGATGCACCACCTGGTGGCTACATCTGCAAATAGCACAGCCTCCAGTTCAGTGGGTCTCCAGCTGACCTCAGCAGTATCTTTCCCAGTCTGTCTCTAACACCCCCAATGTCACTGACTTCAAAGGAAAGACAATCAAGGTGCTAAGTTATATAAATCCCCTGGCACTGGATGAGGCCCACCAGAGGCCCTGGAACATCATTGGCCTCCTCCACGAGAATAGGGCCCCATGGTTCTTACCACCCCGGATCTCGACTTCAGCAAAAGTCTGGGCTATAAGCATGATGGTGTTGAGGCAGACGATGAGGAAGATGAAGGTTTCAAAGGCCAGGGACTGGGTCAGCCTCCAGATCAGTCTCCGGAAGCCCCAAATGAGGTGGCTCAATTTATCCCACAACCACTGGAAAAAGTCCGTAGTGTGCATCTTCTTGTGGGCCCGCGGGGTTCGGCCCACTGTAAGGAAGCCACAAAGTTATGCCTCTGCATGTTGAGGGCGTGGATATCAGACCCCGTCCCAGGCTGGCTGGGGGTCATTGTCAACTCTGTTGGCCTGCTGTCTGCTCACTGATAGCACTCTAGGCTAGTCCTGTGCTGATCTTGGACCAAAGTCCTGACTTCCTTCACACCATGGACCAACCCGTTTGGGATTTGGAGTGACTTGAGTGGATCCTGAGGGTTCCTGCCACTAAACCTCCATGTCTTTCTTTGTTCACATGGCAGCTGCTGCATGGAGAAGCTCACTCTCCCCTCCACATCCTCTTAGTGAGCCTCTCTCTTCCTTTGAGGTCCCACGGAAACATCCCTTCCTCCTGGCTGTTTATCCTACCTTCACCCAATAAGATACTCCTCTCTCTCTGCTTGTTTGTTGTAAGACTATTGCCATATTTACTGAACTGCTAGGAATTAAGTCTGGGAGATTGTGAGTTACCAGATATGGTCCCTCCCTACCCTCCAACAGGGCTCTCATTCGGGCCCTTATTCCCGGTCTCTATCCTCAGCAGCTCATAGTTTAGTGAGGGAAAAGTGGACACTCAGATGCCACAGAGATACATGCTCTGATATGGAGGACAACAGGCTCCTTGCCCCTGGGTGGCCTCTGATGGACTCAGTGACCACTCTCAGCCTTAGAGCCCTCTCCAGAGCAGGAACCATGCTGGATTCTTCCCTTTCCTCCTGGGACCCAAGCACAGCCGACAAGAGGTTCAGCATTTGAGAAGTAAAAATGTGAATGAGCAAAGCAGTGACCTGGTGAAGAAGCACCTCATGGCCACAAAGGTGCAGAACACAAGGAATAAAGGACGGGATGGTGAACAGTGAGAAGGGGGAACTAGCTGGCCACAAACGGGTGCAGCTGAGGGCCAAGCTTCCTGACATGGGCAAAGTCAGAGCCAGCTGGATCTGGGCTGAGCAGTGGGGTCTGGGGTGGGGAGGCCCAGAATAGACTCACATTTGCGCTTCTGGAAGTGCTCATCTTCGCTCCAGCTCTCTGTGTCTTTGGAGCTGTGGGGGTGAACCTTGCTGGACATCCGAGAGGGCGATGAGTAAAATGTGACATGAGACTGAGTTATACTGTGTCCCCAGCTGGTGTGTGCTGCACCAGGCAGGTGGGCTGCCGTATGAGAAACGGAGGTACCCGCCAAGCTGCGGGACTTGCGGAATTCTGTGATTGGTGGTCCGCTCCACCTGTGCTCCCCGCGGTGGTGCTCGCCGCGGTGGTGCTCGCCACGGTGGTGCTCACCAGGGTGTTCCCTATGGTGATGACCACCATGATGATGCATACCACGGTAATTGGACTCCTCAGAGGAACGGTTAGAGAGGTTCTCTCCATGAGGAGGATGTCTTCGGTGGTGGTGGTAGTCAGGATGGTGGGGCCTGCTGTAGTGGTGGGGTTCACGTAGATGGGACCAATCGTGGTGGTATCCTTCATTGTGTTGATAGGGGCTACCGGCATAGGAGGGATGTGGCCCACCATGGGGATGATGGGAAGGCACACCATAAGGATGGTGGGAAGCCTCGCCATGGGGATGGTGAGGAGGCTCTCCTTGGTGGTAATGCCCAGCAGAAGAGTACTGGGATAAATTTTCGCCAACGGGACGGGACCCGCCATAGTGGTCATGGGGTGAATCTTCACCCGGATGGTGGGCTCCAGCATGATGGTGGTGCCCACCAGAGTGGTGATGCTTGGTATGGTGGTGGAGCCCACCACGGTGGAAGGAATCAGTATGCTGGTGGGAGCCTCCACGTTGTAAGGAATCATTATGGGGGTGGGACTCCCCATGGTGGTGGGGTCCGCTATGGTGGTGGGTTCCACCACGGTGGTGCGTCCCACCGCCGTGATGCATCCTACCACCGTAGTGATGTTCATCATTAAAGTGGTCCTCACCGTCAGAATGTTGAGAATGGATGGCTCCATGGGGGGAACCCATACCAGGGGATGAATAGTGGTGAGCCCTGCCACGAGAGTGGGCCTCGTCATGCTGGTGGGAAGGGTAGGAGTAGGGATTTTCATAGTCTTGGTAGTGAGGTCCACCATGATGGTGGAGCCCACTGTGATGGTGGGACTCACCACGGTAATGGGATGCCCCGTGGTGATGGGCCTCATGATGGTGGGCTCCACTATGGCCTGGCCGGTGGTATGGGATTGATGAGTAGGGGTGAGAGAACGTATCCAAGTCATTTTGAGTCCTTTCAGTCATTGAGGGTTGATCCATAACTGTGCTAGGAACTGTTGAATGAAGAGAGCTAAAGAGCTGGAACTAATAGTTCCCTCCCTGGGTTTCTCTTCTCTCCTAAGCTGAGCTCAATGCCAGCTGTGGCACTGGGCTTCTAGGAAGGCCTGACTCTTCTTTTGGAACTCTCCTCTCTGTGATGTCACTAGCAAGTTTGGGCCTCATTTACAAGAGCCTCTTCCTGGGCTATTGTTCAGAATCAAGAATTATTATGTCTAATGCCTTCATTGTAAAATAAGGAAAGAGATCCAAGGTGATCTAGCTGGCTAGTAGCACCAGAGAAGTCCAGGCAACACCATTGTTCCGTCAGTCATTTTAGATCAAACTGTTGCCATGAAGAATTTCATGAGGCCAGGTGGTATAGTTCTCATCTCACTTACAGACCAGTTGGCTCTGGGGTTAAGAGTGACTCCCCTATAAGTAGGTATGTGACCTTGGGCCTAGTGCTTAATTTTTCCTGTGCCTCAGTTTCTTCCGCTGTAAAATGGGAATAGCACTTACTTATAGGATCCAAAAAATTATGCAAACCTTACACTAACAGCATAATGAATGTTAGCTGCTGTTTTAGTCATCTTTTTCATGACTATGACCAAAAGACCTGACAAGAATAGTTAGAGGAGGAAAAGTTTATTGGGGGACTCACGTTGCAGAGGTCTCAGTCCACAGATGGCTAACTCCATTGCTCTGTGCCTGAGGTGAGGCAGAACATAACAGCACAGGGTGTGGCAGAGGAAAGCAACTCAGAACTCAGCAATCAGGAAGCAAGGAGAGCTCTGCTCACCAGGGACAAAATATTACCTTCAAAGTCCTACCCCCATGACCTGCTTCTTTTTTTTTTTTGGTACCAGGGATTGAACTGGGGGCACTCGACCACTGAGCCACATCCCCAGCCCTATTTTGTGTTTTATGTAGAGACAGGGTCTCACTGAGTTGCTTAGCACCTCGCCATTGCTGAGGCTGGCTTTGAACTCGCAATTCTCCTGTCTCAGCCTCCCTAAGTGCTGGGATTACAAGCGTGAGCCACCGCGCCCGGCTCATGACCTGCTTCTTACAGTCACACCCTACCTGCCTACAGTTACCAGAAAGTTAATCAATATCAGAGGATTAATCCACTGATTAGGCTAAGGCTCTCATAGCCCAATCATTTCACCTCTAAACTTTCTGGCATTGTCTCACCCTTGAGCTTTTGGGGGACACTGCACAGCTAAACCATAATCGTTGGCATTATATCCTGTCCTTGATCACTGATATTGACAGAAACACCTCTTTGGGGCTATTAGCAAAATAAAATCATCAGTCATTATTTGTCGAGGACCTACTTCATATTTAATTTACGCCTCAAAATTTCCCCTTCTGGTGAATTTAGTCATCCCTTTTTACAGAGATAGGTGCAGTGGCTCAGAGTATAAATTAGTTTCTTTGTTAGTGAAAGTTTAAAATCAGTGCTGTCCAAATCCAGAGCCTCTTCCCATCATCATCAGGCTGTTCTGTCTTCCTCCCGAAATCTACTGCGCGGCTTGCCCTACTCACTGAATTCACTTGTGCACAGCATGGCTCTTCTGGAAGTTTCCAGGTCACTGTCTTGACTATATTTGCTTCCTGAGTGTTTGGGCACAGCCAAGTCCACAGTGGGCACAGGTACTGGGTTCCCCATGATGGAGGGACACTCTCCTCTCCTCTGTCTGTTATAAGCAGCAGACCAGGAATGCTCACTGACCTATGAATCCTTTCTCTTCTTCCTGGTCACAGTCTCCCACCTTGAGCGTGTGCATGTGCCACATGCATGTGTGTGTTTTGTGGTGCTGGGATGGAACCCAGGGTCTTGTGCATGCTAGGCAAGTGCTCTACCATGCACTACACCCCATCCCAGAGATTTTGCCACATATAGCTGTGGCTAACAGGTGAGAGCAGAAGCAATGTGAGCAACTTCCAGGTCTTGGGTTTGGACCACTGGGCCCGTGAACCTCTCTTTTCCTT
Organism: Xerus rutilus; assembly: GCA_028644305.1. Lineage (NCBI taxonomy): Eukaryota > Metazoa > Chordata > Mammalia > Rodentia > Sciuridae > Xerus > Xerus rutilus. The sequence continues at coordinate 6,394,337 of CM053399.1, read as the reverse complement.
CCTGTGGGCTCGGGAGTGGGTCCAATAAGGAGGCAGGATCAAAATTCTAGGGCAGGACTTCAATGGAGCATCTGAAGAACCACAGTATTCCCGAGCCATTTCTAGGCTGAGGTTTTGTATTGTGCTTGGAAAAAGAAATTATTTTCCAACTCATGAGATGCAACACTTTTGGTGATGGACAGCTATGGAGCAGCTTCAGAAACCATTTACTGGAGAAGGTTCAGCCCCTACAGCAGGAAACAGTAGGACTGTTTCATTTGGTTGAGTCCTTTCTCAGTTTTTCATGAGATCAGGACATTTGGTGGCAATTTGTGGACATGTGCTGCCTGGAGAGGAAAGTATCCTCGCCTTCTCGAGGATACTTTCCCCACTTTCCCACGAGGACTGACTCATGGAAGCAAGCTAACTCTACTGGTGAGAGAAAGTCAGCAGACAATTTCCTTCTAAAGCAATGATTTTTACATGTGTAACTCTGGCTCCCTACCACGTTGACACTGGTGTCAACACAATAAAACACGGATTGTGCATTGCGAGTGAATTTTATTGTGATGATTTGATGATTTTTGCAAGTTTCTTCTTTTTTTTTTTAACTCTTTATTTATTTATTTTATGTGGTGCTGAGGATCAAACCCAGTGCCTCACACATGCTAGGCAAGTGCTGTACCACTGAGCCACAGCCCCTGCAAGTTTCTTATTTAGTCATCTACCACGTCTTTCCTTTTTGTATCTTATCAGCATTTGTGTTTTACCAAAGGATATAACCGTCCAATGCGGTGGTATTAAAATATGAGGTGTGAAATGAAAGCAGGAGTTGCTTTTTAAAAAGTGGACACAGTTTTTACACATGTTTATGGTACAGGCTGACATTTCAATACATGTATACAGTGTGTAATGATCAGAGTAAGGTAATGTGTGTAACTATCATCTCAGACACATTTCATTTCATTTCTTTTCCTTCCTCTCTCTCTCTCTCTCTCTCTCTCTCTCTCTCTCTCTTTCTCTCTCTTTCTTTCTTCTTGTGCCAGGGATTAAACTTAGGGTGCTTAGCCACTGAGCACATCTCCATCCCCTATTTATTTATTTTTTCCAAAATAATTTTTAAAAATTTATTTATTTATTCTATTTAGGTTTACATGATAGCAGCGTGCATTTTGTCTTGCTAAGTTGCATAGGGCCTCACTAAGTTGTTAAGGCTGGCCTTGAACTTGTAACTCTCCTGCCTCAGCTTCCCAAGTTGCTGAGATTACAAGTGTGTGCCACCATGCCTGGCTGACACATATCATTTCATTGCATTGAAAACACTCAAAATTATCTGTTAGCTATTTTGAAATATTCAATTAGTTGTTATCAACCATAGTTACCCTGCCACAATATAGAACATTAGAAGCTTTTCCTCCTATCCAACTGTACCCATCTCCCTGTCAACCACACTCTCTCCTTCCCCTAACCCCCTCCCAGGATCTGGTAACCACTCTTCTATTCTCTGATACTTCAAGATCAACTTCTTAGCTTCCACATGTAGCTGAGATCATACGGTATTTATCTTTCTATTCCTGACTTACTTCACTTAACATCCTCCAGTTGCATTCACGTTGCTACAAATGACAGAATTCCATTCTTTTTTTTTTTTTTTTGGTACTGAGGATTGAACTCAGGGGCACTCGACCACTGAGCCACATCCCCAGCCCTATTTTGTGTTTTCTGTAGAGACAGGGTCTCACTGAGTTGCTTAGCGCCTCGCCGTTGCTGAGGCTGGCTTTGAACTCGCGATTCTCACTGTGGTTTTGATTTGCATTTCCCTGATGATTAGCAATGTGAGCGTTTCCCCATATGCTTATTGATTATTTGCATATCCTCTTTTGAGAAATGTCTGTTCAGTTCATCCTCTCTCTCTCTCTCTCTGTACTGGTATTGAACCCAGGGGTGCTTAACCACTGAGCCACATCCCCAGCCCTTTTTTATTTTTTATTTTGAGACAGGGTCTCACTAAGTTGCTTAGGGCCTCAATAATTTGCTGAAGCTGGCCTTCAAATTGTGATCCACCAGCCTCGGTCTCCTGGGTCACTGGGCTTACAGGCATGTGCCTCCATGACTGGCAAAATCTTTCCATTTTTCTGCTGTAGCACTAATTGGTATGAATTTCCCTCTTAGAGCCAGGTGAGGCAGTACATGCCTGTAGTTTCCTAGAACTGAAAAGTGACTTGTTACTTTCCTAAGACATAGAAAGTTTCAAATGATTATTTAATTAAATTGGCTTTCTATGATATTTTTCCTTCCTTTCACCTTCTGAAAAAAACATAATGTAAACATTTGCTTATTTAATGGTGTCCTATAAGCCTTGAAGACCTTCATTCTTTGTATTTTTTTATCTGACTGGTTTATTTTAAAAGACCTATCTCCAAGTTCAGAAATATTTTCTTCTGCCTGATGGATTCTGCTGTTGAGGCTCTTAACTGTTTTTTTTAAAAAATATTTTCTAGTTATACATGGACACATTGTCTTTATTTTTGTTTTACTTATTTTTATGTGGTGCTGAGGATCGAACCCAGTGCTTCACACGTGGGAGGCCAGCGTTCTGCCACTGAGCCACAACCTCAGCCCTGAGGCTCTTATTTTTAATTTTCATTTGTTGAATGCTTTAGCTCTAAGGCTTCTGATTGGTTCTTTTTTACAACCTCCTCACCCTTTGCTGAATTTCTCACTCATATCATGAATTCCTAATTTTGTTGAATTGTTGCCTGTGTTTTTGTGTAGATCATTAAATTTCCTTAAAATTCACTCATCTGAATTATCTGTTGAGCAGTTGATCAAATTTGTTTTCTTTGTGGTCAGTTGCTAGACAGCTCTTGTGTTCCTTTTTTTTTTTTTTTTCTCGGTACTGAGAATTGAACTCAGGGGTACTCAACCACTGAGCCACATCCCCAGCCCTATTTTGTGTTTTATATAGGGACAGGGTCTCACTGAGTTGCTTAGCGCCTCGACATTGCTGAGGCTGGCTTTGAACCCACGATTCTCCTGTCTCAGCCTCCCAAAGTGCTGGGATTACAGGCATGCGCCACTGCGCCTGGCTTGTGTTCTTTTTAGTGGCATCACATTATCTTGTTTTCCAGGCTTCTTGTGTCCCCACATTTGTATTTGTGCATTGGATGGGTCAGCTGCCTCCGCCAGTTTTATAGGGTGGCTTTTTTAGTAAAGACGTTCTGCTGACAATGTTTCCTAAGGTGTTGATAGTATATGCTGCTTTGTCTTTGGTCTTCAGGCACTTTAGTGTAGTGTGTGCATAGTTTCTTCAGCTGTAATCCACATTGGCAATGTCTGTGAATGTCTCCATGACCTAGGCTACAGAAGTTGTGAGACTGCACTGCTAGTTGAGATGCAGCTCCTTCAGCCAGGACGGGTTTGCTGGCATCTCTGGGTATGGTGCACCTGGCTGTAGGTGTGGAGCACCCATTTGTTTCCATGTGTCAGTACCCTGGGCCCAGGTCAGCACAGCAAGTATGCCTGGAATCAGGGTGGGTTCCTGTCCATGTCCCAGGGCTTCACAGGCTGCAAGAGCTCCAGGTGCCAACCTGCTCAGCTGCTCCCCAGGGCTGAGTGTGGGTGGATGGGGCCAAGTGTCCAATTCCCACAGCCTCAGTAGGTTGAGCTTCTGAGAACAGGCTTATAAATTGCTTCTTAGGGTCATACAAGGGCATGTAGGGCCATCCAGTTGTTTCTAGGGTCCTTGGTGAGATGAGCCGCTGAGGAAGGGCTGCCCAGCTGCAGAAGCTGCTTTTGTTGAATATAGAATAGTCATTGGTAGAGGGTAGTGTGGCCTAAACTCCCGTGGTCCCAGTGTGACATTTATGTGCAGGCTTGCCAAAGGAGCTACATGAGATCTTTGACTGACATCAAAATCAGGCCCTTCTAACATCCAAGTGGTAAAGCAGCTTGCATCAAAACCTGGACTTTTAGCCGGGCGCGGTGGCTCAAGCCTGTAATCCCAGCACTTAGGGAGGCTGAGACAGGAGAATCGCGAGTTCAAAGCCAGCCTCAGCAATGGCGAGGCGCTAAGCGAGCAACTCAGTGAGACCCTGTCTCTACATAAAACACAAAATAGGGCTGGGGATGTGGCTCAGTGGTCGAGTGCCCCTGAGTTCAATCCC
>CM053399.1:6358040-6390092 GCA_028644305.1 Xerus rutilus | reverse complement strand
CAACTTAGCTTCTGTCCCAAAGTTAAAAATAAGAAGGGCTGGGGATGTGGCTCAGCGGTTGAGCTCTCCTGAGTTCCATCCCCGGTACCACAAACAAAGCAAAACAGAGAAGCAAAACCAGCACAACCAATTGCGATACCTGTTGGTTCCAAAATCCAAAAGGGACACCACACATTGCTTTTCTTTCTTCGTGGTATATAGTGGAAGGACACCTACTTGTCCCTCATGTTAGAAATGATATCTCATATTCCCCAGGTCTCTGCATCCCTCAAACTTTCCCTGAATTCATTTCTGATTCTCTGGCGTACAAGTAACCAAACCATCTAGGGTGCTTGCTTTTTCTTGTTCAGAGTTCAAGGTCCTTCTGGACCTTGCAGTTTGCTAAGAGAATGGCATGAGCGAGGGTTGGGGGTGGGCAAGACACTGAAGGTGCACTGTTATCCCCTCTAATGCAAAGTGGGTGTAGTTTTCCAGACCCATGGGACCTTCTACCACTGAACCACTTCCCTGGCCCTCATGGGATTTTTTTCCCCTTTGGTACAAAGGATTGAACCCAGGGGCACTTAACCACTGAGCCACAACTGCACCTCCTTTTTATTTATTTTTTTTAGAGAATTACTTCATATATATATATATATATATATATATATATATATATATATATATATATATATATATATTTTAGTTGTCAGTGGACCTTTTTATTGTATTTATATGTGGTGCTGAGAATCGAACCCAGTGCCTCACACATGCTAGGCAAGTGCTCTACCACTGAGCTACAATACAATTCCAGCCCCTGCACCTCCTTTTTAAAAAAAATTTTTTTTTTAGTTGTAGATGGACACAATATCTTTATTTTTATGTGGTGCTGAGGATCGAACCCAGTGCCTCACGCATGCAAGGCAAACGCTCTACCACTGAGCCACAACCCCATCTCTGCACCGCTTTTTTATTTTGATACAGGGCTTTTCTAAATTGCTTGGGGTCTGGCTAAGTTGCTGAGGTTGGCCTTGAACTTGTGGTGCTTCTGCCTCAGCCTCTTGAGCTACTGGGATTACAGAAGGGCATTACTGCTCCTGGCCCTCATGGGAATGTTAAAGAAAGTATTTTCCAGTTCAGTAGTTGCCTACCTGTTGCTATGATTTACATTGATTTTCTCCAATAATTTTTTTCTTTGCTACTGGGGATTGAACCCAGAAGTGCTTTACTACTGAGCTACACCTCCTGTCCTTTTTTTTTTTTTAATTTTTGAAATGGAGTCTAAGGTTGACCTTGAATCTGTGATCCTCCTGCCTCAGCCTCCCAAGTTGCTAGGATTACAGGTGTGTGTTAGTGACCAGCTTCCAATACAAATTTTTTTTTTTGGTAGTGGAGATTGAACTCAGGGGCACTCGACCACTGAGCCACATCCCCAGCCCTATTTTGTGTTTTATGTAGAGACAGAGTCTCACTGAGTTGCTTAGTGCCTCACTGTTGCTGAGGCTGGCTTTGAACTCGCGATTCTCCTGTCTCAGCCTCCCTAAGCGCTGGGATCCAATACAAAATTTTTAAAAATCGAGAATTACAGCTGTAATTGGCCTCACCAAATCACCATTTACCTTTGCACCTCGAAACAGATGAATTATAAAACGATGCAGTTGCAATAACCATCTGTGCATCTCTGAAGTCCTCCATAGTAGACACTAATCTCTGCAGTTTCTCCAGGGTTATAGTATTGCTTTTGCCTTATATATATATATTTTTTGGTACCGGGGATTGAGCCCAGGGGCACTCGACCACTGAGCCACACTCCTAGCCCTATTTTGTGCTTTATGTAGAGACAGGATCTCACTGAGTTGCTTAATGCCTCACCGTTGCTGAGTCTGGCTTTGAACTCGTGATTCTCCTGTCTCAGCCTCCCTAAGTGCTGGGATTACAGGTGTGTGCCACCATGCCTGGCTTGCCTTATAGTTTGCAGGGGTGGGAGGTCAGTTCTGGGATTTCCACCTGGACTTTTTTCAAATCACAATAACCTGCACTGCAGGGTTGGGGAATTGATGGGAGAGTCTGCCTGTTACTGAGTATTAATCTCACAATAAGTTTTAGGACTAGGGAAATACAGCACCAGTCTATGGTCCTTGGGAATTGGTATTTAATTTGTAAAGGTCTTTGGAGCTAATTGCTTTCCAAGGGTGATAATATTGAAATGAATATCTGAAGCTACAGTAAATTTGTATAGCGTAATGCTAGCTAATCTCAACTGTATTTGTTAGAATTCTCTTTGTTATGTAGTTCTGAGTCAGTGCAGGCCAAAGTGACATTTTTGCACAAGGTTGGAAAGTGGAAGTAAAATGGGAGTCAGAGGAGCTGGGTGTGGTGGCACATGCCTGTAATTCCAGCCACTCAGGAAGCTGAGGCTGGAGGACCACAAGTTTGAGGCCAGCCTCAAAAACAGGAGTCATCTCTTTTTCTATTAGGAAGGTCCATGAGGAGACAGCTGATGCAAGTGAAGCTCTCACTTATTTGGTAATTCACCTTGTTGGCATGGGGCAGCTGGGTCCTCAGTTCCATGCTAGATCCTCCCTCAGCTTCTGGGACTCCTGGTCCAGGTTCACGTTTAGTTCCTGTTAAAGTGCCAGCAACTCCTGCAGGTCTTCACGTCGACGCTGGCGGCTCAGCTGCACAGGGAGACTGATATGTGTTCTGGCTCACCCAAGGGTGCTTGCATGTCCTCGCAAGTTCCACCTCACATTCTACTTACCTGCTGTCTTCAGGTTCTAGTACCAGATTAAGAGACAACAGTCTTAATCAGTGCTCGTACTTATGTCTTATCCCTGTAATGCCACTTTTACCATATATAATCAACTCAGCAATTTTGTTTCTCCAGATTCCGACTGATACAGTAACTTTAGAAGATATATGTTTTAGTCAGCTTTTTTGCCATTATGACTAAAATATCCCACAAGAGCAATTTTAGAGGAGGAAAAGCTTATTTGAGGTTCGTGGTTTCTGAGGTCTCAGTTCAAAGCGAGCCAACTCCATTGCTCAGGGCTTGAGGTGAGGCAAGAACATCATAGCAGAAGAGTGTGGTGGAGCAAAGTGGCTCTGGACATGGCCAAGAGACAGAGACAAACAAAGTGTGTGCCTCCACAGCCTCTAGCCACAGTGACCCGCAGCCTCCACCCACACCCACCTGCCTTCAGTAAGCACTCTGAATCCCTATGGGGATTACTTCACAATTGGGTTAAGGTTCTCATAACCCAATCATTTCTCTTCTAAATCTTGCATTTTCTCACACGTGAGCTTTTGGGGGACACCTCCTATCTAAGCCATAAAAATACATATACTGCCATTTTTCTTTGTTAAAGAGCCTTAGAGTTTTATCCATGTCTGTATGTCTCTCTCTTTTTTTTTTTTTTTGTACTAGGGATTGAACCCGGGGCACTTAACCACTGAGCCACATCCCCAATGCTTTTTTTTTTTTTTTGCATTTTATTTAGAGACAGGTTCTCACCAAGTGGCTTAGGGCCTTGCTAAGTTGCTGAGGCTGGCTTTGAATTCGTGATCCTCCTGCCTCAGCCCTCTAAGACACTGGGATTACAGGTGTGCATCATACCCGGCCCTTCTTATTTTAAGAACAGAACTGGTTTGAAGGTGTAGCTCAGTAGTAAAGCACATGCTTAGCATGCACAAGGCCCTGGGTTCAATTCCCAGTACCAAAAAAGAATAAAAGAGAACAGAAAGTGGGGCTGGGATTATGGCTCAGCGGTAGAGCACTTGCTTCGCATGTGTGAAGCACTGGGTTCGATCCTCAGCACCACATATAAATAAAGGTCCATCTGGGGCTGGGGCTGTAGCTCAGTGGTAGAGCGCTTGCCTAGCATGCGTGAGGCACTGGGTTCGATCCTCGGCACCACATACAAATAATAAAAATGAATAAAATAAAGATCCATTAACAACTAAAAAATATTAAAAAAAAATAAAGGTCCATCAACAACTTAAAAAAAAAAAAAAGAGAGAACAGAAAGTGCATGGGACAATTTTCGGAGAGTTCAGAAATTTCTGGATCTTGCCTGAAAGGAAAAGAATCTAAGGACTATTTTGGAGACAAGGTAGAGAACAGTTCAATGGTGCATAAAAGAGCCTTGGATTTTTAGCTTAGAGACACTTCTGTGATCAGTAACCAATTCAAAGCCTTCGAGTACCTGCCAAAGGATTCTGGTTGCCCCCGACATCCTTGAAGTAGGCTCCTTACTGTAATCACCCCCACAGGAAGCCAGAGGAGGTCTGTGCCTACCTGGTCACATCCTGCTTTCGCCAATCTGGCAGCATTTGCTGGTTTACTTCTGCAGCCACAGAAGTGCCTGATTCATTGGTAAAAAGCAACAGAGAATATCTGATTTCCCTGAGGGTTTTCTGATAAGGTCCAAACTTCGGGAGGGCGATGCCCCCCAGGATTTTGTCATCCAGGTAAGTGTCACTATTGTGTCCCACGGGCAGCCCCTGAGCAGAAGACTTGGATGGCTGCTTTAATCCCTGCGGACCTCTCGTAGCTGCTGCCGGCTATTCCCAGAATAAACTGGCAGGAAAAGTTGTTGGCCACACTGTTAGTTCAGTTTCCTTTTATGACAAATATAATCTTCTCTAAGTGTTTTATTATTTTTTTAAAAAAGTCAATAGTATCAGTTAGATGTAAACATGCTTTCAATACAATTTTGTTTTGAAAATTTTCTTTCTTTCAAATTTTGTAATTCCTGTAGAGAACCTAAAATTCTCCAGGCTTCATTTTGAAGACCATCACTTGCTCCTGGGGCGTGGTCTACACTCGCAGGCTGGGAGACCAGGAGCTTGTGGCTGGAGCTGCTGTTGGCCCCGCAGGAACGGGGAACACGAAGCCTTTAGTGTTTTCTTAAATCCAGGTCAGTGGGTTGGCAAACTTGTTCCATGAAGTAGTAAATGTTTTAAGTTTTGGGGGGCACCTTGTCACAGGAAAGCAGGGAGCTGAAACTCCAAACCTCAGTTCTTGTATTCTGACAAAAGAAAATTTAAAGTCAGACACCAAAAACCATGCAACAGAACCATATTATAAGTAAAAGTAAAGTAAAGCAAAGTAAAGCTTAAGCAGAGAATGCCTTACTCCCCTTGAGTAGAGAATGACAAAGGAGACAATGATGTCCCCAATTTTATTACTATTGGATGTTTACCAGGAGAACTGGGGACCGCCTTCTGTACTCTTTGCCAACAGGTGTTCAACTCCTCCTTCACGTTGGGCAGTGGAGTTTTGACCTTAGTTGGTCCTCTCCAGAACTGTCATGGTGGCCATCCTGTTTTGGGGGAGGGTTTCATCTACAAGTCAATCCCATGTTAATGTGGACACTGGGGTCAGTAACTGGTCTAAAGTTACCAGTGCATCTGTGCTACTAAAGGAATCTTTCTTCTTAGACAATGAGAGACACTTACAGCCATAATCCCTAGCTTTACATCAATCTCAATGGACTCCTGTCAAGGGTTAGTTCCATTAATCCTTTTCTCTTCATGTAATTTCCAACAGAAGCTCCCTTGCTTCTGTTTCTTTTCTACAAATTAACTACTGCCCTTGTTTTCTCATCTAGTTTGGAAGTAGTTTGAAGAAGACCCTAAAGTAATTTAGAGAACACTTGTGACCTTGTCTGCATTTCACTGCTCATTGCTAGCTATGACCTAACAACCTGGTCTTTATCATTGTGGCTGTTCAACTCTGCCACTGCAGTGCACAAGCAGTCATGGACAACAAATAGATGAATGAGAGTGGCTTTGTTCCAATAAAACTTTATTTACACCAACGAGTGGTGGGTCAGATTTGGCTTTCATTTTGCTGATTCCTGAGCTAGACAATCAACAACATGAGAGATCAACCTGTGATTTCAAGCTACCAGTAATTTCTCTGAATGCCACCTAGGAAGTAAGTGGCATGCCAGTATATGTAGGGTCACCACATACCCACAGTGGGCACAGATAACCTTACGAGCATAAATAATAGTAAAATGTGGTAAGCTCATGAGGAAGTGATGAGTTTTGTGTATTTATTACCTTTTTTCTGTGTTTGTGACAAAATCTTTTTTTTTTTTTGTAGATGGGCACAATACATTGATTGACAGATCGATCAATTGATTGATTTTTTAATGCAGTGCTGAGGATTGAAACTAGTGCCTCACACATGCTAGGAAAGTGCTCTACCACTGAGCTACAACCCCAGCCCATGTGACAAATCTTTACTTTTAAATGATTATCAATTCACCAAATTAATAGCATGTGAAAAGTTCTTGAATTCTATCATCTGGTAATGTTGATTAAGATAAACTAAAAGCAACCCAAACAAGTAAATTTAGTATTCAGTGTTCTAATCCTTTGCCAGAATAGATGATTTTAGGGCTGACTTTGCTTCATACAAATTACAAATAACTATTTATTACCTTTACATAGGTAAAGCCCCTGAGCTTCAAGAAAGTGTGAGGGAGCAGGACATGGTGGCACATGCCTATAATCCCAGTGATTTGGGGGCTGAGGCAGGAGGATTGCAAGTTTGAGGCCAGCTTCAGAAATTTAGCAAGTCTCTGACAACTTAGTGTGACCCTGTCTCGAAATAAACAATAAAACAGGGCTAAGGATGTAGCTCAGTGGTAAAGTGTCTCTGGGTTCAATCACCAGTACCAAACAACAACAACAACAAACCAAAAGAAAGTATAAGGAAAAAATTCTTTAATGCCTTTCTTTTTTTAATATTTTTTTTAGTTGTAGATTGACACAATATCTTTATTTTATTTATTTTTATGTGGTGCTGAGTATTGAACCCAGTGCCTCACGCATGCAAGGCAAGTGCTCTGCCACTGAGCCACAATCCCAGTCCCCCTTTCTTTTTTTAAAAAATTTTTTAGATGTTGGTGGACCTTTATTTTATTTATTTATTCATATGTGGTGCTGAGAACTGAACCCAGTGCTTCACACATGCTAGGCAAGTGCTCTGCCACTGAGCCACAACTCCAGCCCCTCTTTAATCTCTTTCTTTCTTCAAAGAATTAGTTTTTCCTATTAGGTCTAAGAAAGAGGGCTGGGGATGGAGCTGAGTGATACAGCACTTACCTGGCAAGTAAGTGCAAGGTCCTGGGTTCTATCCCCAGCTCTGCAAAAATAAAACTTCCAGGGGAAAAAAAATCCATAGATTCAAGAAAGAAAAAGTCAACACTGATATATATGTTGCTTGAGCTAGAAGGCACAGAGAAACAAGTCATAGGCACTCATTAAATTTCTAAGAAATATGAAGTAAAAAGATGAAAGATTTGGATAAGTACTAAGTACAAAGAAGCGAAATGTGCTACTCTTCAGAAAGCAAAGGGACTTACTATGTAACACACAGGAATAATTTGCTGCCTTTCCTAAGAGTAGACCTTGAGCTTTGCCCACCAAGCCATCTAAAATGCCAATTACAGAACAGATGTTTCTTTCTACTACTGTCCATGGATTTCTGGCTGATAGCACTGACCAGGGCCAAAAGGTTATCCAAGACCTCATCCCTCTTCTGTTGGAAGTAGGTCTGCAGAATGATCATCTTCTCCTGGGTCTCCTCTTCAGAGCTGCAGCTACCATGGGATCCCAGGGCCACCTCCTCCCTGACCTCCAGCTCTTTCTCCCTCTGCAAGTGGCACTGTTCAATGTTAGCCTGAGTTTCTTTGGCTTGCTGCAACCTGTTTTCTTCAGCTTGCTGGCCTCAGACAGCTGCTACCTGCTTCTCAGCCTGCAGCAGCTACTGAATCCTCTGTGACTGACTAGCCATGGATGGGGCCTTCCTTCCTTCCTTCCTCCCTCTCTCCCTTCCTCCCTCCCTCCCTTCCTTCCTTCCTCTTTCTCTCTCCTTCCTTCCTTCCTTCCTCCCTCCCTCCCTCCCTCCCTTCCTTCCTTCCCTCCCTCCCTCCTTCCTTCCTTCTCTCTCTTCCTTCTCTTTCTTTCTTTCTCTCTCTCTCTCTCTTCTCTCTTCTCCTCTCCTCTCTCTCTTTCTTTTATTGTTACTGGGATTGAACCCAGGGGCGCTTAACAATGGAGCCACATCCCGGCACTACTTACTTACTTTATCTATCTATCTATCTATCTATCTATCTATCTATCTATCTATCTATTTATTTTTGGTACCAGGGATTGAACTCAAGGGTACTCAATCACTGAGCCATATCTCCAGCCCTATTTTGTGTTTTATGTAGAGACAGGGTCTCACTGAGTTGCTTAGCGCCTCGACATTGCTGAGGCTGGCTTTGAACTCGTGATTCTCCTGTCTCAGCCTCCCTAAGTGCTGGGATTACAGGCGTGTGCTACGTGCCTGGCTTATTTATTTATTTATTTAGCAACAGAATCTCACTAAGTTGCTCAGGGCCTCACTAAGTTGCTGAGGCTGGCCTGAAACTTGTGATCCTCCTGCCTCAGCCTCTGGAGTCTGTGAGATTACAGGAGACTCTGGCCACCACGGCCAGCTACTTTTGTTTATTATATAATTTATTTTATTGTTGGATTACGTAATTTAATTTTTAAAAATAATTTTTTAGTTCTAGATGAACACAACGTCTTTATTTTATTTATTTATTTATTTATTTATTTATTTATTTATTTATTTATTTATTGGTGCTGGGGATTGAACTCAGGGGCACTCGACCACTGAGCCACATCCCCAGCCCTATTTTGTGTTTTATGTAGAGACAGGGTCTCACTGAGTTGCTTAGTGCCTCGATATTGCTGAGGCTGGCTTTGAACTCGCGATTCTCCTGTCTCAGCCTCCCTAAGTGCAGGGATTACAGGCTTCAGCCACAGTGCTCGGCTTATTTTATTTATTTTTATGTGGTGCTGAGGATCAAACTCAGTGCCTCACATGTGTGAGGCAAGCGCTCTACCACTGAGCCACAACCCCAGCCCATAATTTAATTTTTAATAATGGTTGTAGTCAACAACTGGCATGCAAGATTCAGCTTTCAAGAGTCAGTAAGAAGGCTGGAGTTGTGACTCAGTGGTAGAGCACTTGCCTAGCGCGTGTGAGGCACTGGGTTCGATTCTCAGCAACACATGAAAATAAAAAATAAATAAATGATAATAAAAAATAAGGTCCATCAACAACTAAAAAAATCTTAAAAAACAAAAAAAGAGTCAGTAAGAGCCACACCTGGCATCCTGCAACATTCAGGGAATGGTGGTATAACCCCCTGTGGCTGTGGTCTGTGGGTAACAAGAGATACAGGTGAAAGATCTTTGGACGTCAGTCCAGGCTGGGCCTTGTGGGTATTTGATTTTGAATCCTGTGTCCCATGTGATGAGATTGGAATGGGGGTGGAGTGTTGGGGCTGGAGAGGCCAGTTCTGTTCTGCCCTTTGCCCCTGGAGGTGCCAGCACAACTCTTGGGGAGGAGAGAAATGGCAGTCAGGGTCCTCAGATTCCTGTAGTCCTGCTGGGTCAGAGGAGCTAATGTTGAATCTGAGAGGTTGAGAAAGGGGCTGCCACTCTTCTTTCTTTCTCCCCTCTACTCTCTTATCTGGACAGAGCCCAAGGTAGCCCCTTCCCTCAGGGCCCCTGCTCTGCAGTTCTTTTCACTCCTCTGGCCCATTCTGGGAAGCTGCCCAATTGCATTGGCAGATCACCAGCTTCTCTCTGTGCCCTGCCTTACCCCAGGCTCCCAAAGCACTCTGCTCCCCCCCCTACTTAGGGCCACTCTCAGGAGGCCTTTAGAGGACCTCTCTTTAATAAGAAGGCCGCAGGGATGGCTGGTTGTGTGGGGGCTGTGCAGTGTATTCTGGTGGTAAGAACTGCTGGCAGGAGCTGGACTTGGCATCTGAGCACTCTGGTTTCTGCTTTGGGTCAGCTTTTTTTTTTTTTTTTTGGTACTGGAGATTGAACTCATGGGTACTCGACCACTGAGCCACAACTCCAGCCCTATTTTGTGTTTTATGTAGAGACAGGGTCTCAATGAGTTGCATAGCGCCTCGCCATTGCTGAGGCTGGTTTTGAACTCGCGATTCTCCTGTCTCAGCCTCCTAAAGTGCTGGGATTACAGGTGTGCACCACCATGCCCAGCTTGGCTCAGCTTTTTCCCCTGCTGGGTGGGCCAGGGCACGGCATCTTTTAGTGCCTCAGTTTCCTTTTCTGTAAGGGGAGGTTAAGAGTAACACCTAACTCACATGTTGTTGTAAGATTCAAATATATTAAAATACATGATCCATAGAGAAAAGCACCTTGTACATACTAAGTGCTCAATAAATGTTAGCTAGCATTGTTGTTCTTATTAAAGGACCTTCTTCTGGCAGTGTTTGCAGTTTCTCATTTAAGGCCTTTCTCCTACCTGCCTCAGTGACTCCTCATTATCTGTGATAGAGGGCCTCAGGGCACCTTGCCATGCCAGGAATGGGCTACTGCTGGGCTGAGATAGTGATATGCTCAGCTCTGGGGCAGCCTCCTTTGCTGGTCATCTCTGGCCATTCCACTTATTCCAGAACAATCTGAACTTCCTTCTCTCCCTTCCTCTCCTCATTCTTCTTCCTCATTTTTAATCTTTAAAATATCCCTCCAGGTTTGTGAAATGAAGTTGAGTGACATATGATGGCCAGCTGAAGAATATGTATATATATTCAGAAACTAACAGGAAAGGGCTTCTTTGTCTGATGTGGGCAGGGGCAGATCCTGAGGTGAACAGGGGCTCTGGGACTCCTTGGTCCAAACATCTCCAGTGTCAGCTGCAACCCAGGGGACAGGCCCAGCCCCTGGGGCCTCAGTGACCTGCAACAAAGCTCCTTCCACCAACACACATCTGGTGCTGGCCCCTGTGTGCCTACCCTGCATGGTTCTAGAGCTTTAGAACCATGGTGAAATGTGGCCCCTGCTTCAAGCAGCTCACCCTACAGTCTGGAACAATAATTGAATAATTTTAAGAGGAATTCATCTGGGGTGAGGAGAATCTCTGGAAGTAATTGACTAGAGGACAGAGATGGGTTAGTGCTTTTTGCAAGAAGAGACAGTACTTGTGGCAAGAACCTACTCCAAAGTAAAGGATGCTTAAAATGTTCATGGTTCCTTCTTTTGCCTCAAAACATGACATTTATTCAAAGAATTTTAAAAAGAAAAAAGAAATAACAAGATGTCCAAACCTAAAGAACAAATAAAATTTTTTTAAAAAAAGTTGTCTAAACCTTGGCTCCCTCTACTTCCTGCAGCTCCTCAGCCTCTAGAATTAAACCCTGGCTAGGCAAAGTAGAACAGAATAGCTCTTATCAAGTAAGGTCAGCAGTAGTGAGGGGGTCCTCAATAGAGCTGTTGTAGAAGGTCTCGATGTGTCTCCAAGAGTCCCCTTGTTTTCTGTCACCATGTCAGTAGCAACATCTTTATGGCCAAAATGTCCACCATAACCAATTCTATGGGTATAGCTTTCTTGAATAAAGAAAATTGCTGAAGCTGGGTGTAGTGGTGCACACCTGTGATCCCAGCTACTTGGAAGCCTGAGGCAGGAGAATCAAAAAGTTCAAGGCCAACCTGCGCAATTTAATGAGATCCTGTCTCAAAGTATAAAAAGGGTTGAGGATGCAGCTCAGTGGTGGGGCACTTGCCTAGCATTTGCAGGTCCTGGATTCCATCCCCAGTACTGCAAAAAACAAGCCACAGGCAGAGATGGCAGGATGTGGCAAGGGGTTCACGTTATTAAATCTGTCAACAGCTCATTCCAGTTACCTTCAGGTTCCACTGCAGCAGGGCTGTCGTCTCTGGGATGGGAATCTTGACTGGCTGACATGACCCTCAGAAATCCTACCAGGCCTGGTGACATACACCTGTAGTCCCAGCACTCAGGAGGCAGAGACAGAAGGATTACTTGAGCTCAGGGCTTTGAGTCCAACTTGAGCAACATAGCAAGACCTCATTTCAAAAACAAATAAGGGGCTAGGGTTGTGGCTCAGTGGTAGAGCTCTTGCCTAGCTTGTGTGAGGCACTGGATTCGATTCTCAGCACCAGATAAAAATAAATAAAACAAAACAATCAAGAGTGAAAGTAGCTAATCTGAACTTCTACGCATGTCATTCAAGGCCTTTCATAAGCTTGTACTGGCCATCTAGAGGGCCCGGTGTGTAAGTCAGCTTTCTGTAATAATGGTACTATATCAAACTACCTGAAGTAATCAATTTATAAAGAGAAAATGTTTATTTTGGCTCAACCATTGTGGAGTTTCAGCCCTTGAGTGAGTGGTCCCATTATTTTGGGCCTGTGGAGAGGCAGCACGTCATGACAGGAATGTGTGGTGGAGCAGAGCTGTTGACCTTACAGGGGGACATGAAAGACAGAGAGGAAGGACTAGTGTCCCCCGTGAGGACACACCCCAGTGACTGGAAGATGACTCAGTAGGCCTCATCTCTTAAAAGGTTTTCCACCACCTTCCAATAGCACCCAGCTGGGGACTAGCTTTTTAACACATGGGCCTTGGGGGACATTTCAGGTCCAAACTACAGCATCGGAAATCACGTCTCACAAATTCTCAGTCTTTCTCACACCCATGGCTTCTGCATATACTGTTCCTTCTGGAGCACCTTCTGTCATCCCTGGGCTCTGCTGGATCATCCCTTCCCCAGAGAGCCTCTTCTGACCTCAGACAGACATTCCTGTCCTTCTGTCCTCCTGTTGTTGTCCCCCACACTGTTTTGGAGTGGGGAGAGGAGACGGGGGATTGAACCCAGGGGTACTTCACCACTAAGCTACATTCCCAGACTTTTATTTTATTTTGAAACAGAGTCTCACTAAGTTGCTGAGGCCAGCCTCAGACTTGAGATCCTTCTGCCTCAGCTTCCCAAGTTGCTGGGATTACAGTTGTTCACTAAGTAATCCAGTCCTGTGCACTTTCATTCTTCTGTATTCACAAAAATCAAGGTTATTGGGCTGGAGTTGTGGCTCAGTGGTAGAGCGCTTGCCTCACACATGTGAGGCACTGGATTCGATCCTCAGCACCACACAAAAAATAAAGACATTGTGTCCATCTACAACTAAAAAATATTTTTAAAAAAATCAAGGTTATTGGTGGCCCATATTATGCCTGTGGGCAAAGTAGAAAATGCACCCCTTCCTCAAAATGCTGTCTTCCAACTTCTGGAAAACTCTTACAACAGATGTGCCAACCTGTAACATATACCATGTGTTAATACTGGAGGAGCCTTGATAAAATCAGAGATGGCAACTTGGGGGCACTTCCATGTGCCTAGCACTGTGTTAGGTGCCTTATGTCAAATACTGTTCCCAGAATCCCACAGGGGAAACTCTATTTGATGGAGGTTGGCTGGGTGAGGCTCAAATGCTGTGTTCAAAAAATGCCATGTCACACACCTGTAATCTCAATGGCTCAGGACCACATAAAAATAAGTAAAGGCAGGAGGATCACAAGTTCAAAGCAGGCCTCAGCAAAAGCAAGGCACTAAGCAACTCAGTGAGACTCTGTCTTTAAATAAAATACAAAATATGGCTGGGGATGTGGCTCAGTGTAGCCAGTAGTAGCAGAGCCAGGGTTTGAACTTCAGAGCACTGATGTTTAATTAGTAGGCAAAATCATATCCATGGAGTCATTGCCTCCTGGCTGGCTGCCCCTACATCTGTTCCAGACCTTAGGGTGAGCTCCTTGAGGCAGGGGCCACATTTCACCATGATTCTAAGTCTCCAGAAGCATTCAGGGTAGGCACACAGGGGCCAGCACCAGATGTGTGTTGGTGGAAGCTTTGTTGCAGGCCACTGGGGCCCCAGGGGCTGGGCCTGTCTCCTGGGTTGCAACTGACACTGGAGGTGTTTGGACCAAGGAGTCCCAGAGCCCCTGTTCGCCTTAGGGTCTGCCCTTGTCCCCACATCAAAGAAGCCCTCTCCTCCTGCTACGTTTCTGGATGCAGATATTTCTGAGTTCAGAGTTGTGATCTCTGCAAAAGTGGGGCAATGTAAAGAAGGGCCTTCCTGCCTGAAAGCCTGGGAGGATGGGGGAGGACTGTCAAAGCAGATTGTAAAGACATGCTTAAGTTTCCCAGGCAGACCCAGGGCAGGGTGAAGGATGTTTCTACCCGAGATGTCACCAGAGGTTATGGCTTGGCGGAAGAGGGAATATAGTAGACACCTTCTAGACATGAGGGCCAAAGGATACCTGTCTTTGAATACACAACCTTGAGTCTAGTACAACTCTTTATTTCTGCTGAGCATCAGAGAACTAATTATAAACTTGCATGCCTCTAATTATTGCCTTCACCAGCTCTACTGGTTAAAAAGTGGGGTGCTATACAAAACACCCCTTTTAAGCCCAGGAAGTATGTTATGGTTCGAATATGGTTTACCCACTCAAAAATTCGTGTTGAAATTTGGTCCCCAATGTAACAGTGCTGAGAGAAGGTGGTGACTTTAAGAGGTGACTAGGTCATTAAGACGGATAAATGCCTCACTCATGAGTGTGTGTTCTTGTTCTTGGGAACTGGCTTAGTTACTGTGAGAGCATGTTATAAAGTGAGACCACACTGAGGTGTTCTTTCTCTTCTGCCTGCACCCACCTGCCCTCTGCCACAAGGCCCTCTCCAGAAGCCAAGCACACAATGGTGCCATGTTCTCAGCATCAAGAACCCTGAGCCAAAATAAACTTCTTTCCTTATAAATTCCCCAGTCACAGGTCTTTTATTATGGCAACATAAATCGATTAAGATATAGTGTCATATGGCCTGCCAACCAACCACTGCAATCTTCATCATCCAAGCAGGTAAACTATTTTCTCTGTGGAAACAAAAGATAAGAGCTGATAGTGGCATTTTGGTTCTTCACTTTACATTCCTTCGGGAGGTCCTGGAAGTCAGCTTCACCTATGTGACTTTATTTGAATGGCACTATGCACAGCACTTACAAGTTATGCTGTCTGGATTCAAATTCCAGTGACCACTTTCTAGCTGTGCAACTCTGATGTCACTTAAAATCCATTTTCCACCTGGAAATTGATGTCTATCTCATAAGTTAATATATGTAAAATCATTAAACAATGGCTGGCATACAGTGGACCATATTAGCTACCATTTTTATTTCTTGTCCAGATATGTCAAGGTAGCTCTGAAGAAAGTTAACAGAAGTCCTGAAAGAAGGGAAGTTTCATTTGAAAGTGCTAGATTTGGACATATTTCTTTTTGGGGAGAGGATACCCAGGAGCAATTTATAACTGGGCCACATTCCTAGCCCCTTCATTTTTTATTTTGAGACAGAGTTTTGCTAAGTTGCTGAGGTTGACCTTGAACTTGCAATCCTCCTGGCTCAGCCTCCTGAGGTGCTGGGATTACAGGCTATGCACAGCGCCCAGCAGATCTGGATATCTTGCTATGCTGAAGGAAACTGTGTGAGGAATTGGTCCTCCTTAGAATCAGAGACTTGCTGAAAGAGGTAAAATTGGAGGTAAGCATCTCCTTACCTGAAAATGATCCTCCTCTCCGCCTCTGTTCTGCCTAAGGCAGTGCTGTGAGCTCTAAGCCTTACAGTCCTTACTCTTTGCTTCCATGCTTGTTCCCATTTCATTGTCTTGGGTGAGCTTCAGGAAGATAAAGGCCCTATCTGCCATGTTCACCTGCATCTTCAAATTACAAATGATGGTCAGTAAATGATGCCAAATAAACAAAAAGGACCGATTTGAAAAACGAGAGGGATTGAGGTGGTGGTGGTCTGTGTTGGTGAGCCCAGTCAGTCAAAGGGTTGAGTTGTGGGCCTTTAGAACCGGCAACTGGGAGCCTGACTAAGTCTAGGTCCCCATCTTCATGGCCAGTCACAGTGCCTCCTAGACATCTGTCTCATATTCAAATATGGGGAATCTGGCTGTCAATGAATGACATACTGCCTGCACATTTTAAAGATGTTTTATTAAAAAAAAAAAAAAAAGGAAAAAGAAAAACCAAACGAACAAAAAGCCCAACCCAGGAACTCTTGGTTCTGGGAGTCTGGGAGCAGCTTAGGTTTGTGGGGAGGGTAGAACCTGGAAGACAGTACAGGGGCCTCTGCAGCCCTGGGAAGAGCAAGAGCCCAGCCATACTGAGAAACAGCACAGCTTTGCCTGGGGTTCAGGCCCACTCTGGGACTTGCACTCATCCACTTGGAAAAGACAGGTGTGTGTGTGGGGGGGCTCAGCCCCCAGAAAAAAGGCAGGGCCAGCGCTTTGGGATGGACCTTACACCTCTTGCTAAAGTCACCAACCAGTTGGGAAGAACAGAGTGGCCCAGGGCTCGATGGGGCCTAAAAGCGCCATCCCCAAAGGCGGGGCTCAGACCACGCGGGGCAGGTCGGCTCAGATGGGGAGATGCACCCCTAAGTTCCCCTGGGAAAGAAAGGGCCCTGATGGGGCAGGACCTGGAGGCAGCTTCCTCATGGGCGGGAAGGGCAGGATGCGGGCTCTGAGAGACAGCTCACAGCTCAGGAGCCCTGGGGGTTGCGAGGGAGCGCTCGGATCGGCCGGGGTGGGGGATTGTCCAGGACGGGTTCGGGCCGGGCCCGCGCACCACCACGGCGCTTCTGCTTGCGCAACAGGTAGTTCGAGTACTGCACCTCGGGCATGGCCAGCTTGAGGCAGGCGTCGGTGGCTGGGCCGGCGCCGCCGCCGGGCAGGTCGTAGCCCATGATGTCCACTTTGCGGCTGGGCTGCCACGGCTGTAGCTGCTTGGTGCGGATCTGCGCGGCCGGCCGCAGCACCGGGTCCTTGCCGAAGCAGCTGCGTAGCAGGCGCTGCCGGGCTTCGCGCAGCTGTCGCGCCTCGCGCTCCACGCATGCGCGGCCAGCGTGCGCCACGCGACGCCAGAAGGTGGCGTTGAAGTGGTCGTAGAGGCCGGCGTCGAGCGCATTCCAGGTGCGGGCTGCCCGCGCCAGCGCTGCAGGGATGGCAGCCAAGCGCGAGCTGGCGGCGCGCGCGTTGAGCTTGGCATAGAGCACGTCATCCAGGTCCCAGGCCAGCAGGCGCCGCAGCAGCACGAGCGACTCGTCGAAGTACTCGGCGATCATGACGAGCGAGAAGACCTCCTCCACCTGGCGGATGAGGCCCGCCAGGTAGGCGGCGTCGTCGCGCGGGCTGCGCTCGTTGTCGCCGCCCAGGTCGTAGGCCAGCGTGTTGTGCGCGAACATGGCGAAGTGCTCGCCCGCGCGGTAGTAGGCCTCGGGCGCGCGCAGGAAGGCCTCGAGCGACGCGTTGGGCACGCGCCGGAAGGCCGGGCAGTACTGGTTGTAGTAGCTGAAGAGCGACTCGAACATGGCCGCCGGCTCGCGCAGGATGGTGACGTAGACCGTGCCGGGCGGCATGAGGCGCTCTAGCTCCGCGCGGTCGAAGCGCAGGTGGCTGGCTAGCACGTGCGGTGGCCGCGTGGCCGGATGCACGAAGTGCGCCGAGAAGTTGCGCGGGTAGCAGAACTGGTGCTCGCAGCTCGGGTGCGGCAGAGCCACCGTCAGGTTGTGGCGCTCGGCGAAGCGAAACAGGATGTTCTGCACCGTGGTGCCCGCCGTTTTGTGCGTCTTCAGGAAGGCCACCGTCATATGCTTGGGGCGCGGTGGTGACTCCCGCAGGGGTGGGCAGCTCAGAGGGAATAGCTTGGGGTACCTGCAGGGCCAGGGGTGTGCGAGAGGAGGGTTGAGGGGGTGCAGCTTGCCCCCAGCCCCTCCCCGAGGATGATGGATGTGCCGCCAAGGGGCCTGGAACAGTATCGGGGAGGGGTACCTCCAAGGTGGGCCCCACGATCCCTGCTAACCTCTTGATAGCCACACCTTTGTGTATCTCCTCTTAAGGTGACTGGACTCATTGATGCGCATAAGGAATAGAATAGGGCAGAAATTATAGGATGTCACGTCAAAGATTATATCAGAAAAAGGCTATGGCTTCCATCTTGGTGCTTTTTTGTGCCCACTCTTCCTAGGATAACTCATGTTGGAGGAAGTAAGTTTCCACATCGTGCAGAGCCCTATAGGGAGATTCCACGTGGCAACAGTCCCCAAGAAACTGAGGCCCTCAGACGACAGACTGCTTAAAGAACTGAAGCCTGCTAAGCCACTTGAGTGAGCTTGGAAGAGGATCTCTTCCAGTCAGGCCTTCAGATGAGGAGCAGCCCTGGCAAATGCCTTGATTGCATATTCGTGGAAGACCTGAACCAGAGGTACCCAGTAAGCTACACCTGGATTCCTGACCCACAGAAACAGAGGGAATAAATGTTGTTTTCAGTTGCTGTGTTTCAAGGTAATTTGTTTATTCAAAAATAGATAACGAAGCTGGGCACGGTGGCGTACCTGTAATCCCAGCACTTTGGGAGGCTAAGACAGAAGGATTGCGAGTTCAAAGCCAGCCTCAGCAAACACGAGGCACTAAGCAACTCAGTGAGACCCTGTTTCTACATAAAACACAAAATAGGGCTGGGGATGTGGCTCAGTGGTTGATTACCCCAGAATTCAGTCTTCGGTACCAAAAAAATAATAATGATGAAAGGGACAAAGGCTCTTTCAGATCCTTGAGGAATCCCACTTAAAGATGTAGAAACTGAGAACCAGAGGAGAATCTGGAGACAACTCAGTCCCTAAATCCTCTTGCTATCTTATTTCTCATTTTACTCTTTAACTGGTTCCTCAGTTTTCAGGTGGGGGACATCAGGCTTTGTAGCAACCCATTTGTTAGAGTGTTCTGTTAAGATCTCTGGAGCCTTAGTCATACATTCAGCAATTTTTTTTAGCATCTACTATGTGCTAGGCACTCTTCTATGCTCAAGAAATACAGTGATCTATAAAACATAATACTCCATCCATTTATGAAGTGTTCATTTCTGTTCCTCCTTCCTGAAACCAGGGTGTTTGGGATGACTGATGACATATAAGATCCCTGCAGGTTTTGATTCACTCACCTGTTTCTTCTCTGCCATCCTCAGATCACGTAATGAGGGCAGTGTGAAGCAGCTTAGAGAACATCATTGATATTTCCAATCAGTGGCTGCTTTGGATTTAGGATAATGGCTACACACACATAAAAATAGCAAATCATGTAGTTCACACTGTTTATGCCATTCTCAGGGGTAGGCCATGTAGAAAATTGGAGGTCCAGAGAGGTACAGGGACTTGTTGAATTCATGGGAAGTCAGGAGCAGTGGCAGGGTTCCCATCAGTCAGCACATGGTACCCTGTATCACGGTGACTAGTGGGTTGCACATACCATCATTCCCATATTATAGGTGAGGAAACTGGGGCTCAAAGAAGTGAATGGCTTTAGCCGGGCGCAGTGGCTCACGCTTGTAATCCCAGCACTTAGGGAGGCTGAGACAGGAGAATCGTGAGTTCAAAGCCAGCCTCAGCAATGGCGAGGCACTAAGCAACTCAGTGAGACCCTGTCTCTACATAAAACACAAAATAGGGCTGGGGATGTGGCTCAGGGGTTGAGTGCCCGTGAGTTCAATCCCCGGTACCAAAAAAAAGAAGTGGCTTTGCCCGGAACAAGAAGTTATGTGCTGTCCACTGGGGCAGCACTCCGCTACCATGCTGTGGGAAGGGTTTGAGCTGAGTTCATACCCTAGCTAACTCTGACTGACTCTATGACTTTGAACAGTGACTCAGTCTTTTCAGTGAAGTCCAGTTGTGGCTATAGAGAACATGTATGGAAAACACTTTTAAGGTAGAAGAAAGGAGCAAGAATAAACAGAAGGACTCTTCTGGCAAGTAGAAGAATGGGAAGGGGAGCCCTAGTTCTTTTATTTTGACACAGAGTCTTGCCAAGTTGCCAAGGCTGAACTTGCAATTCTGCATGAGCATAGCTGGCATTACTGGGGAGCACTGGTCCCCCTTCCCCTTGTTGCCAACCCGGTGGCTCTGAGGGAATGTGCCTCCCTTGGGTCCCCGCCCACTTACCAGCTGAGCTGCGCCCCCTGGTGGATGAGAAGGCTTACTGTGCTGCACCCCAGCACCAGCAGCAGGAATTTCCTGCGGCTCATCATCTTGGTGGCCTGCTGCAGGCGCTGCAGGATGGGTGCCATGGTGGAGTCCCCAGCCCTGGACCAGCTAGGGCCTCGCTATCCAGGACTCCCTTCACTGGCACTCATGGGGGCTCATGGGGCTCTGGTAGCAGGGCCAGTGTTTCCAAGAAGCCTGGCAGGAGAACGCGGCAGACAGGTTTGCAGTGGGCAGAGGAGATGGGCTCCAGGCCCTAGCAGGACTGCTGCAAAAGAGAGCTCCAGTGAGTGGGGTGAGCAGCGAGGCCAGGGCAGATCAAATTCCTGCCTCCTGTTAACAAGACCCGACCTCCTCACTGTTGCAGATAATCTAGTCTTGGGTGGAATTACAGGGTCTGGTGTGTGGCCAGCCCTCCAGACTATAGCCACTCAACACTTGTCTCTCCCTGTCCACCTGTCCCTAACTTTTCTTTGTTTCTCTCTACAGCATGTGGCTCAGAACATAGAAGTCTCAGCTTGAGTTTTGCCCTTCTTCAGGGCTCCTAGCCTAATTACTTCAACTGAGGGGTAGGCTTGACCTTCCCAAAGACCAAGCTTCTGATCTCCACCTGTTCAAGTCTCAGATCAGTACTGCAGGCTTACTCCTTTCGCTATCCATTACATACTCTTATTTAATCCTCATTATAATGCTAACATAGGTATTATTTCTGCTTTATGGATGAGGAAAGTGAGGCTCTGAGAGGTGGTGTCACTTATGTGTGGTCACATAGCTGGTAACAGCAGAACTGGGACTCTAACCTATTCTTTCTGGCTCCAAAGTCCATGCCTTTAGACACTACTGTGTGTTGTTTCCATAAAAACTGATTTTTCCATCCTTGCCCTGGTTCTGGCATTTCTGTACACTTCTGAGCCCTAAGCCCTCTGTGCTGGACTCTTGCCCTGATGGCCCAAGACCAATAAATTCACAAGGGAAAGTGGGACTTGAATCCTGGATCCCTATCTGGATTCCATCCCCAGACTCCTGAAACTCAGGTGGCCCTATTAGCTGACTGCCGTGGAGGTGCCCAGCAAAGGTGATAGGGTGGCAGCCTGGGAGTGGATTGGGGCATGGGGAGCATAGAAGTGGCTCCTCCTTGTCCTCTGCTGAGAATCTCCAGCAGGCCATGAGCCTCCATTCCAGGTGAGCCGCAGGAGTCAGGAAAAAGACCTGATTTCTGAGCAGTCTACTTTTCCCACACAAATGCCTTGGCTCAAGGGCAGGGCAGCCATTGGCAGCTCAGGTGGAAAGTCAGCTTCAGCAGCCATGCCTGTCCCCAGGCTAGGGTGGGTCTCTGTCTCACCCCACAGGCCCGTGTCTAGTTTCCGGTTTGGCTTCAACACATACCCCTCTCCTTATGGGCATGTGCATGTGTGTGGATCTAGGACACATGGGTCCCAGGAGGGGTGAGATAATGAGAAAACCCTTTTGATCATCGCTGACCTCCAAGTCCCTGGGCTTGGCTTCCAATCTCTCTTTTTTCCCTCCCTGGCCCCCATTAATCCTGGATTACATTTAAACCTGTTTGGGTGAAAAGATGTCCTGGTTATGCTTCCCCTTTTCTCCAGGCCCCAACACCTGCTTTCTTCCACCAGCCTGTAGATACGCTAATCCGCCTGGAGCCAGAGGGCGAAAGGTCTAGCCACAGAGGGCAACCAAGGGCACAGCAGAGGCAATCCAAGGCCTTCTTTAACTTTTCAGGGATTTCTGGGGCAGAGGAGGGCTGGCTCAGCTGGTGGGGCAGCCTGCTGGGGGAAGCCAGAGCTCTTGGCCCTCTCAGCTGCACACCTCAGTGTTACATCCCTGCTTAGAGGACTTGGTGACCAAATGAGAGTTTCTGAAGGAGTAAAAGGGAGGGAGTAAGTCTATTTCTACCTTTGATAAACTCACTGAATGCACTCTTATTTCTCAAGGCAATCTGGGCCTGCCAAGGAGGTCAAGTCTATGGGGAACTACAGCAGGCCTTTTCCTGGCCACATACAAAGGATGACAGGGGTGTCTGGTGCATCCTCCACTCCACCTCTGTGCCTTTCCACATTTCCTCCATCTAAAGGTCTGGGGAACCAGCCAGATCCCAGTTTGAGCTTTCCTAGGGATGGGACATCATCAGTGCAGGAATTCCCTGGACACCAGCCCCCAGTGATGGGTGCCAGGGTCTGTTTGGCTGCTGTCAATGACAGCTCATCACCTCCAGATACAGCCTGACCTGTTCCTGAGCACCCAACCCCAGGCTGCAGTTCCAGAGTTCTTCCTGGGACAGTGGGATCACCCTGCACCAGTATCTTCCACAGTTTGCCCCTCCCCATCCTGTTCTGTTTTGTGATTTGTGCTGCCCTCACAGAGTGCATAGCACATTTTTCTCGGTGACAGACCTTCAGGTATTTGAAAGCAGGAACCCTGTCTCTGGGTGGGCACTTGGCCAGGCAAAACATTCCAGGTCCGGAGAGAGGGTGCCACTCGGACATTGGAGGAGGCCTGCCTTGGCTCCGCCAATTCCCTGCAAGATGCCCCTTTTGGAGATGGACTCAGGGCAATGGGAGCCAGGAGGGGGCCACCTGGGTTGGGTTTCCTTCTGGTCTTGAGGTTGGTGGGTGCATGTGGGTGATGGTGCTGCTGGACCAGGCTTTGGAGCAGTGAGTGAGTGGCCTTGGCTCCTGCTCACAGATGCTTCAGATGACTCCCCAGTCTCCTGGGTGTCTTCTTCATGGTGAGAGAGGTTCTTTCCACCATCCCAGGCAAGTCAAGGTGCCAACCTCATCAGAATATCGGTGCTAATTTTAGTCAGAACAATCTACCTCAGGCTGCTGCCCAGTTTTGCAAATTGCTTTCTTTTCTCCAGAGAACCAAAGAAGAAATGGTATAGCCTGCCAGAGCTTCAGAAACTGGCCTGGATGCCCACTCACTCCCAAATGAGCCCTTTCTGCCCTGTCCCCTGCAAGCTCCAGGGTCGATACTGATAGAGGAAGGGGTGCTCTGCACTGGACCATTTGGATCTGACCTCCCAAAGACCTGGAAACAACTCCATCCTGACTTGGGGATGGCACAGCCCAGTGAGGAGGAAAAATGACCCAGGGCCCCAGAGAGGAAGGGGAAAGGGCAGCAGAGGGGCAGCACGGTAGTGGCCCAGGAGATGAGTATCTTTCCACCTCCCTCCTTTTCCTCTTCCCCTCCAGCCTGCACCCGGTCCCCAACCTCCTCTCCCTGTCATCCACCCCCGCTGTATCCCTGCCTCTGAATTCCCTTCATCCTCCTTTCTCCATCAGTGCCCACCCCCACTCCCTCCCATTCCTCAATTTCATCTCAACCTCTCCCGGAGATCCGGACACCGCAGGGAATAGGCCAGATTCGCCTTCCCACCCGGTCCTCACCAGGGTAAAGTGAAGGTAGAGAAGCGGCTCCTTATGCTTCCCGGGCACTAGGCCCCCAGGATACTCTCCCGCCTTCCCCTCGACCTCATCCCGTGCGGTCCACTCCCGTTGTCGTCCCTAGCCTCCAATCGGTCGGCCACTGCAGTACTCACGCCGCACGGGTTGGCTCGGCCTCCAGCCTCGGTCAGGGATGGCCCTGTTCGCACTGGCCCCTTGTCCCAAAATCCCCACGATCCCAGGCCGCCGGGGGCCCTGAGCGCAGAGTGCCGGTCGCTCGCCTCGCTCGCCTCCTCGTTGCAACTGGATGGGATCAGGTGGCAGCGTCCACGGCTCGGCTCGGGCTCCGCTCGGCTCCACTCGCTGCCCGCCCCACATCTCTTACCGGAGGCGGGGCGGGGGCGGGTGGCTCAGGGGAGGGGGAAAGGAGAAGGAGCAGGAAGGGGAGGGGGAACCCCTGGCTGGCCAGATGCCAGTGAACACACACTCTGGGTGGCATCTTTGGATGCGGGCATCTTTCACTGATAACCATGCAGAGCTGGACACCAACGTGTTCAGCTTCCTTTTCTCACTCACCAGAAGGGGAAACTGAGGCTGAGAAGGTGTCTGTATACTCTGGCATTCCTGGGCATCACTGGTCATCCTTGGGTTGGTGGAACCTTTCACCTGTGTGGCTTAGAGAGCAGGTACACTCACAGGCACCCACCAGCTCACTCACTCCCTTCTCCCTCCTCTTTCCATCTCTAGTACAGAACATCTCCAATCCTATCTGGTCCCTGTGTCCTCTCCCCTTCCCTTCCAGCCTGTTTTCCAACGGGCTGAGGCAGTCAGTCTACTCACCAGGACTCAAGACTCCCTCACTCCTGACCATGGTTTTATTCAGACTGGGTCCTGTGCCCAGGCACCTTACAGCAGGAATCCAAGAGCCTCAGTTCAATCCTGGTTCTTCTATTATGTCCCAGAATTAAGAAGCAACTCCTTAAGCCCTTTTGCTTCCAGTTCTGAAATGGGGAGCTGTTCTTGGAGCTGTTCTACATGTGAAGGCTCCTTGGGACTCCTGTTTTTAGCTCCTACTTAAGTAACCTGGGCAGTAGTACCTCCGACAGCCATACCAGACCCCAAGAACCTCATGTTTGGTTCTGTGACTGGCATAAATCTTTGCTTTCCCCTATGTTCTGGGCAAGGATCCTGGAGCAGGGGCAGCCACCCAAAGCTGGAACCAGAAGGGTCTGGATAGGTGCTTTCAGTCCACTAAGGCAATAGGTAGGTGTCATGTAAGAATCCTTGTTAAGGAAGATAAGGGAATGGGGACTCTTGGAGTCACAAGAACTGTTCATTGCCCTGATTTGGCCCTTGGACGTGTCAGTTTCTTTCTGCCTCTCAAGCTTCTCTTCTGCATAATTTTGGGGGATACTGCTACCCTGTCTGCATTCCAGTACTATTGTGATTAAATGAGGCCCAACTTGGTGTGTCCCTTTCTTTTCTTTTTCTTTTTGGTACTAGGGATTGAACTCAGGGGTACTTGACCACTAAGCCACATCTCCAGCCCTATTTTGTGTTTTTATTTAGAGACAAGGTCTCACTGAGTTGCTTAGCGCCTCACCCTTGCTGAGACTGGCTTTGAACTCGCTATTCTCCTGTCTCAGCCTCCCAAAGTGCTGGGATTACAGGATTGCGCCACCGCGCCTGACTTCGGTGTGTCCTTTTCTGCTCTAGCTACTTTAACTTCTCATCCACCAGCTCTTAGATATCCTGCCTTAGAGATATCCTAGCACATTCTCACTTCTGGAGCCTCCAGCCTTAGATGACCTTCTCTGTGTGCTCTGGTTACAGGGAGCAGAAAGAGCCTTCTTTTGGGCAAGGAATGTTCCACCTCAATGAAGTGACAAACTGAAGGGAAGGCCACCACTGTTCTTCTGTGCTGTCCTTTCTGGCTTTTTCTTACCCTCTGGAGTGGCAGCAGGAGCCTAGGGTAGTTATGGTGAGGCAAGAGGGAAGGGTCAAGGTTTGAGTAGG
The DNA here is from genome assembly GCA_028644305.1 of Xerus rutilus. Classification (NCBI taxonomy): domain Eukaryota; kingdom Metazoa; phylum Chordata; class Mammalia; order Rodentia; family Sciuridae; genus Xerus; species Xerus rutilus. The sequence goes on along the minus strand of CM053399.1, from coordinate 6,364,764 downwards.
AGTGAAGAGAATTTTCCTGTCAGGGATAAGATAGGAGCCAACTCTTCCTAGCCCTGTCCTTTCCTCTGTCTCTCAAACCTTGCCTTCTCTACATCTGTTGCTACATTCTTTTTCCCTTGCTTCCCTTCTCTTTTGGGGACAACTGGTTAAATGGAGCTGTGTTACTATAATTTTAGGGCTCTGGGACTCCAGACAACTAGATTCAGCCACCCATGCCAAAATGCCAACAAAAGATATTAACAGTGGTGAAGGCAGCAAAGGAGCTTTAATCAGTGTGGCTGCACTAGGAAGGACAGAAAAAGGTCTAGAGACCTAAGATCTATCTTAGTGGGGGCTGAAAGGAGTTTTGAGGTTTTATAAAAAAGGGGAACAAAGGCAAGCGTAGGGGGGTTGCACAGCTGGAGGATCTGTGTAGTTGGCAAAGCAGGTAATCTTGGTCTGGTTGATCATTATCTGAGGACTGGTTCTGCAAAGCTATAAGGGGATGAAGAGGACAAGTTTCCATCATGAGATGACTGCTCTTGCTTAGGAGGGCAGTCTCAGTTCTGTCCTGGGTAATTGCTCTTGGTTGGACAGGGATCTCATCATGGGGTGATCTGAGAGCTCTCTGTTGCTTGTTAGCAGTTTCAGTCCCTTCTCATAAAGATGTTTATTAGTCAGACCTGTTGTTCCTGGAATCCAAGGTAAGTGCAGGAGAGAAAAACTCAGGAGAACTCAGAAGGAAAAAAAGAGTCAAAGAGTTAGAGAGGGGCAACATGGAGTTAGGTCAGTGACTGGGCCCGTCTTCAAGTAGAGAAAAGATCTAAAGTGTGTGTGTGTGTGTGTGGGGGGGGAATGAGACCATTTGCTTTTTCCCTCTCCTTTACTTAATGCACACACACAAACTCAAATCTGTTGTCACTGTGAGGGCAGAGCTAGTGGCAGAGGTAGGGAGAGAAAATGTTGACAGGACAGGACAGGGAGAGGTAGAAGTTGGACAGGCAAAGGTCACCTGCGGAAGGCACAGGGTCACCAGCTAAAGTCCTTAGTTTCTTTTCTTTTCTTTTAAATATTTTTTAGTTGTAGATGGACACAATGTCTTTATTTTATTGCTGTGTATGTGGTGCTGAGGATCGAACCCAGGGCCTAACGCATGCGAGGCAAGCGCTCTACCACTGAGCTACGATCCCAGCCCCCTTAGTTTATTTATTTATTTATTTATTTTTTTGGTACTGGAGATTGAACTCAGGGGCACTCGACCACTGAGCCACATCACCAGCCCTATTTTGTGTTTTATGTAGAGACAGGGTCTCACTGAGTTGCTTAGCGCCTCGCCATTGCTGAGGCTGGCTTTGAACTCGCGATTCTCCTGTCTCAGCCTCCCTAAGTGCTGGATTACAGGCTTGAGCCACCGCGCCCGGCTCCTTAGTTTATTTTTGAACAAACAAATATAATTATTTTTTCTTCAAGAAAAAAAGTTTATGTCCCCCAGTAATAATGAGGTGCCTTTTGGATACGAGGTATTGCAAGACAGAAAAAGATCAAGTCCCTGATTATATTTTTTGGGATGGAGCTGGGAAAAAGAGCACAAGATTTAAAAACCAATGGTGGTTCAGGCCCGCATTTGTAATTCGCGACAGGAGGATCATAAGTTTGAAAACTGCCTCAGAATTTGCTTTACCTTATCTCAAAATAAAAAGTGCTGGAGATGTAGTCCCTTGGTAAAAGTGCTGCTCCTCTGTTCAATCCCAGTACCCAAAACAGCCTCGGTTCAGTCTCCAGTGCCAAACCAAGACAACTAAACAAAAAATCCCCAAGCCGGGCGCGGTGGTGCACGCCTGTAATCCCAGCACTTAGGGAGGCTGAGACAGGAGAATCGTGAGTTCAAAGCCAGCCTCAGCAACGGCGAGGCGCTAAGCAACTCAGTGAGACCCTGTCGCTACATAAAACACAAAATAGGGCTGGGGGGGTGGCTCAGTGGTCGAGTGCCCCTGAGGTCAATCCCTGGTACCAAAAACAAAAACAAAAACTCCCCAAAACGAATAGTGGAAAACCGAAATGTATTATGAGAGCTCCAAGAAAGGAACGTAAGGCGGGAAAAAGGCATGGCGAAGACGTTTGAGGCTGCCTGTAAGGTGGAAAAAGGGGTTTTAGTGTCGTGCTTCCCCTGGGAGCTCAGCCCGGGCAGGCTCGCTTCTCTCCCGGCTCCGATCCCCTTTCAGCCTATTCATCCACGCCTGCGCCAGGGGTGGGCGGGCAGACAATTAGACACTGTTTTATCACAGGCATCGGCTTCAATCTCCTGCTTGGCGCCCGCGGGGGAATGAGTGTCTCGGGACGCCCTGGGGACGTGAAAGTCCAACGCTCACACGCCTGACCCGGGCGTCGGGCCGGAATACTGTCCGCGCTGGGGCGGGAGAGACTGCACAAAGCACTCCCTGGGGGCAGGACCAGCTTTCCTCGCAGCTCCGCCCGCCGCCCCGCGCCGGTGTTCCGGAGCTTAGGGGGGTTCTCTGCAGGCGCTGGACCTGGAAACAGCGACCCGCGGACTACAACTCCCAGAAGGCTTCAGGACGGGGCCGCCCGCGGCGCGGGCGTGGCGAATCACGTCTCCCGGCGGACGGCAGTGGGTGGGCCTCAATCCGGACCGCCTTCCAACCACCGAGAGGATGTGGCGTACGTCGTTGCCGGAAGTTCTGGGAAGTAGAGCCTGAGGCTGGACCGAACTTCCGGGTTGGTCGCGCGCCTTCCTGTGACTAAGATGGCGGCCGAGCATCCAGAGCCCCCCAAAGGGGAATTACAGCTGCCGCCGCCACCACCTCCAGGGCACTATGGTGCCTGGGCTGCCCAGGAGCTTCAGGCCAAGTTGGCAGAGATCGGAGCTCCGATCCAGGGTGAGAAGCGTGAGGAGACCTGAAGAGGGCTACTTGGGCCTGCAGGGAAGCGGGTTAACCGGTTTCCCGGGAGACCCGGGGGTAAGGGGCGGCTGTGGGCAGCTGGGGGCCTGCCGGGGCCCGGCCTACCCCACTGATCCCTGCTTTTCCCTACAGGGAATCGCGAGGAGCTGGTGGAGCGGCTACAGACTTATACCCGCCAGGTAAGTGTTAGAGGCAGGACTTAAGGATAGGTCGAGCTTCTGGAGGCCTTTAACACCTCTCAGCATTGGGTCTTCATTTTTTACGTACTTGGGCACAGCGAGCAGGGGCTTGACCTTTTTGCCAGCGCTTGACTTTGCCTACTTTGTCGTATTCGCTTTTGTCTGTGTTGGTTCTCACCAATGCCCTGCTCAAAATCTGGCGGATAGGCGTTGGGTAAATTTTGTTGAGTGACTGGGAGAGAATGTAGTGAAGTGTAACGGCTCCTCTTGAGCTGATCTACGGCCTTCCTTTCTCTTTTGTAGACTGGTATTGTGCTGAATCGGCCGGTTTTGCGAGGGGATGATGGGGACAAAGCTGCTCCCCCTCCCATGTCAGCACAGGTAAGGACATTATTCCACTTTATAGGATTCTTTCTGCTCAGGGTGGCCCCTTCTCTCAGGCAGTATAGTGGGGATGCAACTAGCAGAATGGACAGGGAGGTCCTGAGATAACAAAATTGGCAGCTCTCTTTCCCTTCTTGGTGCTGTTATTTGCCTCCTTCCCTAGTACCTGCTCCTCCTAATTCATCATTCAAAATTTAACTTGAGGGGCTGGAGTTGTGGCTCAGTGGTAGAGTGCTTTCCTATCACGTGTCAGGCACTGGGTTCAATCCTCAGCGTCATGTAAAAATAAATAAAGGTGTGTGTCCATCCACAACTAAAAATTTTTTTTAAAAAGTTCAACTTGAGTGCCTGCAAGCCTGATTTCATTCTTCTCCAGCTAGAAACAATCACCTTTTTCCTCCCCGGCGGGTAACTTCCATGTTATTCAGTGAGACATTAAAGGATAACTCCTTGATTTGATTATAAACTCTTTGCATTAGTAAATCATTGGGGTTTGTGATGCTCTGATGCACTGATTTCTATTTATTTAAGTCCATGTCTCTTTGCATCCAGGATTTGGTTCTCCTCCAAAGCAGTGGCTCTGACCTGGGATCCATTGATCTCTGTGTGTGGAATGAGGGGTTCCTAGCTGGTTTTTAGAAGCACCCCTGAGCCTTCTGAAATTAAATGCAATATCTGAATTCATGATTTTTTTTTTGGTACTAGGGATTGAACTCAGGGCTACTTGACTACTGAGCCACATCCCCAGTCCTATTTTGTGTTTCAGATAGAGACAGGGTCTCACTGAGTTGCTCAGCACCTTGCCATTGCTGAGGCTGGCTTTGAACTCGCAATTCTCCTGTCTTAGCTTCCCAAAGTGCTGGAATTACAGGAGTGTGCCACTGTGTCCAGCTATGATTTTTTTTTTTTTTTTTTTGAGGAAAGAGTTGATAGTTTTCTTTGGTTGATGCCCCCAAAGTTAACATTCTCATGATATTACTATGGAGCATTATGTTATGGAGTAATATATTATCAGAAATGAATCTCAGCACCTGTCTTATGGTAGATCCTCAGCAAATGTTTGCAGCATGAATAGATAAATGCGTCTTAATTTATGGTATTATTTTCTTTGCAGCTCTCTGGGATTCCCATGCCACCACCACCCATGGGACTTCCTCCTCTGCAGCCCCCTCCACCACCCCCACCACCTCCTCCAGGGCTTGGCCTTGGCTTTCCTATGGCTCATCCACCAAATTTGGGGCCCCCGCCTCCTCTCCGTGTGGGTGAGCCTGTGGCACTATCAGAAGAAGAAAGGCTGAAGCTGGCACAGCAGCAGGCAGCATTGCTGATGCAGCAAGAGGAGCGTGCCAAACAGGTAGGGCAGGTGGAAGCCTGTGTATTGGCTTCATTAGGTCCCTGAAGGGGTGTGGAGCCTCAGAAAGCTGGATCCTGGGGCCAAGGCTTTTGGGAAGATCTGGGCCAAAGATTTAGAGTGTAGGTCCAGGACTGGAAGAGGACCATAGGAAGCAAAAGTTGTGGCAGATTGGCCTGGGGGGTATTGGTGCTGGTATGAGCTTGTTTTCTTTTTTAAGCAGGGAGATCATTCATTGAAGGAACATGAGCTCTTGGAGCAGCAGAAGCGGGTAATACCCCTCCCCCTAATCTTTGACCTCATGGTCCAGTCTATAGGCTGTCATTTATAGTGTTTAGTGTCCAAAATGAGGTACATCACTCACGTTTTCTGTGGAGGCTACCTCATCCCCAACTATGTTCCAGTATCTCCTAAAGAATTTCATTTTTCCTATAGTCCAGGTATTGGCAAACCCACCTGGGACCTGCTTTTGAGTGGCCTGTGAGCTAAAATTTAGCTATTTTTGTATTTTTAAAGAGTTGTAAGAAAAAAACACCAAACCAAGAATAGATAATGTAGTTCATATAATAGTCCAAAAGCCTAAAATATTTATTCAGTGGCCTATTACACAAAAAGTTTATTGACTCCTAGAGGTCTTACATGATATAATTTTAGGTGCCTTGGAGAGGATTCTGGGTTAATTTTAGTTCTTTGTATGGGATTTAGACTAAATGTGATGCATATAAATTTGGGAATGATGTAAAAGATGCTCTGCCCCAGATTGCATTGTATTGGTTGTTACCCAGTAGGTTATTCAGAACTATTAGAAAATAAGCATTTAAAGCAGCAGGTATGGAAATGCATATGAAGTACTGGCTTTGCCCAGGCTTTGGCAAATATTAGGGGGTAACTCTAAGGAAAGAATTCAGCCAGGTACGGTGGTATATGCCTGTGATCCAGTGACTCAGGAATCTGAGGCAAGAAGATTGCAAGTTTGAGGCCAGCCTTGGCAAGTTCAAGGCCAATCTCAGTTAACTTAGACCTTGTCTCAAAAAGTGAAAAGGATTGGGGATGTAGCTTGGTGGTAAAGCATCTATGAGTTCAGTCCCCAGTACTTAAAAAAGAAAGGAAGAATTCAGTTCTTTCTAAAGAACTTTTGGGGAAGAAAACTGTCACTGAAAAATATAAGGCTGTATTTAGCTAAACAGTAAATTCTTTTCTAGGAACCAGAAATTTTCTTGGTGTTATTCTCAGGGATTGTCTGTTGTGATAAGAGGGCGCTTCTGTTTTGATCAGTCGTCTTGAAGTGCGAGGGTGGAGGGGATGTCAGAACTTGGGTGTTTCCTCCTTGTTCTTCTCAGGCCTATTACCTGGCTGAAACAGTGCACTTGGCATTTTCAAATGTGTCTGTACTCCTGCTTCCCTCCTGTAGGCAGCTGTGTTACTGGAACAAGAACGACAACAGGAGATTGCTAAGATGGGTACTCCGGTCCCTCGGCCCCCACAAGACATGGGTCAGATTGGTGTTCGCACTCCTCTGGGTCCTCGAGGTAAGGACCTAGAGTGGTAAGGAAGAACAAGGAAGGTAATTTAAAAGGTTTAAAAACCATTTTTTTTTTCTGGTGCTGGCAGTTGAATCCAAGACCTTGTGCATGTTACGCATGTACTGTACTACTGAGCTATAGTTCCAGATCCTAAAAAAGTTGTTTTGTAGCCAGGCACGGTGGCTCACGCTTGTAATCCCAGCACTTAAGGATGCTGAGACAGGAGAATCGTGAGTTCAAAGCCAGCCTCAGCAAGGACGAGGCGCTAAGCAACTCGGTGAGACCCTGTCTCTACATAAAAACACAAAATAGGGCTGGGGATGTGGCTCAGTGGTCGAGTGCCCCTGAGTTCAATCTCCAGTACCAAAAAAAAACAAAACAACTTTTTTT
>CM053399.1:6245423-6357940 GCA_028644305.1 Xerus rutilus | reverse complement strand
GGCGTGCGCCGTCGCACCCGGCTCCAAAAATGTTTTTTAAGTGCAGTAGGCCCTCCATATCTGCTGGTTCTGCATCCAAGCATCCAACTAACTACGGATTGATAATATTTTAAAATAATTTGCTATGGTGGTACATACCTGTAATCTCAGCTACTTGGGCAGCTGAGGCAGGATTGTAGATTTGAGGTAACTTAGCAAAACCCTTTCTCAAAATAAAAAATAAGAGATGGAGATGTAGCTCACTGGCAGAGCGCCCTGCCCTGGGCTCAACCCCCAGTACCGCAAAAACAAAAAACAAAAACTTTACTTCTGAACATGTTTAGGATTTTTTTCTTAAATCTTTATTCACAAAACAATACCATAGAACAATGATTTATATAGCATTTATGTTACAAATAATCTAGAGGTGATTTAAAGTATGTGGAGGGATGCCTGTGGGAAGGATGTATGTAGATCATATAGTGATACTATGCTGCTTTTTAGAAGGACTTGAGCATCTTTGTATTTTGGTATTTATGTGGGGTCCAGAAACAAATTCCCTATTTGTTTAGGTATTCCCTATGAATATCAAGAGGCACTTATATATATCACATTTAAAAAGTATTCATATAGTAAATGTACAGTTTAATGAATTTTCGAATTTTTTTTTTTTTTTGGTACTGGGGATTGAACTCAGGGGTACTTGACCACTGAGCCACATCCCCAGCCCTATTTTGTGTTTTATGTAGAGACAGGGTCTCACTGAGTTGCTTAGCGCCTCGCCGTTGCTGAGGCTGGCTTTAAACTCGCGATTCTCCTGTCTCAGCCTCCCTAAGTACTGGGGAATTTTCAAATATTGAATACACCCATAACAACCAATACCTAGACCAAGAACTAAAATATATCCAGCATTCCAAAAGCACCACTAGGTTCTTGTCATTCTCTGCCTTGAAGGGTAACCATCACCCTGACTTATAGTGAAGGAAGTCATTTTTTTTTTTTTTTGTGGTGCTGGGGCTCAAACCCAAGGCCTCACACATGCTCAGGCTTTTGCTGAGCCACATCCCCATCCTTGGAGGTAATTTTTTAAAGAGGTCTTTTGTCTCTTCTGACATTGGACTTCTTTCCTTTCTTTCAGTGGCTGCTCCAGTTGGCCCAGTGGGTCCCACTCCCACTGTTTTGCCCATGGGGGCCCCTGTTCCTCGGCCTCGTGGTCCCCCACCACCCCCTGGAGATGAAAACAGAGAGGTGAGTCTAATGATTTGTTATAGGGACAGTAGAGTGTAGGTTTTGAAGGAGACTATTTCAGGATTTTAGAGGATTTTGTGAGACGATTGCAGGGGTAGATTTAAGATCTTAGTGGGAGGGGAAAAGCCACATTGGTTAAAGTATGTTTAGAGCAGGGCAGAGGAATCTGGAAGGCATTTCTGGTCAGAGTTCTGAGGTTCTGCCCACTGTCTGCTGATTCTGTCACCCAGCTGGTGGCCTTTGTAGTACAAGAGGTGAAAGTCAGGAGGAAGGACACTGATGCAGTCCCTCTGACTGGGTTGTCTCTGGCAGATGGATGATCCTTCAGTGGGACCCAAGATCCCTCAGGCTTTGGAAAAGATCCTGCAGCTGAAAGAGAGCCGCCAGGAAGAGATGAACTCTCAGCAGGGTGAGTGTGTTGGTGGGTCCTGAAGCTGCAGGCTATGACTGTGTCCTCTTCCTTCGTCCCTTCCCTGAGGAGGCTTTGGAGAGTGACTGGCTCTTGGCAGAGTGAAGTAATTATGGGCAGGGCAGGGGCACTGTGAGAAGACTTGATTTCCTCCTTTTTCCCTGACAGAGGAAGAGGAAATGGAAACAGACACTCGCTCATCTCTGGGCCAGTCAGCATCAGAGACTGAGGAGGACACAGTGTCCATATCCAAAAAAGAGGTATGTGATGGACCTGGTCTGGAGGTATTGCCAGGAGATGGGGCTCAGGAACCAAAGTAAACTAATTGTAAGTGTTCAGTAAATAGTATCTTCTGCTGTTTTGTGCCAATTCTTGTTCTTTTTTTTTGTTTGTACCAGAGATTGGAATCCAGGGGTGCTTAGCCACTAAGCCACATCCTCACCATTTAAAATTTTTTGTTATTTTTTTGAGACAGGATCTCACTAAGTTGCTAAGGCTGGCTTTTAAGGCTGGCTTTGAACTTGCAGTCTTCCTGCCTCAGTCTCCTGAGCTGCTGGGATTATAGGCATGTGCCACCATGCCTGGCTCACTTCTTGTTCTGAACATCTTACAGATATTTCTCATTTCATTGCCATAAATCCTTTAAGTTCTCAGAACTGTGCATATGTACATGTTATACTGAAAAGGCTGAGGTTCTGAGAGGTTCAGTAACTTACCCAAAGGCACACAACTTGAGAGAGGCAGAACTTGGGATTCTGTCTGCAAGGCCTCTTTCAAGCTGCTTCATGAGATTGCCTCTTTGAGGAAAGACTGAGCACTGAATTATTGTTAGGGTAGGGATGGGCAGGGTGTTTGGATTCTTGGACTGAACTGGTTTTCCTTGTCTTGACAGAAAAATCGGAAGCGTCGGAACCGAAAGAAGAAGAAAAAGCCCCAGCGGGTGCGGGCAGCATCCTCAGAGAGCTCTGGGGATCGAGAGAAAGACTCTGCCCGGTCCCGAGGCTCTGACTCTCCTGCTGCTGATGTTGAGATTGAGTATGTTACTGAAGAACCGGAGATCTATGAGCCCAACTTCATCTTTTTCAAGAGGATCTTTGAAGCCTTCAAGGTAGATGGAGCCTCACGCTCTGGGGGTGGGAGGGCAGCCAGCCGGGCTGGTAGACAGGGCTGAGGAGGTGGTGTTCCAGTGCAGGGTTCAGGAATGGGATGATGGCTGGCTCTGAGGGCTGGGATTTCTACATTGTCTTCCTCCTTAGCTCACCGATGATGTGAAGAAGGAGAAAGAGAAGGAGCCAGAGAAACTCGACAAAATGGAAAACTCTACAGCCCCCAAGAAGAAAGGCTTTGAGGAGGAGCACAAGGACAGCGATGATGACAGCAGCGACGACGAGCAGGTCAGGCCACCCCTTCCCAGTGGGAAACAGGCACAGGGACATGTAGCCTCCTCTGGGACCAGGGTGAACTTCTGCAGGGCTTGTAGGGCTTATGAGAGTGGGTGGGCTGGACCATGGATTCCCACATAAGAACCCTGCTCAAAAGAAGGAACGTTCTGTCATAGGAAAAAAAACCAGAAGCCCCCAAGCTGTCCAAGAAAAAGTTGCGCCGAATGAATCGCTTCACTGTGGCTGAGCTCAAGCAGGTGAGACCTGAGATGACCCATCAGGCCCTGGAGCCTGGCTGGAGATGGTGTGAGGGCATGTGCCTTTGACCCTGTGTGTGTGGGGAGGGAGTTGGGTGATTTGGATCTGGGTCCTTTGAAGAAGAGAAAGGAGAGTCTGAGGGCTGGTGCTTTTTAGAGGTCTTGTTTGGAGGTTCTAGCCAAGGAGCAGCTACTCTTATACTTTTTTTTTTTTTAATATTTATTTATTTTTTTAGTTGTAGGTGGACAGAATATCTTTATTTTATTTTTATGTGGTGCTGAGGATCGAACCCAGTGCCTCATGCATGCTAGGCGAGCACGCTATCACTGCGCCATAACCCCAGCCCCTACTCTTATACTCTTGACCGAAGAATAGTCCTCTATCAGCAAAGGTCGTGGGCTGAATGTGCTGCTTCAGGAGGAAGGAAGGGGACACCAGCCTAGCCATACAGATGAACTGGATCAACTCTGGCTATCAAGGAGTTGACTGGTGCTGCAGCCAGATGGCCCTTACATCTGGGCTTTTTAGAGACATGTTGCTGTGTGTTTTCCAGCTGGTGGCTCGGCCTGATGTTGTGGAGATGCATGATGTGACGGCCCAGGATCCCAAGCTCTTGGTTCACCTCAAGGCCACCCGAAATTCAGTGCCTGTGCCGCGTCACTGGTGTTTTAAGCGCAAGTACTTGCAGGGCAAACGAGGCATTGAGAAGCCCCCCTTCGAGCTACCAGACTTCATCAAACGCACAGGCATCCAAGAGATGCGGGAGGCCCTCCAGGAGAAGGTGAGGGGCCTGGCTGGGTTGCAGACCTATGCTCTGGCACCCACATCCTTATAGCAGTCAGCTTCAGAATTGGAATCGGGTTCTCCAAATATACCTACTTGTAACTAGTCTACTCCTTTCTCTAGTTTAGAAATCAACACTATATAGGTGCATTGTATACACCTGGCAAGAAGCAGGAGGGGCGGGACTTCGGGAGGCAGACCTCAAGTCTGTTTGGAACATTTCTCCTGCGCCAGGTCTAGGCCTCTGTTTTGAGCAGCTGTTTGCTTCCTCCTCTCCCCTTCTGCCTTCACTTTGCCAGCTCACCTGGTGACTCCTTTCCCTGATGCACTTTGTGGCCAGAGACTCACAGTGGTTGTGTAGCTTCTTATGTTTAAAGGTTTTATTTAAATATTTGGAATAAGTACTAATCACCTCTGGTGCAACACTGGAGGAAGTGCCAAAGTGTACAGTGAAACTGCCTTCCAGTTAGCCTCTGTTCTCCCGCTCCTCTCCAGAGGCAGCTAATGAGGTCTGTCCCTTGATCAGATGGTTTAAAACATAGTTGCAAAGTGGAGGCTGATTTCATATACTAAATCTTATTTTATTCAGCATAGGTTATGTGATTTTTTTCTTGGTGCTGAGGATTGAACTCAGGGCCTTGAATATGCTAAGCACATGCTCTGTCACTGAGCCACACTGAGCTCATGAATTATGTAATTTTGAGGGGTTTGAGCAAGAAGTATTTTGGTAACTGAGAGTAAGATAAATGAGATTTACCTTGACCTCTTTTGGATTGGGAGCCAGATCCTCTGCCAAGTGTTGAAGTTGGTGATTACCTGTCAACTCATGACTACTGCCATTCTCCACAGGAAGAACAGAAAACTATGAAGTCAAAAATGCGAGAGAAGGTTCGGCCCAAGATGGGAAAGATTGACATTGACTATCAGAAACTGCATGATGCCTTCTTCAAGTGGCAGACCAAGCCAAAGCTGACAATTCATGGGGACCTGTACTATGAGGTTCGGAAGGGGGGCTGTGGATGCACAGCTCAGTCTTGAGGTTGTGACTTTGTAACTGTTGGTTGGAAGGGCTTTCAAACATGGTTTCCCAGCCTCAGAATTGCCCATTGACTACCCTTGGGTGAGATGGAATTTGAGATTTGAAAACGAGATCCTAGTTTTTTGGTACTGGGCATAGAACTCAGGGGCACTTGCCCGCTGAGCCACATCCCTAGCCCTATTTTGTGTTTTATGTAGAGACAGGGTCTCACTGAGTTGCTTAGCGCCTTGCCATTGCTGAGGCTGGCTTTGAACTCGCGATTCTCCTGTCTCGGCTTCCCAAGCCGTTGGGATTATAGGTGCATGCCACCATGGCCGGCTAACAGGATCCTTCTTGAAGGAGAGATGCAGATCATGTCTTTTTATTTAGTACAGGGGATTGAACCCAGGTGTGCTCTACCACTGAGCCACATCCCCCACAACCCTTTTTATTTTGAAACAATGTTTCACCAAGTTGCCCGGGCTGGCCTGGCGTCAAACTTGTGAGATGCTCCTGCCTTAAACTCTCAAGTTGCTTGGATTATAGGTGTGCGGCACTGCACCTGGCTCTATCATGTCTTCAAAGTGACAGTAGTTTGTGGTGGGTGGTTTAGGAACAGAGGATCCAAGTGGCAGATGCTTTTCAGAAACTTAATATTGAGAGTGGGATAAAAGTTTTTATTGTTTTTTGGTCCCTGAAATATCATGTCTCAGACTTCATAGGATGTCTGAGAAAGGATGTTGGAGATCATCCTGTCAAATACCCTCATTTCACAGAAGCAGGTCCTGAAGTTGGCCCTGTTCTCACAGTGGGTTAGTGACAGCCTGGCCTCTATTCCTTCCCCTATTGTAGCTGGAATCTAATTGGGAGCCAGGTGGCCCTTGTGGGATTTTGTATCTGATGTGGATTAGGACTTCTTGTCTCTCATCTCTTGTCCCTGTGCCATAGAGCTCCCCATATGTGTCTGGCATCCCTAGTACAGCATGTTGTGCTTTTTCCTTAGGGGAAGGAGTTTGAGACAAGACTGAAGGAGAAGAAGCCAGGAGATCTGTCTGATGAGCTGAGAATTTCTTTGGGGATGCCAGTAGGACCAGTGAGTATTGGTTAGCTGGTTGGGGAGGCAGGAAAGAGGGTGGGAATTGGGGCAGAAAGGAGAGACAGGATAAGTTAGGTGGGTATTAGCCTATTCTCTTTTTCCTGCAGAATGCCCACAAGGTCCCTCCCCCTTGGCTGATTGCCATGCAGCGATATGGACCACCCCCGTCGTATCCCAACCTAAAAATCCCTGGGCTGAACTCACCTATCCCTGAGGTCAGTACTGTGCTTGCTTTCATTCTTGGCTGCCTGCATTTTAACTGAGGGATGTTGCTTTGTTTTCGTTCTTTAACTACTGTGTTAAAAAAAAAAAAAGACAGTTTTTGTTTTTTTAAAAATATGACATGTTTATTATAAAATATTTGGTCAAGCTGGGTGCAATGGCACATGCCTATAATCCCAGCAGCTAGGGAGGCTGAGGCAGGAGGATTGCGAATTCAAAGCCAACCTCAGCAAAAGCAAGGTGCTAAGCAACTCAGTGAGACCCTGTCTCCAAATAAAATACAAAATAGGGATGTGGCTCAGTGGTCGAGTGCCCCTGAGTTCAATCTTTGGCATCCCCCACCAATTTTTTTTTTTTTTTTGGTCAAAATTGATAGGTACAAAGATGAAAACAGATAAACTACAATTTCACCAGTGTAAAATAACCAAATTTGATAATTTGTCAAACACATTTCTAGATAGTTCTCTGATATATATGTGGGTAGACAGAAGTAATTTTATCTCAAGAATGGCATGAAAGTTACTATTTCCAAATAAATAGCATCAATTAAAAAGTGTTAACAGACAACAGAGTCATTTAAGTGAAAAAGTGGTATAGTTAAACTTCAGATAAAACTATCTGTCCCCTAAGTGAGATAGATGCTAACCAAGCCAGCTTTTCAAAGTTGAGAAAAATCAGTAAGAAGTTGGAATCCTGGTTTGTGTGTGTGTGGTGCTGGAGATCAAACCCAAGGCCTCATGCATGTTAGGCAAGCATGCTACCAGTGGGCTACATCCCCAGTCCTAGAGTCCTAATGTTTAAAGTCCTTGTTTTGGTTTTAGGCAGCACTGACATCACCCTGAAGGAGGAGATTTTTAGCATACTCTGCCTTCTGTCCCCACCTTTTGTTGTGTTCAGAGTTTTGGTGCTTATTAATTTTGCTTTCTAATGCTTTGTAGCATTTGATTTTATTCTGCAGTATTTTATTTATTTTGATTTTATTTTACTCTGAATATTTATTTTCAGAGTTCCCAAGTAGGAATTCTATACTTTGCATCATGACTCTTCTCTAGGGCTTTGGCATGTTCCTCTGGAACATGGGAGTGGAAATGATTTATGTTTTCTCTCCTGTAGAGCTGTTCCTTTGGGTACCATGCTGGTGGCTGGGGCAAACCCCCAGTAGATGAAACTGGGAAACCGCTTTATGGTGATGTATTTGGAACCAATGCTGCTGAATTTCAGGTATGGGCTGTGGTCTGGTGAGCTCATTTTGTTTAATGCCATGAAGGTTAGAGAGAATTGGCCTATACCTTCATTAACTGGGTGTTCTGAAGTTTCAGTTTGAAAAAGTACATGTTTTCCTGAAGTGTACAACAACTCCCCACTAGACTGTGAGCTCTGTGTAGGTAGGGATTGTTATTGCCTGTTTAGTCTTATATCCCTTCAGTTTAGGAAAGCTTGGCACATAATAGCTACTTTGTATACGTTTGTTGAATGAGCGAGTGATCTCTTTCAGACTAAGACTGAAGAAGAAGAAATTGATCGGACCCCTTGGGGGGAACTGGAGCCATCTGATGAAGAGTCCTCAGAGGAAGAGGAAGAGGAGGAAAGTGATGAAGACAAACCAGATGAGACTGGCTTTATTACACCTGCAGACAGGTGGGGTGATGGAGTCTGGCGTCCCCAGGTATCCTATGTTTGGGGGCCTTTTCTTTACTCATGCGCTTCTTTCTTCACAGTGGCCTCATCACTCCTGGAGGCTTTTCGTCAGTTCCAGCTGGAATGGAGACCCCAGAACTCATTGAGCTGAGGAAAAAGAAGATTGAGGAGGCGATGGATGGGTGAGGGAACCAGGCAGGCCTTGGGCCTCTGGGTTGTCTAGCTGACACATGAAATGACTTCTTTGTCCATCCTCTTCTTTGTTCCCCCTTTCTGTTTTTTTCCTGACTTTTGGATTAATTGAATATTCTATGATTCCATTTTATCTCCTTAATTGGCTTATTAACTAAGTCTTTGTTTTGTTATTTTAGTGGTTTTAGAGTGTATAGTATCCAGCTTTACATAGTTACTTTAAAATGATATTATGCCAATTCTGATGGTATTAAGAGCCTTACAGCAGTGCACCTCACTTCTCTCCTATCCTTTCCACCTTGTGTGGTTGTACATTTCACTTTTACATGTGTTGTAAATCCTATGCTAAATAGTTACTATTTTTGTTTAAGTAGTCTACTATCTTTTAGAAAGATTTAAGTAAGAATCATACATGAATCTGTGTAATTATCTCCAGCGTTCTTTGATTTGTTGTTTATTCAGCATTTTGTTTGGTATCATTTTCCTTCTGTGTGAAGGGTTTCCTTTAACATTTCTGGTGTGGGTCTACTGGTCATGAGTTCCTTCTGCTTTTGTAGTCTTCAAAGGTTCATTTGTGTGGATTTTGATTTTGAAGGATTCTGTTGCATGTAGGAATCTAGGTTGATGGGCAGTTTTAGTACTTCTGAGATGTTCCGGCATCATCTTCCTTGCATTGTTTCTGATGAAACATCTGCTGTCATGCTTACTGTTTGTTCTTTGTATGTAAAGTATAATTTTTCTCTGGCAGCATTTAAACTGTTATCTTTATCTCATTCTGAACAATTTGAGTATCATGTGCTTTTTTTTCATGTCTTTTTTAAAAACAATTTTTTGTAGTTGTAGATGAACAGAATGTCTTTATTTTGTTTTTTTATGTGGTGCTAAGGATTGAACCCAGTGCCTCATATGTGCTAGGCAGGTGCTCTGTCACTGAGCTACAGCCCCAGCCCCTTTTCATGTCTTTTTGCTAGGGATTTGTAAAGCATCTTAGACCTGTGGATTTATAGCTTTTATAAATTTTGGGAAAGAATTGGCTGTTATTTCTCCTGTTGCCCTTTTTTCACCTCTTCTTTAGTAACTCCAGTTGTACATCTAATGGTCTCTTGAAGTTCTCCAGCAACTGATACTGTTCACTTCCTAAGAATTTCTCTTTTCTTCTTACAGTTTAGAAAGTTTCCATTGCTGTGTCTTCATGTTTGCTAATATTTTCTTCTGCAGTTTCTATTCTGACATTAATCTGTGTAATGTAGTTTTAACCTCCAGAAGTTTGATTTGGGTCTTTTTATATATCTTAAGCCTTTTATTTAACTTTTTGAACATGTAGAATGTACTTAGAATAACATTTTAATGTATTTGCCTGCTAATTAGCAGTTCTGGACTGATTTCAGTTGATTGATGCTCTCATTATAGGTTGTATTTTCTTGCTTCATATGCTTTGTAATTTCTGATTGATTGCTAGGCTTTATGCCATTTTCTTGGTTGGGCCCAGGGTAGTTTCATATTCCTGTAATCTTCTACAGCTTTGATCAGGCATATAGTTATTTGCAAACAGATAAATCCTCCCAGGTCTTGTTTTGGGGACCTTAGCAGTACTGGAGCAGTGCTTATCCTCCCCATCAGGATACCCAAGACTCTTCTGCATGCCGAAAGCCCTGTGAATCTGGAAGTTTTTCCCTCTGGCTGATTCCCATTCTGAGTGAGCAGTAGGCACTCTTAACCTCTGATCTTTTTGGATGGTTCCTTCCCTGTCCTCACGTGCATGTGCTCCTCATCACTTCACTGAATACCTGAGGAGGACTTCTGCTGTCTCCAGTTGTGTCCTGCAAACCTTGGCTGCCTTGGTCTCCCTGGACCTTTGGTTTTCTCACAACTCATGGTGCCGCTTGGCTCCACCTGGGCTCCCTTTCTTTTTTTTTTTTCTTTTTTTTTTTTTTTAATATTTTTTTTTAGTTGTAGGCAGACAGAATATCTTTATTTTTATTTTTACGTGGTGCTGAGGATCGAACCCAGTGCCTCACGCATGCTAGGTGAGCACGCTACCACTGCGCCACAACCCCAGCCCCCTGGGCTCCCTTTCTTAGGTTCTCACTTCCATACTGCAGTTCTCTTGGTGCAGTATGCTGGGGCAGTCGCAGGGCCCACCTTGTTTCCTGTCTCAGGAATCACTGTCCCTCTTTGCCCCGTGTCTAATGTCTTGAAAAAGCACTGTTTCATCTATTTAGCCTATTTTGGTTATTTCAGGTAGGACGATAAATCCGATCCCTGCTTCTGTTTCTTATCAGGAAGCAGAAGTCTCAAGCTTTGTATATTCAAGGAAGAAAAACAAAGAAGGGTACTGTGGACAGAATGGGGTAGGGGTAGGGGACCTTTAGGTCTTGGTAAGAAGTTTGGATTCATTCAGATGATGCTCAGAAGCCTCAGGTTTTTTTTTTTTTGGTACTGGGGATTGAAATGAGAGATGCTTTATTACTGAGCTACATCCTTAGATCTTTCCATTTTCTGAAACAAAGTCTTGCCAAGTTGCTGAGGTTGGCCTTGAATTTAGGATCCTCTTGGTTCAGCCTCCCAAGTCACTGGGATTGTAGGCCTGTTTCACTGTGCCTGGCTGGAAGCCTCAGGGTTTTCAGCAAAGAAGGGGAAGAATCAGAATTCTGTTTTAAGGTATTTACTCTGGTTGCTGTGTGAAGAGAAAGTCACCTTCCAGGAGAAGAGGTAGAGACAGCATGGTCTGGGGTGACAGTGGTAGATTTATTATTATGTTCTGAGATTGTCTTTGAGTCAGTTTGTGAGGCTGGTGGTGGATGGCCCTTGTACCCTTGGTAAGTGCTGCAAGTGTGAGTTGTGTACATTAGAACTCCAGGCACCAGTCTCTCCAGGACACTTTCAGCCCTTTTGATTTTTAGCCTTCTTTGTGTGTGAGAATCCTGGTCTCTGATCTCCTAATGGATTCAGGGAACCCCTTAGCTCAGTCTCTACACCTCTCTAGCTGTATCCCCTGAAATCAGTCTGTGTCCCATGCCACCCCTAACCAAGTCTTTCCTCATAGGCCTCCGTGAATGGTAGAGGCTATATACCCACATATTTCAGAATCTGGGTGGAGGTGCCACCTATGTTTCTTTTGCTTCCCCTTCTGGAGACCCTTGGTCCCTTTTTGGGCTTGACCTCATTGTCCTTTGCAGAAGTGAGACACCTCAGCTGTTTACTGTATTGCCAGAGAAGAGAACAGCCACCGTTGGGGGAGCCATGATGGGATCAACTCATATTTATGACATGTCCACGGTGAGCACTTGAAGGACACTGCTTTTGGGGCTGGGGAAGAGGCTGGAGTTGGGGCCCCTGAGACTCTCTTTGGAGATGATAATGCCCTGGTCTCTCTTCTAGGTTATGAGTCGGAAGGGCCCTGCCCCTGAACTGCAAGGTGTAGAAGTGGCCCTGGCACCTGAGGAGTTGGAGCTGGACCCCATGGCCATGACCCAGAAGTATGAGGAGCATGTGCGAGAGCAGCAGGCACAAGTGGAAAAGGAAGATTTCAGCGACATGGTAGCTGAACATGCTGCCAAACAGAAGGTGGGAATTCCTAGGGGGTGGGAGCTAGGGAGCAGGGTCTGCCTTTTCCTGTGGAGTTGTGCCCTCTAGTGGTGAGAGTGAAGGCACACTTGGTGCCTGCTGCCTGACTTCCTTGTCTCCAGTTGGTTGTCTCCTTTAAGGACCATGACACTGGGGCACAGGGAAGGAAAGGATCTGAGAGGGAGGATCATCCAGGTCTGAGAGGGAGGTTTTTCACACAACTTCTACGTCTGTCAGCCTGCCCACCCCCAACCCCTTAGGGCATTGGGGTAGTTTAACCTGTTATAACCATTTTTTTTTCTTCTTCTCCTATAGCAAAAGAAGCGAAAAGCTCAGCCCCAGGACAGCCGTGGGGGCAGCAAGAAGTACAAGGAGTTCAAATTTTAGGTCTCCCTCACAGTCAGACTTCTTTTAGGCTCTTTGGATGCCTGGGCTTCATACATGGGTCCCTAAGAACCAGTTCCCCTACAATCATTTCATGTACTTATTTTAGACCTGTTTTGTAAATAAAGCTGTTTCCCAAGGAAAGAGATGGCTGTGTAACACTCCTGATCCTCCCTCATTTTCTTTTAGCCCCTTTTGCAAAAGGACTAAAATAATGACTTTCTCCAATCACTGGGCTGCCACAGAGACCAGGCAAATGTTGCAGTGCAGAGGTGGTAAAGCTAAACCTGTACTGAAACTGTGGATGTTTTACCACCTGTACCACACCCGCCTCAGTAGGGAGGCTCTGGGGGAAGCACTCTCTAGGTCTGGTTTGACCTTACTACTTTGCCCTTGGGGAGTAAAAATAGGCAGCCTAGAGCACTGGCTGGGCTGGGGAAGTAACAGTGGGCTTGGGAAGCAGGCCAGGCCTTCCTAATTGACCTTGTGAAGGAAAGTCCAAGTCCTTCCCTAAAAGAGAACATAGCTCAAAATCTAAATTGTCCTGAGTCCCTGGGAGCCCCTGGGTTCATCTGACACTACTGCTAGGGGATTGGGAGTGTGGGGAGGGAGCCTGCACTGTCAAGGTCTCCTTTCCTGAGAAATCTTCCTGGATCACCCCTGGATCAAAAGGATTTGCTGAGCCCTGAGGAGAGCTCCAGTTCATCTTGGCACTACTGGTGTCTGTGGAAATGCACGGGAGGTGCCAGAATACTGGTCTTCAAGATGGTTTCTGGGAGGTCCCACCAAGGACAGGGTCATTGAGCTACTGAGCTAGACCTGGAACAGAATTTGAGACATCTGAGGACACACTGAGGCACTCTGAGGCTTTGTAATGAAGGCTTCTGGGAGGGAAGGGAGCTGTAGAGAAAGGAGCAGTAGGGTTGGCGGCAGACTTGGGCCAGCCCAGGGCTGAGCTGGAGAACTCGCCCCCCCCCCCCGCCCCCCCAAGGCCTTTTGGACTCCAGGTCTCAGCCTTTGCCTACTACCTCGGGGCGGAAACTATCAGCTCTTGGGCGCCTGAGGTGCTGCCTGTTTCCACTGACAGCTCCCTTTGGCGGTCTGGCCGAAAAAGCCCCAAGGCCATAAAGCAGGGATGCGGGCGGTGGGCGAGCTGCTTCCGTGCCACGCGCGACCTGTGGTCGCGGCAGGCTTGGCTGTGCTCTCTGCAGACCCCGAGGCCAGGCGCGCTTCAGCAGTAGCCCCCTCCAGGCTGGGACCGCGCCCCGGAAAAGCGGGATTTCCGCCGGCGGGGCTGCGGCCGCGGTCAACGCGGGGGCGTCGAGCGCAGGCCCAGCGCGCGCCATCGCCGCCCCTTGGGGAGGGAGTCGAGGTGGGCGCGTGCCCAGAGCCCGCCGGGCGCGAGCGTGCGCCCGGGCCCCGCCCCTCGGCGCTGGGTGGGGCTGCGAGCCGGGGCTCCCCGCCCCCTTCCCGGACACGCCCACCCAGTGTCTCGGCCGCGCGGGCCGCAACAGGCAGCGGCGGGCAAGCGCGAGGACCGCGCGCCGCGAGGTCCCGCGCGTGCGTGCAGACTCGCTGGCGGCCGCGCTCGGCCGCGCGGGCTGAGGAGTCGCGCCGAGCCCCTGCCGCCGCCGCCGCGGCCGCCGCGGGGGAAGCCTGGGAGCCGCTCGGCGTCGCCTCGGTTCGCGTGAGCCCCGCGCCCCTCGACCCCCAGCCGGGCCATGGCTGAACGCGGAGGGGCCGGCGGTGGTGCCGGAGCCGCTGGGGGCAGCGGCGGCCAGAGGGGCGCTGGGGTCGCCCAGTCCCCGCAGCAGCAGCCACCGCCGCCGCAGCAGCCGCCGCAGCAGCCGACGCCCCCCAAGCTGGCCCAGGCCACCTCGTCGTCCTCGTCCACCTCGGCGGCGGCTGCCTCCTCCTCGTCCTCGTCCACCTCCACCTCCATGGCCGTCGCGGTGGCCTCTGGCTCCGCGCCTCCCGGCGGCCCGGGGCCAGGCCGCACCCCCGCCCCGGTGCAAATGAACCTGTACGCCACCTGGGAGGTGGACCGGAGCTCGTCCAGCTGCGTTCCCAGGTGAGCGGCGAGCGGGTGGGACCTGGCGCCTGGGGCCGCGGGGGCCGCGCCCGCCGGGCTGAGCTGTGACAGGCCCCCGCCGCCCCATCCCACGGTCGCGTCGCCCGGCCCGGGCGTTCCCCCCAACTCGTCCCCCACTCCCAGCCTGTCCCGCGGCCGGGCCTGGCTCCAGCCTGGCCTCCCAGGACTCTGCCGCGGGGACCCGCCCTCTCCCGGCAGCCCCACCTTCTGCTAGTGCCGGGACCACCCTCTTCCCCTCTTGAGCTAGCGGGCCTTCTGGACCCAGCCCAGGGCCTTCCCTCGCTGAGTCTGCCGGAACCCGGCCTTTCCACCGTCAGTTTCCCCGAGTAAGTCACTCTTCCTGCCTCACCGGCGCTCCTGGGCTGTACATATGTTGCACAGATGTGGTGGAGATGGCTTTTGATGTTCTTATTTCCCAATATACTCAGCATGTGCCAAACTTGGTTGTCACCTCTTCCAGGTAAAACCCATATAGTAACCCTTGGGGTTTCTGAGAAGTCTTTAGTACACAGGTTCACCGGCCTTCACATTACACATCTTCCCTGCCAGGTTTCTGTGCTATTAGTTTGTGTCTCCAGGTGTGTTTTTCATCCCTCCTACCCACTAGAAACCGGTCACAGAATCTTCCAACCCTGTAGGGCTCCATAAAATGACTGTCTGGTTACTAAATTCAGTCCATTCCTTTCTCTGTTGGAACCATCTGGGAGTTTCCTTCTATCAGCAAAATATGCCTGGATTTGGGAATATTTTCTGTTTTTGTATTGGCAAGCCAGTCTTTCTCCAGTTCTTTGGGGACAGTGTACCAAGTCTTAAAGCTTACCTTGTGAGTAGACAGCCTGTGGAGCTGGTTTCACCCAGCAAGCCCAGAGAAGTGCCTGGAGGTGTCCTTTTTAAGGCACCTCTAAACTTGAGTTGATTCTGTTGGGCTCTCTTCTTACTCTTTAGCCCAGCGTTGGGCAGATGCATGTGTAAGAGAGAGGGAGCGTTATGGGGTTCCACCCTCAACTCTGTTTAATATTTTCCTTTCTTTTCTTTTTTCTTTCTCTTTTTTTTTGGTACCAGGGATGGAACCCAGGGACGCTGAACCACTGAATCACATCCCCAGCCCTTTTTATTTTATATTTTGAGACAGGGTCTCGCTGAGTTGCTTAGGGCCTCACTAAGTTGCTGAGGCTAGCTTTGAACTTGCAAACCTCCTGCCTCAGCCTCCAGAGCAGCTGGGATTACAGACATGTGCCACCGTGCCTAGCTAATATTTTTTATTTTTAAAATCACTTTATTTTGAGTATTATCATACACTCATGCACACATAAATATAGGATGTGAAAAACAATCTCAGGCTAAGAAATAGAGCATTGTCCCTTCTGTTGAAGCCCACAGGGTGCTCCTGAACCATATCCTCACCTTTTCCCTTCCAAGGTAAGCACTCTTCTGAATTGTGTTTATCATTTATCTTGTCTTCCATTTGATTATAGTTTTATTACATATTTGCATCTCTAAACAATATATTCTGAATGGTTTTGAAGTTTGTAGAAATGCTGTTATACTGTATATATTCTGTGCCTTAGTTTTTCTTTTCACTCAGGCTTGTGAGAATCATGAATGTTGTATGATAGCTCTAGTTTTAAATATTTTCATTAATGGATTGTATAATGTGTGAGTGAATATATCATAATTCTCCCAGTGAACATTTAGGTTGTGTCCTATTTGTAAGCATGAGCAATGATGCATAAATATTTTTGTCCAAGACTTCTCGTGTTCCCGTGCAGGTTTCTTTAGGACGTATTTATACAGAGGGTAGAGTTGCTGGTCATGTGGCATAGATCGGAACTCTAGATAATGCCAGGCTGTCCCACTTGCCCCTCTACTCTTCATGCCCTTTGTGTTCAGCACTGATTTACACTTTCTTTTTTCTCTGTCCTTCCTTTTGGGAAATAAGTTTAATTTGCTTTGACCAGAGCCCTAGCATAACACCATACTCAAACGAGAGCTTAGCCTGGGATGATGTGCCTGTCGGTGTTGAGCAGGCCTCTTTCTCTGTCTACATTGTGCAAGTATGCAAATTCACCTCTTTAAACATAAAAGCTCTGTGCCCCTTTCTGCAAAGGCCCACTATCATTCAGCCGTGCTTACCCACTCTTCCTTCACATTCATCACTGTGGTTGTTGACATTTGGACAGCTGCCTCCTCTAGCTTGTGAGGGTGAAAAGGCTGACTGACTGGGAACTGCCACAGAGGAGGACAAATAAATTTAGTTATTACTGTTGATTCTTGGTCTGACTCTAGATTTCTTAGCCACTAAATAGTCCATGTTAATAATTCTCTAACCTAAGAAACAGGCAGGCATCCTGATGTGATGGGCAGCGATTAACGCCAGCTTGTTGTGAGAGGCTTAAGATGGCTTGTTTTCCCATGCAGCGTGCGTGCATGTGTCATGTTTACTGACCAGTCCTTGAACCTGTCCACTGTCCTGCACTGACTTTGTTTCTGGGCAATGACTCTTGCGCCTCCGAGCTCCTGGGAGCATGCTGCAGCTCTGTCTTCAGGATGGAAAACAATACTGTATAGGTAGAAAAATGGCCTGCCATTGGCCCTTCTGAGGATTGAGGTCTCCTGGGTGTACTTGTTCATGTTGTTTAGAATATATTGGCAATGTGCAGCTCTGTGTAGAGAGTAGGACTAACATTCTTGTTTTGTGTAACTCCATGGAGATACAGATGTATGAGTTATATCCACTTAGGAAATGTGAATCTGAGGTTTGATATGCATCAGAACATGAGAGTCAGTTTCTACCTGGTGCAGAGGAGAGGGGTTGAGCAGTCAAGTGTTAAGAAGGTCATGCTTCTTTTCTTGATGCCTGTGGAGAGTGTAATTTGCTTTTGAAAAAAAGTTTCCTTTATTAGCTATTTAAATAAAGATGCACATTGTAGGGGCTGGGGCTGTAGCTCAGTGGTAGAGTGCTTGTCTAGCACATGTGAGTTACTGGGTTTGATCCTTAGCACCACATAAAAATAAATAAATAAAATAAAGGTATTGTGTTTATCTACAACTAAAAAAAAGAGCATTGTAATTGTTTTTCAGGTATGTGTTTGCTCTTTTCTAACATCTACTAAATTCTCTCAGAATACATAGATTTTTAACATGTATGAGCTGTAGGCACTTAGGAAATGTTGTGATTTTAACTTTTTATAGATGAAAAGCATACTTAACAATTGGCTTTAAAAAATGACTTAGTCAAGAAGATGTAGCGATGCATGCTTGTAATCCTAGCTGCTGGGTAGGCTGAGGTAGGAGGGTTGCAAGTTTGAGGCCAGCCTTAACAACTTGGTGAGACTCTGTCTCAAAATAAAAAAATAAAAATAGTCGAGCATGTGGCTCAGTGGTTAAGTGCCCCTGGGTTAAATCCTCAGTACCAAAATAAACAAACAAACAAAAAGGGCTGAGGTTGTACCTCAGTGGTAAAGAGTGACCCTGGGTTCAATCCCCAGTACAAAAAAAAAAAAATTAATTACTCCATGCATTTAATTTCTATTTTTACAAGAAATTTTTTTTTGAGGGGGGTGTACTGGGGACTGAACTCAGGGGCATTTGGCCACTGAACCACATCCCAAGCCCTATTTTGTATTTTGTTTAGAGACAGGATCTCACTGAGTTGCTTATTAGTGCCTTGCCTTTGCTGAGGCTGGCTTTGAATTTGCGATCCTCCTTCCTCAGCCTCCCAGGGGGCTGGGATTACAGGAGTGCGCCACCGTGCCCAGCCAGAAAATTTTTAAACAAGATTAACACGTGCCCATGATTAGAAATTCAAGCAGTATAGAAAGATGGCAAGTGTGGAGGGTGAGCCTCCTCCCTGTTCTCATTCCCTAGAGGTAATCCCTATGAAATACAGTTGCTTTTAAGACTTAATTACAAGAAGGCAACTCTGCTATGAAATTCATAGTGTCAGGAGCTGGCATTGTTTCCCACCATGCTAAGTCACTTTCTGCTATGGAGACCTGAAAGCATGCTGCCCAAAGGGTTTTAGGGTCTCATTATTGATTCCTTCTCTTCAGTTTTTGTGTGGTGGAATTCCCCCTGGTGTTATTTTCTTTCTTTGATTTGCCGTAGGGAGGTGAGGCACAAAAATTGTTAAATTTTACAAGAGTACAATATTTCCTCTGTGGCATAAAAGTGATTGTTAGGAGACAACCTGTGCTCTGCCATGTCACTCAAACCAGAGTAACTTTGTCTTTCAGTACGAAGCACATTTGCATATCCTTATCTTCATGTGTGCTTAGGGAAGGAGTTGAGTAGTTATCAGCCACATTGCTCCTCAGACCACATTTAAAAAAAAATGAGTACTGAGGTTAATTCTTATTGGACAAAAGTGTTAGAGCCAAAGGAGGTGGCTACCACAGCTGAGTTGGCATGCCTGGCTTGCAACAGAAGTGTTTTTGGCATGAAAACACTTGGGGTCAGTTGCTCCTGTAACCACAGAAGCACTAGGCCAGGAGAGACCTGTTACTGTTTGACTGTACACCAGGACAAGGTCTCCCATGCTTTAGTCTTGTTAGTCATTGATCAGGAATACTTTTACTTTCCACCCACCCTAAGGTGTGTGAAGTAAATATAAAATAGAACTTACAGAGCCACAAGAGCGAGCGTTACTTAAATGATAGATATAAAGTAAATGTAATTGATCAAATATGAGAGAGCTGGTGACTTGTCTGTTATTTCCCTAGCATTAAAAGTCTTAAAAGCATGTTTGTACCCTAGGAGATTTGAATTTCACGTTGTGAAGTGTCGTAATAGAATATCCTCCCTATCAGGGTAATATTATCCATCGTCCCTGTGGAACCTCAGATTCCTTAAGTCAGAAAGAGAATGACTTTCAGAGTTGGTTTTACATGTATTGATTTACAGATCTTTGGGACACATTAGTGGTTATGTGATTTCTGTTTAAACTAGTTTTCCAGTTTCTTTTTAATTTAATTTTTTTCTTTTTTTAAAAAAATATTTTTAGTTGTAGATGGACACAATGGCTTTATTTAATTAATTAATTTATTTTATGTGGTGCTGAGAATCGAATCCAGCGCCTCATGCATGCTAGGCAAGCACTCTACCACTGAACCACAACCTCAGCCCTATTTTATTTTTTTCTGAGTACTGGGGATTGAACTCAGGGCACTTGACCACTGAGCCACATCCTCAGCCCTATTTTGTATTTAAAGACAGGGTCTCACTGAGTTGCTTAGCGTCTCGTCCTTGCTGAGACTGCTTTTGAACTCCTGATCCTCCTGCTTCTGCCTCCTGAGCCGCTGGGATAATAGGTGTGCGTAGTTTTCCAGATTCTTAGCCAACCAGCGAGTTGTGGCTGTCCTTGTCAGCACTTGCTGGAGGGAGGTGCAAGTCAGAAGGCTTGGGCTGTCTCTTTAATTATTTATTTTTTTGGTACTGGAGATTGAACTCAGGGGTACTCAACCACTGAGCCACATCCCCAGCCCTCGTTTGTGTTTTTTATATAGAAACAGGGTCTCACTGAGTTGCTTAGCGCTTCGCTGTTGCTGAGGCTGTCTTTGAATTCCCGATTCTCCTGTCTCAGCCTCCCAAAGTGCTGGGATTATAGGCGTGCACCACCGGGCACGCCCGGCTTGGGCTGTGTCTCTTAACTCCCTCACCTTGGGAGGCTAGTCCTGCACTGGCCAAGACTTGAAGGTGTTGATGCAGACTGAGGCAAGTCTCATGGGTCCTTGGCCTGGTGGTAACAGTGTCATCATGCTCTGGAAGCTCTTTGGGGACCTAGGGTAGCTGTGGGAATGATTTTCAAGTGTCAGTCTTTTCCCACTTAGAGTTTGGAGTGAGATTGAGGGATCTTGAGAAAAGGCAGATTTTGAAGTTGGCCTCAGAACTTCTTTTACATGGCCCTGAGCACGGTGGTTGGGTTCCACATTGCCAAGCACCAATAGGATCCTTCCTTCTCTAGGTCACAACCTAAGAGTAACCAGTACAGTGAGAAGGACTTAGAGAACTCAGAGGTATGTGGCAGTACCCACTTTAGAGTACTTCCCTCTTACATTCAGGGGGTGATTGCTTAGAAAGGCAGCTCATAGCTAGGCGTGGTGGCACATGCTTGTAATCCCAGCAACTTGGGAGGCGGAGGCAGGAGGATCGCAAGTTCGAGCCTCAGCAATTTAGCATAGCCCTCAGCAACTTAGCAAGACCCTGTCTCAGAATAAAAAATAAAAAGGACTGGGGATGAAAGCTGGCTTATAGTCAGTGCTTCCCATAGGGACAAACCTGTATCTGGCCTCTTTACTTTGGGAAGCAGTGGAGAAGGCAAATAAATGATAATACATTGTTGCTTAGCTTATATAACTTCTAGAAAATAGTCTTAAAGCATTCTATCAGGCATTCAATCATGTCTTAGGATCGTGACTTACTTTATTTTTTAAAGCTGTGCTGTCCAGTGTAGTAGCCATTAA
The DNA here is from genome assembly GCA_028644305.1 of Xerus rutilus. Classification (NCBI taxonomy): domain Eukaryota; kingdom Metazoa; phylum Chordata; class Mammalia; order Rodentia; family Sciuridae; genus Xerus; species Xerus rutilus. Next base: position 6,337,211 of record CM053399.1, on the reverse strand, counting down.
CCACAGGTGGCTACTTAAATTGAAATTCACTTTCCCAATTGTACTGGCCCCTTTTGTGTCACCTGGGTAATGTGTGGCTAATGGCTTCCATATTGAACAGGGCAGATATAGAACATGTTAGCACCATGCAAAGTCCTGTTAGATAATACTTAGAAGAAAAAGCTGCCTAAGTATTTCTCGTATTAATATTTATGGCTTCTTGAAAATATTTGCAAAGTGTTTATCTAACAAGGAATTAATATCCAGAATATACCAGGAACTCAAAAAGTCCAACAGCAGAAAAACAATCAGACTAAAAAGAGGGCAAATGATCTGAATAGATACTTCTCAAAAGAAGACACACAGATGGCCAATAAGTATATGAAAAATGTTCAAATCACTAATCATCAGAGAAACGCAGATCAAAACCATGAAATTTCCTCTCATCCCAGTTAGAATGGCTAGTGTAAAAAAGACAGAAAATAACAAATGCTGGCAAGGATGCACAGAAAGGGGAACTCTCATATGCTGTTGGTGGGAATATAAATTAGTATAGCCATTATGGAAAATAGCCATCTCAGAAAACCAGAAGGAAAACTACCATATGACCTAGCAATTCCATTACTGAGTACATATCCAAAGAAAAGGAAGTTATTATGTGTGAGAGACATCTGTGCTTCCATGTTTATTGCAGTACTATTTATAGTAGCCAAGATATAGAATAAACCTAGGTGTCCATAGGTGGGTGAATGGTTAAAGTGTGGTATGTATATACAATGGAATATTATTTAGCCATAAAGAAGAATGGGATCTATAACAACGTGGATGGAACTGGAGGACATAATATTAAGAAAAATTAGTTGGACACAGAAAAACAAATACTACATATTCTCACTTATATGTGGGAGCCAAAAAAGTCAATCTCTTAGAAGCAGAGAGTAGAATAATGGTTTCCAGAGACTGGGAGGGTGGAACTGGGAGAGAGATGTAGGGAGGATGGCTAGTGGATATAGGGTACAATTAGTAAGAGTGATGACTTTTGGCGGGTGGGGGGGGTACTGGGGATTGAACCTAGGGGCACTTAACTACTGACCCACATGCCCAGCCCCCTTTTTTATTTTGGTACCGGGGATTGAACTTAGGGGTACTCAACCACTGAGCCACATCCCCAGCCCTATTTTGTGTTTTATGTAGAGACAGGGTCTCACTGAGTTGTTTAGCACCTCGCCATTGCTGAGGCTGGCTTTGAACTCGCGATTCTCCTGTCTCAGTCTCCCAAAGTGCTGGGATTATAGGCGTGCACCACTTCGCCTGGCTCCAGCCCTTTTTATTTTTAATTTTGAAACAGGGTCTTGCTTAGTTGTTTAGGGGCTGTTCCTTGAACTTGGGATCCTTCTGCCTCAGCCTCCCAAATCACTGGGATTACAGATGCAGGGCATCACGCCTAGCAAGAGTGATAACTTTTAATGTTCTGTAGCACAGTAGGGTAACTATGGTTGACAACAATTAAGTGTATATTTAAAAAGAGCTAGAAGAGAGGATTTTGAACATTCCCAACACAAGGAAATGAAGGTGTTGAATGTACCAAATATCCTGATCATTATATATTGTATTCATGTATTGAAATATCACCCCATAAATATGTACAATTGTTATGTGTCAGTTTAAATTTAAAAAAAATTAAAAAAAAGAATTAAGAATCCTATGTGACTTGACTGGGAAAAAACTCTGTGAAGCTTGTATCTGGTCTCCTCTGAACTTTGTCCCAGGAGCTTTTTCCCCTTAGCAATTTAGCTTTGTATTCTTGTGCTCTGATCTTAGCTAGGAATATCTGTTTAAAAATATAGGCTGAGGATATAGCTCAGTGGCAGAGCATTCGCCTAGCATGCATGAGGCTCTGGGTCTCATTCCTAACACCACCAAAAACAAAACAAAACAAAACAAACGGATATATATATATATATATTTTTTCTTTTTTAATTAAGTGGAATACTTCTGTCCTCTTCCCAATATCCCTTTTCTTTGCTATTTTGAAGGCCCCTGAGATTTGTTAGTGTTTTCTCCTTGGACATCACTTTCTGGTTTGCTCTACTTCTTCCTGTCTATCTTTGCTTCCAGATGCCTCCCTGCCATTTGTATCCCACAGCTTTAGGTCTTAGTCAATATCTATTAAAAACTGACTGGAAGTATTGATTTCAAATGGTTTCATTTAGTTTGATTCTATTCTGTTCTATGTTTTGAGGTGCTAGGGATTGAACCCTGATTTCTCTATCACTGAGCTATATCCTCAGCCCTTTTTAAAATTTTTAAATTAATTTTTTTTTAAATTTTTTATTTTGAGACAAGGCCTTGCCAAGTTGTCCAGGCTGGCCTTAAACTTGCAATCCTCCTGCCTCAGCCTCCTGAATCACTGGAATTACAGGTGGGCACCCCTGCATCCAGCTTCAATATGGTATCTATCTATCTATCTATCTATCTATCTATCTATCTATCTATTTATTTTTTGTGGTGCTGGGGATTGAACCCAGGGCTTTGTGCATGCAAGGCAAGCACTCTACCAACTGAGCTATATTCCCAGCCCTCAACATGTTTTTTTTTTTTTTTTTTTTTGCTACTGAGGATTGAACTCAGGGGTACTCGACCACTGAGCCACATCTTCAGCTCTATTTTGTGTTTTATGTAGAGACAGGTCTCACTGAGTTGCTTAGCGCCTTGCTGTTGCTGAGGCTGGCTTTGAACTCACGATTCTCCTCTCTCAGCCTCCCACAGTGCTGGGATTATAGGCATGAGGCACCACACCCGGCTTCAACATGGTTTTTAGATGGTGGAATTGTGCGTGATTTTAATTTTTGGCCTTAGTATTTTGGTGATTTCTAAAAGTTCTATAGTAAACATGTATTACAGAGAAGGTAAGTAAATATTTTAAAAATACATATTAACTCTGTGAATACTTTGTACTAAACACTACCAAACTGTACACTTAAGAAGCATGAGCTTCATGAATTTTGTATCACATTAAAGCTGTTAAAAAAAAAGAGGGGAGGGCTGGGGTTGTAGCTCAGTGATAGAGCACTTGCCTCGCATGTGTGAGGCACTGGGTTCATTCCTCAGCACCACATAAAAATAAAGTTATTGTGTTCATCTACAACTAGAAAAACAGAAAAAAACCCAAAGGGCTAGGTGCAGTGATGCACACCTGTAATCTTAGAGGCTCTGGAGACTGAGGCAGAGGATCGTGAATTCAAAGCCAACCTCAGCAACTTAGTGAGGTCCTGTCATCAAGCAACTCAGTGAGACCCTGTCTCTAAATAAAATATAAAAAAGGACTGGGGATGTGATTCAGTGTTTAAGCAAACTGGGTGCAATCCCTGGTACCAAAAAAGAAACAGAGAGAGAGGGAGAGAGAGGGAGAGGGAGGAAGGAAGGAAGGGAGGGAGGGAGGGAGGGGGGGGGAGGGGGGGAGAGAGAGAGAGAGAGAAAAAGAGAGAAGTATGATGGGCTGAGGTAATGTCCCCCCCCCCCCATTTTTACCTTCCTTTCTTGGTTCTAGAAGAGCTTGTTCGTGTATATTGATGACAAAATAGCAGATGGAGAATGCTCTAGAACATTACTTACCTTCCTTGCATTGGGAAGATGAAGAATAGGTGCATGAGTTTCTGTTGAAGGCAGACTGATTTATTTAATACTTGTACAATTCTTTTTCTTTTTCTTTTTTTTATTTTTTAATTTTTATTTATTTTTTGGTACTGGAGATTGAACTCAGGGGCACTCGACCACTGAGCCACATCCCCAGCCCTATTTTGTGTTTTATGTAGAGACAGGGTCTGAGTTGCTTAGTGCCTTGCTGTGGCTGAGGCTGGCTTTGAACTCGCGATTCTCCTGTCTCAGCCTCCCTAAGTGCTGGGATTACAGGCTTGCGCCACCGCGCCCGGCTTGTGCAATTCTTTTTAGATGGTGAAGTATTTAAGATACAACAGAGGTTAGAATATTTGAGTTTAGTTCTAGCTTCACCAATTTTTCTCAACTTTGAATATCCTACCTCTTGTTGCTCTAAGTAATGATTTTTGTCAACTTCAGATAAACCTGGGTTTCATTTGGCCTGTAAGCATTTTCAGTTTTAGTTCTGTAAACAGAACTTCACCAGATAATGCCACAGGTTATTTTGGCCAATATATTTTTTAGATTGCATTTCAGAAATTGCACTGTAGGTAATTACTCGGTGCTGTACTTGGTGACCCAGTTCGGTTATGGGAGACATGAAAGTGGTGATGATGAAACCTGCTTCCTTTGAGGTACTACCTGTTCCTCTCTGTGTGTGCAGCACAGCTCCTCCATGACAGTTCACCTCTCAGGACCTTCCTATGAGCAGGATTCCTCCAGATGGCGTCTTGGGCTAAACAGGCACATGTACCATTTCTGAGGAGTTTTAGAATGGTCATTGTGCTTAGATATGGGAGGGTATATTTTCTTTACAGTTATTTTCCAAAACAGTGTGTGTCTGTCTTTGAATGTCTTTTGTTCCTCTTTTTATAGTTGGGATAGCCTTCCATTCTTTGTAAATAAAAATCTAGGACACACCAAAGGCTTAGGATATCACTCATCACTTATTTGATCCCTCCCCACTAACCTTTTCCTGTATCTTACTTAAAAACACTGAAAAGCTTCAGGCTTTGGGGAGCAGCTTTCCCTCCTGTTTGCTGATTCCTCTCAACACATTGCACTCCAATGCTGGTTCTGCCACTCTGCCACTCTGGTCTTTCCCAGAAGGTAACCACTAGTGCAGTTTAGAGTGATGGAGTTTTTGTTTTTGTTTTGTTGTTTTGCAGTGCTGGGGATTGAACTCAGGGCTTCACACATGCTCAGAATGATACTTATTTATTTTTTTTTTTGGTACCGGGGATTGAACTCAGGGGCACTCGACCACTGAGCCACATCCCCAGCCCTATTTTGTGTTTTATGTAGAGACAGGGTCTCACTGAGTTGTTTAGTGCCTCGCCATTGCTGAGGCTGGCTTTGAACTCGCGATTCTCCTGTCTCAGCCTCCCTAAGTGCTGGGATTACAAGCGTGAGCCACCGCGCCCGGCTTCAGAATGATATTTTTAAAAAGAAAATCAAATCATGTCATTCCCCTCTCCATAATCTTCAGTTTACTCATTGAGCAGATGCTAACAGACCAGCTGGCATGTGCCACAAACAAAATCCTTGATGTCATGGAGTTTATGTTCTAGTGGGCAAAAATAAGAGATGCTATCAAATAGCATCTGTCACACTTAAGAGTAAATCCCCTTTTCATGTCTTAGGAGACACTTAGTGATGTGGCCCCTTCCTCTGACTCTAACCTTACTTTCTGTTGTTGTCTGTTGCTTATATGGGTCTTGGTGAGCTGGGCCTGGGCATGGTCACTCCTTCCTTAGGGCTTTTGTCCCTCCCATGCTCTCTACCTGTTACTCTTTTCTTTTTTTTTTTTTTTTTAATTTTTATTTATTTATTTTTATGTTGTACTGAGGATTGAACCCAGTGCCTCACACATGCAAGGCAAGTGCTCTACCACTGAGCTACAATCCCAGCCCTCTACCTGTTATTCTTAATTCCCTGGATGGTGGCCCTGATGCATTCAGGTCTCAGCTGACCTGCCATCTTGAAAGGCGGGCCTCACCTGCCGAGTCCACTCAGACTTGGTGAAGCCTTTTCACAACAACTTACTGTTAGCTGAAACAATTCCATTCATTTATTTAGTCACTATATAGGTGCTCAGTAGATACATGTGTTAAGTTAATGGCACTGATTTTCCTGTAGTACCTGTTCATTTGCAACATTTGTTGAATGGATATCTATTATAAACAATTCATTCAACAAATATTTACTGAGTATTTCTGAGTAGCAAATGATCAAGGTGCTGAGGAGAGGGCAGCAAACAAGTTGGCAAAGTTCATTCCCTCTTGGAGTGTACATCCCAGTTCAGAGACAGATGATAAGCCACTGATCAATCAGACTTACAGTAAGTGTTGGGCAGTGAGTGAAATAGAATGTGAGATAGACAGGGAGTTGGGGGAGTCAGGGGAGGCTGTTGAGGAGGGATGGCTACGGAAGGCCTCTGCTGCGGTGGTGTTTGAGCTCACACTGAAGTGAGGGGAATCTGATGAACTGAGCATGTTTTGTATGCCACAGTGGCCATCAGAGGCAGGTGCTCACATCTCTTTTCTCAGAAGGGAAACCAAGGCCCAGTGACGGGAAGGCATTTTTTTGTAAGGTGACACAGTTTAGAGGCGGGCAGAGCTGGAATTTGTCTCGAGGCTCATGGTTATCTGACATCAGAGCTGTTTCTCTGCTTAAACTTGGTACCCCAAGTCCTGTCTGGTTCTCATAGTTGACGGATAATATTGACTGCCTTATCCATTGTCAGTTAGAAGTACAGGCAGTGGGAGGGTTAATGGCACAGAGGTTGTGAATATGAGTTCTAGAGCCATTTAGCCTGGATTTGAATCCCAACTCTACTGTTTATTATTTGAATGGCCTTGGGCAAGTTATTTAATCTCTAATGCTTAGATTTTCTCATCTGTAAAATGGGCATAACAGTTGTTCCTATCTCATGGAATTATCATAAGTCAAATTAATACATGTATTAATTGTGTGTGTGGCACATAGAAAACACTTAATAAATGATGTACTTTTGCAATTCCAGTTACTCAGGAGGTTGAAGCAGGAGGATCACAACTTTGAAGCCAGCCTGGGCAATGTAGTAAAACCCTGTCTCAAGATAAAAAATAAAAAGGGCTGGTTATGTAGCTCAGTGGTAAAGCCTCCCTGGGTTCAATCCCTAGTGCTGCCCCCCCCCCAAAGCAATTAATATTAGCTATTGCTATCTTTCTTGCCTGTGTAATCTCTCTGTTCCCCCCCTCTTCAAGAAAACCAAAAAACCCTGCTATCTTTCTAGAATCAGGGTGACATTCTGATGTCCTCAGTGGGATGATCACAAGATCTTGGGTTCACCTTAGGCACAAATACTGCCAAGCCCCAAGTTTATTAGACTAGAAAGTCAAAGCTACATATTTTGGTCTGAAGCAGTGGCTAGGTCTGGATCCTGTTTCTACATCCTGCCCACTTATGTGAACGGAAGAAATGGAGCAGGCCCCGCCTACAAACCACAACTTTGTTTTGAGACAGCTTGACTTGACAGCTTCCTTATTCTACCTACCTCTGACTTCTTTAGCTCTGGTTTGGCAGCCAGAAGAGCAACTAAAACTAGTTTATGTTTCGCTATTTATTGACAATAAAACTAGAGTAACTGCTAGGAAAAATGAGGATTTAAGTGGAGTCTTTTTCTCTTATCTCATTGAGTTTTCCTTTTTATGTCTTAAACTATAGAAAAACTATTTTTCTCTTACACAAGAAACTTGATAATACTTTTGTGGCCTCTCTTGAAACATTGGATCTTTGCATGAATATTAATTTGCCTCTTTAATGATATCAAGAGTTTATTTTTCAATTTTAGTTGAAAATCTACAAACATTTTCTTGTTGCTCGTTCTTTCTTAAGCATATATAACATACAAGCTGTACGTGGTGACACATGCTTGTAATCCCAGCAATTTGGGAGACTGAGGCAGGGGGATCACAAGTGGAGGCCAGCCCCAGCCACTTAGTGAGGTCCTGTCTCAAAATTAAAAACTGAACAAACAAATACATAAAACACAGATTACTCTTTCCCTGAGTCTCAGTCATAATGATGAACAGGATACTCCTGGTGGACATCAGGGTCTAACGAATAGTGTAGACTGGTACATGGAGCATAACTACTTTGAAATGTGTATTTGTTTTTTAGTTTTGTTTATATTTATTGCTAACATGCCCTTTCTCTGTTGTTGCTTTTAATGGGCCGAAGAACCAAACAGTTGAAAATGTTAAGAATGACTGGGTTTTCTGGGGCTAGGGCTGTAGCTCAGTGGCAGAGCACTTGCCTAGCATGTGTGAGGCACTGGGTTCAATCCTTAGCACCACATAAAAAATAAACAAATAAAATAGAGGCATTCTGTCCATCTACAACTACAAAAGAAAAAAAAAGAGAATGACTGGGCTCTGAGTTTGAGGGTAAGACAATTAAGCAGTGTAGCCTGAGAATGGGAGATTCAGAGCTGGTGTTGTAGGGAAAAGGAGCAGGCAGTTTTGCTTACCTTCTGGTTTAGGCTGTGTTCTAGAGAAGTGGGAATATGAATTTGGGGAGGTGTTCATCCTTCTAAACTCTTAGGGAGCCACAACTGGGTGAAAAATGATTTAGAGACACAAGTCCACACACATGTGATGGGCATGCGGGGGCTGGTGGATGGAGCCCTGTGTGCTTGGTGCAGTCAGTTTTGGACCCTGCTGGGCCACTTGCTTTTGGTCCTGCTATTTTAAGGTGAGACTGCCTTTCCCCACCTCAAAGATTTGTTATGAAGAGAAACAGAAGGCAAGTGTAGTGTTTGGGCATCTAAATCCAGGGACAGCTTGGCTACTGTGAGACCAGGAGCGTGGTGGTACAGTGTTTGTCCTCTGGTAGACCTCTGGTGGTCATTTTGTTGTCTTCACAGGTAGGTTTTTGTTTGGTTCTTTCGGCTCATGGACAATGGAATGTGGCAGTGTGATTAAGCCCACAGTTTGATAAAATCACCTGCTCAGACTTAAAGCATGTGGAGAGTGGTCTGCTGCATTCTGTCATCCCTGCCAGGCACTGCTTCTGCTGTGGATGAAAATGAATAAGCAGCTCTGGAAACCAAGGTCCTCTGGGAATATAGAAACTCTTGTGGCTATTAATGGACTTAATTGTATTTCCTCTCTGTCACCAAAATGTGCAATAAATTTGTTTATGCCTATGCCTTTAATGGGGAGAATTGCTCATTAAATGTGTGTAATATCATTATCACTTTGTTTTTATAACTGGTTGTCTCCTCTCTAGCTTTCCTTTAAAAAGAAAACTTATAATAAGGATTAGCTGTAATGTTATTAAACATTGTTCATTAATCCCTTGATTGACTTTTCCCTCCATAAAGAAGGAAAGGATATCTTACCAGGGAGCAGACTTGGGCTGGGAATGGAGATGGTCACCTAAATCCAAGATGAGGCATAATTGGTAGGTTCAGGATTGAGGAAAGTGATATATTTACTTATGCTCCAGAAGGGCCTCATTCTAATGCAGCCTCACTGATAAATGAATGCCATGTCCCAGTGTGGTGGGCCTTCATCTTATTTAAATACGTTTAAGAGAATATTTATAGAGGAATGATCTTAGGATTGTGGCTTTTTTTGTTTTTTTGTCATTTAAGTATTTTTTCCTATTGTAATATATCTGGGGGGAAATGTCAGCAATAATCTCTTTAAAACCATTTTTTCAGAAACGCTTTGACTTTAAAATTTGATTTCTCTTTTGGCTTTACTTTGCCATTTGGATTTCTGTAAGTCTCTGACTCTTCTCTGCTTTCTTCTGCTTGGTTTCCTCATTTAGTCAAAAGGCACTGTGAATATACATTTGGTGCCAGTTACTGGTACATATACTGAGCAGAGAGCAGTGACCAATGTACGAATTCCAGCTCTCACGGTTGCCTCTTAGGGACAGGGTAGGCAGCAGACAGTAAATGAGTGAGTGAGAATGACAGGACTGGTCAGGTGGGAAAAATAAAATGGGAATGTGGATAAATGGGCAGGAGGGGGAGTGTTATAGTTAAACAAGTTGGTCTAGAAAAGCTTTAGAAGGTGATCAAGCCAGGTGAATTTATGGGCAGAGCCTTCCCAGTAGAGGGAACATAAGTACTGGTGGGTTCCAGGAATATCCAGGTGGCCACTGTGGCTGGAACCAAGTGAATGAGGGAAAGAGTAATAGGAGATAGAGTCATGGATGTAAAGGGGACTGGTTTTTGGTTTTGCACTGCTGGGAATTGAACCCAAGGCCTATCTGTGCTAGGCAGGTACACAGATCTTATAGGCCATTTTAGGACTCTGGCTTTGACCTGGAGTGAGATGGAAAAACCATTGGGAGCTTTGAGCCAAAAAAGAGGCATAATGATGACATCCACCTAAAAGAACCACTGGCTTCTGCAGAATCTCTTTAGAGAAGGATGGGGGTGGGCTGGGAGGTGCTGTGATGGTCTGGGTGGAGCTGATAGGGTTTGGACCAGGATCAGGATGGGGGAGATGAAGTAGTCAGTTTCTGGGTATATTGTCAAGTTTAAAAGATTTGCTGGTGGATTGAATTTGAGGTATGACAGAGCACAAGTTTTCAAGGATGATTCCAAAATGTTGTTTAACTTCTTTGTGTCTGTTTTCTGTTTTTCTTCCTTACAGCAATATTGTCATCTCCTTATCTTAGTGATGTTAAGAGAATGAGATCTGTTTTTTTTTTGGTGCTGGGGATCGAACCCAAGACCTTGTACATGCGAGAGGCAAGCACTCTACCAACTGAGCTAAATCTCCGTTTAACAGGGCCTTTCAGGGCTTTTGAGGAGTTTGTTTCTCTTTTTGCCATTTGTAATTAGTTGGAAATAAATTTCCTTGAGAATTTATTGAGTGATGGAATAATCTGCAGGTAAATGCCTGATTTTGTTAAAAATTTAGGTAAATTCTTCATATGCTTTGGGCCAGACGAAGCCTTTGGAGCAGCTGAGACTTGACATCCCTAATTATTCTGCTGTCATATTTACTCTATGTGCTATCTGCTCTGTGATTCTTATTTATTGGATGGTTTTTGAAAAGGTGATCTATTTGTTACCAACCCAGTAAAACTAAAAAGTCAAAACATTGTTGGTCCCCCCCACCCCGCCCCCAAAGAATTGGTTTGCTATAGCAGAACCACTGGCCTGTGTGCAGAATCGCCTTTAGATTGTCTGTGCTCCCTAGGAGCTGCTCTGTAAGGAGAAATCCTGCTGCAGAATGATCTAATTTGTGTAATCTTGAAGGTGGAGCTATTTTTGAAAGAGAACAGAAAAATAATGGAGTCTATGCTTGCGAATGCCAAGCTGGAACTTAGTGATTTAAAAGGAAAAGGACTCCTTTAGATCATGTAATTTGAGCTCCTATCTCCATTCTGTTCTGCTCACCACATCTAGATCAATTTTATGATAGATATACTTAGGTAATTGCTCTTGAAAATGTCAAATGGGTTTTTCTTTCTTTTTTACATTTTAGATAAGTGTATAATTGTACTTGTGATTTGAATGATGTGAGTTGCGTAAAACAACAGTAACCAAGTTCAGAAATGATAATTCTCTTTACAGTTCCTACTGATACACTGATGGTTGTAACTAGTTCTCAACCCTGTCAGATTCTGTGGCTATTCTCTCTCTTGAAATGGAATTCCTAGATAATAAAGTGTACTGACATGTCTACAGTGTAATAATTGTAATACAAAGGAAAAATTGAAGGACATTATTTGTAGCAAAGTATGTATTTCTTTATGTAAATTCTCACATCACAATAAAAACCATAGCCGTTAGGTGCTTGCAGATACAAATAGCTTTACCTTTGTGAACATGACACCTATAAATAGACATTGACACAGGTGTATTGCATTGTTGACTCAGATGATATGTCAGTGCCATGGATGATTTGATTTTCTAAAATGATGAATAAATCTCCATGAAGTTCTACACAAAGCAGAGTAAAATCTCCTTTATTTACATGGTAGTTATGTTCCTGGAAAATTCACTGGGTTAAATTGTGGAAAAATACTTTTTTCTCTATGCAGTCTCTTCACTTGCAGATAATGTCTGGTGGGGCCAAAGGCAGATTTGTTATGAAGGCAGATTTGTTGTGAAGCCAGACCTAAATTTCAGGGCTCTTCACATGACAAGGCTGTTCTCATAGTCCTGTACTTGACGTAAGCAACAGCAACAGCTTCTCATTGAGGTCTCACCTTCACTCAGAAAAATGTACACCATGAGTACAGCTTGGTGGAGTTTTGCAAACTGAATATACACATACATCCAGCATCCACTTCAGGAAACGATGTTACCAGCATACCTTAACATCACCACACGCCCTTCTCTCCACCAGCCATAACCATATCTTAACTTCTGACAACTGAATTACTTTGCCTGCTTTTGTTGTTTCAGTGTATACATTGTATCTAATTCTTTGGCTTAACATTGTGTCTGTGTGGTCTGGTTGTCAGGTTGCTGAAGTCGGTCTATTGGGGTTGCTGCATAGCATTTTGTGGTGTGATGCATTGCACTTTTCTTTTAACGGTTTTGCTGTTGATGGCCACGTGGGGGATTTCCAGTTTGGAACTATTTCAAATAATGTTACTGTGAATGTTCTTGCACCTGTATGTGACCTAAGTGCTCATTTCTCTTGAGCATGTAACCAAGAGTGGAATTGCTGCATCATAGGGTATGAGTCTATTCAGCTCAGCAATGAATGAAAGTTGCTTTTGGTCCACATCTCCAACAGTTGATATTCTTGGTCCTTTTCCTTTTAGCCATTGAGGTTGGGAGTGTGGAGTTGTTTAAAATGGTTTCTCCTGTATTTCCATTTCCCTGCTGTTAGAGTACCTTTTCATGTTTATCAGCCATCTGGATATCCTCTTATATGAATTGTCTGTTCAGGTCAGTTACTCACTTTCTTATTGGTTCTGTTTCTTATTTACTTTTAGAATTTTTCTTACATATCATCTCATGCTCTGTAGGTTGCTGCTTTATTCTTTCAGTGGTGTCTTGATGAACAGAAATTCCTCATTTTGGTATAGTCCAACTTATCAACTTTCTCCTTTATGTTTAGTGCCACTTACATTCTGTTTAAGAAATTTTTGCCTGTTCTAAGATCATGGAGATGTGCCCTAATATTTTTTCTAAAGCTTTATTGTTTGTCCTTCACGTTTAAAGTTACAGTCCATCTGAAGTTGATGTGTGTGTAGTATAAGTGTTGCAGTCAAGATGCATTTCCCCCAGTTTGGATGGTCAGGTAACCCTGCACCATTCACCATTTTAAGAGATCATCCATTTCCCAATGTACCACGTTGCCCCCTTTAATCACAAATGCTGTGACATTTGCATGTAGTTCTAGTTTTAGCCTTTCTGTGCAGAACCCTTAGTCAGTTTGCCTGTTCTTGCCCTAATGCCCCCTCCCCCACCTCCCCAGTCTCAGTTACTGTATTTCATAACAGGCTTGTTATCTGGTGGCATGAGTTTTCCAGCTTTGTGCCTCTTCATAATTGCCTTGATTAGTCTTTTATTTTATTTTATTTTTTTTATTTTTTATTTTTTGGTACTGGAGATTGAACTCAGGGGCGCTCGACCACTGAGCCACATCCCCAGCCCTATTTTGTGTGTTTTTTTTTTTTTTTTTAATATTTTTTAGTTGTAGATGGACACAATCTCTTTATTTTATTGCTTTTAGTATGTGGTGCTGAGGATCGAACCCAGGGCCTCACGCATGCGAGGCAAGCGCTCTACCACTGAGCTACAATCCCAGCCCCCTATTTTGTGTTTTTTTATGTAGAGACAGGGTCTCACTGAGTTGCTTAGCGCCTCGCCATTGCTGAGGCTGGCTTTGAACTCGCGATTCTCCTGTCTCAGCCTCCCTGAGTGCTGGGATTACAAGCGTGAGCCACCACGCCCGGCTGATTAGTCTTTTATTTTTTAATATCAGGGATTGAACTTAGGAGTATTTAACCACTGAGCCACATCCTCAGCTCTTTTTATTTTTTATTTTGAGACAGGGTCTTGCTATATTGCTAGGCAGGCTTTGGACTTGAAATCTTCCTGCCTCAGTCTCCAAGGTTGCTAGGATTATAGGTATGCACCACCACGCCTGGCTTTTTCTTTTTTTAAACTAATCTTTACCCTTTGTATTCCTTTAGAAATGTTAGAATCCACTTTTTGATATCCTTATAAGTTTTATTTTATTTTTTGGAAGTAGGGGCATTTTGTTTAAAGTTGTATTGTATATATGGATTAATTTGAAAAGAATTGAAATCTTTAGAATGTTGAGTCTTTCAATCCATGTACAAGATGTGTTCCTCTATTTTTTAGGTCTTATTTGATCGTGGGTTTTTTTTTTTTTTACATTTTTAGTATGAAGTATTCTCTCTTTCTTTAGATCTATCCTCAAGTGTTTGGTATTTTTAAATCTTAGAGCTAATTTAGTAACTGTGGTTTTATATGCGTTTTCTTACTGAGGACCCTCTAACTTTTGCTTGAGCTTTAGGTCCTACAAAACCTGGTTCTGTCCCTGAGTGGAATATTTTCACTTAGATGAACATGGAAAATCATGTGGGAAGCTATTTTCTAATTGAAGGTTCTCATTTAGGTGGATTGGAGGATGTCTGGCCATTATTATTATTATTGTTATCATTTATTTATTTATTTTTAAGAAAAAGGAAAAAGAAGGTTTATTGCTTTGCTAACATAGGAGAAACAGAGGACTTCTGTCCCAGAGGCCGTTATTCTGCCCATCAGCAGAAACGGGGCTTTAAAAGGTTACATTCTACGTGTTGTCTGTTGGAATTGTAATTCTCTTGTTAATTTGGGAGATAGTCATTTCTGAGATTTTCTGGTGCCATCCCCAAAGTCTGGATTACTTCATATCTATGATGGGTCTGTGCTCAAGGACAAGTAAATCTGCCTAAGATAGGGAAGGAAGGTAATCCTGTTTCCTCTGAGCATTATTAGTTTTTATGTCTCTGAATTTTGGTGAGGTTCACAACCAGTGGTGATGGTCCAGGCCATACCTTAGGGACTTATCACGACTGTCACTCTGTGTGACTTGCATTTTAGAGACATTTGCCCTTATTACAGCTGTTAGGGGCTGTTAATGTTAGTGTGGTCGAATGTCCTCTAGTGTTAGACTTTTTGCTTGTTTGTTTTAGGAAGGGATCTGAAGCAAGCCAACAATTTCAATCTCTGCCATCTGTAACCTTCCAGACTTTAAAAATAAGCAAATGATTAATCTTTACTTCAGAGACTTCTGTTAATAGGCCTGCTGGTAGAGGAGCTAGAACACGAGTCTTGGAGCCAGGAAAATTAATCTGTTCTTTAACAAATAAAAATTGTGATTTGGGGTCAGTTGCCTTTAAGCCTCAATCTTCTCATCAAAATGGAAAGAAATAAAAATAACTCTCTAGCAGACACTGAGAGTTGTTGGGAAGAACAGATGACAAGACTTACATGTGCTGCAAGTCTTGAGCATGCTGCAGAAATGCCATTGGTGTGAATCCACACGTCTGCTAACTGTTCTGTGTTGGGACTGTGAAATGATCTCCAAGGCAAAGCTTGATAGTTTGGATCTGCCCAGTCTGGGGTTAATTGAGCATGGGCATTATGGCCACGACTTAGGGAAGTGACATGTTTTCCAGAAGTGTGTGTGTTTATAGGATGACAACAAGAGCACTACTCTGTTGGGATTTCTATGACTTTATTCTAGTTTTGTAAATGAAAAGAATGCAAACCACTCACTTTCCATTTCTTTCATGTCTTACTGCTTTGAGGATTAAGATGAGATCACTAAGCACTTTTATGTTCCTCAGTGAAAGGTACTATAGGCATATGGATGGTGCATTATTACAGTTGATTACCAGGCTGGGGAGGGGTTCAGTGGTAGAGCACTTGCCTAGCGTGCATCAGGCCCCAAGTTCCATCCCTAGCGCTGTGGGTGGCAGAGGGGGAGAAAAGAAAAGAAAAAGAAATTCTCATTCATATGAATTCACTATAACTGTCCTTTCAACCAGAGAGTTGAAGAAAAGGTGATGAGACCTTGGAATGTAAACTTTGAGGGAGGACGGATATGTTGTTGCATATTAATGTGAAATATTCTCAATACTGATAAGACTGAGTTTCAGTGTGATTCCCTCATAACCCCTAGTCTCCAGAAACAGTGTTACTCTGAAATGCAGCTTCTTGTACCCAAATGCTTTTTTAAATTGAAGTTTGGTTTTATTTGAAGTTTCAGGATTTATTTTCCTCCTTTTTTCTTTTTTTGTTGTTTGATTCCCCTTGATAATTTTTTCTCATTGTTGCTGTTATTTTTTTTTTAATTTTTTTTTTTAGTTGTTGATGGACACAGTCTTTATTTTATTGCTTTGTATGTGGTGCTGAGGATCGAACCCAGGGCCTCACGCATGCGAGGCAAGCGCTCTACCGCTGAGCTACAATCCCAGCCCTGTTGCTGTTATTTTTAATCAAAGTTATACATATATTTCAGAGAGTCAGGTGATTGTACAAGATGTGTTTAGCAACAGTCTTTGGGTATCGTCTGGTGAATCTAAACTGTGGGAGATTATTTGGCTTTCAAATCATTTATTTATTTAATTTGTTTTTGCAATACTAGGGATTGAACCTAGAGGCACTTTATTACTGAACTGCATCCCCAGCCCTTTTTATTTCTTATTTCAAGATGGGGTCTTAAGAAGTTGCCCAGGTTGACTTTGAACTTGTGGTCCTTCTGCTTAGCCTCCCAAGCCTTTGGGATTACAAGTGTGTACCACCAAACCTGTTTGTTTGGCTTTTTAAAAATCATTGCCCTTTTTTCCCAGTAAAATTATAATTTTGGTTGTATTATTATTCAGGGTTTTTATCAATATGACCATAGGAAGGTGAGTCATTGTTGAGCCATATAATAAGCTATGATTTTTCCCTTCCTGGACCATTTTAAATTTTTCCTCATGTTAATAATTACCTTTTTAGTTTTCTTTATTAATAGCTAAACTTGAGTACATAGTTTGTTCCCTGTGCTGTTGTAATTGCTGTCTCTGTGTTAACTCAGTTATTAGATGGCCACAGAAGCACAGAGAGGCTAGAAAACTTGCCCAAGAAGGCAGCACAGGGCTGGGGTTGTAGCTCAGTGGTACAGCACTTGCCTAGCATGCCTGGGTTTGATCCTCAGCACCACATAAAAATAAATAAATAAATAAAATAACGATATTGTGTCTACAGCTAAAAAGAAGAAAGCAGCACAGCTGGAGCTCGGGCTACCTAGTTAGCCTGACTCCCCAATTTATGCCTTTAACTACTGTACCAGACTGCCTGTTTTCTGTTAGTTGTCTGTAAGCATTTTGTTTTATTGAGGTGAAATTTAGATGCAGCGAAATCCACAGACCTTAGGCTTAAGATTTAACTTCTTACAAACAAATGTAGCCATGTAACTAACGCCCTGGTCAAGACAGAGAATGTTGGTTTCGCTTCACTATAGATTAATTTCGTCTATTCTTGGACTTTGTGTGGATGAAATCACATGGTGTAGATTTTTGTGTTGTAGATTGAGCTGTCTTTTTCCACACTCAGCCATGTTGTTGCATTGTTACCAGCTCATTCTTTTTTATTGTCTGGTAGTGTGTCACTGAAGCAGACTCCACAATTTGTGCATTCTCTTGTTGATGGACATGAGTGGTGTATAGTTTTTGCTGCTATGAACATTCTTGTTACACATCTTTTTGTGGGCATATATTTTAGTTTCTTTGGGGATAAATACAGAAGTGGAATGGTGTGAAATAGTGGGTCTTCAAATTAGGGACATGTTTAACTTTTTAAGAAACTGCCAGCTTATCAAAAGTGGTTTTATCATTTACATTCCTTGGTATGGGTGGAACCTAGACTTGCTGCTTACTGCTAGAATGTGGCAAAGGTAATGGGTGGTACATGATTATATTTACATCAGATTGTAATGCCCATCGTACTGGCTTTGGAGAAGCAAGTTGCCATGTTGTGTGTCCATGGAGAGGGCCAGGTGGCAGGGAGTTCTGGGCAGCTTCAGGCCCACCGCCAGCAGGAAACTATGGCTCACAAGGACTGACTGCTGCTAACAGCCATGTGAGTTTGGAGATATGCTGTCCTGCTCAAGTTGTGGCCGAGATCAGTCCCAGCCAGCACCAGGTTGTGATCTTACAGAACACCTCACTGATATAATAGATTTATTGTTTTAGGCTGCTAATAAGTTGGTGGCAATATTGTTATTCAACAGTGGATAGCTAATCATAGTAATATGTAATAGTAGTAATATAACATGCAAAGCCCTGGGTTTATCCCCAGTACTGAAAAAAAAATAGTAGTAAAATACTACTGTTCATTGCTGTACATTTCTACCAACATTTAGTTTTGTCATTTGTTTTCATTTTAGCTATGTTAATAGGTATGAAATGTTTAACTCCTGGTGAAATGACTAATGATTGAATATTTACTAGTCGACCATTTGGATATGAAGATCTATTATGAAGATCTGTTCAAGTTTTTTTTTTTTCTATTTTAACAATTGGTATGTTTGTCTTTTTTTATTTTGTTTTTAAAAAGTTCCTTATATATTACAGATTAAGTTCCTTATTAGATATAAGACTGTTATGGTTTAAACAAGAGGTGTCCCCTCAAAACTCCTATAAATGCAGCGATATTCAGAGGCAAAATGATTAGATCATGAGAGCTGTGATCTGAACAATCCATTCTAGTTTGTATCAACTAGCTGAGTGGTAACTGCAGGCAAGTGGACTGTGGCTGGAGTAGGTGGGTCACAGGGGTGTGCCATGGAAGGGCGTATCTTCCCTGGGTCCCTTCCCCTCACTCTCTCTAATTCCTGGCCACCCTGATGGGAGCAGCTTCGCTCTGTGCCACCCTTGCACCATGTTGTGCCACCTCACCTCAGGACCAAGTGATGACCATGGAATAAACCTCTGAAACCCTGAGCCTGAAATAAACTTCCTTCTCTGAGTTGGTCTTGTTGGCTGTTTGGTCACAGTGATGTAAAGCTGACTAACACAAAGACCTTTAGTCTTTTCCTATCATTCTTGTCCTCAGCAAGGTTGTGTTCAGTCTGATCTATAGATAGCCTCCTTAATGTTGTCCATGATGAGGCTTAGGTCTTGATTTCTTTCTTTTTTTTTTTTAATTTTTTTTTTTTAGTTGTTGATGGGCTTTTATTTTATTAATTTTTATGTGGTGCGTAGGATTGAACCCAGTGCCTCACACATGCTAGGCAAGTGCTCTACCACTGAGCCACAACCCCAGCCCAGGTCTTGATTTCTTGACAGAAAATGTGACAAAAATGATTCTACGATATTCCCCAAACATCACATCCAAGGGTGCACAGTGCTTACCAGCCTGGTTACTAGTTAGATGACCCTGATTACCTGGTGGTGTTGGTGTCTGCCAGGTGTCTGTTTTCTTGACATATGTCATTGTGCCCTTCATAACTGATGAGTGTGTTGTGCGCAGACAGTTTGAGGCTGTGCCAGTACCATTTTCCTTGTCAGATTTAAAGCTGTCAGCACGAGTGTCCTGCCCAAGTCCGCCGCCACTATTCAGTTGCCCAGTAATTTTTTGTTTGTTTGTTTCCTGTATTTCTTCTCCATTTATAAACTGGCCTTCTTCCTTCCAATATGGACTCATGGATTTTTATCTTATTTGCAGTATTACTATAGTAATGGATTACTATCATTACCTATTTTGATGCCCAGATTACTGCAGAGTTGGCTGGTATGAGCCCATTGTGCTGTTTACATTTTATCTGTCCTAACTTTCTTCAAACACTTCCTAATTTTCTAGCCTAGGCTGTTCCAGGTTTGTTTCATATTGTTTTGCCCTGACTCTGGAATCTGTTTTTCCTTTAAAGAGTCCTGGGCCTTTTAGTGGAGGATGGTTGATTAGAAGCTAGTATCTGGGAGTTTGTTGTGCCCATTACAATGGATGGCATTGCTTCTGGTGCTCTTAGCAGACAGAGCCAGGAAGTGAGTCTATGTGTACAGGACCCCCACCCTACACACATACACAGAGTTGCTGCTTTCTGTGCATGTCTTTAAAAACCATGAGTTCAAACTGATATCTTCAATTCCAATATAACATCCCAAGGTTCTCTCCAGTCTTGCCCCTTTTCATGCTTGTAAACACCTTTTCCAAGTGAGAGAAATCTGACTTCCATTGTTCTTAATACTTTTACTTACTTTCTCATTGTACCTGGCCTTCTAACTACCCCAGCCTTTTCCATAGCCCACATCTGCACACCCCCATGCACCCCTAGCACAGCACCTGTATCCTTGAGCACAGGAGGTAGAAGCAGGAGAGCAGACAGGTGAACTTCTTACTGATGACTCCCGAGACAACAGAGATGCAGGATGAGGAACTATCCAGTTTACTCAGCTAATCTCAAATAGTATTATTCGTGTTGTCTACTCTTGTACAAAAAAGCCACTGCAAAACATTTTCACCTAAAATAAGGACATTATTATTTTGCATTGCCCAGCAAGGAGAGTCAGTTCTCTCTTCCATCTAGATTTTCTTGGGGTGATGGAATCATCTGCAGACTTACTTACTCAGCAGCTGGCACCTCCCTAGGGCTGGGGCTGCAAGACTTGCAAGTGGCTTTTTCATGTGATGAGTTCCCAGGGCCAGCATCACAAAAAAGAGTGAGCTAGGTGGAGGCTCATCTCTTTACCTGGCCTGGGTCTGTAAGGCAAGCCTGTTCAGGAGAGGGGACTTGGTTCTACCTGTTCATGAGAGGACTGTCCAAGAGTTTGTATGTATGTTTTTAAACTGGTGCCAAGTTCTAAAATATTTTTTTTTCTGAATGAATGAAAGATTCTTTTACTTATACAACTAATTTGTTCAATACTTTTCAGTTTCTTGATCTTTATTTTGTGTGTGTGTGTGTGTGTGTCTATGTATGTTTTGCTGTAGTGGGGTTTGAGCCCAGGAGCACTCTACCATTGAGCCATATCCCCAGTCTTTTTATTTTTTATTTTATGTTGAGACAGGCTTTTGTTAAATTGATGAGGCTGCCCTTGAACTTGAGTTCTTTTGGCCTCAGCCTCCTGAATCATTGGGATGACAACTGTGTGCCACCACACATGACTTAATTAATTTTATTTAAAAGTTTAAAAACATATCTACTCTTACATGAAGGCATAAAGGAGATCTTATTCACCTAATTTAGTGAAGTCTGTTGTTTTTGTTTTTTGCTTGAGTCATTTCCCCCGTGCTCCACACTTTGCCTTTTTGCAGCACTCGTAACTTGTGCATGTATTTTTCCATATTTTTCTCCATTGTAAAATATGGAAAGCCCACAGTGGGTTAGGGATATCATTTATAAAATGGAATCACATTAAAATCATTTTTTTCATTTTGTTTTTCTCACAGAATCCCTTGCGGAAACTCCTGTGAGTGAAGAGGTTTTGTTCTAATTTGTTAAGTTTTTTTGGTTGGGGGAGGCAGCAGCGGGGACCAGGGATTGAACTCCGGGCACTTGACCACTGAGCCACATCCCCGACCCTATTTTGTGTTTTATGTAGAGACAGGGTCTCACTGAGTTGCTTAGTGCCTCGCTTTTGCTGAGGCTGGCTTTCAACTCATGATCCTCCTGCCTCAGCCTCCTGAGCCGCTGGGATTGCAGGCATGCACCACTGCTCCTGGCTTGTAATTTGTTCTTCTTAGTGGTCACACATAGCTCTATTTTCTAATTTGGTTATTTGATCATGAAGGAATAGGAGACTAGACTCAGAGAGTAGGAATAGAGAGGGACAGACAGCCTTCAAAGGAAAGGGTAGTCTAGATGAGCAAACAGGAGTATAAGTTATTCTTGGAGTTCTACACCCAGTGAGCCATTGAGGAGACAGAAGTTGGAAAAATGGTAGTGGGGTGGTTTATTGATTGGTTTTAGTGGGGAAAATGAGTGCCTGTTTATAGAGAGGGGGGCTTGAATTCGTTTCTAGAATCTGGCTTTTGAACTAGAATTTTTGTTTTCAAGTCTTTGTTGTGGGGAATTTTTTAAATATGCAAAAATAGAGAAGAGTGTATAATGAATCCCTGTGTTCTCATCACTCAGGTTTGTCATCAGCTCAGTCAGTATTGTTTCGTCTGCTTTCCTATCCCCTGTACCCTGCTTGTCTCTGCTCTCCAGAAAATCCCAGACATAATGGTTTCAGTATGTACCTTCAGAAGATGGGGGCACTTTAAACAAGTACATAACCACAATACCTTTATCCTCTAAAAATAATTAATAGTGAGCTCTCAATTATATAATTTATAGTCAATCAAACTGACTTTTCAAAGAGAAGATTCTAATGAGTGGTGATTGGGAGGAAGGAATTCAGGGAACAGCATGTACAAAATCAGAGAAAGTGTATTAGTGAGAGGTAATAAAAGTCTGAGTTGGGGTTGTGGCAGTGGGTATGAAAAGAAAATCACAACTGTGAGTCACAGCAGAGGTAAACTTAGTGAGATTTTCTAGTTGAGGATGACATTCCTTCTGTTTCTGGCAACAGGGTTTGAATGGTCATTTGAATCTTAGAGAACAGGGCCAGCAAATTATGGCTTACAGGCCAAGTCCTGCTGTCCATCACTGTTTATAAATAAAGTTTTATTGGAACACAGCCATACTCATTTGTTTATGCATTGTGTATAGCTACTTTCACCTCACGATGGCTGAGCTGAGTAGTCACAGCAGAGACTCTATGACCTGCAAAGTCCAAAATCTTTACTCTGTGCTGGCCCACTCTAGAAAACGTTTGTCAAGCCTCAGTCAGAAGAACCTGGGTCCTGGTTTAGTACTGTGCTGCAGCTAGTAATCAGAAATAGCCATGGTTTTGTGATAACACCGTGTAGGAGTCAGAAGCCTTGAGTTGTATATTTGCTCTGTCTTTATCATTCACTTCAGCTGAGGAAGTGAGTCTCTAGGAATCTCTCTGCCAGTTTGTTACTTGATTTTATTTTGAGCATTGTCTTGCTTCCCTGCTAGAAAGAAAGCTCCCTGAAGTCAGGGTTTTTGTGTTTTGTGTTGACTATTCTATCATCAGGGATTGGATTGGTGCCACACAGTGAGTAGATACCCAGTAAATAATTGTTGGATAAATAAGTGAAATCCTTTAGTCTTTTTGCTTTTCTTCTACATTAGACTCATTTGGAGCTTCTTGGAGGTCCAAGGGTGATATATTTGTAGGTGGCAGGGATGCTATTGTGTATATCTGTGGTAATTTTCCCTTAACAAAGTTTAGAAAACTGTTTCATCAGTACAGTAGAGTATCAAGCAGCAATGAAAACTAGTAGCTGTGAAGACTGTAGAAATGTTGGGAAATGTTTATGATGTCACCATCTTATGCACACTGCCTCTCTAAATACATGTGAACGTGGACAAAGCCTGGAAAACAAAGCAGAAATGAAATCATTGTTTTAGACACTGAGATTTTTGGTGTTTTTTTCTCTCCAAGATTTTCTTTAATACTAGTACTGACTCATCCTTTCAATAATGATTTTTAAAATATGTAAACTTCCAGTGCCTCTTCCCAGGTCCACACCCCCCTGCACTATGTCCAGAAACAACCCTGAGTGTGGAGCACAGACAATAGTGACCACCGGGCATGGTGGCACACACCTGTGACCCAGTGACTTGGGAGGTTGAGGCAGGAGGGTTGCATTTCAAGGCCAGCCTTAGTAACTTAGCAAGACCTTGTCTCAGAATAAAACAACAAAAAAAGGGCTGGGGATGTAGCTCAGTGGCAGAGCATCCCTGAGTTCAGTCCCCGGTACTTTCCAAAAGCATGACACAAAGATGAGAAATTGGAGATTAACACAATATATAATATGCTAATTTAATATAATTAGAGATTATATTAAATTTCGGCCAGGCGCGATGGCTCAAGCCTGTAATCCTAGCACTTAGGGAGGCTGAGACAGGAGAATCGCGAGTTCAAAGCCAGCCTCAGCAACAGCGAGACACTAAACAACTCAGTGAGACCCTGTCTCTACATAAAACACAAAATATGGCTGGGGATGTGGCTCAGTGGTCGAGTACCCCTGAGTTCAATCCTCAGTACCAAAAAAAAAAAAAAAATCTCTAATGTTAGAAAGGTGAATAAACATTATGGGTAGAGTCTTACTTTGCCCTGCAGTATAAAATTACAATGCACTTTTCAACAAGAAGTGTGCCTGTGAGCATCCTTGGTTGGAGTCTGATTTGTTTATAGGCTTACGTTTAGACAAAAACCCCAAGGTGCTCATTCTGACTGTCTTTCTCATGGTGTCATACAAAGCCAACATTTTTTTTTTGTAATTTATTTTTTTAGTTGTTGATGGACCTTTATTTTATTTACTTATATGTGGTGCTGAGAATCGAAGCCAGTGCCTCACACATGCCAGGCAAGTGCCCTACCACTGAGCCACAACCCCAGTCCCAAAGCCAGCATTTTTTTTTTTTTTTAATTTTTTGGTACTGGGGATTGAACTCAGGGGCACTCGACCACTGAGCCACATCCCCAGCCCTCTTTTGTGTCTTATGTAGAGACAGGGTCTCACGAAGTTGCTTAAGGCCTCACTAAGTTGCTGAGTCTGCCTCTGAACTTGCAATTCTCCTGTCTCAGCCTCCCAAAGTGCTGGGATTACAGGCATGCGCCACCACACCCAGCTCCAGAGCCAGCATTTTTTAGTAGATGCAGTTATTTGGAGCAGTCATTTGGTTTTCTTCCTGTTTTAGTTCAGCCTGTCTTTAAAAATGTGAATAAGTCTTTGTACCTCAGTTTCTCAATGTACAAAATCATTGTTCTTGGGCTGGGGATGTAGAATGGTAGAATGCTTGCCTAGCAAGCATGTGGGCCTGTTTAATCTCTAGCACCACAAAAATATGAATAAATAAAAATTTTAAAAAACACTTAAAAAATCACTGTTCTTTAAATATCTCCTAAGGATATGGTAAGTTTACAATCTTTTTAATTAAATATTGAATAGATCTTTATTTTTTTTCTAGCAAACTGCATTTCTACAATATACATACATTGCCTTTAGGCTTCATGGGAGCATTCTTGCGAGGCTAGAATTCTGCAGCACAAAGCTGAATACAGAAAGTTCTGCAATTTCAGAAGCCTACTTCCTAAGGCAGTATTACCTCCTCGGTTAGCAAATGGGAAGATTACTAAGTACCTGCTCTCATTTAAATGAGAGTAAACCAGGTCCTCCCAATGGTCCTCAGGAGTCTCTGTGAAATGACTCCTCTATTGATCTTGCCACTTCCTGCTTCCACATGGCTGCACTGCTGCACGTGCATGGCCCTCTTCCTAAGGAACTTCAGCATGAGGTCATGGCTTCGGCGTTTGAACTGCCCCAGCAGGGTAGAGTCAGGATTCTTTCTTACCCCTTCTCAGAGTCCCACCCACCTTCCCAGTGAGGTCTCTGAGCTCCCCTTGCATGCCTCCCTGCTGCTTCTCCACAGACTGGCCAACTTTTCACCTGCTCCATAATTTCCTTATGCTCTTGTATATTGCTTACCATCTCCCCCACCTCCAAGTGGAATGGAAGGTCCATGAGGGTTAGGATTCTTGCTGGTTCTGTCAGTGTTGTACGGGTGTGAAGAGCAATAGAACAGCAAGTTCAGAGAATGCAAATATTATATAGTCCCGCTGGTGGTGTCTGACTCCTGAATCTTTGCTTGCATAACCGAATCCTAACCTGCCCACTTAGGAGAAACATACTTCTACCTTCAGAGGGCCAGTGCTGACCTTGCCTGTAGTACCATCTCATACCCTGCTCCCTCTTGTACATGTGACAACTGTAAACAGGACCAAGAAATACCCATTTGCTAGTTTGAATCTTGTTATTCTGCCCAGGCTGCTGTAACAAAAGACTGTAGACCAGGTGGCTTAAGCAACAGACATTCATTTTCTAACAGTTCTGGAGACTGAAAGCCAAGATTGGGGCCAGCAAGGCTGATTCGTGGTAAGGCTGCTCTTTCTAGCTTGAAGGATGGCTGCCTTCCTGCTATGTCCTCACATGGCCTTTTCTCTGTTCCTCTGTGCACATGCAGGTAGGGGAAGACAAGAGACAGGGACAGAAAGAGAGAGAATGAGAGAAAGCAAGCTTTGGTGTTCCTTCTGCTTATAGACACCAGCCCATTAGATCTGGGGCACCTTAGGACCTTATTTATCCTTAACTACCTTCTCAAGGCCTTGTCTCCAGATATCAATATTGGGGATTAGGATTCACATGAATTTGGGGGGGATACAATTTAGTTCCTAAAATTGCTGTTTCTTTGACTGAAACAAATAACTTTAGGCTCTGGGTGAAATGTCTCACACAGATGACATAACCTTCATTCACTTTTTCAAATAGCATTTATTAAAAACCAACTATGTGCCACATTCCCAGCCAGGAGGAGACAGGTAAACAGTGAGAGACTGGAGGTGAGAGTTGTGGAGGAGTTGTCTGTGATAAGGGAAGTTTCCTTGAGAAGGCTGTGCAGATTCTTGTGGTCCGTAATAGACCATACAGTAGCAGACGAGTTGTATCTTCCTGTGTACAATCATGAGAAAGCAGAGCCTGTGACTAAGCTTAGCCTTTTCCTGGGTCCTTACCTGGTCTTGCTTTTTTTTTTTTTTTTTTGTGGTGCTGGGGATTGAACTCAGGGCCTTGTGCATGCAAGGCAAGCACTCTACCAACTGAGCTATATCCCCAGCCCCTGGTCTTGCTCTTAAGTGGTACTCAGGCCCCTCCCCATTTTTTGCCTTAACATTTTATTATGTCGTTTTAACCACTAGTGACTTAACCTTTTATTGAAAGCTGTTGATGCCTTTTTTTCTGATTCCTTTACTTTGAAGGGTTCAGCTGAACGGTCAGTCTCTCTCCTCATCTAGCTTTCCGCACAGCAGTTCCTGGTGCTAAGTGAAAGCTGTTCCTGGCAGAACCTACCACTTTCCATCAATAAGTGATAAGGGAGGTTGTCAGCCAGCACGGGCGCTCTGTTCATGAAATTGCAATTACTGATGCATCATTTTGTGAAGTTCTTACTATTGTTAGAAATACTGGGGTGCCCCCAAGGAATCAAACACATGCTTGGAAGTAGCTTGGCAAGGCAAACTTTACTTCTGCAGAAGGGCGTGTTACCAAAGAAAATTCAGCAAGCAAGCACAGTTGGGCAGGCAGTCCACCTGTTTTTATCTCTAATGTAGCACTACTGCCCCTTGCTCTGATAGGAGGAGCTTGGGGTTACAATCTATGTGATTAGCTAATGTTAAAATTGTGGAGGGCAAAAGGAAGGGCTACGGTTGAATCTCAGTTGAGATGGTTATGATTGGATCTTACTTCCCAATTAAGGCTAATGCTATATTCTAAAAATGGACCACCAAACTTTCTATTTCTTACACTATGTAAAAGGCACAAGTGATTTGATAAGTTGTGACTCCAGAGAATTCCTTACATAATAAGCCAATATTTCCTTTTCCTTCCCCAGGTGGATACAGATGTCATTAAGTTTTTCTTGGTTGCCATTTGCTTTAACCCTGTCTGGTTTTCCTGCCTGTGCTGGGTATGTTTATGAGAGTGTAATTGATGTCTCTAACAGCATGGAGGAGTTGCATTGGTGACTCATGGTCTCGAATGAATGAAAAAATGCTCCATGCATGCCTTAGTGCTCCACGACCCTGTTTATCAGCCATCAACACCTTACAGATGCCTCCTGGTGCTAATGGCTATGTCTTGACTTCACAGCACACTCCAGAACAGACTTGGAGTCTGCAGGCACTCTTATCCTTCTCACTTCTGCAGATTTTTTCCCAAGTGTTTGTCTATGGTATTTCTTGTCCTTGGGTTGTAAACTTCACAGATAGGTGACCCACCGTGTAAGTTGAAACATTTTAATAGTGTTTGTAATTGTATAGTAGAGACTTTTAAAAAGTTTTAAAATCTTTTTTCTTTGCTGTTACTCTTTACTTTCTATTCCAAGTTTGCTTGTGTATTCATCCATTTGTTCCTCCATCCTTCCATCCAGCTCAGATTGGGGCATTTACTTAGTTGTTCATTCTTTCATAACTGTCTCGGTCCACTTGACAGTTGCCCTGACCTTAACAGATTGGATTTTTGTTTTTGGGGCTGTGTGTGTGTGTGTGTGTCTCCATCTTACACTGTTTTTATTTTCCATCCTTATGTGGAATAACTTCTTGTGTTCTGAGAGCTTTGAATTACAATTACTGAAGTTAATTTCTCTAATAGACTCTTTCTGATTAGCTTCCGAATTTTACGTGCTGTTTTATAAATAGGTCTGTCACAAAGACAGTTATATAGATAGGAAATAAATGTGCTTTCCTCTTTCTCATTATTACTGTGACTGACTCATTGTAACTTTAGAAATGGAGAAAATCTCAAACGGTGCTGTCAAATAGAAATGCAATGTGAGCCACACGTTTACCTTTTTAAAAAGTTTTATTGTGATGTGACTCATACAGTGTAGTTCACCTATTAAAAGTGTGTAGTTCCATGGTCATGGAGACTTTAAATTTTTAATAGCATTATTAAAAAAGGAAAAGGAGCAGGTGAAATTAATTTTAATACTTACTGCAATGTATTTAAAATATTTCAAGATATAATCAATCTAAAATAATTTTCTGCTGCTTTAGTTTTAAAGTTTAAGTTAACTAAAATTAAATAAAAATTTAAAATGTAGTTTCTCAGTCCCACTAGCCAAATTTTTTTTAATGCTCAATAACCACATGCAGCCAGTGGCTCCCCTGTCAGAGCTCTAAATGGACAGTCTTGTTGCACGATTGCCTTAGACAATTGCAATGTTCGAGGATGTTAGTTTATGACTATTTCTCTTCTGGAGCATAAATCAAAATTATTTGTCTGGCATAGTTAAGAGGTAAGTATAGTGTATTCTGCATTGAACAGGGAGAAGCGACACATGATGCAGAAGAGTCTTACCCAGAGTTGCTCAGAAAGTGTGGAGGAGTTGGCAGAAAGCTTCACTTGGTCTTGTAGCTCTCCCCTGCATGCACACTGTCCTCAGCACATGGATGCACTTCCTGATATTCTTCACCTTTCTTTCTCGTTCCACCTAAGTACTATAATTTTGGTTTTTGTATCTGGTTTGAAGCTTTTCAGTGCTTTCAAAGAGCAAATAAAGGAACCATCTTCTCTTTTTCTGGCCTTTATTCTGCTCTCTGTCTTCTGCAGACCTGCTTTTCCCTCCATACTATCACAGATTTAAGAATTATTAAATAATTGCAAAGTATTAGAAGCAGTAGCAACTTCAGGTGTTCAGAGACTTTGGAGTCAGAGTGCTTACTGGGAGCCACCTGGAAAGGCTGGAAGGTTCAGACCCTCAACCAAGGTAGACAGCGACTATAATCTAAAGCCTCCAGGAAGAGCTTAGCAGTTTGCTTCTGATTCTAACTGGGAAGGTTGCTCTTTAGATGAACAGAGGATATGTTCATGGTTTAGTCAAAAACCACTACTGATGTGTTCAGATTATTTGGTCTTCTTCCAAACTGTATCATTGAATTGGTTTAATTAGACTTTAAATATCATTTGACTAAAATGGACCTTGAGAACTTGAGACTCCAGCTGCTTTCAGAATTTAATCCAGCCCACTCTTCTTGGCCATCAGTGCTCTCTGCAGCAGCTTTCCTACAAAGCTCCAGGTACCACTGCCTCTGCTGCCAGGCATAACAGGAGCTTTAGATATGCTTAGGCCAGACGGACAGCTCTGTTTCAACTCTCCATCTGTGTTGTCTTGATTAAGGTATATGACGTCTCTGTTTTCTTACAGGTAAAACGGAGATAACAGTTTGTACTTATGGTGCCATGATGAGGAGTAAATGAGATGGCACATAGCAATTTCATAAGGTAATCAGCAGTGTAACACAAGTACCTATGTTATTATGCTTTTATGAACTGATAGATCTGAATAGACGTTTCTCCAAAGAAAATAAGCTAAGCACATGAAAACATGCTGAACATCATTAGCATCATGGGGATACAGGTAAAAAAAACCACAATGAGATGCCACTTCCTACCTACTAGGTTGATTGTAATCTAAGCACATGAGCCAGATATGTTATATCTGGCATGATACAGTAGATAAATGCAGGTGTTGATGGGAAGGTAAAGTAAGGCAGCTGCTTTGGAAAACAGTCTGATGTTTCCTCAGAAGACTTATCAGACTTGAATCCTAAGACCCAGCAGTTCTGCTCCTAGGTATTTGCCTAAGAGAAGTGAAAACACAACACCTCTACATGAATGTTCCTAGAAGCATTACTCATAGTAGCTGAAAAGTGGGAACAGCCCAGATTTCATCAGCTGATGGATGGGCATATGAAATGTGTGCAACCATACAGTGGAAAATCATCTGGAGTAAAAGGGAATGAAGGTCTGATACATGCCACAACATGGATGAACCTTAAAAATATTTGCCAAGTGAAGGAAGACAGACGCACACTGAGTGAGTTTATTTGTTTGAATTGTTCAGGGGAGGCCAATCCATAGAGACAGAAGGCAGATTAGTGGTGGTCAGCAGCTGGTAGGGTAGAGGGGAAATAGGGAGTGACGCTAGCTAATGGGATTTCTCTTTGGGATGATGAAATGTTCTAAAATGGCTTGTGATAATGGTTATATAACTCTGTGAATGCACTAAAAATTATTGAATTGTCTACTTTAAAAAAATTTTTTAGTTGTTGATGGACCTTTATTTTATTTATTCATTTATAAATAGTGCTGAGAATTGAACCCACTGCTTCATATGTGCTGAGCTACAGCCCCAGTCCCTGAATTGTCCACTTTTAGTGAGTGCATTAATTGGCATGTGAATTACCTCAATGAAGTTGTTGTTGTTTTAAAGAACCAACAAGCAGGAGTTTTTAAATTCTCTGCTTATCTTGGTTCTCTTCCTTTCCACATTGTTTTTACCTTCCTTTCCATATTGTTTTTGCCTTCTTTATTCTCCCTCAAGTAAAAGTAGAAAGAAACAAAAGCTAAAAGCCTTTCTATTGCAGTGTACAGTCTTCTTAGTTCAAATATTAGTGCTTTCCTGACCAAGCCTACCAGTCACTGCATATTGCATATTAGAAATGCAACATGCAGTTTTAGATCCTTGTAGATTCATGTCTTGAAGTTCTCACTAGACAGTGAGACCCTGGAGAGAGAAAATATCTGGGGATCAGGTTTAATCAGGGACCATGCTTTGGTGCATCGCACATATTCTTTCATTGAATCCTCAGAGTAACCCTGAGAGGGTTGTTGATTCGGAGGTCCATTTGCAAATCCATGTCCTTGATCCGCCTTTTTGAAATGCCTGCAGCTGTTGGCACAGTCATCTCGTCAGCATGTTAAATATTTGTGTACGCTGATGCTCCTCCAATATTTTATTTTCTGAAATTCTGCAAGAGAGAAATGGAAATATATCACTAGGGGTAGTACAGTCTAAACACCGCCTCCTACAGACACAAACTTTCTTTGACAGACATCTTATGTTTAATCTTGAAAAATTGTGTGAATATAAGTATTTTACTCTTTATATGTGTGTGTTCAAATATAAAATTCATTCTCCTACCCATCCTCTCAACTCTAAGTAAAATCGATGTGTATGGTGTGACCTTGTATCAGCATGGAGTGCTGTTAGAGTGCGTGTGCACTACTTCTAGAAGCCAAATTGTGTGTCAGTTTCCTTTTCAGCCTTGGGTTACTGTACCTAGTGCTGTGTTCAGCACTGACTTCAGCACTGACTTCCTCTTAACTCCAGATTCACTCGAATACTTGTTTGACATCTGTACTTGGATATGAACTCTGTCTCAAAGACTCAGCAGGACTTGAACAGAATTCCTGATTCTCTTCACCTCTCTAGACCTCCTGTTATCTCCTCCTCAGTAACAGACTCTATTATCTGCCTACTTGCCTGTTCTAGTCAGTTTTTTCACTGCTGAAACCAAAAGACCTGACAAAAGCAATTAGAGAAAGAAAAGTTTATTTTGGAGCTTACAGTTTCAGAGATCTTAGTCCATAGATGGCTGGCTCCATTCCTTGGGTCCTGAGGTAAGGCAGCACATCATGGCAGGCATGGTGAAGGAAAGTGGCCAAGAACATCACATCAGGAAGCAGAGAGAGAGAGCTCCGCTCAACAAGGATACAACATATACCCCAAGGTTTCGCCCCCAGTTACCACTCACTTAATCGCTATCAGGGTTATTTCACTGATTGGGTTACGGCTCTCATAACCTAATCATTTTACCTCTAAACCTTCTCGCTTTGTCTCACATATGAGCTTTTGAGGAGCATCTCCCATCTAAATCATAACATTACCCAAGCCCCAAACCTAGGAATTCTCCTAGTCTTCTCTTTTATACCTGCCATACCTACTCCATTGGCAAGACTCGTGGGTTCTAAACTACCCTGTCCTTCACATTCCCTTTGTTCTCCCTATAGCCCAGGCCACCCATCTCACCTGCTTTAGTCGGGAGCCCCTGCCTGGTCTGCTTCTACTCTACCGCTCTCTGCACAGCCCTTTGAGCTCTGTTGTAGAAGTGCAGGTCTGATTTCACTGTCGTGCTTAAAATTCCCTCCAATAAAACCCAAATTCTTTTTTTAAAATATTTTTTTAGTTGTAGATGGACACAATGTCTTTATTTTATTGCTTTGTATGTGGTGCTGAGGATCGAACTCAGGGCCTCACGTATGGGAGGCAAGCGCTGTACCACTGAGCTACAGCCCCAGCCCCAACCCAAATTCTTATCATGACCTACAAGATTCTGTTTGGCCAGGCCTCTCTGCCTTTCCTTTCCAGCCTCATCCTCACCCTGCAACCTTGTTCTTCCCTTTTCTACCCCATGACCACTTTCTTGAATACAAATCCAGTCTCTCTGGGCCTGTTGCAGTTTCCTCTGCCGGGAAGCCTACTTCATGATGGCTTCATGTCATTCAGATCTCAGCTCAGACAGGCCTTCCCTGACCATGGATTCTGAGTTAGACACATGTGCCACTAGTCACTTTCTGATTCTTTCCTTGTGAATTTTTTTTCATTACATACCACATCTGACATGATCTTCATTTATTTTGGCTTGCGCACCGCCCCCCAAAGAAGAATGTAAATTTTATAGGAGAGGGATTTCTCTTGTCTGTTTATTATCATATCCCCAGTGCCTGAGCAGTTCCTGGCATATAGCAGGCCCTTATAAAGTATTTGTTGAGTAAATGATTGCTTTTTCCCTTGTGCCCAGGGCCACCAAAAGAGTTGGAGTTGTGGTGACCTGAGAGCGTATTCTCATGACGCCTAGTGTATAGGGACGTTTCTAAGAACTGTGTTCTTAGTGATTTTTTTGTCATTTTGTGAACATCAGAGTGTACTTAGACCAGCTAAGTGGCTGGCTCCAGGGTCACTAGGCAGTATGATCTTACGGGGCCACTGTCACGTATGCAGTTCTTTGTTGACTGATGTTGTTTTGCCACATATGACTGTATGGGCAGCACCCAGTTAGGGAATAAAGGTTATCAAAAACCTCTGGTGCCTTGCATATTCACAGCTGATCTGTTCGTGATAATCTCAAACTGGAATCCACCCAAATGTCCATCAGCACATGATGAATAGACAGATTGTGGTCCATGCAGTAGAGTTTTAACTTGGACTTGGAAGAAAGGAAAAACCGATATGCAGCTTGGCAGAGATGAACCTTGAAACATTGTGCTGCATGAAGGGAGGGCTGGCACAAGAGCCCGACTGTGATTCCACTACATGGAGACTGAGAAGGGCACGTTTAGTCTACATGGACATGAAAGTGCTAACCGGGGCCTGAGATGGAACACAAGAAAATGTCTAGGGCTATGGAAGTATTCTGTGTCTTGAAATTAGTGGTGACTACACAGTGTGTGAATTTGTTAAGACTTCCTAAAATGTATAATTACCCTGGGTCCATTTTATGGCATGTGAACTGTATCACAGTAAAATTGAAAAAAATCTTGTGATGCCTTACATGTAAGTGCACTTTGGTTCCTTTTGTCTAGTTGGCCTGCCCCACTTCTAGGGCAGGAGACTTCTCTTCTATTCCAGGCTCATCCTGGATGCATTTACATTGCTGTTTCTGAATTAGTACTGACATCCTTTGGGACTCTTGTCCTTTGTCCTTCGGTGGCACGACACCTTCCCATTTGCAGATGTGGCCTACCTTCAGACATGCTGTTGGAATGCACCATGGAGGCTGGCTGGGTTTCAGTACCAAAGAGTAAGTACTGCTCTCCCTAGCATGGCCATTCACAGTATGAGGAAGAAAAAAAGTTTGCCGCATGTTTAGCATGACAGGAAGACACCAGGCATATGCATTTTAAACTCTCAGGCTTTAGATACAATGGTGATTTGAGTGCTCTGCACATGCTCACCCTTCAGAAATCTTCCTCTGTGCTTGTGATTCATCCTGTCACTGCCAGTGACTGTTTTAGGCTGACCTAAAAACTGCATTGAGATGTGGATGAATATCAGACCTTGTGTTCATCTTTTGATTTTCCTTTCTTTGGTTCATAGAATCATCCAGTTCTTTCTTCTGGTATTAAAAATATTTTACAATAAGTAATATGTGACTACAGCTTCATAAAATGCTCAAGCCCACCCCAGACAAAAAAACCCTACTAAGAGTTTGGCAAGCCAGGAGCATTAGTGCAGTTTATAATCCCAGCTGCTCAGGAGGCTGAAACACAAGGACCACGAATTTAAAACCAGCCTCAGCAATTTAGCAAGGCCCTAAGTAACTCAGTGAGACCCTGTCTCAAAATAAAAAATTAAAAAGGCTTGGGGATGGGGCTCAGTGGTTAAGCACCCTTGGGTTCAGTCCCTGGTACCAAAAAGAAAAAAAAAGTTTGGCAAGTATTCTTACAGATCTTCTTCTAAGCATTCCTATGCAAAGCATATATGTATACACAGATATATCTTAACATAAGCAGAATCACTCTGAGTTGTTCAGTTTGCTCTTTTCACACAACAACACATCTTGGGGATTCTCAGTCTCTGTACTTCTAGGTCTGTTTCA
Source organism: Xerus rutilus (assembly GCA_028644305.1). Classification (NCBI taxonomy): domain Eukaryota; kingdom Metazoa; phylum Chordata; class Mammalia; order Rodentia; family Sciuridae; genus Xerus; species Xerus rutilus. Next base: position 6,302,534 of record CM053399.1, on the reverse strand, counting down.
TACGTGTTAGTGCCTATGTAGTATTCCATAGAATGGATGAAACAGCATATTTAACTAATCCCACTAAATGGCAAGTTAGTTTATTTCCAGCTTTTACTCTAACAGTCAAAAAGTGAATTTAGACTAATGCAAATAATTTATTTTTAGTTTTTCATTATTTATTCAGTTATATAATTACTTGTGTTACATTTTTTCAAAAAGCCTATTGGGGTGGGCTGGGATTATGGCTCAGTGGTAGAGCACTTGCCTCGCACTGGGTTCGATCCCCAGCACCACATAAAAATAAATAAATAAATAAATAAATAAATAAAATAGAATAAAATGAAGATTTTTTTAAAAAAAAGCCTATTTGGGTGACAAGTCCCTCCTCACTGATATTATAACAATGAAAACCTTTATAAGAAAAGGTTGATTTGTAAGCTGTTTGTGGTTGTGGGTTTTTGTTGTTATTTTTTTTTGGTACTGGGGATTGAACTCAGGGCCTCATGCATGCTGGGCAAGTACTCCACCCTAAGCTGTATCCCAGCCATCCTTACTTTATTTTGAGATGGGGTTTCTGAGTTGTGGAGGCCAACCTGTGATTCTCCTGCTTCAGCCTCCCAAGTTGCTGGGACTATAGGCGTGTACCACCCATAATAGGCTAATCAGTGGGCAGTGTCTTATTAGTGTTGTGTTTTCAGGGCCTTCTCATTAGGTATGATTATAAACCAACAGCATTCAGTTTGTTACAAAATTGTCTTACAGATTGTACCTCCTTAAATCAAAAGAAGCATACATCTGCAGTCTGGAGCTAGAGCTGTGGCCACTGGTGGTAGTAGCGTTGGGAATTACCAGTCCGTTGTATTCAACACTCTAGGTCAACATTTTCCTGTGGAGCTGGAGTCAAGCATATACGGAAAATGTTCCTTCTCTCTTCCCCTTTTTACCTTTGAAATCCTGTTAGGACACTCATTGATGTGGAACTTTCTGCCAGCCTCTGTAGATGACCATCTGTTGCTAGTTTATGAGTTCAAAATATTAAAGACAAGGATATTTCTTCATCCTCTTGCCCTGTGTTCATGGACATGCACGGATGTGAAAGACTGTGGTGCTGCAGCAGAATTGGAAAGTTGTGCTTCTACAGACGGATTGAGTTCTCTCCAAAGTCTGTGCCTTCAGTGCCTTTGCTCAACTTTATTGTTCCACAAATTGGGGGGTGGGGAAGAGATGGATGCTGCTTCATCCACCCCAGAAAGGCCAGAGTGGCCTTCTATTAGGTTTTGACTGCCTCTTGGTTATGAAACCGTCAGACCTGGTTTGCTTTCACTTTGACTGACCTTGGTGTTACCCTCACCTTCCTTCCTCCCTTCTGTTTTTGGCATTTGACTTGCTTTTCTGATTGTCAGTATACCTCAGTGTGAGGGCATTGCCGTCAGTAGAAGGTACTACATTCTCTGGTGTATTAGTTATCCTGGCTTTAAGGTTCCTTCTTCTTGAACAATATAGGGAGCCTGTCGTGTGTGAGAGTATAAATTCTTGTTAACTTTTAATTTATTGTGATTAAGGTGGATTTTAAAAGAAAGCATTTCCTCTACTTAAGAATTGCTTGGCAAGAGGTTGGAAATTCTAGAATCATGTTGCAAAGGAGTGTGTAGCTGTCTGTTAGGAATGTGTCCGCCTGGATCCAGTGGCTGCTTCTCTGTACATGTGCAATTAGATATCTTCATGGGGGGGAAGTGTGGGGCAGAGTAGATGAGCAGGGGCGGGGCTATGCACTGTGTCCACCAACTAACCTTAAGGCATTTCACATTGTTTCTTTGTCCTCAGTCATTAGATAGTAACTTTTTGTGGATGAATGAGATTCTGTGGATTCCATGGATTTCGTAGATGAATGGAAAAGGTTCCGTTTTCCTCCAAGGAGTTTGTCAGTATAAAGTATTGCATATTATCTTTCTTAAGGATGACATATCATAGTGGAACTACCTTTGATTAGATTAAAGCTCTTAGGAGATAGAAAATTCCTTTAATAATTCAACAAATACTTACTGAACATCTCTTATATACCAGACATTTCTAAGTTTTGGGAATAGAGTGGTAAACAAAATATTTGAATGTCTGCTTTCATAGCACAGAGATTTGAGCTAGGGACACATACTGAGACAGCACAAATAGAGGACAGTATAAAGTGTTAGTGACTTGTTCTGGGCAGGAAAAACAAAGCAGGAAGGAAGACAGGAAGTGTCGAGAGTCATCATGTGGCTTAGGTATTATTGCAGCTGGTTTCCCTTCTTAAACTACACATTTTATTTTATGCATTCAAAAACATCTGTGAAGGGGACTAGAGTACCCAAGGGACCTTGGCATACAAAAGGTTAAGGACCCTGCCTTGGGATGGTCTTCACTCCACCCACCCAATGTGATTAAGAGGCATATATTTCCTCTTTTATGCTTTATGTTACAGTGATGTGGTAGATTTTCCCATGTAGATTTTCATATTATTTATGGCAATTGTGGTTTTTAGGTTTTCTGTAATTATTTGAAACCATGGCTCACTTTGAGACTGATGTTGTAGGTCAGGTTTTTCATTTGTGTTCCGCACAACTCTGGGGTACCTTGGATCCTTTTTGGTGACTCTCTGGTCATCTTAAATTTATATTTGAATCATTCCCATCCAGGATAGTCTCAACAAGTCAGTCAGATGCCCGGCCTTGAAGGATGTATAGTAAGGAGCATAGGTAGGGGTGGCTGCATGTTTATGGGGCAGAAACAACAGGTTGTTAACAGATGCAAAAAGTGGGTGAGCTGCTGATTTAACCGCTTCAGTGTATGCTACTGAACCAGTATGAAGACCTTGAGCCGATGCTAATGTCTGTATAAAAATGATAAGAATTTTTTATTCTCCATTGCATGGTGCTGGGGATTTAGCACAAACCCAGGGCCTTACCCATGCTAAGCAAGTGCTCTCCCACTGAGCTGCATCTCCAGCCTCCAAGTATTTTTTTTTTTCTTTCTTGTCAGCTAAGAATACACAGACTAAAGAACAATTAAAACATTGTTTGCCCTGGTTAGTGGGGAGATGTAGGCAGTTGAACAATCAACCACAATATTTTATGGTTAGGGACAGAATAGAGATAGGCCAGGTGTTGTTGAAATCACCACAGGGGGACACCTCCTGTACCTGTGCACCAGGATAGTCTCTGTAAGGCATACTATTCTAAGAAGTTGAAAAAAAGCCAAAGAATAATATTTTGTGACATGTGAAAATTATATGAAATTCAAATTCCTATGTTCTAACTTGATCACAACATAGCCACTCTCATCCCTCTGTGGATGGTCTGTGGCTGCTTCCTCCCTACAAGCAGTAGAGTTGAGCTTCTTCAGAGACCATACTGCCCACAAAGCCTAAAATATTCAAGCCCTTTGTAGAACAAGTTTGCCAACTCCTGCTTCAATGCTGTTCAATGCCCCCACTGAAATGCAGAAGGCTGAAGTGATGGTATTCCTCAAGGAGAATGCGCGACATCCTGGTACTCTTCCCTTAACTGGTTGCAAGTAGTGCATTGGAAATATCCAAAACTTCCCCTTCCTTCCCTCTCTCCTTCCCTCCCTCCCACCAAAGCATAGTACATACACACCTTCATGCACTTACAGCCTTTGACCTCATTCCTATTGTCTGTTTTCAGTTTGGTTATGGGGAATATTTTAATACTTCTCAAGAAAGAGGATACCTGAGTCAAAATGACCCCAGAATGCTTCCCTGAAGAGCAGGAATTATGAGGTCCCCTCTTGGGTGTGTGTAAACTTGGCAGAAGGACATCAGGACCATCCCTTGGCCTCTCTGTGGGTTTTTATAGATAGCGGGTTGATGGGTGACTTTGCTAGATCATCTCTAGGAAGCTTTTAGCTCAGTAGAGGCATCACTGCAAGTGGTCAAGGTGACCTGGCTCTGTCACTTTCTACCCTGGTGGCCTTAAATAGATTATTTAAACTCTCTGAGCCTCTGTTAGCTCATCAGAAAACATGACAACAACGATCTTATAAATATGAAATAAGATCATGTTCTTAAATCTGCCAGAATTGCTGGGTGCCTGTTTTTCTTGGAGTTGCTGCAGGCAGAACTCAGCCCTTGTGCATGCTGGCCAGGCACTCTGCCACTAAGCAACACTGGAGCCCAATAATAGGTGTTTAATGTAACTGTGAAAATTATTATGATTGTGAACTCTTCCTTTGTATTGTAAGACTTTTTAAAAAGTAAAGGTGTCCCAGTAGTTTGTTTTTAATGTGTGGTTGATAACCCATCATTGTGCATTAATATGTTTGCGTTTTTTGTTGGTGTGTTTGCTTATAACTGGCTTCCTAAACACTGAGTAATTTGAACCAAGACCTCCAGTAGCTGGAAACTTCTAGCTACTGTTTTAACTCAAATTCAGGGGTGGAGAGAATGTCTTGTCCTGTGAACACATTCAGTCATATTATTATTTTGCATGCTCAAAGATGATGGCAGGGAGAAGAAGTTTCATTTGTCATGTCATATCCCTTCTGTATTGACTGCTTTCTTTCCTTTCCACCTGTTTTCAATAATTGTTTGAACTGTTTAATGAATAATTTTAATTCTCCCTTGGAAGGTTAGTTTTGACAAGACAGAAGTTCTAACGTTTGCTTGGCATAATGTTGATAGTTTAGAGGAAGCATGCTTTTAGGAGCAGTGTCAGATCATCAGTCAAGACACTGCATTTTTAGAAAAGTTTTTAAATTTTTTATTTTACATGCAAAGAATTAGTATAGTTTTTTTCATTGGGTGGATGTTATTCCAGAAACATCCCTGCCTTGATGAAGTCTATGTCCGTGGCAGCAAAGCCCAGGCGGCACACCTTGAGGCCATGTTTCTGCATCAGACCAGGCCATGTTGCAGCCTCAGTAGGAGTAAGAATCCTGGCTGGATTGTCTTAGGAGGCCTCAGCAGGGATGCTGGTGACCTATTGTGCTTTTAGGGGTACAGCAAGGTAAAAAAGTTTTTGTTTTTGAATAATTTTCCATTGATCTTCATTTATGAAAGTCTACTAAATGCTAATTGTATACTTCATTTTAAGCAAACTCATTTATGAAACACCTGTGTTCGTGACTTCCTCAATGAAAAAGATGGGGCCCCTTTAAGTAGCTCGCCTTCCTAGCAGAATGAACATAATTATTCAAATTACATGAAACTGTAAAATCAGATTGATGCAGAGTAAGCTAGACATGTATAGATTATAGTTAAGAACACAGGCTTTGGAGTCATATAATATAGCTGTGGTTCAAAACCTGGTTTTGCCATTTACTTAATAGCTAGCTATCATCTTGGCCTTTCAGTTTCTCGTGGGAATAATACTGAGGGTCATTGTGAAGGTGAAATCATCCCTGCGAAGTACTGAACGTGGTGCCAGATGCACAGTAAGGGCTTCCATCATTTTCATTGTGGGTGGGTTATTTTAGATCTGTACAGTGCATTGCTCCTTTTGGGTATAGAACTGAGTCTTCTGTCCCTCAAGCTTCATTTCTTACCCTCAAGCTCCAGCCATAGTGAACTAGTAGCAGTCCTCCTAAAGTTTCATGGCCTCCTTACCCTCTCCACATACGCCTGTGCTTTCTCTGCTTAGAACAGCTTCCTTCTCTTTTTTTTTTTTTTTCCTAACTTGTCCTTCATATCCCTAAAGGACATTTCCAGGAAGCCTTTCCTCACCCCCAGCCATGTGCCTCCCTGGGATCCTGTGCCCCTCTCTGCTTCCCACCTCTCATTGTAAAGAATTGCTTACTTGATGTCTGTCTGAGAGACTGGGAGCTTCTTAAGGGCAGGCATTCTGCCCAGCTTTGGAAATACTGTCCATGTGCTTCCTGCCCTGGAGCAGAGTGCAGTGGCACTATCAGGAGACACATCAGAGATGTCCCTTTCTTAAGATGGTGATGTGTTGAAGTTGCTGAAGGGTGTGTGGGGGTCAGCCAGGTGAAGAGGGGAGCCTTCAGGTGGAGAGTAGTGCCAGACAAGCCTCCTTTAGGCAAGTGAGGTGGCTGCTCTGTACTTCAGTTTCCTCATTTGTAAAATGGGAGCCTATACACACCTCAGGATGTTGTGAGCATGAAGACTGCATTTCAGTGGTCTTCTTACTGAGACTTCTGGAATGAAGTGTGATCAGTTCATTCCACATGGTTCCTGAATCAGTGTGGTTTTATTGAGTTGCTAAATGTACGAATGAATCTACTTGCACTTTTTCTCAGCGTGCTCTTTAGCTGTTCTAAGCCTTTGTCCAGTTTCAATGACAAAGAGCAGGTAATTAGATAGCCTTTAGTTTGATTACTTACTTTAATTGGGGAGCTGAGGCTCTGCCTTTCTTTGCTGCACAGTGGCGTGTCCAGCTTTTTGGACAGTCAGTGTGGTCAGTTACGGTCTTTTACCTTCCAGAATCAAAGAAACCAGCTTGTGGACTATACACAGAATACCTATTATTTCAGGTAAGCCTGGGGCAGGGTGACCCTAATGCTGGTTAATTGAGCAGCTCGGCAAAGACATTGAGGACCCAAGTTCATTTCATCTTCCTGCGCTGTCATCCTCAGTACAGGCTTGTCCTGGCTGGATCCCCATGATGTTGGGGAGTCTGTTGTGATTGCGGGTGCATCAGAAAGACACCAGCTCATCCAACCAAGGAGCAGGAACTGTTCCTTTCCGTGTGTCTCTGTTGATGGACTTTTGCATGGTTTCCAATCTTTTTTTTTTTTTTAATTTTTTATAGTTGTAGATGGACACGTCTTTATTTACTTGTTTATGTTTATGTGGTGCTAAGGATTGAACCCAGTGCCTCACATGTGCTAGGCAAGCACTCTGCCACTGAACTACAGCCCCAGCCCAGTTTCCACCTTTTGACTACTGTGAATAATGCTGCTGATGAACACTGGTGTACAATAAGTTACTATTGTTACTATTATCATTATTATTGTGCTGGGGATAGAATCCAGGGCCCTACCTGTGCTGGTTAGCATGCTTTCTACTACTGAGCTGTATTCCTAGTCCCGTAAGTGATTTTTTAAAATGCAGTATCATTTCAGTAACACACACACCAAATCTTATTACAATTAAAATTGTTTTTAGCATCATTTGCTGTAATGAAATTCTAGTATTTGAAATATTTTGAGCCACTAGTTTGATGTTTAATGGGATGTGATCCCATAGCAAAGAAAATATAAACCAAATAAGTAAAAGAGATCTTAGAAGTAATTTTATTCCATCTTCTCTCTCTCTCACTTTTTTTTTTTTTTTTTTTTTTTAATTCTCCTTGTACTGGGAATTGAATCCCGGGCACTTAACCACTGAGCTATATTCCTAGCCTTTTTTACTTTTTGAGACAGGGTCTCCCTGAATTGCTTAGGACCTCACTAAGTTGCTGAGGCTGGCATTGAACTTGAGATCCTTCTGCCTCAGCCTCTTGAGTTGCTGGGATTATAGGTGTGTGCCACCATGCCTAGCCACTCCATCCTCTTTTGAAGATATTCTGGATTCAGAATGATTTTCCAGGATCAGAGATTTAAGTCACTTTAAATAATTAAAAGTGAATGAAAGTATACATTAGTCACAAATTCTAGGAGAGTTTCTGTGTGTGTCTTTTGCCTTGAGTCTTATGCTAATGAATATCTAACTGATTATGTGGACAAAATGAAGTGGAAAATTAGGATAGTTTAGGTATCCAAATCATAGATGAAAATTTGTACTGCTCGAAGTGTCTGGGCGATTTGAATATTTGTTTGAGGTGTTCTTGTCCCATGGTCCACTTGGTGTGTTAGTTTTGGGGCTTTCCAGTGGATTCTGTTCCTTGTCTTGGTTTCTGGTTTTTGTTAACAGTGGTCTCATAGTTGTACACCATTGCCACTGGTTAGAGAAGAGGCAAGGTCGTGCCCTTGAGAATGTTCCAGACCTCACTGAGCTGACCTGGTTGTAGCCTTTGCTTTTCCCTCGACTCCCAGTAGTCAGGTGTTTCCTTGCTCTAAAACACGCCTGTGTTAGTCATGGGAGATTCACAACTAGCAGACGTGTGATCCCTGGACAGGTAAATGCCAGTGGAACCAGAAAGCTAAGTCTTATTCTCTTTAATTGGAGCCGACTTAGAGGCAGATATTGAACTGAAAAGAACACATTGGTCATTGGAAAGTGTTTCAATTACTGGTCTGTCCATATTTAGAATTTTTGGAATCATTTCCACTGTATATAACACTGTGAAATCCTTTGTGGTTGTCTGCTGCAAAAATGAATCTTTGACCCAGCGACTTTAAATGCTTTTGACACCATTGGGAATTTTCAGAATTCTTAATTTAATGTGTGCTTGTCCTGGGTGGGGAGGAGTGAGGGAGAAGCCATAGTCTTTGCACGGAGGGGCACACTTTGTGGGTGAGCAGAGGGGGTGTGCTTTTGGAACTGCTGTTTACCAGGTAGTGATTATTAACATAATAAATACCATGTTTTAACTTTTATTTCTGGAGGCAGTAAAGAACCAGCCAAGCACAGAGATGAGTGGGAAGTGACTGGCACCTCAGGGCTCCCAGAGCTGTTTGTGCAGCCCAGTCCCCAGGTGCCAAGTGCCTCATTACTGGGAAAGAAGAGGGGCCTGGCTTCTGCTGCTAATGGCACTGACTTCCTCAGTGATAGTGCCTGCACCTCTCCTCTTCATGGGTTTGTGGTGAGGTTAGGATGGAAACCACTTTTCTCTCCTTCCCCATCTCAGACGTCACAGGTTGTTTCTTTACCTTAACTGGTAAAGTGATTACTCGGCTCTTGTCAAGCAGGGACTTGTCCTGCCAGAGAACTGGAAGGTCACTTCACCATGCCCTTTGGTTCTGTCTGTACAATGACAATAGCCCTTTTTCTCAAAGACTTTCAGTGTTCAGAGGCACATGCTTCCCTGAAGGGAAGGAGGAGGCAGTAGCGACGCACTTGGCTCAGCAGTTTTTCCGAATGGCCAGGATTCTGAGTGCAGAGCCTTCCACTGGTCCACCACTCCTTTTTCTTCTGCTGTCTTGCTTCACACCTTCTTCTTCTGCTGTCTTCCTTGTTCCCTGGTTGGTGCCTGGAGAAGGGTGGGGCCCTGACTGAGCCAAGGATGGAGCAGGGCCTCTCCTCGGCAGGGATTACATCGTTCCAATTGTCTTGTGCGGGGTATTTGTGGGAGGGGTGGAGTAGGAGTGTAAGACTGAGTTTCCTCTCTCAGTGAGCTAAAAATATAGTTGGGGAGCAATCACAAGCACAAAAAGATGAGAATGTCAGTGTATGTTCTGCATATAACTTCACAAATGTGACGGTGTAATACAATGAATAGAACTGGCAAAGTATAGTCGTCCCTTTGTACTTGTAGGAGATTGTGGGGATTGGTTTCAGGCCCCCCCCCACAAGATATCAAAGTCCCTGGATGCTCAACTGCCTCACATAAAATGGTGTAGTGTTTGCATGTAACCTATGCACATTCTCCTGTATACTCCCCCACTCCCTTACTGGGAATTGAACCCAGAGGCACTCTACCACTGAGTCACATCACCAGCCCTTTTTATTTATTTTTAAAATTTGAGTCAAGTCTTGCTAAGTTGCCTAGCTGACCTTGACCTTACAGTCTTCCTGCCTCAGACTTTGAGTTGCTGGGATTGCAGGTGTTGCCACCATGCCTTGGTCAGACATTCCCCGCCCCCAAATTTAAAAAAAAAAGGTTTTTTGGGACTGGGGATTGAACCTAGGGTGCTTAACCACTGAGCTACATTCCCAACTCTTTTTAAATATTTTTTAGTTATACATAGACAGTGTCTTTATTTTGTTTACTTATTTTTATGTGGTGCTGAGGATCAAACCCAGTGCCTCACATGTGCGAGGCAAGCGCTCTGCCACTGAGCCACAACCTCAGCCCCATTCCCAGCTCTTTTTATTTTTTTCTTTTGAGACAAGGTCTTGCTAAGTTGCTGAGGTTGGCCTTGAACTTGCAAACCTCCTGCCTTAGTCCCCCACCCCCACCCCCAAGTCACTGGGATTATAGGCATGCACCATTGTGCCCAGGCTTCCAGATGTTTTTGATCCAAGGTTGGTAGAGCCCTTGGATGCATAACCCATGGATACAGAGAGCCAGCTGTGTTTCAGTGATTCAGGGATACTTGTCCTTTTGTAGAGACACCATCATGCACAATCAGTCTATTAAACAGGGATTGGTGTCCTATTATACTTTTCTAGGTTAAATGGTCCTAATATAGCATAACAAATACCTTTATTTTTAGTTAGTTGAGGGAAAAAGATAATATTTTTCAAGAAGTGAGAAAGAAAAATAAATATAGGACATCATGCATATCTCCTGATAGGTGTAAACAATACCATCTGTAAAGTTGTCTTGCTGACCAAAATACATCCTGAGTTTATAGGGGATGCAAGGGACAAAGAAACAGTGTTTTTTTGAGAGGGATACAATCAGCAAATTCCCAATTGCAGGAGTCTTAACCCAGTTATTTCAACAAAGGGGGAAACAGCACAGGGTTATTTCAACATAAGGGAGAAAGTCTCAAAGATAAAAAAGAGACTTAAGAGGTGAATGAACTAGTAATCACATATGGCTCTGGTGCCAACAAACAAAATGAAGAAAGGAGTGTGCAGCCTTCTGGAGTGCAGCTCAGTGGCAAAGCGCTTGCTGATCATGGGCAGAACCCTGGGTTCCATCCCCAGCATCATACAAACAAAAGCAAAACAAAAAGAGGGAGATGTCTTGACAGAAGAAAAATCAGTGGTTGCCTGGAGCAGGGTGAAGAAGCTACCTGGCTTCACAGGGCAGGATGGGATGTATGGTGGTGCATATATTAAAATTCATCATACTGTTCATAAAAAATGGATGCCTTCCTTCCTCTGCCCCTTCTTTCTTTCCTGGGTATTGAACTGGGAGCCTTGTTCATGCTAGCTTTACCACTGAGCTACATCCCCAGCCCTGGTGTGTTTTGTTGTATCTAAATTATTATGTAGTCAGGTCGATTTAAAAATTGATTGAAAATCAGTAAAAAAAAAAAAAAAAAAAAAAAAAAGATCTTTATGCCTTATGTTATGCACACAGTGTTGAATCAGTTATTTCAGAGACTTGATGCTATCTGGCCCTGATTTGTGCTGAGTTTCCATTTATCTGATTTGAGCTGCATCTCTGTTGTTTTCTTTATTTAACATGAACTTTTATCATTCGAACCTCTGACTTTGTTGTAGCGTCTTTGATGTTTCCTTGTAGCCATAGAGCTTGAATTTTATGATGTTTGTTCATATGTCTGTCATCCAAAAGGACATGCATCTTGATGCTAGAAGAAGTGATGTGAGCCAGGTATGGTGGCTGTAATCTCAGTGGCTCGGAGGCTGAGGCAGGAGGATCTTGAGTTCAAAGCCAGTCTCAGGAAAGGTGCAGCACTAAGCAACTCAGTGAGACTCTGTCTCTAATAAACTACAAAAAAGGGCTGGGGATATGGCTCAGTGGTAAAGCACCCCTGGGTTCAATCCTTGGAACCCACACCTGCCCCCCTCCAAAAAAAGAAAGGAATGATATGAGTTGAGAATACAGCTGGGTGGGAGAGCACTTGCCTAGTATGCATGAGACCCTGGGTTCAATCTCCAGCACTGCAGGCCAACAAACAAAATGATGTGAGAAGGATACATACCCATTTATAAAGGTAATTTATTGAACATTCAGTTTGCTGCATTATAATAGTCAAGAACTAAGGATATACTTGAGCCGAAAGCAGTCCATTTGAATTCTTTTTCATCCAGTTTACCAACCAGTCAACATTTATTGGATGTATTCTTTACACCAGCCGCTGTGTTGAGTTCAGGGCTTATGAGGATGAGTAAGATGCAGTGCAGATCCTACCTGTAAGCATAGCACTCCAGTGGGGGTGATGACTGTGTATACCTGTGATTTCAGCAGTGTGATAGATGCCGTGGTAAAGGTGGGTGCAGAATCCAGTGGTGGCCATATTTACACAGTGACATGGTGTTGTGACCCCTTCCTACCTCAGACCTCCCTTCCTTGCCTGTCAAATCACGAGTCAGTGGACAAAATGTCAGTTTGGCAATATCAGTTGGAGCAAAACCTTCCTTTTGCCCTTGTAAATTTGTTATTTCTCCTTTTAGATCTCTAGTGCAGAGTTAAGATTTTGATATGCTTCAGTTCATAAAACATATTGAATTGCAAAGTCCCTCTCATTTAATTACTTTTCATTGTTATTTTCCCTCACGTCTCGTATTCCCACCCTGTCCCCATAAGCATCTGCTCTAATGTGTTTGGTATATATCCCTGCATATGTCTGAGTCCTTGTATGTTTTTTGTAAGTTAATATAAATAGTATTATGTCATAATTCTCATGCTGATCCATTTTGGTTCGAAACTATTTCTAAATTTTATCTATGTTGTTCTGTTTAAATGTTGCTTTTAGTTACAACTGGCATTGTATTTGTCACTTGTATTCACTGCATTTTATTAATCTCTTCCTCTAGTGAGGGACATCTAGTTTGTTCCTTGCATCCCTGCACTGCACACAGGGCAGTAGCCTTACGTGGTTCCTTAGGGACTTGGACAGGGTCTCTTTGGTTCAGTGTAGCAAGCATCACTGTTGGTCCCTGAGTGTGCTCACACCTAATTTCTCCAGGTGCAGCACATAGTATCTGATTTCCAAACTGTGACAGTCTGGCAGACATAGCATGTTATCTTATTTTAACTCACATTTCTCTGATTAGTAGTGAGAATCTGTTTGAACTGGTTTTTGGATTTTCCTTTCATAAATCACCTAATCGTATACTTTTCCCAGTTTCCCAGCAGAGTTCCTTTTGTGGAGTAGTTACTGATCCCAAGCCATGAATGTCGCAGATGTCTCCTGGTCCTCACTCACCTGAATAGAGTGGCCCCGATTCAGTAGAAATCCTTTGTTTTGATTTAGACATTTCCTCTGGTTTTTCTCCTTAAAAAGATTTGTGCTTTTCTATATAGTATTTAAGAAATCTTTTTGCATCCTTGGGGCACTAAGAAATAGTATTTTTTCTTTTAGATTTTCATGTGTTTCCTAAATTTGTAACTGCAGGTTGAGTGTCTGTATACTGACTATGTACCTTGTAGCGGCACCTAAGTATATAATAATTCTCTCACACAGCATTGCTGGAGCACATCTCCTTGCTGTCCCTTCACCATTAAAAACAAAAAACAACTTCCCTCCCAGTCTGTACTCGTCTGGGTAAGTGGCCCCGCTGTCCACCCTGTTGTTCCAGCCAGAAGCCAAATCATCCTTCTTCCTTCTCATGCTCTCCATGTGCAATTCTTTAGCTAGTTCCGCACAGTTTACCATCTAACCACTAGTGCTCAGCTCACCATATTCTGTCCTCAAACTCACTTCCCCCCAGCCGGTTGCCCCTGGGCTTCCTTCAGTGATTCCCAGCCAGTGACCTTTGGTAAGCACTAGTCAAAGAACATCTCTTTCCTGTTTAAGAAGAAAACTCTTGGGCTGGAGTTGTGGCTCAGTGGTACAGTGCTTGCCTGGCATGTGTGAGGCCTTGAGTTCAATTCTAAGCACCGCATACAAATAAATAAAGTAAAAAGATCTATTGGCAATTAAAAAAAATTTTTTTTTGGTTTTAGATGGACACAATATCTTTATTTTATTTATTTTCATGTGCTGAGGATCGAACCCAGTGCCTCATGCATGAGGGGCGAGAACTCTACCACTGAGCTACAACTCCAGCCCGGCAATTAAAAAATTTTTTTAAAAAAAGAAGAAAACGCTGAACATTTCCAGAGTAGAATAAAATGCAAACTCTTTGCCCTTGCTTCGGGTCCTCCATGGCCTGTCCCTGTGTGTCTGTCCACCTCCTTTCCTTCTCTCCCTTACCCTACGCCAGCTAAATAGGTCCATTCTCTGGTTCCCACCAAACCTGTTTCTTTTTGGGACCTTTGCTTGCAGTCCCTGACCCAGGGTGTTCCACCTCTACCTGTTTGCTTGGCTGGTTCTTTCTCATGTAATTCTCAGCGTGTCATGGTCCTTCCCTGCTCAGTGTCAGACTGTGTGTTCGCTGTGCGTGGTCAGCCCGGCCATCTTTGCCTTGGCTGTGTGGGGTGTTCCTTGGTTTCAGCTCCACTTGCCAGCTTTGCAGCTAGTTCTGTGAGGGTGGGACACAGGGTTACATCACTTTGTGGTCGTGCTTTAGCACATGGTGGTGGTTAGTAACTATATTTTGAATGTGTGGATGGTCTTCAGGGGCAGAATCTCAGTGGCCCACTTGCTGCTGGCTGCAGGGGTCACTTTTGGTTCTTTTGTGAGAGGAAGGCAGCTGTCCTTTCAGAGTTTTGAGTTTGAATCTGGCTCTGCCACTTACTTTTGAGACTTTAAGACAGCCGCTTATCTTGCCTGGGAGTGTTTTTCGTTTATAGAATGGAAATAACGACACTAAATTGGTGTTTTGTGAGGAATCATTTAAAGTAGTTTAGGAAGTCTCCCCTGAAACACAGCAGACCTCCAGCAGCAGCAGGGTTGCCTCCCTCAGTTTTGAAGCTCGTTGCCTGCCTATGGCTGCCTCCTAAGCCCCAGACGTCTAAAGTAAGAGCAGTATTTCTGACATAGGTTCTGTTTATTGGTTACATTATGTAAAACCAGCCAATATTATTGAAATTTCCCAGATGACTAGCTGTTCCTTCTGCTGAGGGAGGTGAAACAGCCAGCAACCAGGGGTGTCACAGTGGTAGTGGGATGCGCTCTGTGGAGTCCCAAAATGACTAGACCAGTTTTTGCCCTTTTCCTTTCTTTCTTTTTTCCTCCATAAAGAAGAAATATTTATTTACATTCTGAATGGACTAAAGTAGGATTTTTGTTTTTTTGGGTTTTTTTTTGGTACTGGAGATCGAACTCAGGGGCACTCGACCACTGAGCCACACCCCCAGCCCTATTTTGTGTTTTATGTAGAGACAGGGTCTCACTGAGTTGCTTAGCGCCTCACCGTTGCTGAGGCTGGCTTTGAACTCATGATTCTCCTGTCTCAGCCTCCCTAAGTGCTGGGATTACAGGCTTATGCCACCGTCCCCGGCTTAAAGTAGGTTTTAAACTGTCACAATTAAAATTTTATTCTTTAAAAAATATCATATGATCAACTCATTTAACTTAAAGCTTCAGGCATTAATAACCTCATTTAGATTCTTAAAAAACCAACACAAGCATACTTTCTGGAGTGCAAAATATTTCTTATTTAATACTTAGTAATGCAAAAGCACTTGGTTTGGAAACAGAAATCCTTTCCTGAGGGCCATCCTCACAAAGATACCCAGAGCCAGGAACAGATGCTGGATAGAACCACCAGCCCAAGGAACATGTGACTGCAGTCTGTGCTCTGCCTTTTTGTCTCTTGAGGTGACCCTAGTTACTGAACATGCTCATGGGTGGACACTGGCACGTGCACTTGTACACACCGCAGAGAGATCTGCATGCACAGCCTTGGGTTCTCCTGGAGTCCAAGGAATGCCGATCCTCCAGACACATCTTCAAGTATGCTCCCACCTCTGGGCAGGGGTCACTTTGGAATGCTGAAGTCTTCTGACCACTGTCCAATCAGCCATGCTGCCAAGAAGAGCCAGGCAGAGTTGTCCTTCCCATTCTTCACTAAAGTAGCAAAGTAGCTTGTTCCTATGCAGAGATGAGCAGATGACTCCATCTTCAGGCAGGGAAGCAGCCGCATCTCATTCCCGGGCAGGTAGGTTTTTGGGAAGAGACACTGGGTTATATTTGTGATTCAACCTCTTGGGATGAAGATGGACTTGAGTGTTGCGGGTTTTACATAACACTCATACATTGCAAGCCCTCTGCAGATCCTGCACTACCTGGGAGTGTCTTTAAGTAAATCTGTTATATTTAATTCCAGAGAAGGAAACATTTTTAAAATATTTTTTCAAGGGGCTGCGGTTGTGGCTCAGTGGTAGAGCACTTGCCTAGCATGTGTGAGGCACTGGGTTCGATCCTCAGTACCACATAAAAATAAATAAAATAAAGATGTTGTGTCCATCTACAACTGAAAAAAAAAAGTATTGTGTTCATACACAACTAAAAAACAAAACAACAAAAAATATTTTTTCAAATTGAGGCATCTGGATAATCAGACATGATGGTGCCTCTGTGAATTTTCGGTTACAGTTGATAAAAGATTGATAAAATACCATTCTACCAACTACTAGATTGTAGGGACTCCAACTTTCTCATTTTTTTTCCGAAAAAAATGTGATAGAAGTAACAATCTTCTATTTTTATTTTTATTCTAATTAGGTTTACATGACAGCAGAATGCATTTTGATTCATTGTACACAAATGGAGCACAACTTTTTACTTCTCTGGTTTCACAAATATAGTTACACCGTATGTGCAGTCATGAACCTAGGGCATTGTTGTCCATCGCATTCCACCATCTTTCCTGCCCCTGTGTCCCATCCCCTCTTTTCCCTCCCCTTTGACCAAAATTTCTCCATTCTTCCCATGCCCCTCCCTCATTATGGATCAGCATTCACTTATCAGAGAGAACATTCAGCCTTTGGTTTTTTGGGATTGGCTTACTTCGCTTAGCATGAGGTTCTCTAACTTCATCCATTTACCTGCAAATGCCATACTTTATTCTCTTTTAATGCTGAGTAGTATTCCATTGTGTATATATACCACAGTTTCTTTATCCATCCATCTATTGAAGGGCATCCAGGTTGGATCCACGGTTTAGCTATTGTGAATTGAGCTGCTATAAACATTGAAGTGGCTGTGTCACTGTAGTATGCTGTTTTTAAGTCCTTTGGGTAGAGACCGAGGAGTGGGATGGCTGGGTCAAATGGTGGTTCCATTCTAAGTTTTCTAAGGAATCTCCATACTGCTTTCCAGATAGGTTGCACCAATTTGCACCAGCAGTGTATGAGTGTGCCTTTTCCTCCACATCCTTGCCAACACTTGTTGTTGCTTGTATTCTTAATAAGTGCCATTCTGACTGGGGTGAGATGAAATCTTAGAGTAGTTTTGATTTGCATTTCTCTAATGGCTAGAGATGTTGAACATTTTTTTCATATATTTGTTGATCGATTGTATATCTTCTTCTGAGAAGTGTGTGTTCGGCTCTTAGCCCATTTATTGATTGGGTTGTTTGTTTTTCGGTGTTGTTTTTTGAGTTCTTTATATATCCTGGAGATGAGTACTTTATCTGGTGTGTGTGTGGCAAAAATTTGCTCCCAGAATGTAGGCTCTCTGTTCACCTGATTTGATTGTTTCTTTTGCTAAGAAGAAACTTTTTAGTTTGAATCCATCCCGTTTACCGATTCTTGCTTTTATTTCTTGAGCTTTAGGAGTCTTGTTAAGGAAGTCCGGGCGTAATCCAACATGATGGAGATTCAGGCCTACCTTTTCCTCAACTAGGTGCAGGGTCTCTGTCTAATTCCTAGGTCCTTGATCCACTATGAGTTGAGTTTTGTGCATGGTGAGAGATAGGGGTTTGATTTCATTTTGCTGGATATGGATTTCCAGTTTTCCCAGCACCATTTGTTGAAGAGGCTATCTTTTTTCTGATGTATGTTTTTGGTGCCTTTGTCTAGTATGAGATATCTGTATTCATGTGGGTTTGTCTCTGTGTCTTCTGTTTTATACCACTGATCTACATGTCTGTTTTGGTGCCAATACCATGCTGTTTTTGTTATTACAGTTTTGTATTACAATTCAAGGTCTGGTATTGCAATTCCTCCTGCTTTGCTTTTCTTGCTAAGGATTATTTTGGCTATTCTGGGTCTCTTATTTTTCCAAATGAATTTCATGATTGCCTTTTCTATTTCTATAAAGAATGATGTTGGGATTTTAATTGTAATCGCATTGAATCTGTATAGCACTTTGGGTAGTGTGGCCTTTTTGACGATATCTATTCTGCCTATCCAAGAGCATGGGAGATCTTTCCATCTTCTAAGGTCTTCAGTTTCTTTCTTTAGTGTTCTGTAGTTTTCATTGTAAAAGTCTTTCACCTCTTGTTAAATTGATTCCCAAGTATTTAATTTTTTTGAGGCTACTGTGAACGGGGTAGTTGTTCTAATTTCTCTTTCCAAGGATTCATCACTGATGTATAGAAATGCATTTGATTTATGGGAATTGATTTTATATCCTGCTACTTTGCTAAATTCATTTATTAATTCTAGAAGTTTTCTGGTGGAATTTTTTGGATCCTCTAAGAATCATGTTGTCAGCAAATAATGATAGTTTAACTTCTTTTTTTCCTATTTGTATTCCTTTAATTTCTTCTGCCTAACTGCTCTGGCTAGAGTTTCAAGAACTATGAACAGAAGTGGTGAAAAAGGACATCTCT
This sequence comes from Xerus rutilus, assembly GCA_028644305.1. NCBI lineage: Eukaryota > Metazoa > Chordata > Mammalia > Rodentia > Sciuridae > Xerus > Xerus rutilus. The sequence goes on along the minus strand of CM053399.1, from coordinate 6,284,194 downwards.
GTCTTTTGCCTTTTTTTAGAGGAAATTCTTCCAATTTTTCCCCATCAGGGATGATGTTGGCTTTTGGTTTTCCATAGATTGCTTTTACAATGTTGAGGTATGTTCCTACTATCCCTAGTTTTTCTAGTGTTTTGACCATGAAGAGGTGCTGTATTTTGTCAAATGCTTTCTCAGCATCCATAGAAATAATCATATGATTCCTGACTTTAAGTCTATTGATGTGATGAATTATGTTTATTGATTTCCATATGTTGAACCAACCTTGCATAACTGGGATGAAACTCATTTGATCATGGTGCACTATCTTTTTAATATATTTTTGTATATGATTTGCCAGAATTTTGTTGAGAATTTTTGCGTCAGTGTTCATCAGGGATATTGGTCTGAAGTTTTCTTTCTTTGATGTGTCCTTGTCTGGTTTGGGAATCAGGGTGATACTAGCCTCATAGAATGAGTGTGGAAGGGTTCCCTCCTTTTCTATTGCATGGAGTAGTTTGAGGAGTATTGGTATTAATTCTTATTTGAAGGTCTTGTAAAACTCAGCTGAGAATCCGTCTGGTCCTGGGCTCTTCTTGGTTGGTAAGCTTTTGATGGTGTCTTCTATTTCCTTGCTTGAAATTGATCTGTTTAAGTTGTGTATGTCCTCCTGATTCAGTTTGGACAGATCATATGCCCCTAGAAATTTGTCGGTGTCTTTGGGATTTTCTATTTTACTGGAGTATAGATTTTCAAAATAGTTTCTAATTATCTTCTGCATTTCAATAGTGTCTGTCATGATATTTCCCTTTTCATCTCAAATTTTAGTAATTTGAGTTTTCTCTCTCCTTTTTGTTAGGGTAGCTAAGGGTTTATCAATTTTATTTATTTTTTCAAAGAACCAGCTTTTTGTTTTGCCAATTTTTTGAATTGTTTCCTTTGTTTCAGTTTCATTCCTGATTTTAATTATTTCCTGTCTTCTTCTTTTGGTGTTGATTTGTTCTTTTTTTTTTTTTTAATATTTTTTTAGTTGTAGATGGACACAATATCTTTATTTATTTATTTTCATGTGGTGCTGAGGATCGAACCCAGGACCTCACACATGCAAGGCAAGCACTCTACCACTGAATCACAATCCCAGCCCCTGATTTGTTCTTCTTTTTCTAGAGCTTTGAGATGTAATGTCAGGTTGTTGATTTGTTGACTTTTTCTTCTTTTAATGATTGAACTCAGTGCAATGAACTTTCCTCTTAACAGCCTTTATAGTGTCCCAGAGATTTTGATATGTTGTATCAGAGTTCTCATTTACCTCTAAGAATTTTTTTTATCTCCTCCTTGATGACTTCTGTTATCCATGCATCATTCAGTAGTGTATTATTTAGTCTCCGGGTGATGGAGTAGCTTCTATTTTTTATTTTATCATTGATTTCTAATTTCATTCCATTATGGTCGGTTAGAATGCAGGGCAGTATCTCTATTTTTTTAATTTTTTTTTTTTAGTTGTAGATGGACACAATATCTTTATTTTATTTATTTATTTGTATATGGTGCTGAGGATCAAACCCAGTGCCTGACACATGCGAGGCAAGTGCTCTACCACTGAGCCACAGCCTCAGCCCCTCTATTTTTTTATATGTGCTAAGAGATGCTTTGTGGCATAACATATGGTCTATTTTAGAGAAGGATCAAAGTGTGTTCATTTGTTGATGGATGAAATATTCTGTATATGTCTGTTAATTCTAAATTATTGATTGTATTATTGAGTTCTATGGTTTCTTTGTTTAGTTTTTGTTTGGAAGATCTGTCCAGGGGTGAGAGAGATGTGTTAAATTCACCCAGTATTATTGTGTTGTGGTCTATTTGATTCTCGAAATTGAGAAGGATTTGTTTGATATACATGGATGTTCCATTGTTTGGGGCATAGATATTTATGATTGTTATGTCTTCTTGATATATGATTCCTTTAAGCAGTATAAAATATCCTTCATTATCCCTTTTGACTACCTTTGGTTTGAAGTCTACTTTATCTGATATGAAGATGGAAGCCCCTGGTTGTTTATGTAGCCCATTTGAATGGTATGTTTTTCCTCATCCTTTCACTTTCAGTCTGTGGACGTCTTTTTCTATGAGGCAAGTGTCTTGAAGACAGCATATTGTTGGGTTTTTTTTTAAATGCAGTCTGCCAGTCTATGTCTTTTAATTGATGAGTTTAGGCCATTAACATTTAGGGTTATTATTGAAATATGGTTTGTATTCCCATTCATTTTGGTTTGTTTTTTATTTTTAACTTGACTTGGTTTCTTCTTTGATTGGCTTTTCTTTTAGTGTAGTCCCTTCCTTTGCCATTTTCATTTCCTCATGAAATATTTTTCTGAGAATGTTCACTAGTACAGGCTTTCTCATTGTAAATTCTTTTAACTTTTGTTTATCATGGAAAGTTTTTATTTCCTCATCAAATCTGAAGCTTAATTTTGCTGAATATAAGATTCTTGATTGGCATCCATTTTGTTTTAGAGCTTGGTATATGTTGTTTTAGTATCTCCTAGCTTTGAGGGTCTGGGTTGAGAAATCTGCTGAAATCTGAATTGGTTTCCCCCTGTATGTAATCTGTACCTTCTCTCTTGCAGCTTTTAAGTTCTATCCTTGTTGTGTATGGTAGGCATTTTCATTATAATGTGCCTTGGTGTGGATCTGTTGTAGTTTTGTACATTTGGTGTCTTGTAAGCCTCTTGTATTTGATTTTTCAATTCATTCTTTGTTTGGGAAATTTTCTGATATTATTTCATTGAAGAGATTGTGCATTTCATTGGTTTGTTTCTCTGTGTCTTCCTCTATCCCGCTGATTCTTAGATTTGGTCTTTTCATGTTATCTCATAATTCTTGTATGTTTTGTTCATGGTTTCTTACCATCTTCTTTGTGTGGTCAACTTTTTTTTCAAGACTATATATTTTGTCTTCATTGTCTAAGGTTCTGTCTGCCAAGTTATCTATATGTTGGTGATGTTTTCTACTGAATTTTTTATTTGGTTTATTGTTTCCTTCATTTCAAGGATTTCTGCCTGTTTTTTTTTTTCAGAGTCCCTATCTCTTTCTTGAAGTAATTTTTTGCTCCCTGTATTTGCTCTCTAATCTTTTTATTGGAGTGATCAATTGTTGCCTGTAATTGCTCTCTCATATTATTCTGTGCTTCACAGATCATTTTAATTTTGTACATACTGAACTCCTCTGACATTTCATCTGCTGTGCTGTCAGTGGATGCTATTGTAGCATCGTGGTTTGATTGGGGCATTTTCTTCCCTTGTTTTTTCATGTTGTTCATTTGTCTTCCCCTCTGGCAGTGCCAAGCTGAGGTATTACAGTTTCTACCCTATAATCTTGTAGTGTCACTGCAGGTTACCAGTACCTCACCTCTAGTGTAACCAGGCCTACAGTTACCTTGGGATGGTCTTCTTGGTCCTGGCTGTTGTTTGTAGACAGAAGTAAGCTGGGACAGCCGTCAGTTGGTAGGTGGGTGCCACAGCGTGGTGGGTCTCCTCCTCCATGCATCAGGCTGGGGTCGGTCTCAGTCTTCTACTTTTTGACCTGCTAATTTTATTTTATTTTTTTTATTTTTTAAATATTTTTTAGTTGTTGATGGACCTTTATTTTATTCATTTATTTATATGTGGTGCTAAGAATCGAACCCAGTGCCTCACGCATGCTAGGCAAGTGCTCTGCCACTGAGCCACAATCCCAGCCCTGCTAATTTTATTTTTAAGAATGGTTAAAAATATCTACCCTGAAGATAAGATAAAACAGGATATTTAAGAATTCTTCAGGATCTTTTTCTTCAGAAGTAAATCCTAATATATCCTTAATTTTTTTCAAATATTTCCCTTAGTTTAGTAATTTTTGTGGCACACACATATCCATATATTTTCAGAAGGTTAACCACTTCTGTCCTCAGTAGCTCTTCAGTTTCACTGTTGTATTCTACATCATTCTTTTCTTTGAGTCTAAATAAGTATCTAGAGTAGAATCAAAAGCAAATAAGTAGAATAAGGTTGAGTCTAAGTAACAAGAATTGTAATGACCCTGGATACCTTTCTTCTTTCTAATCATTATCTCCAAACCCTTTTCCATTTTTGGTGGAGTATTTTCTTATACTACTTCATTTAAGTAGCCTTCAAAGGCTAAAGAGTTACGGTGTTGCATCTAGTTAGAAACAGGCTGCAGGGATACAAACCTAGAGTCAGGCCTGCAGCTCTTCAGTTTAGCCATTAGTACCTTCTTCAGAGCACAGGCGAAATACTTAGTGCCCTCAAAGGTTCCACCTACACAGCCTGCACATTCATCTTCCAGTTCCAGTTTAGCTGACCAGTCCAGTGAGCTACCCCATAGAAGGGAGGATTCTCTTTAACATCAGCCAGCAAGCCCCCTTTCAGACCATGTGAGTTGCCAGAAGATATGGGCAGGGGTGTACTCTCTTGGATAGGTGCATTGTTTAGCTCTCTCATTGCAGACTGTGACCAGTGCTTCCATTGGCATTGGGTATCTTTGTCAGGCTAAATGGTTGAAAGTAAAATCTGTTCTTATTGGATTAGGAGTTAATGGAGTTGTAGGGTGGTGAAGAATGTCTCAGGTATGGAGATAACTGTTAGAGACTCACAGGGTCTTCTGCATCTGTGACCTTTGGTTTATTATGACTAATGAACCTTTGTTCCCAACACTTCTTGACATAAAGGCAAGTTTGGGAGGTCTCCTTTTCTGTGTCATACTATCTGGGATGATATCATTGATATGCAAGAAAACTGTACTTCCCATATGTTATGGTTAGGATGTGAGGTGTCCCCCAAAAGCTCATGTGTGAGACAATGCAAGAAGGTTGAGAGGAGAAATGATTGGGTCGTGAGAGTTTTAACCTAATCAGTGATTTAATCCCCTGATAGATATTTTACTGAGTGGTAACTGAAGTGGTAGGGTGTGACTGGAGGAGGTGGGAATTGGGGTGTGGCTTTGGGTATACATTTGTATCTGTTCAGTGGAGTCTCTCTCTGCTTCTTGATCACCATGGTGTGAGCTACTTCCCTCTGTCACATACTCCGCCATGATGTTCAGCCTCACCTCAAGTTCCAAGAAATGAAGCCAGCCTTCTATGGACTAAGACCATAGAAGACCTCTGAAACCATGAGCCCTCAAATAAACTCTTCCTCCTCTATAATCGTGCTGGTCGGTTAGTCACAGCAGCGAAAAAGCTGACTAAAACACCATACTTGCAAAACTACAAAGCTGTACTCCATCACATTCTCCATCCCAGTTGCCACTAAGGTTGTCCATGTCCAGACCAACAAAATATCCTAAGCTCTCTTTTCCTAGCAAAACATCACAGAATATAATTTTTCCAGATTCTGTAGTTCTCCAACCTTTAAAGAATCTCTAGAGTTTGTTTTCCAAAGTGGGAGAAGTTCAGCCTGCATGGTGTCCACTGGACCATTGTTGTCATCTTCTATGATTTCTAGTTTGTCTAGTGCAACAAACACACCACAGTCTTCATCACACTGAAAGAGCCGTTCTTTTCATACACCCCATCAGTGAAACCTCGACCACAACCTTCTTCCAGCAGTTCTGCTACAAAGAGTGTTCCTGACACTATCCTCTCTTCTAGCAAGGGTCCTCAGAAGTGCACAACTCCCAGGAACTTCTCTTCCCCAGACCTCAGCTTCATTCACAGGGCAGCCCATGTGACCTGGAGGCCTTGACTCAGTGGCTTCCATTCTTAAGCAGGCTGAGCCTCTCCTGACTATTGGTAATTGCCAACAGTAACTCTGTGAATTTTTGTTTATTTCTACAACATCCATTTTGTCAACAAAGAAATCTGCATGAGGTTGCGTTAGACTTTTTAATCCCATCTGGTTTTTCTTGTGTTTTGCAGAAGGAATCTTCAAGTATTCCACAGAGCGGTCTTAGATATAACTGTCCTATGCTCCCCTTTGGTGTTTTTTTTTGTTTTTGGTTTGGCTGATAGTATTTTTATTATAAAATTGTAGCTTAGAAGATAGCCACTGGCCAGCATTACCAACCACTCTTCACCATCATCCTCTGTGAACAACATCTAGAAGATCTAAATTTAGTCCAAGAAATTGGGATCAAGAGGGAAAAAAAGGCCCTAGCCACATCGCCACTCCTGTTATCTACACCAGTTACTGAATACACCCATAGGTGACAGCTTCATGTGGGAAAACCTAAGGCTCTGGCAGCAGGGAGGACTTGGTTGCTTTTTTCTTTTCCTCACAGAAGAAAAACTGGCTTCTAAAACTAGATGGGGGATTGAATATTCAGGGGAGTTTTGTTTTTGGTACTGGGGGTTGAGCCCAAGAGTGCTTTACCACTGAGCTATATCCCAGCCCTTTTTATTTTTGATTTTGAGACAGAGTCTCACCAAGTTGTTCCGGGCCTCACTAAATTGCTGAGGTTGGCCTGGAATTTGCAATCTGCCTGCCTCAGTCTCCCAAGTTGCTGGGATTACAGGCATATACCACCATGTCCAGCTCAGGGGAGTTAAATTTTAAGAACTAATCACAAATTTTCTTCTCCACCCATGTTATAGATCCATTCCCAGCACCAGCATACATATATTTCATACATTTAAAAATGTTTCCAGAACTCCAGATACACAAGTATATCCATCATGTCACCAACCTCCACCCACAGGTTGCTATCAGACAGGCTAGACTTTGCCAACCACAGGCCTTCCACTAGATGTCCTGAGACTGGGCACTGTTAGAAGGCTGGAGGTTTGTACGGAGCGTGTTCGTGTGATGGAGTGCTTGTGTGAGAAAGGCCCCGCTAGTATTGATCTGCAACCAAAGTCAAGTTATCCAGCTTGGCATGTGCTTCCTGCTGCCACACAAAACTGGAGCTGTCTGTCTGTGACACTGCATTCTTGAAGAAGCTAAGAAAAAAATCTGCTCTTTCCAATAGGAGAAGTAACTTCTTTCTTTGCTCAATGAATCTGAACTCATTGTGACAGTAACTTCAGATCATAAACTCAAAAAACCAAACCACTAGTAAGTTTGTTGTAAAATCACAAAGGATAAATCACTGGCAGTCCCAAAGTGTGTTTTTAGCAATTTATTGTCCTTGTAAAAAGAGAGCAAATCAGAATGCCTCTGATACATGGCCCCTGCTCAGCTGAACCTGCTACCTCAGTTTTCGCCCTTTAACTTTTCTGCCCTTCTTCCCCTTTCCTCTGTGTGTCCCTTGGCCTCCAGGTCTCCTGCTCCTTGGCTTAGCTGGTGGCGACTGGAGGCATTGCTGTTGACTGATGCTTGGGCCAGGGATCTTGATAATAACCCTGATGCTATTCATCAAACAGCCCATAGACTCGTGGGTTACAAGATAGCATACGTGAGCGATGTCACAGGAATGTCTTTACCAGCAGTGCTCTCTGCAGGCCACATGCAGTGCCTTCTGAATGAATAGAGTGGCCTCTGCACATTGTGTCAACTCAAGAGGTTTAGCAGAGCTTTCACTGCCCATCTATTACTTAGAAAAATGTTTAACACAAAAAACTGGATCAGAAAGAGATCTTGTCCTGGTTAAGTGTGACGATGAGCCAGACATTTAATTAACTTCTTTCTTATTCAGATGCCTGCTGTGTGTTCCATGATAATTCTAATTCCTCAGAGATTTTTTTTTTTAAAAAAACAGCTTTAATGTAACCATGAAACATTTATTCCTGAGGTGTACATCAAATTGTCAATGCCATTGCCCCAGGTTTCTCCTTGCCCTGGCCTAAAATCTCTATTACCTTAATTGTTTTTGAGTATGAGGACACATTGTGCTGCTGCCTGGGACCTTGCTGGTGTCCACTGAGCTTCAAAAGCAGGAATCCCATGAAGGGTTCCTTCAGCTTTTCCTTCCTTCCTTCTAGATATCAAATGATGCACTCTGTCATGTCATTTCTGAATTGGATAAACAAACGTAGGGACAGGTGGCAGGCTGGTTATGAGGGTGTGTGTGTGCTTGTGGTAGATTTTTTTCTCTGTTAACATGACTTTGAAAGCATTTCTAGTGGTTTGTAGTTTGGTATTTTATTCCCAATTTGGAATTATCCTGTTAATATGGAAGTCCGGAGTATTTCTCCCCACACACTAGCGCTAGCTGAGGTGTCCTGGCTGAGAGTGCCCTCTGATGGCCTATGTGGAACTTGGTCACAGTGTTGTACTCTTGGCCCCACTGTGGGGCGTTCCCTTCCCTCCCCAGCCTATGCTCATTCTTGGACTTCTTGCCAGGTGCTGACACTGGGGATTGTCCTTCTTATCCCCTCTGGATTTCTAACGCCCTCTGTTAGCTCCAGTGCTCCTCATGTCTCCTCCCCATTCATTCTCTTTGTATACTTTTGAGCTAAAAACTTACCTCAATCACAGCTAAACAATATTTAGCAGCATGTGCATATCCTGGAAAAAGGAGACATCAGATTTTTAGGAGACATTAGATGACCCAAGAAAGATATAGTGTTGCAACCTCAAGAGTTTCTGAGATCTGCAGGGTGTTCCCCAGAATCTTGACAGTGTTGTTCACCTCCTCAGCCTTCTCCAGCTAAATTTGCTTTGTCTTAAGCTTTAGAGTTCAAGGTAAATAAAACAGTTCTTCAAGTTTATTTTCCCTTTAAGTGATTAGAATTCCAGCATATTTTGTATTTTATATTCAGAAATCACGCTGACTCTGGGTCTCTCCACCCATCACGGGTGCAGTTTATGCTGACAGGTGGCAGGACCAGACTCTCTCTCTGCTCCTTGGAGTTCAGGATTTGTCCAGCTGACCTGCAGCTTAGCTTCTGGAATACATCCATTTGTAAATTGAATTCTTATTTATTTGTGCTTTTTAAGACATGACTGGACTATAGTGAAAGCAACATAGGTAGGTAATCTCTCCCATGTGACTTTTGTGGCTTTACAACAAAGAATCACACTACTGAGACCGCTTTCTTAGCTCTCCAGCTCTAGTTCGTTCTTTCAAAATTGAGCTTTTACTTTCAGTAGCTGAGGCACATTGGGGAAGAATATGGATGAAACAGATTGCCCAATCGCACTGCTACAAAGAAAGTTCAACATGTTTGGCAGTTATGGCTCAAGAAAGCATTCAAATCCTCTTTTTATCTTTTCCTTCAAAGAGCACTGTAAAAAGTTGAGAGTAATAAGCACCATGGTTTCCAGTGTTTTTGGACATGTGAGCACCTATTATTATTTTATTTCATTTTCCCAACTTTTCCAAAGTCCTTAGATAGTCTTTGGGAGAGAATTATATCATTTTACCATTTGAAGCCTCTGTGGTCTTGTGGTTGTTTCCCATCTAACATAGTCCTCCATTCCCAAAACTGTTAACAATTTTTGCTCCAAGGCTGGGTCATTTTTCCCTCTTGGAATTGTGAAACCAGAATCAAGACAGTTGAGAAGGAAGGAGAAGAATTTTATTCTTGACCAAGAACATGGGCAGTGGGAGATAAACTCCCAAATCAGCTTTCTACCCCTTGGGTATCAGGAGATTATAGATACAAAGTAAAAGAAAGGAGAGGAGTAGTCCTATCTTTTATTATAATGAAGTCAGAGGTGGTCTGGCAGTCACTTTGGTGGCCATCTTCAATCTAACCAGTTTCAGCCAGCCCATCTGAAGAGGGTCTTCTGGTTTGTACACAACATGTCCTCAAAGACAGGCAATATTGGGGCAGGGTCAAAATTCACCTAGTCCCCCCAGTTAGTGCAAAACTAGGATGGAGTAATGGTCTCTGAAAGTTGGCCATCTAGCTTTGGCCCAGTTCTTCCATGCAGCAAGTATTCGGGATTTTCTTAAAGGAGATCCATTCCATTTATGGACTGCCCTAATTCTTAGAAAATTCTGTGTTTTCACCTGAAATTTAACTCATGGGAATTTTCACAATTGGTCCTGATTCAGCCATCTGTAGTAACAAATGACTCTGTTCTCTTTCTCTCTGGATGCCTGTGTTAATTTTTCATCATTTTGTGACCAAAATATCTGACAAAAACAACTTAGAGGAGGAAGTTTATTTTGGCTCATGGAATTAGAGGTTCGGTGTGTAGTCAACAAACTCCACTGCTCTGAACCCAAGGTGAAGCAGAGAGAGGGGAGGAGCCAGAGGATACGTCCCCATTGGCCCACCTGCTCCTGCCACACCACACTTGCCTCTAAGTACCACCCAGTACAGTAGTCTTTTCATATCACCAATCCCTCAGGTGTTCTGATAATCTAATCATTTTACCTCCAAACATTCCCGCATTAACACGGGAGCTTTTGGGGACACCTTATATCCAAACCATAACATTGCTCTTCAGCCATTGGAGGGCAGCATCTCCTGGCTGAGCTTGGCCTACTTTTCTCTCGGCTTGTGGGGCTTTTTTCTTTCTGACTTTGGGGGCTTTCGAAAATAGCCCTGTTTCTAAGTGAGTTGCAAATTTTCCATTTGTCATTTGTCTTCAGGCATTCTTTACAGTGGTGTTTGCCATGCAGAATTTTTTCTTTAATGTAGTAAAGTCTATCCATTTTTTTTTAAATGACCTCTGGATTTTATTCATGCTTTTGGATTTTGATCATACTTAGAGGCCTTGCTCACTTTCTGGCTGCTTAAAAAATATTTTCTTCATCTTTTCTTCTAGTACTTACATAGATTGTGTGTGTGTGTGTGTGTGTATGTGTTTAAATCTTTAATCCATCTGAAATTTATTTTGAGTAAAGATGTGAGATAGGGATTCAAATTAATTTTTTTTCCCAGCCAGCTACCCAGTTACTCTTTTTGTTCATTTTCTTTCACTGATTCAAAATGCTGTTTTATTAAATTTATGACATACTTGGATCTATTCCCTGAATTTTTTATGTTTGGATGTCAAGCAAACCATCACACCTATACCTTCACAATTAACATTTTTAGCCTAAATATAAAACTTTATATATGTGTAATCTAGTGAAATGTTCAGCCTGCTACCTGATCTGTCAAAGTGGCCTAATTGTGACTTCTTGCATGGCAAGCCTCCTCCTTTGCCACTTGCAGGTAACTAGGCAGCGTGAAATATTAGGAACTAGTGCTTTAAATTGCAATATCAGTTGTAAGACTAAATCTGGGCATCTAATAGAATGAAGAAAATAAATGAAAGAGTCTCTTTTATTTATTGTTTCCCAAACTTCAGTGTGAATAGGAATAACCCTACAGTCTGATTCAGTAAGTCTGCATTTCTTTTTTTTTTGGGGGGGGGGCAGGTACCAGGGATTGAACTCAGGGGCTGCTCGACCACTGAGCCCCATCCCCAGCCCTGTTTTGTGTTTTATTTAGAGACAGGGTCTCACTGAGTTGTTTAGCTCCTTGCTGTTGCTGAGGCTGGCTTTGAACTCACGATTCTCCTATCTCAGCCTCCCAAAGTGCTGGGATTATAGGCGTGTGCCACCACACCCTACATAGGTCTGGTCTGCATTTCTAATGAGTCTCTGGGCCATGCTGATGCTACTGGGCCATGGGCCACCCTAAACCTTGCAGGCTGAGACCAGGGTGGTTCTGGAGAGGCTTTGGGTCAGCATCCAAGGAGACACTGACTCTCAGGCTTGTTCACAGGCCAGCTTGCCTCATCCTAATCCCAGCCATGATGTCCATGTGTTAGAGTTGTTAGAATCACAACTGATGGATCTACTAAACAAGACTCTTGAGGTGAGATCCTGCTGTCTGGTTAAAATAGGTTCCCTGGGTGAACCAGAGCTTGAGAAGAACTCAAAAGGGGGAGTTCTGACTTCTAGAGTTAGTTTCTTAGGTAAATCGTGTTGTGAAACCAAAGCTTACAACCTGAAGACATCATGGTACCACTTACCACTAGTTTTGATGATTTGCTTGAGCTAATATATGGCTAAGCCCCAACATGAGCAGTGGTTACGCAGGTGGTGCCGGATCACAGAAGTAGGCCTGCTTGAAATTGACAGAACCAACCCTTACCCTATGTACTGATGACCTGGTAATGTGGTTTTCGCTCAAAATCCAGCTGTTTTATGTTGTAAGAAGCTTAATAGAAAGCGTGCTACAGGCCAGTGCTTCTCAAATTCTAAAGGATGTTAAGAACCTCCTTGCAGGTCCCAGTTCATTGGATCTGGGTGGGCCCTTGATTCTGCAGGGCTGACTGGCTCTGGGGTCTACAGCTGTACCCCACAACCAAGGAGTTTTTTGACTGATCTCTACTTAGGAACGTCTTCCTGAAGTTTAGAGGAATTTGGTTAAGAGTGGAGAAGTTCTTGGACATACCCAGCACACAGTGCTTCAGTGACTGTGGCCAGCAGCACATTCTCAACCACTGGTGGCCAGACTCAGGCGCTGCCCAGCTCACAGCTACAGCATGAGGCTGGGAGAGGACTGCTATCAGGGAGGACTCTTCCAGTGTATGTTTAAAAACAGGGGAATGAGTGATATTTACATGCTCCCAAAATCAAAAGATAAAGAAAGATCCACAGAGAATCACCTTCACTCCCCGGTCTGCTTGAGTCCCAGTTTCCTATCACTCCCACCCTGCCAAGTTATTGTACAGCTCTTGATTAGTTCCTTGTGTATCTTCTGGGACATTTCTATGTATATACAAGCAAATATGAAGATATTTATATATAATTGTATACATTGTATTTTACCTTTAAAAAATTAATTGTTAGCATACTATGGATGTTGCTCTGTATCTTGATTTTCTCTTTTTTCATTCAGCATTTAATTCTTGGGGATTTTTCCACATATCAACATAAAGAACTTTCTTCATTTTTCTTTCAACAGCTTCAAGAGTATCTTACTATATGGATCTACCACAGTTTAACTAGAAATTTATTTACCAGTGGACTTCAGATTGTTTCCAAACTCTTCAAATTATAGTGCTGCAAAGAATATATTCACGTTTATATATTTTACATAGTATGCATTTTGTTGTCTGTTACTCAGCAATATTATTTAATTTTTCAAGTTTTTTCTCCCTAGTAACAGGAATTGAACCTAGGGGTATTTAACCACTGAGGCACATCCCTAGCCCTTTTCTGTTTTCCATTTTTAGACAAAGTCTTGTTAAGTTACTTAGGACCTCACTAAATCACTGATGGAACTGCCTCAAACTTGCAGTCCTCCTACAGATACAGGGACCAGCCTCCTGAGCTACAGGGACCATACTTTTTTTAAGTCTTAACATTTTATTTTCCTTGAACTTTTTGTTTGTTTAATACAGCATTATTATTTTGATGTCTTTAAGTACACTGGTGGGTTTGGCAAGTGTTTACTTGTCCCTAATGTAACATTAACACTAAGCATCTGCTCACACAGCTGTCCCTTGCTATCCCTGAGGTATTGGTTCCAAGACCTCCTTGGTATACCAAAATCCAAGGATGCTCAAGTCCAGTATATAAAATGATATAGTATTTGCATATAACCTATGTGTATCCTGTATGCTTTACATCATCTATAGATTACTTATAATACCTAGTACAGTGTAAATGCTATGTAAATAGTTGTTATACTGTATTGTTTAGGGAAGAATAATAAGGGGGAAAGTTATACATGTTTAGTACGGACATAATTTTTTTCCTAAAAATAATAAATAATTTTATCTTGTGCTACTAGGGGTTGAGCCCAGAGCCTTGCACATGCTAGGCAGGTGCTCTGTCACCCACTGAACTACATCCCCAGCCCTTTTTATTTTCATTTTAAGACAGAGTCTCACTGAATTTCCTAGGCTGGCTTTGAACTTGTAATCATCATCCACGGCCTCCTGGGTAGCAAGGATTATGGGTGTGTGCCACCTCACCCAGCTTTTCTGAGTATTTTTAATTGCAGTTGGTTGAATCTGTGGGCACGGAACCTATGGAATGGAGGGCTATCTGTGTGTGACTACGTGGGGGTTCTCTTTCCATAATCCAGGTAGAATAAGTTCATTTCTTAAGAATCAGCATCGTATTTTAAAAAAAGAAAAGAGGTAATTGCTGTCCATGTAAACCTGATGCTTTTACTAGTTTAGAGATCAGTTTAAATCAAAGGGTAGAGGGGAGAAATAGGGTAGGGGGGCATGCTGCCATCAACTCTGTTTGCCCCTCAAGAGCACCAGAAGACTAGGATGGTCCTGATGATGTGTTGAGGATGCACACAGGTCATATGCAAATACTGCGTCATTTTACAGTTTTACATTCTGACCCCTTACATGTTAACCACCCTCACTGGAAAACCTAAATCCATTAGTGATGTTTGTATCTGGCATGCCATCACTGAGAAAACAAAATGCATCACAAACTCAAGATTCACCTGCAAAGACTCCAGCTGTCTGGCTTGAATAGCACTTCTGTTATGTACAGTCTATTAGGAGGGACAGTAAAAAAGGCTGTTTTTCCTGATGCAGCTTTTTAAACTGCAGTCAGGTGGTGCTATTAATGAAAACACCAAACAAACAGGGTGATTTCCCTCCCAAGCAGTACTAGATTATAGCACTGTCAAGTCTTGCAGTTGGATTGCATCTTGTAATCAGTTCCCCCTTATCAGTGAACTCTGCTTGTAATGGACCTCTGGCTCCAGGAGACTTGGGGTTATTTGAAACCTATTGCTGTCTGGAAGAGACATCATCTGTAGCATTTTTGCCTTCCTTGAGTATTCTTATCCAAGCACTTTATTAATTTTTTAACAATTTTTTGGCAGTGCCGAGGATGGAACCCAGAACCCTGTGCAAGCACTCCAGCACTGAGCTACAACCCAGCCCTTTTAATTAAATTTTTGAAACAGGGCCTCACAAAGTTGCCCAGGCTTACTTCAAACTTAGGATCCTCCGTCTCCTGAGAAGATGGGATTATAGGTGTGCGTCACTGTGCCCAACTCTGAGTGCTTTAGAAGCTGTGGTGTTATTGGCCTTACTTGACCCAGGAAGGCCTTCAGGAGCAGATACTGAGCACAGAGAGTGGTGTGTGTGTGTGTGTGTGTGTGTGTGTGTGTGTGTGTGTGTGTATGTGTGTGTGTGATTGTTTTGTAGCCAGGACCCCGTGTGTGTTTGCTGGATTGGATTTGGTTGGTTCCAGTGCCTTGTTAGTGTAGTTCTTGCTCTTTTCTTTTGCACACGTCTGTCCAGGTGAGGAAATGGATGGAAAATGTAACATGAGGTGATGTTTACCTAGTTTGGGAAGCCATTTGCTATTGAAGATGTTTGTGATAGTGTTTTAAGAAGTTTCATAAGTGAAATTGCATTTAATTTAGGGTAGGTTGTATGGAATAAATTCTTTGTCATAGACTTACAGTGTCAGCATAGCAACAATGCTGCAAACGCTGTCAGTTTTTTTTTTTTTTTTTTTTTTTTTTAAATTTTTTTGTAGATGGGCACAATGTCTTTATTTTATTGCTCTGTATGTGGTGCTGAGGATCGAACCCAGAGCCTCACGCATGCGAGGCAAGCGCTCTACCGCTGAGCCACAATCCCAGCCCCAACGCTGTCAGTTTTGTGAGGTGCATGATCATAGAACCAGAAATTCTTGAATATTGCCTTTTCTTTTTTTTGTAATTTTTTTTTAGTTGTTGGACCTTTATTTTATTCATTTATTTGTATGCGGTGCTGAGAATCGAACCCAAGGCCTCACACACGAAAGGCAAATGCTCTGCCACTGAGCCACAACCCCAGCCCCTGCCTTTTCTTTTTTTTTTCTTTTTTTTAAAATATATATATATTTTTAGATGGACACAATATCTTTATTTTATTTGTTTTTATGTGGTGCTGAGGATCGAACGCAGCGCTTCACGCATGTGAGGCAAGCGCTCTACCACTGAGCCACAATCCCAGCCCCACCTGCCTTTTCTTGATAACTGATTATATTTAGCTTTTTTTGGGTGGGGGGCTGAGTCCTTATCAAAGAAGACTAACAGTAACAGTAATGCCTGTTTGCTGAATGGCAAGAGCTAGTCAGGTGGGATTTTCCAGTTTTTGTAGGGTAAGGCACAGCAGCATGAGCCATTTCCATAACAAAGAAACTGTTGTCAAAGGAGTAAAGAAAGGTTTTTAGAGAGGGGGGAAATAAATCTCGACTTGTTACATGTACAAATAAACATAGAAGGCTAAGGGGGATCCGGTATCCAGCCCTCAGAGGCTCCTGGGTGACATCAGGTACTATGGAGAGAATGTGAGGAAAGGAGAACAAAGCAGCCAGTTTTCTTTCAGATGAGACTTAAGGTAGGACCTACATCTGGTCCTGAAATAAGATGTGAGGTAAACAAAGGTGCCTCACTTATCTTTAGACCTAGAAGTGCATGGTATAACAGCTTAGACAGCTGGATGTACACAATGTTCCTTCTCCTTTCTAATCTCACATGTGACTTCTAGTGTCACATGATAACTCACAATGTCATGTCATGTGATACCCTTGAAGAAGAAAGAGGATTTAAAAGTAGCTGAGGACAGTCAGGACTTAAGTAGTTACAGGAAGAAGTCAGCAAATCTCTACTTAAAAATCAACATTATAGATGAATACAGATTAAAACTACACTGAGATTTCATCTCACCCCAGGCAGAATGGCAATTATCAAGAATACAAGTAACAAGTTGGGCGTGGTGGCGCACACCTATAATCCCAGCACTTTGGGAAGCTGAGACAGGAGAATCATGTTCAAAGCCAGCCTCAGCAACAGCAAGGCGCGAAGCAACTTGGTGAAACCCTGTCTCTACATAAAAACACAAAATAGGGCTGTGGATGTTGCTCAGTGGTCGAGTACCCCTGAGTTCAATCCCCTGTACCCCATCCCCCCAAAAAAGAATACAGTAAATGTCAGCAAGGATGTTGGGGGAAAAGGTATACTCATACATTGCTGGTGGGACTGCAAATTGGTGCAACCATTCTGGAAAGCAGTATGGAGATTCCTCAGAAAACTTGGACTGGAACCACCATTTGACCCAGTTATCCCACTCCTCATCATATACCCAAAGGACCTAAAATCAGCATACTGTAGTGATGTGGCCACATCAATATTTATAGGAGCACAATTCCCAACAGCTAAGCTATAGAATCAACTTAGATGCCCTTCAACAGATGAATGGATAAAGAAAATGTGGTACATATATATAATGGAATATTACTCGGCCATAAAGAAGGATGAAATTATAGCATTTTCTGGTAAATAGATGGAACTGGATACTGTCATGCTAAGTGAAATAAGCCAATCCCAAAAAAATCAAAGGCCAAATGTTCTCTCTGTTATGTGGATACTAACACACAAGGTGATGGGGGGATAGAAGTTCATTGGCTTAGACAAAGGGGAATGAAGGGAAGAGGAAATGGGAATAGGAGAGACAGTAGAATGAATTCAGCATAATTTACATCCTGTACAACCACAAGAATGGGGCGTTATACTCTATATATGTATGTCAAAATACACTCTACGGTCATGTATATCTAAAAAATAAATAAATAAATAAAAAGAAAAAAAATTATAAAGGGGGAAAATCAACATTAGCAGGGCCTGGTGGTGCACACCTGTAATCCCAGCAACTCTGGAGGCTGAGGCAAGAGGATCGTAGGTTCAAGGCCAGCCTCAGCAACTTAGACTGTCTCAAAATTAAAAACAAAAAGTGCTAGGTATGTGGCTCAGTGGTTAAGTTCCCATGGATTTGATCCCTGGTACAAAAAAAAGGCAATATTAGTGTCAGACACGTGTCAGAAACAACCATTTTAGTGCTCTGGAAATAAGACAATAGCAAGCCACAAATTGAGAATCCTTTATCCATGAGAAATGGCTAAGCTTCAGGTAGAAACAATGGGAGTCTAACATTATCACCTGGGGCTCCTTCCCTGGCCTGGTGGTTCTGTCACGGTGGGGATTGGCTGCCAGTGTGCACTCACTTGATTGGGAGCAGAAGGTGAAGAGCCCTTGTACAGAGGTGGTGATCTTAGTGGCAGGTGAACAAAGAAGACAAGCCACTATGGGAGTCTGGGGGAGTCATCTGCAATGGATCAGGCAACACACTGGCAGACTTACCAAAAACTAACATCTTGGGAGATGAGATGGTTACAGAAGTATTTGAGAATCTGTCCACACCTCCCTGGCTGACGTACAAGTCTGCACATATGCTGGTAATACTGTCCATGTACCCCTGGTTGACTGGGAGCTCAGTGGTTTATGGAAGAGATGCAGGAGGGCTCTATCAGAAAGGAGGAGTTGGGGAAACCTGAAAAGTGCCTGACTTTGCGTTCAGTAGCCCTGGTACAGCTCCATGGGTGGAGATTGGAAGCCTAGCAGGGTCAAGATGCACAACTTTTAGCCAGTCACTGGGTGTTCACTAAGATGAGTGGACATGGAGACAACCCCAGCAAACCAGGCTTAAAAACAAAGGCAAAGCTGGTTGTGGTGGCGCACACCTGTAATCCCAGCAGTTTAGGAAGCTGAGACAGGAGGACCGTGTTCAAAGCCAGCCTCAGCAACTTAGTGAGACCCTGCCTCTAAATAAAATATTTTAGAGCTGGGGATGTTGCTCAGTGGTTAAGTACCCCTTGGTTCAATCCCTGATGCAAAAACAAAAATAAAATAAAATAAAAATTAAAAAAGGGGGCAAGAAATTGGAAGAAAAATAAACAGTAGAGCTGAGAGTGGTGGCACACGCCTGTAACCCCAGCAACTCAGGCGGTCAAAGCAGGAGAATTACAAGTTTGAGGCCAGCCTCAGCAATTCAGTGAGACCTTATCCTAAAATAAAAAGGACTGGGGATGTAGCTCAGTGGTAGAGTACCCCTGCGTTCAGTCCCCAGTACCAAAAGATAGAAATAAAAGAAGGTGGGATGGGGGGAGAAAGAAACTGAGTAGAGACATCCAGTGGCTATACACCAAGAGGCCGAGAGGGAGACAGACTTTTAGATCAACTCCAGGCTTATTATTAAACAAATTAACAAACAAACCAAAAAAACCATAACCCACATGGAGAGTCATAATCCAGTTGTCAAAATATATTCTCTTAGACATCCCGTATTTGTGTGTGTGTTTGTGGTGCTGGAGATTGAACCTAGCGCCTTAGTCATGCTAGGCATTTTTTTGTTTGTTTGTTTGTTTGTTTGGTACTGGGGATTGAACTCAGGGGCACTCGACCACTGAGCCACATCCCCAGCCCTATTTTGTGTTTTATGTAGAGACAGAGTCTCACTGAGTTGCTTAGCGCCTCGCCGTTGCTGAGGCTGGCTTTGAACTCGTGATTCTCCTGTCTCAGCCTCCCTAAGTGCTGGGATTACAGGCTTGCGCCACCACACCTGTTAAGACATCCAGTTTTTAATAAAAATTATGAGACAAAGAAACAGGAAAGGGTGGTTCATATTCAGAGGAAATAATTAGTCAATAGAAACTGTCTCTGAGTGAGCCTAGATGCGGAATTTGGCAAACAAAGGCTTCAACACAGCTACTTTAAATATGTTCAAAGAATAAAGGAAGCTGTTTACTAAAAGTATGGTGACAGTGATTTAGTATATAATCCCAATGGAGCATAGTATAAAAAAGAGCCAAATGCAAGTTCTAGAGCTTAAAATTAGAATACCTAAAATGAAAAATTCACTATAGGGAATCAGTAGCAGATTTGAGATTCAGAAGAATCAGTGAATGTGATTGATGAATAAAAAATTATCCATTGTGAAGAACAGAGGAAGAGAGGGGAACAGAGCCTTAGAGGTCTAGAACATTAGGCCCACCAGCATATAGTAGAAATCCTAGGAAGTGAGGAGAGGAAAAGACCAAAAAAATACATGAAGGAATAATGACCAAAAACTCCCCAAATCTGATGGCAATCATCAATCTACAGATCAAGGAGTAGAACCCCAAATGAGGTAAACACCAGAGTGTTAACACCTGGGCACATCCTAATCAAATAAAGGTCAAGACAAAAAGAAGAGGCTGAACGCAGCAAGAGAAAGGTTAATTGAGTTTTGAATAACGACGGACTTCTCAGCAGAAAGAGTGTGGGCCAGGAGGCAATGGAATAACATTCAAAGTGCTGAAAGAGCAGTCCTCATCAAAATATTTATATTGGGCTGGGGCTGTATATCAGCTGGGGCTGATAGAGTGCTTGCCTAGCATGTATGAAGCACTGGGTTTGATCCTTAACATTGCATAAAAATAAAAACAAAATAAAGGCATACTGTCCATACACAACTACAAAAATATTGTTTAAAAAACCATTTATATCAGGCTGGGGTTGTGGCTCAGTGGTAGAGTGCTTGTGTAGCATGTGTGAAACACTGGGTTTGATCCTCAGCACTGCATGGAAATAAACAAAATAAAGGCACTGTGCTTTCATTATTTTTTTTATTAAAAAATAAAATTTAAAAAATCCATAAATACATATCCTCAAACATGTAAAAACAAATTTATATCCAGCAAAACTGTCCTTTAAAATGGAAGGCAAACACCTTCCTAAATGAACAAAGGTGAGAGAATTTGTTGCTAGCAGATCTACCTTATAAGAAATACTGAAAGGAATCCTTTAAAGGAAAACCCACACACTGGCAGTGATTCAGATCACAAGAAGCAGCGAAGGGTGCCAGCACTGCCACGTGCAGGAAGTGCTGGAACTCTGCAGCGTACTCAGGTGAGCATGAAAGCCAGCTGGCCACAGCCATTAAAAATCTAAATGGCCTAGTGGCCTTTCACCTTAGCATTTCTGGTTCTAACAATTTATATGCCAGAAATATTACAATAGCTATCTGTAATAGCTAAAAACTTATAGACAAATTAGATGTCCATCAGAAAGGGACAGGTTAAGTAAATGATGGTTTATTTGTTTCAACTAAATATAATTATTTAAATAAATAAAGTCAGTCTGTGTTCTGACATGGAGAGATGTCCACTTGATGCAAGTTACAAAATATGTATAATAGGATCCATTTGGTTAAAAAGAGATATTGAGAAGCACAGAGGTGTATGCTCAAAGTCTGTGGATGCTCATACTTTTTTCCCTTTAGATTTTCAACGGAAATCTTCCCTACAATAATCTATGGGATTGTTCAATTTTATTATGCACTTCCAAAATAAATTAAGTATTTTTTTCTTCAGTGTACTAGTGATATTTTGTAAAGACACAAATAAAAAAATAGCTTATGGCATAACACAAAATTTGTGATTTGTAATTATGAGGTTGAATAAATCAGGTACTCAACTTGTGAACAGTGCTTAACTATCTACATCCATTTCCTCCCTCTCTGTGTATGTGTGCTTTATTTACATGTCTTTGTAGTTCCTAATATAATCTTTAGGAGCAACACTGATCTTTTGTTTATTCATTTTCTTTGCCCCACCCCATCTCTATTCCTATCATACAATGTTTTGCACATAGCAAACTGTTAATATTTGCACTTTTTTAGAGACATATAAATTAGTAGCTACTCCATACAGCAGCTAGAATTCAGTACAACTGTACATAGTATGGTTGTTTGATTGTCCTCCCCAAAATAACCAGTGAGTCTCACAAAACATAAGCAACAAAAAGAAGTGCTCTTCTTTCCCATCTCCCTCAGTGGCACTGAGAAGAGACTGAGTCCTGCTGACTCCTAGGCAGGAAAAGGATTCGATTTCTAGGAACAGAATTCCTGCTTCTCACAGAGCTACTCTTTTTCTTTTGTTTTCTGTTTTTTCCTTTTCTTTCATTAAAATAGAAGAAACAAAACAGTCCCAGACCTTTCTACTTTTGTGGCATGACTATTACATGCAGCATTTGGAATGTTTGACCTAATAAATTTCTAAAGATGCCGGGCATTGTGGCACACACCTGTAATTCTGTAACTCAAGAGGCTGAGGCAGGAAGATCACAAATTCAAGATCAGCCTCAGCAACTTACAGCTAAAGGCCCCAGGAATTTAGTGAGACCCTGTCTCAAAAAATAAAAAGAACTGGGGAGGTAAATTGCCCCTAGATTCAATCCCCAGTACCAAAAAAATTTTTTCTAAAGACAATTAGCACTTTGCCTTGGCCTCTCCTTCCTTTTTCCCTCTTCCCTCTTGACAGTATTGGGGATCAAACCCAGGGCCTTGCCCTCTACCACTTGTGCCTTCTACTACTGAGGTACATCCTCACCCTAATCTAACGATTTAAAAATTTAAAAATTTTGGTTGCTTTCAAATGCTTTGTACATAGCACTAGGCTTTAAAAAAGTAAGATGTTGCTTTAAAAAAATTAAAAAGTAAATTAACTTGTAAATTGCTTTCTGCTGGATTAGAGGAAATTTCCAGTAAGAGAGATGGAATGAAATGTTTGCTCAAACCCTTCCTCAGACAACAATGAGAAGATCTGCACAAAATATAAGAAACAACTGAAAGCACCCAGAAGCTCTCTGTGGAGCCTGGGAACAAGTTCTGCAAGTCTATGACTGTTTTTTGCCAGAATGTGTGCCCCCATCCCCATGGTGGCTGCAGAAATGAAATGGCAGTGGAAAACTGCATGGTTACAATGGCAGGGGCCAGAGAAGAGAGGTCAGGGTTCAAAGTGCAGAGGGAAACTCAGGGTAAGTTCTGGAGGCAGGACTGAGTTCCAACTCTTAAGTAAGAACTGCCCAGATCTCTAGTTGACTGTTAAGCTCACTCAAGACAGGGCAGACCCTAGGAAGCCCAGCAAAACACGCAAAAGTAAAACTCAACCAGCCAACTAAAGAAACAGAAAAAGAGAGTAATCTGCCCTTGAAAAGCCTAAACCAGATGAGATGGGTGTTTAATGCTTTTTTGAACTATGTGTTCTGTGTTCCTAAACAGAGCTCAGGTAGTAGAATACTGGAGCCTTACTGGCATGAGGTGTCAAAGGACAGACCCTGAGACTGTAGCATAGCTGGAAAATTAGGGGGAAATCACACACACGCACGCAAAACACACAAATCACAGTGTAAGCCCCTAAATCTGAATATAAGCTGCCTAAATCCATGGCTCTCTGCCAAATTACAGAGGTGTAAGGGAGACCCCGAGGTGCCAGGCTAAAACAACAGCAGCCAGAAGCTGCAAGATTTGAGTAGTGGTAGCAGCAGCTGCATACCACAGAAGACGCAAATTTGCAGTTTTCATCTCAACAAGTTAACTGCCTACTATAGATAGATCCTCAAAAGGAAGTACACAGCAGGATCCAGAATGCGGCAGTGTCTTATATCCAGTTTTCTATTTACAAGTGCTAGACATGTAAAGAAACAGGAAAATGTAATTCAAACGGAGGAAGAAAAGAGATCGATAGAAACTGACTCCAAGTGTCTATGTGGGTACAAATGCTGGATTTCGCAGGCTGACTTCAACTGTTTTACATAGGATTGGAGAATTATAGGCAAATGCAATAAAGAGTTAAAGGAAAAATAAGTGGATAGAGAAGCTATAACTAAGACATGGAGACTGAAAATATGAAAGTTACAGAGCTGAAATAAAAGAAACTGAATTTAAAAAATCATAATTGTGCTCAGCAGCAGGGAAAAAATCTGCTTACTTGTAGATAAATCAGTGGAAACTACCCCATCCAAAGAAGAGAGTGCAAAAACAGTTATAGAAAAGTGAATGGATCCTAAGAGACACCAGGGTCAATATCAGATATCCAGGGCAGCTGTAATTGAGGTCCTAGAAAGGAAACAGAAGAATAGAGGGGGAAATTGGAAAGAAATAATAGCCCCAAACAGCTTAAATTTGGTGGAAAACATTAATTTACAGGTTCAGGATGTTCATTGGAATCTATCTAGATACAAAGAAAAAGCACTCACAAGCACATCATAGTCAAACTGCTGAAACCAAAGGTAAAAGAAATTTTTAAAGGAGAGGGAGATGACACAGTATCCCAAATCCATCAGTGTTACGCATATGGCTGACTTCTCATCAGAATTGGTGAGGACCCAGAGACACTGGAGTCAAATACTGGGCATGAGTGAGTCTCAACCAAGAATTCAAGATCCAGAGAAGCCGTCTCTCAAAAATGAAGGCTAAATTTAAAATTTTTCGAATACACGAAAACTGAGAGATTTTATCACCAGCTTACCTAGACTAAAGGAAGTTTTGGGGATGAAGGGGAATGACCTGTAGTTCACATTTACTGGAAGAAATGAAGGCATTGGAAATGGCAGATACGTGGGTAAATTAAAGACTATGAGGAGCTGGGGTGCAGCTCAGTGGTAGACTACTGGCCTAGTAAGTTCTAGGCCCTGAGCTTAATTCCTAGCACCATAAAAAAGAAAAGGAAAAAGACATATATTTTTTTCTTCTCTAGTTTATTTGTAAGACATGACTTTACAGCAGACACTCTAGTGCTGAGTTTGTAACGTATATACAGATGTACTGCAATAGCACGAAGATGAGGCAGTGTAGTTGGACATTTTTTTAGTTGGACATTTTTTGTAGTTGTAATTGTACATTTTACCAGCTTTTCCTTACCTTCTTCCCAAGAGACAAACTTTAAATACAAGACACAGATTGAGAGTGAAAGGATGGAGCATGTAAGCATGATAAGAAAGGTGAAGTGGCCAGATTCTCAGCCAAAAAAATCAACTTCAAGGCAAGAAATATTATGAATGATGAATGTCACTTTATAATGATAAGAGGGTCCCTGCCTCAAGGAGATGCAATAATCTTCAATATGTCTGGCCCTAATAACAGAGATTTAAAACGATGAAGCAAAACTCATGTCAAGGGGACAAATCCCCAAACATGATTGAAGATTTTAACTTTCTTTTTTCAGTAATTGATTAAAAAGTGAAACAAAAATCAGGATATAAAAGATCAGAAGGACAGTATGACCAGCTTGGCCTTATTGCCATGCATAGAGCACAGTGCAGAAAGCACGGTTCATTTTTTCAGGTATGTGAAACATTAAGATGTTAGCCATATGCTGGGTCATAAAACAACTCTCAGTAGAACTGACAAGTATGATGTCTTAATGTTCCCCCCCCCCATAAAAAAGTAAGTCAGGAATCACGAATTATAAGACATCTAGAAAAGCTCCAAATTATTTGGAAATTAACTTACTTTTAACCTAGGAATCAAAGAGTAAATCATCCAGAAAATTAAGTAATATTTCAACTTAAGTACATGAAAATTTAACATCCAAGCTTGTGGGATGCACCTAAAGTACTGCCTAAAGGAAAACGTACAGGTTTAAATACTTAATGAAAAACAAAAACAAAAAGAAAGACCCAAAATGAATGATATAAACTCCTATCATAGAAAGCTCAAAAAAGGATAAGCTAAACCTAAAGTAGGTTTCTTTGTATTCTGTGTCAAGATACAAAGAATACAAAGAATACAAAGACACAGAATACAAAGAAAAAAATAAATGAAACCAAAAGATGATTATTTGAAAAGATAAATAAAACCAATAAACCATTTACTAGTTAGAGTAGTCTAAGAAAAAAAGAAGTCATAAATTACAAGCATTGGAAGTGGAAACAGCACTACAGATTTTCCAGATGTTAGGATACAAGGGATTGTTAGGAAAATTTTATGTCAATAGTTAAAATGTTAAATATAATTAAAGTAGTTAAAATGAACAAATTTCTTGAAAGATACAAATGAGTATATCTGACACAGGAACGTGACTTCAAATAGCACCATATGTTTTAATACATAGAATTTCTAATTAGAACCCTTTTCACAAAGAAAAATCTGGTCTTGGATGGTTTCTGCTGAACATGCGCTGCTCCTGTAGCAGCTCTTACAGAAGCTAAGGAGGAGCTCTTCTTGACACATTTGTGAGGCTGGTATTCACTGGTGTGGAACTAAGTAAAGACAATACAAAAAAGAAAACCACAGACCTACGACCTTCATGGAAGAGCTGGAATATCATAAACAAATATTAGCAAATGGAATATAAAATCACATACAAAAGTATAGCACACTGTGACCAAGCTGTTCTTATTAAGCCCATATTACATATTGCAAGATTGGTTAGATATCTGAAAATACATCAGTGTAATTCATGATATTGACAGAATAGAGAAAAGCCAAATAATCACCTCCTTGCTCTATACCCAGGACTGGGAGTGCAGCAAGGATGTCTACTCTAGCCACATCTGTTCAGCATTGCACTGGAATTGGTAGTACAGTACGGAAAGAAGAAAAAGGAAAAAATTGCAAGACACATAAGAGATAAGGAAATAAAAATTATTTCAGATTGAGTGGTCATGTATTAAAAATTTATAATTTATTAAAATCTGTGCCAGTTGGGTATGTTGGTGCACATCTGTCACCCCAGCTACTGGGGAGGCTGAGGTAGGAGAATGGAAAGTTCTAGGCCAGCCTTGGCAACTTAGTGAGACCCTGTGTTTTAGTCAGTTTCCTCACTGCTGTGATTAAAAGACCTGACAAGAACAATTTTACAGGAGGAAAAGTTTATTTGGGGACTTACAGTTTCAGAGATCTCAATCTATAGGCAGCCAGCTCCATTCCTCAGGGCTCGAGGTGAGGCAGAATATTATGGTAGAAGAGTGTGGCGGAAGTAAGCGGCTCACATGATGATCAGAAAGCAAAGAGAGACTCCATTTGTCAGATACAAAACATACACCCCAAAGCCTCACCCTCAATGCCCACCTCCTCCAGCCACACCCTACCCGCCTTCAGTCACCACTCAGTTAATCCCATCCAGGGGGTTAATTCATTAATTGGGTTCAGACTCTGATAATCCATCCATTTCTCCTCTAAACTTTGCATCATCTCACACATGAGCTTTTGGGGGACACCTTAGATCCAAACCATAACACCCTCTCTCAGAAAGGACTGGGGATATAGCTTGGTGGTAACATGCCTCTGAGTTCAATCCCCAGCATCCCCCAAGCAAAAAGAAATCTTCTAGGACTAATAAGTTAGTTTAGTAAGGCTGTGGAATACAAAGTCATTAAAAAGATTACTAACGTGTTTAAATGTGCAGTGAGAGATGATTGGACATTTTTTTTAGAAAAATACATAGTTCCACTTACTGTATATCGTTCAAATACATGAAGTACTTAGGGTTGAATTTCATAAAATGTATGCAACCCTATATATTGAAAACTACAAAATGTTTCTGAGAGAAATTTTTTTAAAAATTAAATAGGCCCATGGATTGAAATTTTCAATATCACTAAGCCATCAAAATTTCTGTAGTATTTTTGTTATAGAAATTGGCAAGCTGGTTCTAAATATATTTGGAAATGGAAAAATACCTAGATAGGCAAAGACAGTTTTTAAAGAGTTAAAATTGGAGAACTACCTTACAGTAACAGTAAAGCTATGCCACTGGCAAACACATACATAATGGAAGACAAGAGAGTCCAGAAACAGACTGGACAACTGATTTTCAACAAAGGTGCCAAGGCAACTCGATGGGAAAGGAAGGTCTTTTCAACAAACAATGCAGGAACAAGTGAATATCTGTATGGAAGAAGATGAATACTGGCCCTTACCTTATATTCTATACCAGAAAATCAACTCAAAATGGATTAAGATTAGCTTCTTCTGGAAGAAAACCTAAAAGAAAATGTTGGTGTGACCTTTGGGAATGAAAATTTCTCTTAAGTAGGATACAAAAACATGTACCGTAAAATAAATTCTAAATTGGATTTTACCAGAATTAAAAATGGAAAGGAAAAAGCATGCCACAATATGAGAAAATAATTGCAATTTGTACATGAGACCAAGGATTGGAAAGAACTCACAACTTAAAAAGATGATAACATTTTTGAAAATGACAAAATATTTGAAAGAATACTTCATGCTAGGAGCTACTCAAAAAGATACTTTATATTATTAACCATCAAGAAAAATCAGTTTAAAATGACAATGTGCTAAATGTATATCTCCCCAAATGGCTAAAATTTAGAAGACCCATAATTCTAAGTGTTGACAAATATGGGGAACAAATGGAACTTCCATACTCTTCTGTTGAGAACATAAAGTGGTACAACAAATCTGGAAAGCACTTGGCAGTTTTTTTTTTTTTTTAAGTTAAACCATACACTTACTAAATACTACTAGATCACTAGTAATTCTACTACTAGACATTTACCTGGGAGATAGGAAACTGCAGAGACATGCATGAATATTCACTGAAGCCTTATTCATGATAGCCAAAGGCTGAAAACAACCCAGGTGTTCATCAACAGGTGAATGGACAAATAAATTGTGGTATACCAATACAAAGAAACACTACTTAGCAGTTAAAAGGAACTGTTGATACACACGACAACATGGATCAGTCCCAAAAATACACTGTGTGAAAGAACAATATATACCTAAGAATGTATATATTGTATCATTCCACTTATATAAAAAATGAAAGATATAAATCAATATACAGTGACGAGAGCAGATCTGAGGTTGGCTGGGGCTTGGAATGGTGGAAACTAATTGCAAAAAAGGCACAAAGGAACTAATTTTTAGGGGTGATAGAAATGTTTCTTGATAGTAGTGATGTTTATACTAGTCTGTTCTGGGTATATTTATGTTTGTTTATAAATTAAATACCCTAGTAAAACTGATTTAAAAATTTTTTTGCACTATTTACAGAAGTCCAGTGAATATTCATTCATTAACTGGTTATTACCCCTTAGGTTATTTATTCTCTTTTTTTACAACCTCTGCTTTGTTCAACTATCAGTTTCCTCTTTATTCCTCTAGGAGGAATGTTCCTATCCCAAGTTCTGGTGATTTTGCTTGGTTTCAGTTTTGCTACCCTCTCAGTTTCTTAGGTTGGTGCATGTTACACCATCGTCACCAATGACAGATGAGTAGATGTCTTCTGGGAGGAGCTTTTAGAAAAGATAGATTGAATTGCTGCCTCCCTGAATCTACTAAAATGACAGTAAAGGAATTTTCTTTTAATAAGGCAAAAATCTCCAAGGATTAAGAGAATATGAGAGGAGATAGCAATGGGCTAGAATTTTACCCACAAAATTTTGAAAACTGGTACAAATATGATAAGTAACTTAGGATTCAATATTCTCTGCTCCACCAAGGCTTTTCAGTGGAGGAAGCTAATTGGAAGTGAGCTACTTTTTTAGATACAAAATGGCAGTGTTCTGGGATAAATTTTAAGTACCTCAGAATGTGGAAATAGAAACAACTAAAAGAACCAGGCGTCGTGGCGCAAGCTTGTAATCCCAGCACTTTGGGAGGCTGAGACAGGAGAATCGCGAGTTCAAAGCCAGCCTCAGCAATGGCGAGGCGCTAAGCAACTCAGTAAGACCCTGTCTCCACATAAAACACAAAATAGGGCTGGGGATCTGGCTTAGTGGTCAACTGCCCCTGGGTTCAATCTCTAGTACCAAAAAAAAAAAAAAAAAAACAACTAAAAGTTTAAACATAGAAGAATGAGAACCCTAGGCTCCCCCCATCCCACCCTGTTAGGTCACCACCCCTTGCCCATTCCTTCCTTAAATGGGAGATTTCACATCAGGAAAAGTTAAAAGAGATATTATGTTTGTGGAAGCCAGGCCTAGTGGGACCCTGTTATAACTGAAGGTGGGAGGATGTTTTCTGGCTCCAAAGTAGACTTCAGTGCAAGTCTGCACATTTAACCACCTTTCAACCACCTTCCCAGCTTGGCTCCCAGCATCCTCTGTGTTGGGCTATTTTATACCACCACCTCTGCCCCCCAAGACTTGGAAAGATTTGTCTCAGAGAAACTGACCCCTCCTTGGCTCCTAGAACACTAGTTTATAAACCCCCTAACCAGAGGATTAGAACATTCTTCTCTGGGGAAATTGACTAGCCTGTGGAAAAACCTATGACATTTCAAGTGTGTGTCCTATCCCATCAAGCTCTGCTGAGGCACAGCATTCAACAAGCTGTGCTTGTACACATAGAATTTCTAGCTAGCTCTTTAGCACCCCTTTTTTTACATGAGCAAAATCTAAGGAACTCGAGACATTTGAAGAAAGCCTGTACCCTGAAAAACAAATTTCTCACAAAGGTAAGCTAGGAAACAAGAGCAGGATGTTATGTAAAGGAACTTTTCAGGCATGTTTTTGAGAATTGAAAATATCACTAAGTGAAGATTGCAATCAAGAAGTTGGAAGATAAAGCTGAAGAATGGAAAGCAAAACAGTTGGTTAAAAGAAAGGCCAACAAGAGAGAAAAAATCCAATAATTCTCTAATAAAAGTTCTAGAAAGAAAAGATGCAGGGCAGAACATTATTAAAGAAAGAGCATAAGAATTCCCCCCAGATATTTTTAAAAAATAAAAAAAAAATCAAGATACTGTGTCCATCTACAACTAAAAAAATATTTAAAAAGAAAAAGAAAAAAGAAATCTCCCCAGAAGTTAAGTCTCAGATTGATAAGGACCCACCCATTCTTCAAACTGAAAAAAGCAAGTGAAAAAGATCCTCAAGAAAGTGCATTATTGTGAATTATTAAGAACAGTGAGGGGCTGAGGTTGTGGCTCAGTGGCAAAGCACTTGCCTCGCACATGTGAGGCACTGGGTTCGATCCTCAGTACCACATAAAAATAAGTAAACAAAATAAAGACACTGTGTCCATGTATAACTAAAAAATATTTTATAAAAAAAAAAAAAAAAAAAAAAAAAAGAACAGTGATAGGGCTGGGGCTGTAGCTCAATGGTAGAGCGCTTGCCTAGCATGCGTGAGACACTGGGTTCGATCCTCAGCACCACATATAAATAATAAATGAATAAAATAAAGATCCATCAACAACTAAAAAAAACATTAAAAAAAAAAAAAAAAAGAACAGTGATAGCCGGGCGCAGTGGCACAAGCCTGTAATCCCAGCACTTAGGGAGGCTAAGACAGGAGAATGGCGAGTTCAAAGCCAGCCTCAGCAGTGGCAAGGCGCTAAGCAACTCAGTGAGACCTTGTCTCTACATAAAACACAAAACAGGGCTGAGGGTGTGGCTCAGAGGTCAAGTGCCCCTGGGTTCAGTCTCTAGTACCAAAAAAAAAAAAAAAGAACAGTGGTAGCAGATTTTTAAGTGTCCAAAGAGAAAAATCACATAAAAAGGATCCAAAACAAGTGTCATTAGGCTAGTTAACAACACTAAAATCTAAAAGGTACAGATTAATGCTTTCTTAAATCTAATGGAAATCTGTCCAATTTATAATTCTATACCCAAACTATCAAATTCAGAGTGAAAATAATGCATGGTCTTATAAAATTTATCTGCTGACTACCTTTTCTCAGAACTTCTAGAGGATATGGTCTTCTAAAACTAGAAAGTTGAAGACCTGGGATCCAGGGTGCAAGGGGAATGAATGCTCAAGGTATTATTGGTGAGGGAACATCTGAAAATGACAACTATGCAATTATTGTCAGGTCAGATTGGAACTCATGACCCAGATTTCCAAGAGGGATGTCTTCCCAGAAAAATGGGACTGAGACCATATAATGTTGTATTGAGAAGAATCTTAGAATTCTATTAAAAGAATTTTTTAAAAGAGGAAATCTCCAAGTTTTTCAAAGTTATATAAAGAAAGAAATACAACATACCACATGATCAGACTAGATAGTATTTACATTTGCATACTCATGTAAATACTGGATATCAGTTTAACAAAAACATTGCCATATGATTATTGGGAGGAGAAGGCAGGGTAGTGTGTAGGAGAGCTAGATCTTCATTGCATGTAAATAATGTCTAAAGTTGAGAAATTTAGATACAACCTTTTTTTGAATGTTTGTCATTCTTTATTTTTAGGATTATTTTGAAAGATGAGGCTAAATACCAGGAGAGTTGAAAGGGGTGACCGCTGAAAAGTAGGGAGGGATGGAAAAGGAAACTGTTATTTGTGGATTAAGCCTTGTGGTACCATTTGGTCTTTCAATTACAGTAATGTTCCCTCATCCACAATTTTGTTTTCTGTGGTTTCAGTTACCTGCAATCAAGCATAGTCAGAAATATTAAACGGAGAATTCCAGAAACAGTTCAAAAGCTTTAAGTTTCATGCTGTTCTGAGTTGCATGACCATATCTCATACTGTCCTGTTAATCCTGTCTGATGTGTGGATCTTTCCTTTGTCCAATATGTCCATGCTGTACACGCTGCCATGTGTTAGTCACTTAGTGTCCATCTCAGCTATCAGATCGATTGTAGCAGTATCACAGTGCTTGTATCTCACTTAATAATGAGATTATTATTAAGATAATAACAAAACACAAGATTAGTGATGTTGGCGATTCAGATATACCCAAGAGAAACTGTAAAATGCTTCCTTTGAGTGAAAAGGTAAAAAGTGCAAGATGTTTTGAAAGAGACCACCGTCACATGAATTTTATTACACTTTATTATAACTGCTATTTTATTTTGGTGAGGGAACATCCGAAAGTGACAACTATGCAATTATTGTCAGTCCAGATTGGAACTCATGACCCAGATCTCTTGCCTAGTTTATAAAGTAGACTTAATCAGAGGTGTGTGTGTATAGTAGAAATCGTAGTACAGTATATGTGGAGTGTAGGGTTTAGTGCTGTCCAGTTTAAGGCATCCCCTTGGGTTCTTGGAACATATCCCCTGTGGATAACAGGGCACTGGAATGTATACCTGCTGTTTTGATACAAATAACAAGTACACTTAAAAGAGAGACCTAAGGAAGAGACTCATTTTCTGCCTGTGGGCAAGGGAAGCTGGTATGTGATGGGTGATGATTATGCTGTGACAGGAATTGCAGCAGTCTTGGTATATTCCCACGTGGGGTGAGCCAGTGTGTCTCGGGAACAAAGGCCTGACTCTTTCTCCTCGTGTACCTGCTTTCAGAATGAAATTCCATAGTTACTTTTAAAGTTGACATGCTTATTTGATGTCTTTTGATCCATTACCGTTGATGTTCTTTTGGATATTCAAATACCACATCTTTGGCCACTGAAGTTCATTTAAAGCATTCAGATGATATATTTGATATGACCTCAGTAATCTTTGTTATCATCCTTGATTTCTGATATGACAGGATTTGGGGGGCTCATCTTCTGTATTCTCTACCCCAGACATAGAATGAGTAGTTAAGAGAAATGGTAATTAGAAGCCACAGTGGGAGTTGTGGGGATGCTCGTTGCTACTGAGATAGACATTGCTTCTATGTCTTTTCAGTGGTCAGAACTAAGGATTATTTTTAAACTTATTTATATGTTGATAATGAAAATTGAAGTTAAAAATCGCAGTTGTAAGCTTATTTTTACATTTTTCTTTTCTGAAAATTTAATTCTTAAGTGACATTAACATCTTGACATTATTTATTTGCTTTATCCTATATATACACATATAGTATTTTTAAAATAACACCATGATTATTACTAACAATGTGATTTATCAGTAAAGGTTAGAATTTCTTTGCAATTCTTTTTGCCCTTAGAATATTTTGTATTTGGAGTAAGTACAGCACTCAACTTAGAAGAGCCAAGAATCCCCCCCCCCAGCCAGGAAGTGCTCTTCCCCAAGGGATATGACCATACATTTGTTTTACCCCTTTTGCTGATTTCCGGAAGATCATTGAGTGTGCAGCCTGCTATTTTCTTCCTTCCTACCCTCTCATGGAAACTATGCTTTTATTTTCAGTGTTGCTATTATTAATAGTGGTGGTAACTTTTTAAACTTCAAATGTTTTAGTTAAGCTTCCATTTCTCATTCTACTAATGCCATTACCTAGTTTTTCTTTTCCCTACTAAAAGTTGAAAACAATAAATACTTAAAACTATTGGGACTATAACCCTACAAATCTAAGTACTGCTAGTGCTATGTTTTCTTCATTCAAAAGAGAATGTTCTTAGAATATAGATCAAATGACTTCTTTTTCATAAATTTCATCAGTTGCTTAGAATCAGTCATATTTCACCTTGCCTCATGTTTGTGTCATTTCTTTTATGGCTTTTTTCGTTTATTTGCTTTAAACCCCAGGATTTCCAACTGCTTTTCTTTTATCCGCATAGTAATAATAGGTCTATGTGATATCCTCAAGTTTCTTGTTAAACCTCTCATCTGTACTACTTACTGCATGGAATTCCCCTTTTTATCCAGAAGTTTCTGTCCATAAATTTCCTCCTTCCTTCTAACCTCACCACTTGGTATGTGAACCTGCGATACAGCTGTGATTATGGATTTCTGAAATTCCCACGCCTGCATTTCCTGCCCTCATTCCTACCTGTTCTGGTAACCGCCATTAGTCTGTTAATCCTTCCAGAGTTAACTTTTAGAACATCCCAGGGGACACATACAAGTTGCTCCTTTTGTT
This sequence comes from Xerus rutilus, assembly GCA_028644305.1. Classification (NCBI taxonomy): domain Eukaryota; kingdom Metazoa; phylum Chordata; class Mammalia; order Rodentia; family Sciuridae; genus Xerus; species Xerus rutilus. The sequence continues at coordinate 6,250,073 of CM053399.1, read as the reverse complement.
TCTGCTGTCACACCAATGCCCTGTGCTGTGCTGTGCCCATTTTCACTTAAGTTATTCTGCAGATCTTTCCCTATCAGGACAGAGAGAGCTTCCTCACTGGTTCTTACAGACACGTGTCCATCGTGGAAGGGTATTTTAGGTTTTCCAGTCTATTGCTATTACAAGCAATGTTGATTTGTAGAATAAATTCCTAGAGTAGAAACAGTGAGTCAAAGAGTTTATGATCAGCAAGATGGGTAGAAATTACCAAATTGCTCTCTCTAGGTGTGTGCCAGTTTACATTCTCACTCAAGATGTCCTGTTGTCTGTTTGCTACAGCCTCGTGGGAGTGTGCAGGATTTCCCCTTTTCCAGGGCAGGGGTATCTGCTAACCTAATGGTGAAGGACAGCAGTTTGTCCATGAGCCTGATGTGGAAGATTATCCCACTTTCACAAAAACAATGGAACAAGATGCAAGAAAAATGCTAACAGATTAAGGAATTAACCACAGGACCTAATTAGAAAAAGACTTGGCAATATGCCCAGCTCATCCAATGGCAAAGGGAGAGAATATTCTGCATTTGTGACACTGTTTACAAAGGGGTAATTTAATGCCCTTTAATCTGGGCTAATACTGTCCAATTAAGAAGGCTGTTAAATGAAAATACTGGGATTTTTATGCGTAATGGGGGGAAGCAGTTACTTTTTTATTCCTTTAGTATATTTACATGGATGGTTTAATTAAATTAACTACACATTTCCGGTTTTCTTTCAAACCACTGTGGCAGGAGTCCAGGAGATTAAAGTAAGAGGACAGCCCCTGCCCTCCAGCACTCGAAGGCCTCAGGTGGCAGAGTTTGACCCTTGATTGGGGGGGGGACCCAAAGAGGAGGTGGGTTGGCAGGGTAGCTAGCCGGAGGGAAGGTTTCCTTCCTCATTGCTTTGGCTTTATCTGCTCCCCCACCCCGCCCCGCGGCTGTCACACACACACTTTCTTGGCATTAGTGCCCTCTAGCGGCAAGCAGGACTGGCCTTGCCGCCTACGCTCTCTGATTTAGGCCGGGACCTAGTTAAGAGCAGGCTCCATCATCCTGGCTGTCACCATTAGCTGCCAGACCTCAGGCAAGCCACCCAGCGCTGAGCCTCAGTTTTCCCGCTATAAAATGAAGATTATAATTAGAGAATTCAGTTAGTGTAGGTAAATCACATATAGCAATGTGTGAATCATTCTGTTATTTGGTGGCATTATTATGTTGTACTCCCACAAACTGATTTCTCTTTTTAAATTTTTAGTTGGACACAATACCTTTATTTATTTATTTGTTTGTTTGTGTGGTGCTGAGGATCGAACCCAGTGCCTCACATGTACAAGGCAAGTGCTCTACCACTGAGCTACAACCTTACCCCTTCTTTTTTTGTTTAAAAGAATTTTTTTCTAGGCTGGGCATGGTGGCACACGCCTGTAATCCCATCTACTGGGGAAGTTGAGCAGAGACGGCAAGTTTGAGGCCAGCCTGGGCAACTGTCTCATAAAAAATAAAAAGTGCTGGGAATGTAGCTCAGAGGTAGAGTACCTGCCTAGCATGTGTGAGGCCCTGGTTCAATTGCCAGTACTGCAAAAACAAACAAAAACTACTTTTCTGATTACAAAATTAATGCATGACTGCTGCAGGAAATGTGGGCTATGTAGAAAAGCATTTCTGAAACTCATCTGTAACCTCACCTCTGATGGAACAGCGTTAACATTTGGCCCCTTATCTTCACTGCAGTCTTGTTGTATAGTGGTTACATGAACTGGGGCCCACCTCTCAGTCCATGGGTTTGTGTGGGCTGGGTTTTATTCTTGTCCCCCTCATTCCAATCTCCACCCGTCTCCCTGTCTGCACATCTGTAAAATGTGGGTAATGGAATCATGTATCTAAAAGAGAGCAGGCAGAGTTAAGAGGTGCGTTCAGTGTGTGCCATTGCTCTTACTCCTCCCCACTGTTTGGCCAGGGAAACAGGTGTAGTGAAAGGTTCAGGCAGTCCAGGAGTGCCCCAGGGAGTAGAGCTACACACGGGTGATCTGTATGAACTGCCAAAAGGCACCAGAGCAGAGCAAAGGAATGAGAGTGGTCACAGCCAGCCCAGAGGAGGTGGAGACTATATGAGATGGAGTCTTAGTTCTCCCTGACTAATTGGAAAATAGTTTCTTGCCAGGCAATTGGGGAAAAAATAATAAATCCATGGTTTAAAACTCAGTTAGAGCTGGGCTGTGATGGCGCACGTCTGTAATCCCAGCAGCTCTGGAGACTGAGGCAGGAGGATCACGAGTTCAAAGCCAGCCTCAGCAAAAGCAAGATGCTAAGTAACCCAGTGAGACCCTGTCTATAAAATAAAATATAAAATAGGGCTGGGGATGTAGCTCAGTGTTGCAGTGTCCCTGAGTTAAAAAAGAACAAAAACCTCAAGTAGGAAATAGGAATGTCATTATTGTGGGTAATAGTGATAATAAAACTATCGGGGCTGAGGTTATGGCGCAGTGGTAGCGTGCTCGCCTAGCACGCGGGAGGCACTGGGTTCGATCCTCAGCACCACATAAAAATAAAATAAAGCTATTGTGTCCACCTACAACTAAAATATAAATATTTAAAAAAAAAATAAAACTATCGTATTAATCTAATTCCATTGGGACAATGAATAAATTCCCACTTAATTCTCAGCCAGATGGAGATCTGATTGCTGCATTTCCTTCCTACAGAAGTACCCTTGTTCTGATTTGCAAAATAAGTAAGTTAGGGAATCAGCATTCTTAGCATCAAGGAATTCACCATTGACTTCCTTAAAATAAGAGGTTTTCCCAAGTCATGTTGAATTCTAAGAAGAATATGATGAATGCCATGAGAAGCACTTATTTTGGGAGCCCTGACAGATGGATATTACTCAGTGTAGTGAATTTGATAATGGTTCCCAAAAAGATAAGTTCCAGCCCAGCGTAATGGCACATGCCTGTAATCCCAGCAACTCAGAAAGCTGAGGCAGGAGGATTACAAGTTTAAAGCCAGCTTCAGCAACTTAGCAAAGGCCCTCAGTAACTTACTCTGTTTCAAAATAAATAATAAAAAGGGCTGGGAATGTGGCTTAGTGGTTAAGCACCCCTGGGTTCTTAACTCAGGGATGGAAAAAAATTTTTTTTAATAAGTTCCAGTCCTAACCTCTACCCTATATATTCTTGTGAATGTGACATTTGTCAAAGCTGACTGGCAGCCCCCAGAAGCTTGGAAGAGACAGGAAGTATCCCCCCTTAGAGCCTTCAGAGGAAGCACAGCCCTGCTGACACCTTGATTTTAGACCTCTGGCCTCCAGAACTATGAGAATATAAATTTTCCTTGTTTTAAGACACCAAATTTGGGGTCCTTTTTTTGTGGCAGCTGCAGGAGATTAAGACTTAGTCGAAGCTGTCAGTGGGAAAATTATTTTATGCAGATACTCAAAAATATATTTGCTAAGACTTGTGCATCTATTGTATAAAACCAACTAAGGAGCTTTCAAATGTTTATAGGCAATTTCTGGGTTCACCTATAGTCCCAGACACACAGGAGGCTGAGGCAGGAGGATTGCATGGGCAATATGATGAGAACCCTCAAAACAACAACAACAACAACACTATAGGGAGTAAATTTGGGATGGAAGAAGTAAAAATAAAGTGATCACTTTTTTTTTTTTGGTACTGGGGATTGAACTCAGGGGCATTCGACCACTGAGCCACATCCCCAGCCCTATTTTGTGTTTTATGTAGAGACAGGGTCTCACTGAGTTGCTTAGCGCCTCGCCCTTGCTGAGGCTGGCTTTGAACTCGCGATTCTCCTGTCTCAGCCTCCCAAAGTGCTGGGACTACAAGTGTGAGCCACCACACCCAGCAAAATGATCACTTTTGTCAAAAATAGTCCTGATGATTATCATAAAGTGACCCTTTTTATTTGACGCTCCAAGAACATTGAAGGTTGTGTGTATTGGGCAGATTTAAAAAAAAAATTTGGTGTTTTAGTTGTCAATGGAGCTTTATTTTATTTATTTATTTATTTATTTATTTATTTATTTTTAATATTTTTTTAGCTGTAGATGGACATAATGTCTTTATTTTATTGCTTTGTACGTGGTGCTGAGGATCGAACCCAGGGCCTCACGCATGTGAGGCAAGCGCTCTATCGCTGAGCTACAATCCCAGCCCCTATTTTATTTATTTATATGTGGTGCTGAGAACCAAACCCAGTGCCTCACACATGCTAGGCAAGTGCTCTACCACTGAGCCACAACCCAGGCACCTGGGGCAGATTTTTTTTTTTTTGAACTTTTTATTTTATTTTATTTTATTTTTAAATTTAATTATTTTATTTAAATGCATTTCAAGTCATAGTACATAAACAGAGCTCAGTTTTTCCATTTCTCTGGTTGCAAATCAGATAGAGTCACATTATTTGTGTCTTCATACCTGCACCAGGGGCAGTAATGACCCTCTCAATCAACCATCATTACTATACCCATTTCCCTTTCTTTCCTCTCACCTCCCCCCTGCCGCATCCAGAGCTCCTGCATTTCTGCTATGTTTCCCATTCCCATCCCCCTTATGTATCCTCATCCACTAATCAGAGAGAACATTCGGCATTTGGTTTTTTGGGATTGGCTTACTTC
>CM053399.1:6203759-6244923 GCA_028644305.1 Xerus rutilus | reverse complement strand
CTCCTGGCTCAGTTTGGGTAGGTCATATGTGTCTAGGAATTTGTCAGTGTCTTCAGGGTTTTCTATTTTACTGGAATATAAGTTTTCAAAATAGTTTCTGATTATCCTCTGAATTTCAGCAGGGTCTGTCGTGATGTTTCCTTTTTCATCACAAATTTTGGTAATTTGGGTTTTCTCTCTCCTTCTTTTTGTTAGGGTGGCTAAGAGTTTGTCGATTTTATTTATTTTTTCGAAAAACCAGCTTTTTGTTTTATCAATTTTTTGGATTGTTTTTTGAATTTCAATTTCATTAATTTCAGCTCTAATTCTAATTATTTCCTGTATTCTACTTCTTTTGGTGTTGCTTTGTTCTTCTTTTTCTAGGGCTTTGAGTTGTAGTGTCAACTCATTGATTAGCTGATTTTTAGCTCTTTGAATATATGAGCTTAGTGCAATGAACTTTCCTCTTAGCACTGCTTTCATAGTGTCACCTGGGGCAGATTTTTAAAGATAATCCAGGTAGGCATAATGATGCACATTTGTTATCCCAGTGACTTGGGAGGCTGAAGTAGGAGGATGGCAAGTTCAAGGCCAACCTCAGCAACTTAACAAGACTCTGTCTCAAAAAATAAGAAGGGCTGGGGATAGCCAGGCGTGGTGGCACACACCTGTAATCCTAGCACTTTGGGAGGCTGGGACAGGAGAATCCCAGTTGCGAGTTTAAAGCCAGCCTCCGCAACAGCGAGGCACTAAGCAACTCAGTGAGACCCTGTCTCTAAAACACAAAAAATAGGGCTGGGGATGTAGCTCAATGGTCGAGTACCCCTGCGTTCAATCCCTGGTACAAAAAAAAAAAACCAGGCTGGGGATATAGCCCCATGGCAAAGCCCTCCTTGGGTTCAGTCCCCAACACCCTAATAAATATATTTATTAAATTTGCCATTAGAGAATGACTAAATAACTAACTAAAAATGATACTTGCAAGTAAGGGTTATTTCATATTTAGAAGAACTTGGTTGCAGTGCCTCCTTGACAGTATTTACTGCTAAAGTCTGACCTGATGCTCTTCTTCCTAGCATCTCAGTTGGTGCCAGCCATTAACAGTTACTTTGAGACCACACCTGGTTTATTTTTGTTCTGCTGCTAACCTTTTTGATACAAATCTAGGTAATTGTTCAGATCTTAAGTCTAAAGTTCCTGCCTTGTATGTTGGGTGAAGATGCTCATTTATATCTCAGAGTTCCTTGTTTTTAAAGTGAGAGATCTTTAAGTAGAGAGCCAAGGTGTGAGCCACAGTGAGGAGAGATCCCCTCAACTCCTTGGTTCTTAGGTGGGCTCTTTGCCTGGACTAGGAAGCCAGTACAGGAGCTGACCAACAAGAGAAAAGCAGAGCAGTTTTATTAATTTTACATGCATGTGGGGATCTTCACAAGAGAGCCAAGTCCAAAGAGATGACCAAAGCATGATGCTTTTCCATTTTAGTTGAAAAACAATAAATTTGTCAAAGGATGACACTAAAAATGGATATCTGAGCTAGGGCAGTCAATTCTAAGGATGTCACTAAGAGATATGGACAGGGGCAAGGAATAGATGTAGAAGCTAGTGAAAGGTAAGGGTCACTTCAGAATTTGCTTTTTCAGGTTTGTTGCAGCCCTAAATATCAGTCCCTGGTGAGGAAAACTATTTTCCTGCCTTGGTATATGAAGGATATTGCTCCTAAAAGATCCTTATGGCTGACTGAATGTAGGCCAAATGGCCCTTCTGAAGTTCCACTTCCTCCGGTGACTTCACCTTGAAATAATCTGTATGCCAATCTGGCATATTTTGAGATGGCACCTCCTCAACTTCAGGGAGGTTCAAGACATATCCTTATTTGAAGCCCATGGTTTCCTACAGTAGGATAATGGCTTTTGCCCTCTGTGAAGCCCTTTATCTGGAATGCCTAAGGATTATCCTGTCCTCCTGCCCACCCCTCCCCCAGGCATCTTTGTTTATCTTACAAAATATGGGTCTTGCCTTGGGGTGAGATGGCCAGCAAGATCAAAGAGAGATGGAATTACCTCTGAACAAACAGAAAACCAGCTGCTTACACAGTACTTCTAAATGCACCATTTAAAGGTAAAATGGCAAATTGTTCCGGCCCCCAAGGAGGCCTGCTTTCTAAAATGTTAATTGTCTTTGTACAGAAAGACGTTCCGTTTTTGTTGCTTTGTTCTTTTACGGTGTGGTGGGAGTCTGTCAGCAGCTGAATGTTTGGGGAGGGTCAAAGGAAGGAGAGATGGCTGGGAGAAAGGGAAAGTGCTGGAATAACAGGCTTGTGCCTCTTTGGCTCTTTAGTGCTAGTTCCTGTGAAGCAGCCACGTCTGGACATGATGCCTTCAGAAAGGCGCTTGAGGAGAGAGCTTGGCGCTTAAGCCTCTGCTGCACTGTGCTGCTTCCCAGTTTCACAAATTTAAAGACATCCTCCATATGCTTGATGCGGTTTGTCATTCAGGTGTCTACAGGAGAGATGCAGAGGACGCCTTCAGAAGCAGTCTGGAGACCCTGGGATGGTGCTGCAGAGCAACAGTGGAACCTTTCTGGCTGCTTGCGGCTTGTACCCTGTCTTCTGGCACGTAGTTCTGAAGACACTGAAGCTGGGTTTTTTTGTTGTTGTTGGGGTTTTTTTTGTGTGTGTGTGTGGTGCTGGGGATTGAACCCAGGGACTTATGCATGCAAGGCAAGCACTCTATCAACTGAGCTATATTCCCAGCACCCAGAGGTGCTTTTTAAACATGTTTTAATGGATTTTTGTTGACTTATTACATTCAGATTCCCAATCACCTCTCTCCCCTGTGACTTCAGGTGAAACTTCACTTTTCTCTTACCAGGGTAACCTGAGACCCCTCCACCCCAGCACCTTGGCAAGCAGCAGAGTGCAGGGTGTGCACAGGTAGACCCACATGCTAGTTCCCCAAGACCACAGTTCCCTCTACTGTACCACACTGTTCTTTTCCAGCTTGAAATCCTGTTCTCTATCCTCACCTTCATCACAGCTGCATAATTATATTTCTAAGGAGAAAGGACCATTTAGTCTAGCTTTGTTTTTCCTACTCTCTCCATTCTATCAAATCCATTGATGGGTTTTCTTGTCCTCAGCTCATTCCACCCCTTAGCTGCATCCCACACACCTTCCTAAGTGCTTTATTCTCCAGGTTTGTAAAGGTGTGTCCTTTTGGTTTTCCCTCTTTTATTGGATCTCTGCTCTGGGACCTCTCAGCAAGTCCCATTGCTTTGGCTGTCTCTGCTGTGAGGGCTGAATCTGCACCTCTACCTTGATCTTTCCATTCATTTCAAGACTCCTACAGTTAGCTGCCTACTCTAGTGTTTACTCTTCTGCTCTGTCCATGCCAAAATTCCCCCAGTCTCCTTTATCTAATTAAATATAGTACTGTCCTCTATCCACTCTGTTGCTCAAGCCAGAAACATTGTAGAAGTGTCCTTTTCCCCACACCCTTCATTCAGTCTACCAGCGAAACCTATGGAATCTGCCTGAATGTTCTCAAATCCCACCTTGCATCCAGCTCACTACTTCAGGCCAGACTCACCTCCTGCCTTATCTGGGCCAGAGCCACCTGACTACTTCTCCTGCCTCCCCTCTCTCGGGTGCACCGTGCGCCCACCAGAGACCTCACACAAGTTACTGTGTGTCGTCCACCCATTTGCAGTTCTGAAGTTCTCTCCATCATAAGCAAGGTCAAGGTCCTGACCACAGAGCCTTGTACCTCCTGCCTCGTCAGGCTCGCCTGGCTCCAGATCTGCTGGCTTGCTCCTTGCCTCAAACAGCCCAGCTTTGGTTTCCTCATGCATGTGTATGTCCTTACGTAGTTGGTAGATTAGGGCAGGGGTGCAGCTCAATGGTGGAACACTTGCCTAGCATGTTCCAGGCCCTGGTTCCATCCCCAGCACTGCAAAAAGAAGGAAGGAGGGAAGGAAGGAGGGAAGGAGGGAAGGAAGGAAGGAAGGGAGGAGGGAGGGAGGGACAGAGGGAGGGAGGAAGGAAGGAAGGAGCTCCCCCTCCCATGTTATGTTCAGAGATGACTTTTTATTGAAGTGTAGGCTAAGTTCGCTTGTTTTCACTGCTGGGCATTTGGTAGTGTGACTGGGCATTCAGTAGTGTGTATCAAGTGCATCTGGGTTCTAATGAGCACAATGCAGACGGTGTCTTGGACAGCACTCACGTGTGCCAGCAGCGTCAGCAGTGCTTTTGTGCATCCCAGTGCCCCGGCAGCCCTGTGGTTTGGTGTCGTCCCAGTGGTCATTTCACAATGAGGAAGTGGAGGCAGAGAGAAATGGAGTAGCTGACCCACCATCACCTAGCTGGCGAGGCAAGTTGCCAGGTCACGGACTTTAGATGGCAGCGTGGACAGATGAAGCCTAATGGTTTCTAAAGTGACTGCACAGTCAGTACTCCTGCCAGTAGCGTGTGAGTGCCCATTGCACCACATCTTCACCCACACTTCATTTTGCCAATTTTGTGGGTATAAAATGGTATTTTGATTTCCATTTGCACTTCCCTGATTCCTGATGAGGTTGAGCATATTTTTGTATATTTATTAGCCATTAGTGTTTCCTCTCCTGGAAACAGGAAGTGGCTGTTCGAGTCTTTTCCCCATCTTTCCATTGGTTTGTCTGTCTTTTTCTTATCAAATTATAGTTCTTCACTTTCTAGACCCTTGTCAGTATTATGATTTTAACATATTCACGTTAAGGCTTGTGGTTTGATTCTATATATGTATCTCCTAATGAATAGAAATTCTTGATTTTCATATAGCTGGATTTCTCGTTTTCAGTATTTTGTTTTTAGAAATCCATCCTTACCACCGAATCATCAGACTGTCATCTCGTATTTTTCAGGGAAGCATTTGCATTTGACATGTAAGCATTTAGTGGACCTGGACAATATTTGCTGTGTGATGTGAGGGGTGAATCCAGGCTTTTCTATCTCATGGTTTGTCTGGTTCCTAGGGTTTTTGTGTTTGTTTTTGGATGGTGGGGGGGTACCGGGGTTGAGCTCAGGGGCACTCAATCACTGAGCCACATCCCCGGCCCTATTTTGTGTTTTATTTACAGACAGAGTCTCACAGAGCTGCCTAGCGCCTCGCTGTTGCTGAGGTTAGCTTTGAACTCGCAATCCTCCTGCCTCAGCCTCTCAAGCCACTGGGATTACAGGCGTGCGCCATCACACCCAGCTTTATTCCTAGGTTATTAAGCACTGTCTTTTTCCTATCAAGTTTCTATATAATTGTAGGGTTGTTTCTGGGCACCCTGTTCTGTCTGTTGGCCAACTGTAGTTCACAGACACCACCTGACATGAACAGCTGCTGCTTTATGGTAAATCCAGGCATCTGATAGGCTGATTTCTATACCTTGTTTCTCTTCTTCAAAAATGTCTTGGTTTTTCTTAGTCTTCTTTTCTTATAAATCTAAAATGTTATCACATATGTAGAATCTTGGTGGAATTTTGATCAGGGTCATGATAACTTTTTCTGTCTGGAGGAGAATTGACTCTTTTTTTTTTTCTTTTAGTTGTAGATGACACAATACCTTCATTTTATTTATTTTTCTGTGGTGCTGAGGATTGAACCCATTGCCTCACACATGCCAGGTAAACATACTACCCAGCCCAGAATTGAGACCTGATGGTAGAGTTTCCCTTGTGTGTGAGCATGGCATCTCTTTCACAGTGACTTTCGTATGTCTGTGCATATCTGACAACGCTGTGTAGGTCTTGCACATTTTGTGGAGGAAGCAGGTTAGAGTAGTGGCTGGGAGCACAGGCTCCAGGTCCTCCCTGAGCTGTGTGCCATCTTGGGTGGGTCCGCCTTCTGGTGCCTCCTTTTCCTTGTCAAGAAAGCAGGCTGATGAGAGTTCCTGCTTTGTAGGGCTGTGTAGTGAATGCATAGCAGTCATTAGCTATTGTTCCTGCTTTGTAAATTATATATTTTTAAAAAATAACATTTTCTAAGCCGGGCGTGGTGACATACACCTGTCATCCCAGCACTTAGGGAGGCTGAGATAGGAGAATCGCAAGTTCAAAGCCAGCCTCAGCAATAGCGAGGCGCTAAGCAACTCAGTGAGACCCTGTCTCTACATAAAACACAAAATTGGGCTGGGAATGTGGCTCAGGGGTGGAGTACCCCTGAGTTCAATCGCCAGTACCAAAAAAAAATAATAATAACATTTTCTAATTCTTTGTTACTAATATCTAGAAGTGCAGTTGATTTGCAGAAATCTAGCAACCTTGTTAAGTTCTCATTAATGCTAATAATGAGAATGCTTTTGGGTTTCCCAAATGTGCTATCATATATCAACCTGCAAATAATGACTTTCATCTCTTTCAATTTAGAGAAATTTCAATTTCATCTCTTTCATCTCCTCCCCTCCCCTCCCCTCCTCTCCTGTCCTGTCCTGTCCTGTCCTCTCCTCTCCTCTCCTCTCCTCTCCTGTCTCTTTTGGCAGTGCTGGGGCCAGGCACATGCTAGGTAAGGACTCTGAGCTGCCCAACAGCCCTTCCATCTCAGTATATATATGTTCATGTCCTTTTGTTCTCTTCCAGGCTGTCTGGGGTCTTGATGACAGCATAATCAGGAGTAGAAATAGGAATGAGGAGCCTTCCATTTCATTCCAAGTTATCCTAACATTTTACCTTAGTGTTTGCTATAGATGTAAGGTGCTTATCTTTGTGCTAAGGAAGGCTTTTACTCTCTAAGTTTGCTAAGAGAATTTTTCATAAATGTTTACTTTGATATGCATCTATTGGAAAGATCATATATTTTGTCCTTTAATCTGTTAATGAGGAAAATTGCATGCATGTTTCCTAATGTCAAAGCATATTTATTTATTTATTTTTATTTTTTATTTTTTTGGTAATGAGGATTGAACTCAGGGGCACTCGACCACTGAGCCACATCCCCAGCCCTATTTTGTGTTTTATGTAGAGACAGGGTCTCACTGAGTTGCTTAGTGCCTCGCCATTGCTGAGGCTGGCTTTGAACCCGCGATTCTCCTGTCTCAGCCTCCCTAAGTGCTGGGATTACAGGCTTGAGCCACCGCGCCTGGCTATATTTATTTATTTATTTATTCATTCATTTTTCAGTTGTAGATGGACACAATACCTTTATTTATTTATTTTATGTTGTGCTGAGGATCAAACCCAATGCCTCACGCATGTGAGGCAAGCGCTCTACCACTGAGCCACAACCCCAGCCCCTAGTAAAGCATATTTAAATCCTGGAATAAACCTAACTGGAAATCATGATTCATTTTTAAAATACATTATTAGATTCAGTTTGCTAATATTTTGTTTTAAAATTTGCATTTATGATGATTAATGAGATTGTTTTATAATTTTTCTTTCTTTGGGTACTTAAGTTATGTTAATTTTATGAAATGAATTGAGAAATGTTCCTTTTGATCCTCAGGAAGAATGTGTATTAAGTTAAAATCATTTCTTTGAATATTTGGTAAAATTTGCCTGTAATCATCATCATGTTTCTTTCTTTTTTCCTTCCCAGTACTAGGAATTGAACATGGGGCATTCTACCACTGTGCTACATGTACAGCCCTTTTCATTTTTTATTTTGAAACAGGGTCTCACTAAGTTGCTGAGGCTGAGTTTGAACATGTGATCCACCTGCCTCAGCCTCCTGAGTTGCTGGGATAACAGGTGTGTGCCACCATGCCCTGCTCTGATATTTTCTTTTTCAGAAGAGCTTGAATTGCTGATCAATGTTTTTAATAGTTATAGAGCCATTCAGAATTTCTCTGGCTTACTTAATAATTCTGTTACATATTTTAGGAATTTACTTTTTATATCCAAGTTTCCAACTTTACTTACATAAAGTGGTTTGTGAAATTCTGTAATCTGATGAATCTGCTTTATCCGGAGTATGCCATTTTAAAAATAATTTCAGTTTGCTAAACTTTATTAATCTTCTAAGACTAGTACATATTTTATGAAATTTGCTTGTGTCCTGCTTTCTTACTTTTAGATTTGGGGGCTTATTTTGTTGGCTTTTTATTTTTCATTTTTAATGATTGCTTAATTCATTAATCTCAGCACCTTTTCTGATATACCCACTTAAGACTATTGTTTCCTTTTTTAAATAATAACAAAATTAAGTTCCCTCTAAGAATTGTTTTAGTGATATAGCACAATTTTGATTCATAATATTTTAAGTTTTGGTTCTAAACATTTGCTGATTTCTGTTTAGGATTTTTTCTTTGGTCCTGTAAGAAGTTTGTTGTTCTCCTCCTTCTCTTCCTCGTCCTCCTCCTCCTGGAAATTGAACCCCAGAGGTACTCTACCAGTGAGCTATATTCCCAGTCCTTTTCATTTTGAGACAAGGTCTTGCTGAGTTGCCCAGGCTGGCCTGGAACTTGTGATCCTCCTGCTTGGGATTGTAGGTGTTTGCCACCCCACCTGGCCCATGAGTTCTTTACAATGATGTTTTATATTTTCAGGTGTATTCTCTTGAACTTATTGTTCTGGTTCATTTTGTGCCATAATAGAAGGAAAGTTTTTAAACAGTAGAACTTTATTTGGATAATAGTCCTGAAGACTGGGAAGTCCAGGGTTGCCTGGCCACATCTGGTGAGGGCCCTCTTGATGCATCATGATGAAGACATCACAAGGCAAGAGAAGGCCAAGCTGGCTCTTATAACAGACCCACTCTCTTTGTAAAGAACCTACTCCCACAATAACAGATCTCACGACCCCCTCACCTCTTAAAGGTCCCACCTCCCAGCATGGTGGCATTGGGAGTTAAGATTCCAGCACAGGAACTTTGAGGGGATAGGGGAGGCGTATTCATACCATAGCATTTCTTATTCCTGAGTTCTAACTAAATTGCATTTTATTTTATTTTATTTTATTTTTAAATTATTTTTAGTTGTAGATGGACACAATGTCTTTATTTTATTGCTTTGTATGTGGTGCTGAGGATCGAACCCAGGACCTCACGCATGCGAGGCAGGTGCTCTACCACTGAGCTACAATCCCAGCCCCTAAATTGCATTTTAATGAGAAAAACTAGTAATGATATTACTGATTCTTTGAAATTTGTTGCTTATTTGCTTTATACCTAAATATAAGATCAACTTTTTAAAACATTCCATATATGTTTGGGGGGTGGGGGTGGTTTCTAGTTGTTGGGTTCAGGATTCTGTATTGTTCATCAAGTGAAGTAACTGTAATCTCACCGATTTTTATTCTGTTTAACTGTGAATTACTAAGAGAGGTATGTTAAATATACCCCTCTGATAATAAACTCTTTACAGTTAATATTGTCTTCTTATACTTCGGGCAGTTTTTATGGCTTTTTTTTTTTTTTTTTTTTTTTTTGTGGTGCGGGGGCCCTTGTGCATGTGAGCCAAGCACTCTACCAACTGAGCTATGTCCCCAGATCATAACATTTATTTTTAAGCTATTTTTATTAAGTACAGGTTTAGAATTATCTTGCGAACCTAGTGATCCAGTCTCTTGTATAGCTACTTTGTCTGGTATGGATAACATTATAGGAGCTTTCATTAATTGTGATATGCCTGGTATAACTCGCCAGTCTTTTATTTTAGGTGACCTCTTATGAAAAACATATGGATAGATTTCAATTTTTAAATATAATCTGTCTTTGACCTTGAGGGTTTAATATGTTTATGCTCAGTGTGGTTACTGATGTTTGAATTTTTTCCTTACCCTCCTAATTCATGCTTTCTATTTGTCTTTTTTCCTTCCCTCATGTGTTTCTGCATGATTCTTTTCTTTTCTTCTTGTTTTGTTTTGTTTTGTTTTGTACCAGAGATTGAACCAGGAGTGTTTAACCACTGAGTCACACCTCTATCCCTTTTTTATATTGTTTTGAGACAGGGCCTTGCCCAAGCTGGCCTGGGATTTTCAATCCTCCTGCTTCAGCCTCCTGAGTAGCTGGGATTACAGGCATGCACCACCACACCTGGCTCACCATTTCTTTTTCTATCCTTGAGCTTCTTTCTGGGACCATTTTCTTATTTTTATAGTATATCCTTATCTTATTATCTTATTTTACAGTATATCCTTAAGAAGTTGCATAAACATGTGAGCTGATTTGTATAGACCTTAGAACACTAAGAAGATTTGGAAGGAAACTTCCAAGGCTGAGTTGCCTTCCTTTTTCTTGGACCACTCACTGGGGGACTCTGGCTGCTGTGTCATGAGATTACCTAGCAGCCCAGGAGATGTCTTGTGGAGAGGAGCAGAAGCCACTTGTTGACCCTAGTACTAATCTGCTACCCTTGTAAGTTAGCCATGTGGAATGTGGACTCTGCAGCCCTAGCCAACACCTCCACTGTGGCCTTGCAGGAAACCTTAACTCAGCTGCTTCTAAATTTCTGACATATGAAGCTAGGAGATGATAAATGTATTATTTTAAACCATTTGTACTGTTATGTAACAACAACTAATGCACATTAATGAGTCTTTTGGTGGTAAACTGTGGTTATCTGAAAATGTTTTTAATTAACCCTCCTTCATAAAATGTTTTACCTATGTACAGAATTCTGTATTCACAATTCTTTTCTTTCTGCACATTGAAGATATTTTTCCATTCTCTTCCAAATTGATTATTGCTGTTAAAAGTCCATTGTTAGGGCTGGGGTGGTGGCTCAGTGGTAGAGCGCTTGCCTAGCACGTGTGACGCACTGGGTTCGATTCTCAGCACCACATATAAGTAAATAAAATAAAGTCCATTGACAACTAAAAAAATTTTTTTAAAAAGTCCATTGTTAGATAAAAGACTTGTATCCAAACTATATAAAAAACTTAACCACTCGGTAAGATAAACAACCCAGTTTAAGATAAACAACCCAGTTTAAACACAAAGGATTTGAATAGACGTTTCACCAAAGAAGATGTGCCAAATGAACACATGAAAAGATGCTCAACATCTTTATTCGTTTGAGGAAAGCAAATTAGTCATTAGGGAATTGCAAATTAAAACCACAATAAGACACCACTTCACACTAACTGAAATAGCTGTAATCAAAGAGGCAGACAATAACACACCTACCTCTAGAGGACATGGAGAAACAGGGGCCCTTGTTCACTGCTGGTAGGAATTTAAAACACCACAGCCATTTTGGAAAATATTTTGACTGTTTCTTAACAAGTTAAGCATAAATACTCAGTGGCCCAGCAATTCTACTGTTAAGTACATACCCCAGGGAAATGAAGCAGGGTCCTCACAGAGACTGGGAGGTGAGTGTTCATAGCATTATTATTCAAAATAACTAAAAGTGGGCACAGCCCAAATGTCCACCAACTGGACTGGATAAACAAAGTATGGTGTATACATATGATAGATAATGAATAAAATATTGACACATGCTACAAATAGATGAACCTCAAAAATCTACTAAATGGAAGAAACCAGACATGTGTTTTGTGGTTCCATCATGTGAAGTGTCCAGAAAAGACAACCACGCAGAGAGCAGGTTGGCTTCCTGGGGTAAAATGGAACAGGGATTTATTTGCTGTAAATGGGCTCAAGGGATCTTATTTTGGTGATGGAAATATTCTAAAACTTTATTGTGGTGATGATTGCACCATCTGGCAAATTTACAGAAGATTATTGAATTGTGTACTTAAAATAAATGATTAATATAATTGTAAATCAAACCTCATTAAAATAGTTGTTTTTTTTTTTAAATCAGCTGTTAGCCGGGCACGGTGGCGCAAGCCTGTAATCTCAGCACTTAGGGAGGCTGAGACAGGAGAATTGCAAGTTCAAAACCAGCCTCAGCAACGGCGAGGCACTAAGCAACTCAGTGAGACTCTGTCTCTACATAAACCACAAAATAGGGCTGGGATGTGACTCAGTGGTCAAGTGCCCCTGAGTTCAATCCTCAGTACCAAAAAAAAAAAAAGTCTGCTGTTGTGCTGGGCGCAGTGGCTCTTGTGCCTGTAATCCCAGTGGCTCCAGAGGCTCAGAAGGATCGTGAGTTCAGAGCCAGCCTTAGCAACAGCGAGGTGCTAAGCAACTCAGTGAGACGCTGTCTCTAAATAAAATACAAAATAGAGCTGGGGATATGGCTCAGTGGTTGAGGGCCCCTGAGTTCAATCCCCAATACCAAAAAAAAAAAAAAAAAAAAAAAGTTAGCTATCAAGGCTGGAATGTAGTTCAGTTTCATCCCCAGCACGCTCCCCACCCACCCACCCCGACCCCGCTCCTACCCCACCCATCCCCCAAACTCAACTGTCCATCTGATTGCTTCTAATCTGTCTTTTTTTCCTTAGGGAGCTTTTAAGCCTTTGTCTATAGTGTTCTAGATTTGCAGTAACATGTCTGAGTGTGGATTTGTTTTTATTTACCCTCATTTTGGATTTGTTGTGCTTTCTAAATCTGAGGATAAGTAAATTCTGGAAACTTTTTGCCATTAGCTCTTTGAATGCCCCTTACCTAATCTGTTACTCCTAGAAGATCACTGTATTTTGTATTTAACTTCTATTTTCCAGTTCTAGCTGTAATGTTTACTGTTTCACTACCATTGTGCTACATTTTGAGATTTCTTCAGATATGCCTTCCACTTTACAAAGTCATGGAGTGTGCTTATATGTCACGTGCTTTAGCTCTCGTGGCTGGGGTAAGGGTTTCCAGCACCTCCTACGGGGGTCTCAGGAGCTTCTGAGTGCCATGCCAAAGCAAACCTGGAGAACCACTGCCCCAGGGTGCTTCTGTGTTCCTACTCCACTACATCAGCCAGGCCCTCCCACCAGCAAGGCTCAGTTGCTCTGATTATTCTAATCATATCACCGGATATTGTTACAGTGATCATTTTTGCCAGTCTGGTGAAAGTGAAATACTATCTTACAGGCGATTTTGTTTGTATATTCTTTATTACTAATAAGATTGAACATATTTTTATATGTTTATTTGCTATTTGCTTTCCTTTTCTCTTTAGAGTCTAACCAGTATTTTTTTGGCCACAATTCCTGTTCTACCTTGTAAAAATAAATTGTTTTGTTGTCGTTGTTGAGGTACTCATTTAGAGGGTCACATTTGCCATTCTCATTATGTTTTTACTTGAGTAATAAATTTGACATGTGAGAAAAATGTTTGAGACTAGAAACATTGGTTAGGCCTTTTGTAGATTTTATTTATCTTATTTTTTATTTGTTTGTTTATTTGTTTATTGGTATTGGGGATTGAACTCAGGGGCACTCGACCACTGAGCCACATCCCCAGCCCTATTTTGTGTTTTATGTAGAGACAGGGTCTCACTGAGTTGCTTAGCGCCTTGCTGTTGCTGAGGCTGACTTTGAATTCGTGATTCTCCTGTCTCAGCCTCCCAAAGTGCTGGGATTATAGGCATGTGCCACCATACCTGGCATTTTCAGTTAGTTTTTAATGTGGTCTTGCTATGTACCCTGGAAGTGATACTCTGGGTGGCTGGGTCTATTGGCATATGCCACCATGCCTGACCCTAATTTTTTTTGCAGTGTTTTTCACTAAGTAGCACTTTTGTGGAGGGAGACTGTTCTGGTGCAGTATCAGCATATATACCCATTCTGGTCAGAGGGAATCTGTCTCAGACTCAAGATTTCTGTTCATTTAAATCTTATCTCTTTGGCCTACGGTTTCCATCTGCAGCTCCAGCATTCAGGAATTCTAATTGAATTTGTTTGGTCTTTACCTTTCTTTCCAGTTGCATAAATGGGCTTTGAGAGGCTGGGGTGTGTGCTCAGTAGTTAGCGCTTGCCTATTGTGTATGAGGCCCCAGATTCCATCCAAAGCACCATCCAAAACAAAACAAAACAAAAGAATGGGCTTCAAGTTCATTTTACCACAGATACTTTTTCTTTGTGTCCTTTAATGAATTCTGGCCCTCTGAATCTGTTGCCTGTTCCTTTCTCTCCTGTTGGATATCTTTTAACTTCCTGTCACCCAGCTTCAATAAGTACCACCTTTTAAAAAATGTTTCTCCTAAAATGAAAATAGGGTTTTTTAAAATGAGAAAATAGATATTTTTTAAATGTAAACAATACAAAAAAACTTAAAGAAGAAAGTTGAAATAAGGTAAAACCCATGGCCAACAGTAACCACTGTGTCAATTTGTTTGAACAATTTTCATTTATGTGAAAATTGAGTGTAAGATTTAACAAAAATAGAATCATTGTATAATTATTGCATTATAATGTGTTCCTTTCCACTTAATATGTGAAATTGTGTATTCTTTGTTGTAAATACACCTTGTTTCTTACATGAATATAATTTATATTAACCAGTTCCCTATGGGGACTGTTCTGCTTATCTCCTTAGGTAAATTCCTAAATGTGGGTTGCTAGCTCAAAAAGTATGAACATTAAAGATGTTCCCAGCTCCTAAGAAAAAATGAAAATTGCTTGTGGTTTTCATTTCTACCAGTGATACATGGAAGTACGTTTTCCCGAATCCTGCCCACCCAGGACCTTATCACTCTTCACATTTCCAGTCTGGCTGTCTGTGTCTATTCGACCTGGTGAAGTTAAACATCTGCTTATATTTTTTCACCACTCCTTTTTGTTCTTTTGTCAGTATTCTTTGTCAATTTTATTATGGTGTGTTTGCTTTTGCTTATTGCTAATTTTTGTTTTGTTTTTAAGATTTTTTTTTCGGCACCAGGTATTGAACTCAGGGGTACTCAACCACTGAGCCACATTCCTAGCCCTGTTGTGTTTTACATAGAAACAGGGTCTCACTGAGTTGCTTACTGCCTTGCCATTGCTGAAGCTGGCTTTAAACTCGTGATTCTCCTGTCTCAGCCTCCCAAAGTGCTAGGATTATAGTCGTGCGCCACCATGCCCAGCTCTGTTTTTAAGATTTTTAAGTCTTGGGCTGGGGTTGTGGCTCAGTGGTAGAGCAGTTGCCTAGCATGTGTGAGGCACTGGATTCAATCCTCAGCACCACATAAAAATAAATAAGATAAAGGTAATGTGTCCATCTACAACTAAAAAAATATTTTAAAAAATATTTTTAAGTCTTACTGTGATCATTGTTTATTATATTATTTGTTGTGCTATATAGAAGTTTTTGGTTTTAAATGTATTGATCAGCTCCTTTTTGGGTTCTGATTTTGGCATCATGCCTAGAAGGTCCTACCCAACCCCAGTATTTCTCTTTTTAACCATCTATATTTCCTTCTGGTACTTTTATGACTTGCTTACTTGCTTTTTCTTCTTAAAGCTTTGATCTGTCTGAAATTTACTTTGGTGTAAAGAGTAAGATAAAGATTCATCTTTGGGGACTGAGATTGTAGCTTAGTGGTAGAGCGCTTGCCTTGCATGCGTGAACCACTGGGTTTGAACCTCAGCACCACATAAAAATAAAGATACTTGTGTCCATCTATAACTAAAAAAAATTTTTTTAAAAAATCCATCTTTGTTTTTAGACAGCTGGTTTTCCAATACCATACTGTCTATTAATCAAATAGCATCTGTTTCCTGCACACAGTGAGGTTCTCTGTGTGCTTGGGCCTGGTCTTGGACTCCACTCCCTACTCTGCAATCGGTGTTCCTTTCCCACAGCCATGATGTTTAATTACTGTGGCCTTAGAGTACATGTTCACACATACCTTATGAATAGAAGATAAGTAGAACTTTCTTTCCTCTCCTCTCCCCAGAAGTTTGTTTTTTGTTATTGTTACTATGAAAAGTTTAAAATCTACTGAAAAGTAGAGAGTAGAGAAGGGTTTAACAAACCCCCGTATTATTCATCTCCTACATTGAAAATTTGTTCAGATTGTCTCTTGGGTGCATCATCTGTTTTTTTCTGAAGTATTTTGAAGTTAGTTACAAATTCATTTCTCCTCTGAGTGCTTTAGCATGTGCCTCCACTTTCTTTCCAGTTATACATTATTATTGGTCACCATCCCATTGTAGAATTTTGATTCTTCTATATTTCCAAATTTTTTAATGTTTACACTAGCTTTTTTAAAAATATTTTTTAGTTGTTGATGGACCTTCATTTTATTCATTTATTTATGCGTCGTGCTGAGAATCGAACCCAGGGCTTCATACATGCAAGGCAAGTGCTGTACCACTGAGCCACAACCCCAGTCTTACACTAGCTTTTTGGTTGATTTTCTTGAGATCCAGTACACAGCCATATATTACCTTTTATGCCATTTATTTCCAGATACTTCAGCCAACTTTCTAGGGAAGTTTTATCTAAGTAGTAGAGATAGGCCCTTGCCGTTATTATTTTCTTTTTTCTTTGGCAGTACTGGGATTTGAACCCTGGGGCACTCTACCACTAAGCCAATCCCCAGTCCTTTTTTTTTTAAATTTTGAGACAGATTCTTGCTCAGTTGCTGAGGCTGGTCTCAAACTTGGAATCTTCCTGCCTTAGCCTTCCAAGTCACTGGTATTACTGGTGTGATCACCCCACCTGGCAAGATAGACCCTTATTTTCTTCTTGTCTTCAGAAGGAATATTCTGGTCTCTCATCTGTGCTATTTATAGAACATATATATTTTAAAATTGACGTTAAGAATGCATTTTTCTATTACTGTTTTCCTGGAGGCCTTTTTTTAAAATTAGAAATATGTTGAATTTTATCAAACACCTTTTTAGCATCTAATAAAATAAGTATATTTAGGTTTTCTTTTTCTTTCTTTCTTTTTTTTTTTTTTAGTTGTAGGTGACAGAATATCTTTATTTTATTTTTATGTGGTGCTGAGGATCGAACCCAGTGCCTTATGCATGGTAGGCGAGCGCGCTACCACTGCTCCATAATCCCAGCCCCTAGGTTTTCTTTTGAACTAGTTAACATAATAACATGTATTAGTAAGTCCCTAATATTCAACCATCCTTGCCTTAGTAGTTTCCCTTGGGCATATTTTTGTTTTAATATACTTCATTCATTCTTGTTGCTTGTTTTGGGCTGGATCTGGAAAGGGTTTTGTTTGCTTGGTTTTGTTCTCATTATCCTCCCCTGCCTTGATCACTGGAGCACATAGGTTGAGGGATTATGGTGAATGGCTGCTGCAAATTTCAGTGCCCGGGGTTTGTCAGACACTGGTAACAGGGAGAGTTTGTTCAGCAAAGGCTAAGGCTGAGAGGGCTCATGGTATCTTTGAGCACTTCTGACATGCCAGGCACTGCATGTCTGCAGATGTGAGCTTTTCTCATTATTCAGCAGTTCTATTTTGTAGAAGAGGAAGCTTGTACTTGAGTCCCTTCTGCAGTCTAAAGGAGCTACTTTGGGCCTGAGAATTTTCAAGTCTGGTTTTACCAGGTGAGGCCCCGTGCACATTTGAGACTTATCTTTTCCTCTAGAAAGCTATCATCAAGGACACTATAGAGGGAGGTTTTGTAAATGTTTTGATCTGTGCAAATAATCGGCGTAAACACCCCCAAAATAATCCTATGCTGAGTAGCTGAACATTCGAGGTGTACGTACAGCCTCCTGTCCCTCCACCTCGTGGGAAGTTCCATGTGATGGCCTGGGATTAAAATATGCCTAAGCATATTTCTTGGTTCTGTTTTTTGTTTGGCTCCAAGTTTTTTTTTTTCTCATTCTCTGCTGTTCCCTCATTTGAACAATTTTGGGATTAAAATTTTAGTTGCTTTGTTTTTGAAAAATCTTTGAATTTACTGATTTAAAAATAATCATACCTTAATCCATTGTTTCACAGTCAGAATCATATTATTTCATGTAAAGTAATGAGTTCAATGTCTCCATGAATTGAGGTAACATCATAAGTAGTTACCTCAAAAAAAGCACACTTCCCAGAAATTTACCCACTCACACTGTTGTTGCAGAAGCTCACCCCAGCTTCAAACTGTTACAGTGCCTGTTAAGGTAGAAAGTTCTAGAAATGAACTTTGCTTTCACAAAAGAAAAGCTCTCCTGTGATTTTTCTCTGTTGATCTGCACTCTTTGCTGTGTAGAGGGAAAGCAGAGCTTCTCCTTCCCACCTTGTATTTCAGTTACTAATGTGGAAAGAAAAGGGGCTCATTTGACAGCCATTTTTTAGTATGATAAAGGAATAATCCAGGTCCCTTCTATTCTTGCATTTATCTGCTTTGGTCTCAAAAGGACTATCATTTTGATTCAGAAACTGGCTATTCCATCTTTTATTTCATCCAGATATTTCTTTGTCCTTCTTCTCTCCTTTTATGTCCACCATGTGGCCCCTCCACTGTTCATTGATGTGCTATGGGAAAGGAGATGGGGGATGGACTCTCTCTTGCAGAGCATCTCTAGTTATGACTCGCACAGGAATGGGTTTGAAACAGTGGCAGAATGCAGGCTGAGGATCATTTGTAGATGTCATTTAAGGCTGTTTCTCCTTTACCTTATAGTCAAGCACAGACTAGAATAATTTAGAAGGTTTCAAGGTCCTCATCATTATATTTTTGTCCCAGTTATCAAATTGGCAGTCTGACTGCTTCAGATTTCATCCAGTGGGGTCTAAAGAAAACAGTTCCATGAGAGAATTGGCTTGTGCCCAAATAATAGGTCCTCTCCAAAGCCTATGCAAGTCAGCACTCCACTACATGTTGTCACCTTCATTGGCTAAGTCACAGATAGACTAAAATCCTGTCTTCTCAGCTAGGTTATAAATGCTCAAAAGCAGGCAACATGACGTGGGTTTTTTTTCCTCCACATCGCTCTGCTCCTGGCACAGAGCTCAGTGGAGAGGAGTGTCCACTGAATGGGTAGAGGGACCTTCTGGGGTCTCCATCAGGGTTGCTCTGGCCCTGACCTCCCGGTGGCAGTGAGGGGCCCTCTGGGGTGGGAGACAGGGCTTGGTCGCAGGGAGGGAGGGGACAGGTCGGGCCCCTTTCTGCTTAGCAGTTACCTGCCTGCTCTTCGTGAAGGCTGGTTGTGCAGCTGAGCAAGCCAGAGGAAAGCCAAACAGGGAACAAGCGAAGGAGACGGGATGGTGACTGTGCTCCGGGATGGCGTTTATGCAGGCTGCCAGGAGCTTCCTCAACCCCCGTCACAGTGTCATCTAGTCAGAACTCTGTTGGTTTCATTTTACACAAAAAAATTTTGAGGCACGGGGGTAAGCAAAGAACACCCAATAAAGAAAAAGCAAGGAGTGGCTCAGGAATCAGCAAGATAAGAGGGCAGGACCTCCCCGAGTGATCAGGGGACTGTTATAGGCTGTTCTGTGGTGATTTTATTAGTGAGAACCTTGACTCAGGTTTCCAAGTGGAAATGTGTTGGGTTTTGTTTTTGTTTTTGGCAATACTGGGGATTGAACTGAGGATCTCATTAAATTGCCCAGGCCGGCCTCAAATTTGTAATCTTCCTGCCTCAACCTCCTCAGTTGCTGGGATTACAGGCTTGTGCCATCACACCTGGCTCCTAAATGGAATTTTAAAAGATGAAAATAAATGATATCATTTTCCAAATGCCTTGGTAGACAAGAAAGTTATTTTTGAGCCAAATGACCTAGAAGGCCTCCTGAAAGCCTCTTAATTGCTGTCCTGTAGCCTTCTGTTTTACGTCAGAGGCAGATCATTGACTTGAGTTCCAGAGCACTTTCATCAACAGTCCAGAAATAGATCAGCTGGAGAACCCAGCCATACATTTTGTGGGAAACCCCCTTTGTGTAAGGAATCTTGGCTAGGAGTGTTCTTCTGTCTTGTCCCCAGATGAGGAGGCTACAGGGGAGTTATAGAGGATCCTTCGGCCTGTACTCACATTCCTCAACTGTCCTGGGAAACTGACTTTCCGCTGCAGCATGAGCTTCTGGGTGAGCTCCTGGAAATGTGGAAGGCCCAGCATTTGATTCTCCTGCAGAAGACCTCTTTTTCCTTTAGGATTTCAAGCTATCCTTCCTTCCTTCTTTTCCTTTAAAGTAGACTCCGAGAATAATTCAGCCACAGTTCTCTCTCTCTGTCTCTCTGTCTCTCTGTCTCTCTCTCTCTCTCTTTTTTTTTTTTTTGGTACCAGGGATTGAACTCAGGGGCACTCAGCCACTGAGCCACATCCCCAGCCATTTGTGTATTTTATTTAGAGACAGAGTCTCACTGAGTTGCTTAGCACTTCACCGTTACTGAGGCTGGCTTTGAACTCGTGATCCTTCTGCCTCAGCCTCCCGAGCAGCTGGGATTACAGGCGTGCGCCACTGCACCCAGCCAACCACAGTTCTCTTAAAAAACTGTTTAGGAACTCATGATCTAGCACTAACCAGGAATCAGTTCCTGGTATATTACTCAAGGATAGGTTCACCTGCTTTAACAGAAAAGCCCAAAATAAGACATTTATATAAGATAGCACTTTATTTCTTTCTTATATAAAAATGAGAAATCCAGAGGTAAACACTCCAGGGCTGATCCAGCAGCTCCTGTGGTGTCACCAGGGATCCTGGCCCCTTTTCTAATTCACATTCCTGGCACATGGCTTGAATTGTCATGGATTCCTCATGGCCCTAGTTAGCTGCTGGAGCTCCAGCCATCAACTGCACTGCAGAGCAAAAGAAGAAAGGACAAGAGGGGCCCTTGGCAGGGGAGTAAGCTCCCTTTAAAAAGACCTCCCCAGGTCGGGTGCAGTGGCGCACGCCTGTAATTCCAGCAGCTCAGGAGGCTGAGACAGGAGGATCACGAGTTCAAAGCCAGCCTCAGGAACAGTGAGGTGCTGAGCAACTCAGTGAGACCCTGTCTGTAAATACAAAATAGGGCTGGGGATGTGGCTCATTGGTCAAGTGCCCCTGAGTTCAATACCTTGTACCAAAAAAAAAGACTCCCCAGGAGTTCCATCTAATCCTTCTACTTAGATTCATTTGCCAGATTTTAGTCAGTGTTCTCACCTTGCTGCAAAGGAAGCTGGCCAGCTAGGTCTTTATTCCAGAAAGCAGTGTTGGCCAAAATGTGCTTCTCTGTTATTAATTAGGAAGGGGAGAAGAGACATTGGGTAGGCAGTTAACTTCTAGTACACTGGATAGAACCTTCCTTTAAAAACCAAACAAACAAAAAAGTTTTGTTGAAGTATAATCAACACACAATAAACTGCACATATTTCAAGTGTACAGTTTGATAAGTTCTGACATATATACAGCCCATGAAGCCATCACACACTTAATACAATGGACATAGCGACCACCACAGGTTCAGGAATTCACCAGGAGGACTCAGGACCTGGAATCTAGTCACGTCCACAGCTGTGATTTACTTCAGCAAAGGACATGAATCTCTGGCAGCCAAGGGAAGAAAGAGGTCTTGAGTTCACCAGGCAGGGGCTGCCGAGCATCCCCCTTCAGACACTCCAGCAGCCAGATGTGACAGCACGTGAAGTAGTGTCTGGAGAGACCTAGTGTCCAGGCTCCTCCTGAGAGCTGCAGAGGGAGCTGCCCTCTGCCTCCCATGTCCCAAAATTACACACTGCATGGAGAAAGCAGGTGTTTGCCTAAAACGTTGGTAAGAGCAGTGCCGGCACAGTGAGCTACTTGCATGAATTCTGGAATAGCATCAACCCTCCTCAAACCTAGGGCCCAAACACCTGTCACAGGCCAGTCATGGATAGCAGTCTGCGGCCCGTCCTGCATTAACTCTGTCCTGCACACCCCTGTCCTGAGGTCACCACAGATCTGCCATCTCCCTCTCTGTAGATTGGCTTCCATTGTCTGGAGTAGTACTGGTACCCTTTTGTGTGCTCTTTTCACTCAAAATTATTTTGAGACTCATGTTGTTGGTGCGTCAGCAATTCTTACTGCCAAATGGTATTCCATGGGGATGTTCACAATTGGTTTATCCTCTCATCTGTTGATGAACATTTGGTCACTTCTAGTTTTGCAGAGGTTTTGTTTGTTTGTTTTGCAGTACTAAGAATTGAACTCGGGGGTGCTTCACCACCAAGCTGCATCTCCCCTAGCCCTTTTTATTTTGAGACAGGGTCTTACTAAGTTGCTTAGGGCCTCGCTAAAGCTGCTATGAATGTTTGTGTACAGCTCTGGGTATAGACATATATATTTCCTTCTGCGTAAATGCCTAGAAGTGAAATAACTTTTTAGGAAACTGCCATACTGTTTTCCAAAGTGCCCATATAGTTTTATATGTGAGTGAGGTTCCACATCCTCATCATCCTGGGTATGATCAATCTTTTAAGTTGTAGACTTTCTCGTAAGTGTGCAGTGTGTCTCATTGTGATTCTAATTGGCATTTTCCTAATGACTGATTGTGTGAGCCTCTTTTTTTTTTTTTTTGGGTACTGGGGATTGAACTCAGGGGTACTCGACCACTGAGCCACATCCCCAGCCCTATTTTGTGTTTTATGTAGAGACAGGGTCTCACTGAGTTGCTTAGCCCCTCGCCCTTGCTGAGGCTGGCTTTGAACTCACGATTCTCCTGTCTCAGCCTCCCTAAGTGCTGGGATTACAGGCTTGAGCCACTGCGCCCGGCTTGTGTGTGAGCCTCTTTTCGCCTGTGGACCTTCTTTGGGAGAGTGCTTGATCAGAGATTTTGCTTTTTTTTTTTTTTTTTCATTGATATATGTTTATTTTTCTACTACCACATTTTGAGAATTCTTTTTTTTTTTGGGTACTGGGGATTGAACTCGGGAGCACTCGACCACTGAGCCACATCCCCAGCCCTATTTTGTGTTTTATGTAGAGACAGGGTCTCACTGAGTTGCTTAGCGCCTCGCCGTTGCTGAGGCTGGCTTTGAACTCGCGATTCTCCTGTCTCAGCCTCCCTAAGTGCTGGGATTACAGGCTGAGAATTCTTTATATGTTCTTTATGTTTCAATTTCAATTTCCACAAAGTCCTTTATGTTTCAATTTCCAATTATGTGTTACTAGTATATAGAAATACCATGATTTTTGTAGTTTGACCTTGTATCCTGTAACTTTTCTAAACTCATTATTCTAATATTTTTAAAAGATTTCATCATATTCTCTACATAGATAATCAGATCGTTTGAAAATAAAGACAGCTTTAGTTCTTTCATTCCAATCTGGACACCATTTGTTTATATTTCTTGCCTTCTTGCCCCAGGTATAAACCTCCTTTGCAATACTGAATAAAAATAGTGAGAGTAGATGGTCTCGGCTTGCTCCTCACCTTAGAGGGAAAGCATTCCATCTTTCACCATCAGGAAGGACCTACCTTAGGTTTCTCATAGATGCCCTCTATCAGATTGAGAAAGATTGATGTTTCTAGTTTGGTTTTTTTTTTTAAATTTTTTTAGTTGTAGATGGACAGATATCTTTATTTTATTCATTTTTATGTGGCGCTGAGGATCGAACCCAGTGCCTCACGCATGCGAGGCAGGCGCTCTACCACTGAGCCACAATCCCAGCCCTGATGTTTCTAGTTTGCTGAGAGTTTTTATCAGGAATAGATGCTGGATTTTTCCAACAATTTTCTGCATCTGTTGTAATGATCATCTGTCTGTTCTTTTTACTATGTTAACATAATGAATTAATTGGTTTTTTAAATTTTACACCAATCTTGCATTCCTAGGATAATGAAGAATTTATTTGGTCAAGATGTATTATCCTTTTTACATATAAAACCCATATAATGTTGGACTTTCTACTCAACAGCTCCACTCAGAAGTCTGGACATTTCACACCTAAGATGTCTGAACCTGAACTCTTTTTTTTTGGTACTGGGGATTGAACTCAGGGGTACTTGACCACTGAGCCACATCCCCAGCCCTATTTTGTGTTTTATGTAGAGACAGGGTCTCACTGAGTTGCTTAGCGCCTCGCTGTTTCTGAGGCTGGCTTTGAACTCGCAATTCTCCTGTCTCAGCCTCCCTAAGTGCTGGGATTACAGGCTTGTGAACCTGAACTCTTGATCTTAAATTCCCCAGACCAACTCTCGCCAGTCTTCCCCATCTCAGTTCATGATAAATCCCCTTTCCAGGTGTTCAAGCCAAAACCCAGGTGCTAACCTGTATCTTGTACTCAAAGTTCAAACTGCCATGCCTCCACCGCTGACCCTCCAGACCACTGTTAACTTTCCTCTTCCTGCTCTACTCCCTTCCTTTTACCCCTAATAGCACAGCTAGAATGATCTAATTAATGTAAAACACATCGGGTGCCTCTTGATTAGAGCTAGTGATGCCCCATCTTTTGCAGAGTGATAGTCAAGTCTTCACTGACTTAGAGAGCCCTGGGTTGGCCACATGACCCTTACTCTGGCTTGGTCCCACTGGCCGCCTTGCCATGGCCTGGTGTGCAGGCAGACCTTGGAGCATGGCCCCATCCTCCACCTGGAGCTTCTCTGGGAGGCCCATCAGCCCTCCCTGCCTCCTTGGCCTCAGCTTGCAGCCTCTCTCCTGGCTCTGTTTCCACAGTCTTCCTGCTACAAACTTTTCACAATTATTATGCTGATGGATAATTGACTGTGCCCTTTCACTAGAGTGTAAATTCAGTGACAGAAGTTTTTGTTCTGTTTGTGGGTGGATCACAAGTGAGTAGAACAGCACCTAGCTGGTTGCAGGACTGACAGATAAGTGTGCACTGCTGTTCATAGCAGCGTACGTCTGGCTCTAGAGCCTCATTCTGGTCTCTCTCTCTCTCTCTGTCTTTTAATTGATATGCAGTTGGCATACAGTGGGTGCGTGGGGTTTTTTTTTTTTTTTTAGTATGTATTTTTTAGCTGTAGATGGACAGAATGCCGTTATTTTATTTATTTATTTTTATGTAGTGCTGAGGATCGAACCCAGTGCCTCACGTGCTAGGCAAGTGCTCTACCACTGAGCCACAACCCCAGCCCATGTGTGGGTTTTTGATAGGTGTTGTGCTTGTGTTTATACCCACGTGACCACGCGGGTGTCAGTAGTTACCACAAAGAGGTCCACTGTGTCCCTTCGCCATCAGTGTCTCCACCTGCTTCAGTTACTCTGTCGCTGTGCATTGGCCTCGCCTGCTCATAAGCTGGATATGGATATAGTTGGCCTCGCCTGCTCATAAGCTGGATATGGATATAGTTATGTGGTGTGCAGCCTCCACCTGGCTTTGGGCTCATCGTTGTGTTTTTGACAGCCATCTCTGTTCTCACAGGCCTCAGTACTGTTCTTTTTTATTCCACATTTTAATTTGTTCTTTCTTGTATTGGTGGACATGGAGATTCTTTCTATTTGGAGAATATTATGGTGAAACTGCTTTGAACCTTCTTCTGTCTATCTTTGTGGTCTGTGCCTTGCTTTCTCTGGAGTCCTCTTGGGAGTGGGCATGGGAGGAGGTGTGTATGTAATATCTAGTCATGAACTTCCATGCAGCTTTCTTTTTTTTTTTTTTTAAACATTTTTTTAGTTGTAGATGAACACAGTGTCTTTATTTTATTGCTTTGTATGTGGTGCTGAGGATCGAACCCAGGGCCTCATGCATGCAAGGCAAGCGCTCTACTGCTGAGCTACAATCCCAGCCCCATGCAGCTTTCTTGATAATCATACAATTTGTGCCTTAGCAGCCACATATGGGATTTCTGGTTGCTACACATGTTCATCTACACTTGAGCTTATCAGTCTTCATAATTTTAGTGTAAAGTTACTTACTACTGTAGAAAAACTGATCTAAGCAGGATCTCATCAGTGTCAGGTGTCGGGACCCCTCACACCTTGAATGCTGCACCCTAAGTGCACGAAGGGCACCTGCCAGTGACACCTGGACTGACAGAAGACCTGGGTGGGCATCTAGTTCAGCCTCCTAACCCTGAGACACCTTCAGTCACAACAGCTTGCCTGACTTCATCAGCCTCAGAACTATAGCCAAAAGTCTTTCCATCAGTTGTGCGTAAATGTGAAGTTTTGGAGAAAACTTAAATTGAGCACTGGACCAAGATAGGCCTACGTTTGCATCTTGGTTCGACTCTACTTTTTATGTGACCTTGGACAAGTTTCATTCTTCCCAGCATCCTTATCTGTAAAATGGACACAATACCCAGCCTTTAGAATCATGGTGAAGGTTGGATAAATCAGTGAAATGTAGGGCAGCTGCTGGGGCAAGGCAGGTATGTAGTGAGCAGCAGGCTTGTTCTTATGCTTTGGAGAGTTAGAACACATTTGAGGTCTCAGATCCCCTTAAGTCATACCATTAAACCAAAAAACTTGTCAAACTGATTGCAACAGTATTAAAATCACTGTGGTGGGGGCTGGGGTTGTAGCTCAGTTATAGAGAGCTTGCCTAGCACATTTGAGGCACTGGGTTCGATCCTCAGCACCACATAAAAGTAAATAAAGGTATTGTGTCCCACTAGAACTAAAAAAAAAATTTTTAATCATTTCTAAGCCAACACTAAAGACATTCAGTCTTGCCATTGCCTTACCTAAGGTACTAGATCTTTCCTGGTTTCTTGTTACCATTGGTGCTGTGGCATAAAGGTCTGTTTGGTCTGCCACGCTCTTCCTTCCTAACATACTTCTGCCATGTTATCCTGTGATATTTTACCATGTGTGAGGAAGGATGGCCCAGAGCCCTGTGAGACGTAAGAGAGTAGAGGAGGGGGTGCAATGTAAGGAATGGCCGTGTGTCCCAGATTCACTCCTGCGAGTCTTTTGTCTTGCAGTGAGTTTATTCAGCACCAGCAGATCAGTCTGGAGGTGGAAATGTTTGCTTGTGAAACAGAAAGACCTAACCC
Organism: Xerus rutilus; assembly: GCA_028644305.1. Lineage (NCBI taxonomy): Eukaryota > Metazoa > Chordata > Mammalia > Rodentia > Sciuridae > Xerus > Xerus rutilus. Next base: position 6,218,351 of record CM053399.1, on the reverse strand, counting down.
ATCAGCAGCATTCGTGATCAGCAGCCTCAATGGAGAGAAAAAACTGGGCACATGGCAGTTGCCATTTGCTGGTCCTAGCTTTGTTCCCTTTCCTTCCTAATCAGGAAGGCTTAACTGTGTTCCTTAGTCACCAACTGTGTGAACTGTACTGATCCACATGACATGGGGAGAGCCCTGTTGGGGGCGGAGTGGGGGCGGGCACACCTCTACTCCGAAAGAAAGGGAAAGCCTGGGATGCTGCAGGCAGGAGGGGGAGATTTGGGAGGCAAGTGCGTGGACCCACGTGGCTCTGTCTGAACCAGCACGAGGGATCTCAGAGGAGCCTGGGCAAGAGAAAGCCACCGCTGGCTGGGGAGGTATTAGCTGGTAGGAGCACTGCTAGCTGAAGAGGTGACTGGACTTAAGGTGCGAGGACAGACAACAAGAGACGGGCCCAGAGAGCCACAGCTGGGGAGAGCGCAATATAAGGAGAGTCTGCTTGCCAAGCCTTGTCCTGACTCTGGGCAGCAGCATCCCTAATGTGCCCCTGTTCTCTGGAACCTCGTCAAGGGGATGTTTGGAAGACCTTAGCTGCTGTGACTGAAAGTGAGGAAGGAGCACCCAGATCTGCCTCCCAGCTCAAATACAGGGACACGCCTTTGCTGAAGGGGAACACCACAGGGTGAGAGTGGCCTCCTCACGTTCTTTCTTGGTAGAGCAGGTCCTCCCAGCAGACTCCCTTCCTCATTAGTTCCTTGTATTTGACAGGGTCTTCTTTGTATTTTTCTAGGCTATTCAGCTTGACCCTGAAGAAGCTTGTCATGCTAAAAGAAATGGACAAAGATCTTAACTCAGTGGTCATCGCAGTGAAGCTGCAGGTGAGTGGAGCTGCATGTGCTGGGGGCCCAGGGAAGCTAGATGGCCATCTTCCCACTGCTGGGGCTTCAGAAAGCCCCTGGGGGGCCACCTCTCTCAGCCTCAGCTAAGCTCCTGACCCCTTCTGAGTCTCGGCTCTGCCTCTTGGTTGTGGCACTCACCTCCTTACAGCTATTTCCTCTGTCTGAAGAACACGCGTGCCCTTCCCACCTGCCAGGGCTCCTGAGAGAGGCCAGAGTGTTTTATGAACTGCTCAGTGATGACTAGGGTGGCTGTTGCTAGTTTCTGTCTTAGTCCTAGGACTTCTGGGTTGGGCAGCACATTAGAGGTTTTCCATACAGTGGAGGAAGCCAGAAGTGTAGCATTTGCTGGGATATTTATCTTCTGGACAATCACATTTAACTCCTTACACTTAATTACACTTAATTCAGTATTCTCAATGAACTCAGATACTTCACCAGGATTCATACTCTAAGTATTCCTGAATTCAGGAAAGGAAGGAGAAACAGCTTCAGCGGTGTGGAGGAGCTTCCCTGTTGCCTGCTAATCACCATGTGGCAGAGCTGGGACTGGAAACCAGAGTGCAGTTTATGTTTCATCAACTCCATTCCCAGACCTTCCTTCACAGACAGAGCCTTTCTAATGATGATTCCTGGGGCTTAGTGAGATTCTGAAGTACCTGTGGAGTCATTAAGTAATGACTGAATTCTTCAGTTGGAGGATGGTGTACTTACTAAATCTCATTCATTGAAAAATGCTGAGCTAAATATGGCAACTCCCAACTAACCAGAATGTTTCATTAGCTGGCTCAACTGTTAGGCAGAAGTTTATTGTGCTAATACTGGCTTCATTAAAATCCTCACCCTTGGCCCTCAGTGAGGGAATCATACATTGAGGTCTTCTGGTCCTGTTGGTCCTCAAAACTTAACTGTTTCCATTTCTCCTTGTGGATTCCTGCATGTCTCACCTTATGTTCTGATTCCCTATTTTTGTACATAGTTCCTACCAAATCTGTGAAGCATTCCCAGACACTGTGTGTTAGGAAAACAAATGTGGGAAATGATGTGAAGGGAAGCTTTTGGCATCTTGTCCTTTCCTGTTTTGTTCCCATTTCTAGGTCACAGGCAGTGTTCCAGTTTTCAGGAGTTGTTTCCTTTGCTAAAGGCTGTTGTTTTCCCTATATACAGTTAGTATGGTTTTATGCCTTTTCTGCAGTTAAATGCTCTTGCCAAAAATTTATTTATTTCCCAAGTAGTATTTAATATTCTATAAAATTTTTAATTACACTAGAAACTCAATATTCTGGATTTTCTTTTATTATTTTACGTCCAAGCAACTGAAAGTAATTATAAATATTATTACATTCATTTAGTCACCTGCTTATTCATTCATTTAATAATTACTTCCTGAGCATATCGTATGTGCCAAATATTGTTCTAGGCACAAGGAATATGAGAGTTGAGGGTTGGGGGGACAGACAAAATCCCTGCCTTTGAGGAGCCTACGGCTAGGGATGAAGCTCAGTGGAGGAGCACCTCTCGATAATGTCCCAGGGAACCAAGCCTTTAACACAGGAGCCTTTGGGAGACACTCGTCCAAACAATTACACCATCACATGGAAAAATAAGAGAAAGCCAGCTTCATTTAGGAATATCCCTAAGGAAGCAGTAAAAACTGCCAAGTTGCTGTCACCCAACCCTGATGCACATCTTGTGATACTATGATGAAACGGGCAGTGTGCATGGGGCAGTTGCAGTTCACAAAGCACAGTGACGCGTGCCTATCAACTGTGCTGCTTTTTCATAGGACATCATTTTATACTTGGAAAAAAGTCTCAAATCGGGTGTTGAGACTCAGGTATTTGGAAGGCATCTCAGTAACCAGCAAGTTGGGCCTATGGCTTCAATGAGACGCCAAAGGATCATTACCAACAATAAAATTTGAGCTTCCAAGTGAAAATGAGAATTTTGGAAAAACCTGCCTCTGTCACTATAAGTCTAACCACTTCCCGATTCTTAAAAGCTTTTGTGAAGAGAAAAGAAGTGGTGTTAATAATCTTGAGTTTTTATATTGTGTAAGGGCACTTATCTCTTGCAAAGGATTTGCATGACTGAGTGAATCATCATTTTCCAAATGACCAGTGCATGAGCCTACAAAATCAAGCTGAATTCAAAGAATAGACCAATGGATTGGATTTACTATTAACTTTCTATTTTAAAATAATTCTTACAGTACAAAAGAAATGCAGGGCTAGTACAAAAAGTTCTTGTTCTCCTCACCCAGTTTCTCCCAACTGGGGATGTGACTCAATGGTTAAGTGCCCATGAGTTCAACTCCCTATGCCAAAATAATAATAATAATGATAAAAAAAGAAAGAAAAAAGGAGTCATTAGTACAGTACTATTAATTAAATCACAGACTTCATTCAGATTTTCTACTTTTTTCATTGATGTCATTTTTTCCTTAATTGATTGGATTTTGATATGTGAGTACAAAAGCCTTATTGATATAGTTTAGAATTCTACTTTGCAACTAACCTTTAAGAAGCTACCCATGAGCTGGGGCTGTAGCTCAGTGGTAGAGTGCTTTCCTGGCATGTGTGAGGCACTTGGGTTCAGTCATCACCACATAAAAAGTAAATTAATTAATTAAATAAATAAAGGTATTGTGGCCATCTACAACTAAAAATATTTTGGAAAAAAAAAAAGAGGAAGAAGTCTAAGAAGCAGCAGCAGCAGTTACCCTATGAGCCAGGCGTGATGGTATGTGCCTGTAATCTCAGCCAAAAAAAAGGAGGCTGAGGCAGGGGGATAACAAGCTTAAGGCCAGCCTCTGCAACTTAGTGACACCTTATCTCAAAATAAAAAAATAAGCAAAAAGAATTAGGGTGTAACTTGATGATAGAACACCCCTGGGTTCAATTTAAAAAAAAAAAAAAAAAAGCTATTCCTTGTAGAGTTTGGGTATAATATCAAAGAAAGATAGGTCTAGAGTCAACAGCCTTAACCAAGAAGATCATCCCCAAGGTCCCTGCAGGCTCTGTTATACCAGAGGGTAACTTGCAGGATCACTACAAGATTATAGGGCAGAAACTATAATACCTCAGATTGGCATTGCTAGAGAGGAAGACACATGAACAACATGAAAAAACAAGGGAAGAAAATACTACAACAATAGAATTCATTGACAGCACAGTAGATGAAATGTCAGAGAAGGAGTTCAGAATGTACATAATTAAAATGATATGTAACCAGGCACGGTGGCACACATCTATAATCCCAGCACTTAGGGAGGCTGAGACAGGAGAATCGCAAGTTCAAAGCCAGCCTCAGCAACGGCGAGGTGCTAAGCAACTCAGTGAGACCCTGTCTCTCCATAAAAAACACAAAATAGGGCTAGGCATTGGCTCAGTGGTCAAGTGCCCCTGAGTTCAATCTCCCGTACCCAAAAAATAAAAATAAAAAAATAAAAAATAAATAAAATGATCTGTGAAGCACAGAAGAATATGAGAGCAATTACAGGCAACAATTGATCACTCCAACAAAGAGATTAGAGAGCAAATACAGTCAACCATTGATCACTCCAACAAAGAGATAAGAGAGCAAATACAGGGAGAAAAAGATTACTTCAAGAAAGAGATAGAGGGGCTGGGGTTATGCCACAGTGGTAGCGTGCTCGCCTAGCACACATGAGGCACTGGGTTCGATCCTCAGCACCACATAAAAATAAAATAAAGATATTCTGTCAACCTACAACTAAAAAAATAAATATTAAAAAAAAAAAAAGATAGAGACTTTGAAAAAGAATCTAGCAGAAATCCTTGAAATGAAGGAAACAATAAACCAAATAAAAAATTCAGTAGAAAGCATCACCAACAGACTAGAGAACTTGGAAGACAGAACCTCAGACAATGAAGACAAAATATATAATTTATAAAATAAAGTTGAGGGGCTGGGGTTGTGGCTCAATGGCAGAGCGCTTGTGTGAGGCACTGGGTTCGATTCTCAACACCACATATAAATAAAATAAAGGTCTATCAACAACTATAAAAAATATTTTAAAAAAATAAAAATAAAAATAAAGTTGACCACACAATGAAGATGGTAAGAAACCATGAACAGAACATCCAGGAACCATGGGATAACATGAAAAGACCAAATCTAAGAATTATCAGAATAGAGGAAGGCACAGAGAAACAGACCAAAGGAATGCACAATCTCTTCAATGAAATAATATCAGAAAATTTCTCAAACATGAAGAATGAATTGGAAACTCAAATACAAGAGGCTTACAGGACACCAAATGTAAAAAAACTACAACAGATCCACACCAAAGCAATTATAATGAAAATGCCTAACATACATAATAGAGAATTTTAAAAGCTGCAAGAGAGAAGGAGCAGATTACATACAGGGGGAAACCAATTCGAATTTCAGCAGATTTCTCAACACAGATTCTCAAAGCCAGAAGATCCTGGAGCATCATATACCAAGCTCTGAAAGAAAATGCCAAACAAGAATCTTATATCCACCAAAATTAAGCTTCAGATTTGGTGATGAAATAAAAACCTTCCATGATAAACAAAACATAAAAGAATTTACAGCAAGAAAGCCTGCACTAGAGAGCGTTCTTGGCAAAATATTCCACAAGGAGGAAATGAAAAACAACAATGAAAATCGGCAAAGGGAAGAACTACACTAAAGGAAAAGCCAATCAAAGGAGAAACCAAGTCAAGTTAAAAACCAAAAATAAACTAAAGTGAACGAGAATACAAGCCATATTTCAATAATAACTCTGAACATTAATGACCTAAACTCATCAATTAAAAGACATAGACTGGCAGACTGAATTTTAAAAAGACTTAAATTGTGGAATTCACATGGATGTTGGCTCAGGGCTATGCCTAGAATGGAGAAAAGGACTGTGTTAGGAACATCAGCTGAAGATAAAATTGGTTATTGTGCTATCCAATGAATTTCTTATCCTTATTCCTCTATAGCTATATAAGTAAGGCAATTATTTTTCTTTCTTCTTTCAAAATTTTTTGTTTTTTTTAGTTTTCTGTAATTTGGATATGGGATGACTAGGTATTACTTTATTTATTCACCTGTTTGTATTTGTTACTTATCCTACTTGATATTCTCTCAAAATCTGTGCTTTTTATCTTATAAGTTTTTGAAAAATTTTCAGATTAGTTTTGCTTCTTTTTTTGGGGAGCGGGGGAGGTACTGGGGATTGAACTCAGGGGCGCTCGACCACTGAGCCACATCCCCATCCCTATTTTGTGTTTTTATATGAAGACAGGGCCTCACTGAGTTGCTTAGCACCTCGCCATTGCTGAGGCTGGCTTTGAACTCACAATTCTCCTGTCTCAGCCTCCCTAAGTGCTGGGATTACAGGTTTGAGCCACCGCACCCAGCTTAGTTTTGCTTCTTTATAAGTTTTTGAAAATTTTTCAGATAGTTTTACTTCAAATATTTTTTTGCTCTGTTTTCCTTCTTCTTTGTATTTTAATTATGCATGCTTTATTCTTTGATATCGTCCCATAGTTCTTGGGTTGCTTTTTTTTTTTTTTCTTTTTCTTTTTGTTTGGGAAATTTTTACTTATCAAGATCATGATTTCTTTTCTTGGCCACATTTAATTGATGGCATCAAAAGGCATTCTTCCTTTCTATTTCAGCATATTTGATTTCTAGAATTTTGTTTTGATTCTTAAAGTTTCCATTTTCCCTAACATAGTTTATACATTTCTGCATGCTATATACTTTTTTCCCATTAGAGTATTTAACATATTAATCATAATTACTTTAGTTTTTTAAATTTTTTTTTAGTTGTAGATGGACACAGTGTCTTTATTTTATTGCTTTGTATGTGGTGCTGAGGATCGAACCCAAGGTCTCACTCATGCGAGGCAAGCACTCTACCACTGAGCCACAATCCCAGCCCCTACTTTAGTTTTTTTTTAACTTGGCAATTTAAACATGCATGATATGTTTGAGTCTGATTTTTATCTTCAGACTACATTTTAGCATGTTTTCTGGCCTGTCTTGTAATTTTTGTTGAAAGCCAGACATGTTTTATTGAATAATAAAGTATGAGGTAAATAGGCCACTGATAGGAGTATTTATTTTTTCTGGTGAGGACTTGTCTCGTGTTTGATGCTTTCTTGCAGCTAAAGGTACAGAGGCTTTAAGTTTTCATCTTGTACTTTTTTTTTTTTTTAATCTCACTGTTTGAGTTTCCTTAAGCACTACTTCAGGGAGAAAAAAATCTGTGTATTACAACTCTTTCAGCTGTAATTGATTGTCATTATTATCAGATCCTTCTTCTTGTGCAGGTCAGATGTGGGACAAAGGAGTTTTTTCTAATCCTGTCCAATCTTTAAGTGGGTCTATGTCTGAGGACTACGACTTTGACAAGTGTTTCATCAACATGTACCACCCCCACTGGCACCCTTACTCCCATCTCTGACTGCAGTATTCCCAATATTTTTCTTTGAAACTTTGTCCTTAATTGACTTTATTTTTAATTCGCAACCTAATCCTATCAGAGACATGAGGTCTTTTGGGAATTTCAGTGGGAAACTGGTAGGGTATCTCGAAGGAAAACTGTGGAACTGTGAGGGTTTCCCTAAGCCTACAGGACCCCAAGCTTTCCTTAATCTCAGATTATCCCATATTCTGTCTCCAGCCATTTTTTAAGATTATATATATCAGTTGACAGCTCTAGCAGTACATTGTTGGGTTCAAGAAATGTTACTTGATTTTCAGATATTTTTGTTATTGTAAGGATAAGATTGATGACTTTTGATTACTTAACATATCAGAGATGAAACATGAAGTCAGTTTCTTAATTTTAAAACAATGTTTAAAAACTTGTTTAATTTTATTCAATTCTTTTCATTTCTATACTCTTTTTTTTAAATATTTATTTTTTAGTTGTAGGTGGACAGAATATCTTTATTTTTATTCTTATGTGGTGCTGAGGATCGAACCCAGTGCCTCATGCATGCTAGGCGAGCACGCTACCACTGCGCCATAACCCCAGCCCCCATTTCTATACTCTTTTTTTCCTTCTCTGATTTTCTTTCCATTTTATCATCCATTTTATTTGGGAAATGACTTTTGTTGAATACAGAAAACCAATGTGATTAGTTCTATTTCATGTTTTTAATCTTTTTTTTTTTTTTTTTTTTAAATGTTTTATTTTTTAGTTGTAGGTGACAGAATATCTTTATTTTATTTTTATGTGGTGCTGAGGATCGAACCCAGTGCCTTATGCGTGCTAGGCAAGCACGCTACCACTGCGCCATAATCCCAGCCCCTCATGTTTTTAATCTTATTCCTACATCTTCTGTAGACTTTTTAATTTCTTTATATAGAATAACTTATGTAATTTTTATATATTGAGTAGTTTTATATATTGAATAGTTTATAGTTTATGAGATCTACATTGTATTATTTCTAATCATTCTTTCTTAAACAAAATACATAGATTCTATTGGATAATGAAAAATTAACAAATTTTTAAAAGTAAAATTTAAAAAAAAAAAGATAATCTGTAATCTATACTTACCTGAAAAGACTTAAAATGTTTCTCCTTTTCCACATACAAGTCTGGATTTTTTTTTTCATCTACTCCTTCAAAACAGTATTTTTCAACAAGTTTCATTTATATTTTAATTTCTTTATATAGAATAATTTATATGATTTTTATATATTGAGTAGTTTTATACAAATATGGGTATGAGAATCCACCCTTCTTCTATGAAGTCATACATTAAAAAGATTTGCAGAGGGCTGGGGTTGTAGCTTAGTGGTAGAGCGCTTGACTGCACATAGGAGGTACTGGGTTTTATCCTTAGCACCACATTAAAAAAATAAATAAGAGCCGGGCGCGGTGGCTCAAGCCTGTAATCCCAGCACTTAGGGAGGCTGAGACAAGAGAATCGCGAGTTCAAAGCCAGCCTCAGCAATGGTGAGGTGCTAAGCAACTCAGTGAGACCCTGTCTCTACATAAAACACAAAATAGGGCTGGGGATGTGGCTCAGTGGTTGAGTGCCCCTGAGTTCAATCCCCAGTACCAAAAAAATTAAAAAATAAAAATAAAATAAAATAAATAAGGGCTGTGGTGTGGCTCAGTGGTAAAGCACTTGCCTAAGCATGTGTGAGGCACTGGATTCAATTCTTAGCACCACATTAAATAAATAGATAGGGGCTGGGATTGTAGCTCAGCGGTAGAGCGCTTGCCTCACATGCGTGAGGCCCTGGGTTCGATCCTCAGCACCACATACAAAGCAATAAAATAAAGACATTGTGTCCATCTACAACTAAAAAAATATTTTAAAAAATAAATAAATAAATAAATAAAATAAAGGTATTGTGTCCATCTACAAAATAAATAAAGATAAAGCAGAAAAATATTTTTAAAATAAATGAAATAAAGGTATTGAGTTCATCTACAACTAAAAAAAATATTTAAAAAATATTGCAGAAATGTAAATTCATAATATCTCCATATACTGCTACTAGGAATGTTAAGTAGTGCAGCCACTTGGGAAAACAGTTTGGTAATTCCTCAAAAGATTAGAGTTACCATGTTATCTAGAATTCCACTTTTAGGTTATACCCAAGACATATAAAAACACAAAACCTAGTGTGCCTATGTCCATAGCAGCACTATTCACAGTAGCTAAAATGTGGAAGCAACCCAAGTCCATCAACTGGTGAGTAGGTAGATAAAATAGAGTCTCTTCACATGGTGGAATGTTATTTGGCAATAAAAAGAATGAGATACATCCATACTTCAACAAATATGAACCTTTAAAACATTATGCTAGCTGAGCTGTGTGCAGTGGTGCACACCTATAATCTCAGCAACTCAGGAGGCTGTCAGGAGGAATGCAAGTTCAAAGCCAGCCTCAGCAACTTAGCAAGACTCTGTCTCAAAAGAAAAAATAATAATAAGAAAGGCTATAGGTGTGGCTCAGTGGTAGAATACTTGCCTAGCGTGTACTAGGCCCTGAGTTTGAACCCCAATACTACAAAAATATAAAATAAAATGAAAATAAAATAACAAAAACATTATGCTAAGTGAATGAAGCCAGTTACAAATGACCACATATTATATGATTCCATTTATATGAAATGTCCAGAACCAGAAAGTGTATATAGAATATATGAAAAGCCCTATAATCAGAAAGTAGATAAATGGGGCTGGGGTTGTGGCTCAGTGGCAGAGCACTTGTCTAGCATGTGTGTGGCACTGGGTTCGATCTTCAGCACCACATAAAAATGAAACAAAATAAAGGCATGCTGTCCATCTACAACTACAAAAATTTTTAAAAATTAAAAAAAAAAAAAAAGAGCCAGGCACGGTGGCACACACCTGTAATCTCAGCACTTTGGGAGGCTGAGACAGGAGAATTGCGAGTTCAAAGCCAGCCTCAGCAACAGTGAGGCATTAAGCAACTCAGTGAGACCCTGTCTCTACATAAAACACAAAATAGGGCTGGGAATGTGGCTCAGTGGTGAGTACCCCTGAGTTCAATCCCCAGTACCAAAAAAAAAAAAAAAAAGAAAGAAAGTAGATAAATGGCTACACAGGGCAAGAGAAGAGGGGTGAGTGGCTGGGGCGACTGGGGAGCACCTTTGTGGAGTGGTGAGAATGTTCTGAGTCAGTACTGATGGTTACATGACTCCAAATACGCTAAGCCATTGAATTATATGCTTTAAATGGGTGAATTTTATGGTATTTCAATTATATCCCAATAAAAGTATAGTTTAAAAAAACTGCCATCTCGGGGCTGGGGTTGTGGCGCAGTGGTAGCGTGCTCGCCTAGCACGTGTGAGGCACTGGGTTCGATCCTCAGCACCACATAAAAATAAAAATAAAGATATTCGGTCCACCTACAACTAAAAAAATAAATAAATATTTAAAAAAAAAACTGCCATCTCACAAAATTATTTTGGTTTTAGAAAATGTTTTTCATTAAAAACATATGTTTGCAAATATACAATTAGTTCATTATGTTATTTTTTTAAATGACAAGTGTAATACTTTTTTTTTTTTAGTTTTCTCTTTAGTTGTTGATGTTCTTTTATTATTTATATGTGGTGCTGCTAAGGATTGAACCCAGTGCCTCACATGTGCTAGGCAAGTGATCTACCACTGAGCCACAACCCCAGCCCTATATTGTGTTTATTTAGACACAAGGTCTCACTGAGTTGCTTAGCACCTCACCATTGCTGAGGCTGGCTTTGAACTAGAGATTCTCCTGTCTTGGCCTCCCAGAGTGCTGAGATTATAGGCATGCACCACCGTGCCCAGCTGTTTAAGATTCTTAATAATTTTTAAATATGTAAAAAGTTCCAGAGGCAGCTGAGTATGGTGACACATGCCTATAATCCCAGCTGCTCGAGAGGCTGAGGCAGGAAGATCACAGGTTCAAAGCCAGCCTCGGCAAAAGTGAAATGCTAAGCAACTCAGTGAGACCTTGTCTCTAAATAAAACACAAAATAGGGCTGGAGATGTGGCTCAGTGGATGAGTGCCCTGAGTTCAATCCCTGGTACCTCCCCCCCCCAAAGAAAGAAAAAAATAAATGTTTGCAGGTGTGCATAGCATATATTTGGTTTGGATGACAAAAGTCCAATAACAAGGGCTGCTGCTATTGGAAGGTGAAATGTCCTGTAAGAAAATAAATAATGTGGGCTGGGGTTGTGGCTTAGTGGTAGAGCACTTGCCTGGCATGTGCAAGGCACTGGGTTCAATCCTCAGCACCACATAAAAACAAATAAATAAAATAAATGTGTTGTGTCCATATACAACTAAAAAATATTTTTAAAAAAATGTAAGGTAAGAAGAGGAGTGCTGGGCGGAAGAAGTTAGCAAATTACATATAGTGGACTGGGGAGCTCCAATGGAGAAGATGCACAGATTTGGAGGGAGTGAGCTGTGCATACACTTGGAAGAAGAGTATTCCAAGTGCAGAGAAAGCCCGTGGAAAGCCCTGCACAGGCATGGCTCAGGTATCTCAGGCTTGATGCAAATAAATACAGCTAAAGCTGGAGAAATGTTTGGAGTGAAAATGTTGTGACCTTTAGAAGTTGTTTTCTTGGTTTCAGGGGTCAAAAAGAATACTTCGTTCCAATGAGATCATCCTGCCAGCTAGTGGCCTGGTGGAGACAGAGCTCCAGTTAACCTTCTCCCTTCAGGTAACAATCTTCTAGCCCTTCAGTCTTACCTGCCACAGATAATCTTGTCCCCAGACAGTGCTCGAACTTGGACACTGCTTTCCCCAAGAACAGCCAGAGCCCAACTTGGCAAGAAAGAACAAAGTCACCTAGAGGTTTCTGGCAGGGGTCAGAGCAGTCCCTCGGTCTGCCACAATGGGGTGCTTAGACCAGATAGGCTGCTGAGATGTGCACTGCAGCTCAGTATTCCTTTCCCTTGCCTTAGATACCACAGTAGCCACCTACTATGCCCTGCCACCCACCCACCCCTCTCTTTAGTGACCCACAGCACACAGCCCAGCAGTCTTCTATTGCTGCTCGTGGTGATCTTCCTCCTCCCCTCCTCCCCCCAGCACTTCTCTCACTATATTCAGTAGCCCACATTGAAACACATGAAGGAAACACCTGACCAGTGACAAGGGAAGAGGCAGTTCTGAACCTGTGTGGAAGCCAGGACTGTTAGGGAGCCAGGCACCAGCAGAACCAGTCCCTCCTGCACTTCTTTCTCCCTTGATCACCCCCTACACTAAAGGAGGAAACTGAAGCACACAAGGGCTGTGTCCTGTAGTGGGACCCCAACCTCCCCAAGACCCAGTGCCTTAGCAACTGTCCAGATTCTGTTTGTGCTCCTAGTACCCTCATTTCCTTAAGCGAGATGCTAACAAGCTGCAGATCATGTTGCAAAGGAGGAAGCGGTACAAGAACCGGACCATCTTGGGCTATAAGACCTTGGCTGTGGGACTCATCAACATGGCGGAGGTGAGCAGACAGCAGTCTCAAACTGCTGGCCTGAAGGTCAGAGAGCCAGGAGGTACACAGAGCCCAGCTGTCCATGCCCAGCATGTGATTTCCCCAGCTTGCTGGCAGGTGTTCAATTTTACTTTGTAAGTTATTTTGTTGGAAATTCAGCGTATACTTCTTTTGATCAATTACTTTCTTCTTCACAAAAAGGTTTTTTTTTAACTGTTTTGTTGTTTTGTTGTGTTGGTGGTTGTGATGGTTGTTGTTTGATATGGGGTCTCACCAGGTTGCCTAAGCTGGCCCCAAACTCCTGGGCTCAAGTAATCCTCCTATCTCAGACTCCAAAGTAGCTGGGACTACCTTGTCAAGCTCTACTTTAAAAGAAAAAATTGAAAGAATAATATGAAGAATTCTCATGTGCCAAATTCACTCAGATTCTTCATTTGTTAGCGTATTACCACTGTTGCCTTATTATCCTCTGTGTCCCTTATGTGTGTCACTTTCTTTTCTGAACCATTTGAGAGTAAGTTTCAGGTGTGGCGCCCCATTGCACATTAGTAGTGCACTGGGTTAATTTCCTAAGAACGAGATGCTCTCCACCTGAGCTCCACACCACCATAACAGTCAGGACACTGACATCGTTGCACCCCAGCCCCTAGGCCCACTGTCTTAGTAACCTTGCAGGGCCCAGGATCGGATCTAGGGATCCAGGTTGTGTTTGGTCACTGTGTCTCTGTCCTCCTTCAGTCTGTAGAGTCCCCCAGTTTTCCTTGTCTTCCATGACCTTTCTGTGTTTGAGAGTCCAGGCTCCTTACTTTTTTTTTTTTTTTTTGGTACCGGAGATTGAACCCAGGGGCACTCAACCACTGAGCCACATCCCCAGCCCTATTTTGTGTTTTATGTAGAGACAGGGTCTCACTGAGTTGCTTAGCGCCTCTCCATTGCTGAGGCTGGCTTTGAACTCGCGATTCTCCTGTCTCAGCCTCCCAAAGTGCTGGGATTACAAGCGTGAGCCACTACACCCGGCTCAGGCTCCTTACTTTATTGAAGGTTCCTCAGTCAGGTTTATCTTGCCATTTTCCAAGATTAGGTTCAGTTTGTGCATTTTTGACAGAATTACCCATCTAGGTAGGGTTGCTGCACAGCGTTGATTTGTGCCTTGACTGGTAGTAATAACTTTTATAGCCGTGCAAAGATGGCATCAGCCAGGATTCTCCACTGTAAAATTAATGAGTAAGTATTTTGTATTTATTAACAAAAAATATTCCATGTAGTTATTTTGAGGCTATGTGACTATTTTCTTCACCAACTAGTTTGAGCATCTATTAATGATTCCTGCCTGAACTGGTTAGTACTTTGATACCTGCTGAACTGTGAATATCTAATCCCATCCTTCCTCCCGTGTTACCAGTTGGCTTCTGTTGTAAGATGGAGCATTCCTTCTCCCCCTATTTACCAGTCGATTCACTTCTTTGTACCAGTTATGCACCAGTGGGTTTCTAAAAGGATATTTATTTGATGAGGATTAATATGCTACTACCTTCTTTTTTTTTTTTTTAACTTTATTATTTTTTTTTATTTAAATGCATTTCAAGTCATAGTACATAAACAGAGCTCAGTTTTTCCATTTCTCTGGTTGCAAATCATAAAGAGTCACACTATTTGTGTCTTCATACATGCACCAGGGGTAGTAATGACCCATTCGATCAATCATCATTACTATTCCCGTTTCCCTTTCCTTCCTCCCCCCTCCCCGCTGCTGCA
>CM053399.1:6167675-6203259 GCA_028644305.1 Xerus rutilus | reverse complement strand
AATTTCATGATTGCCTTTTCTATTTCTATAAGAAAGGACTCTGGGATTTTAATTGGGATTGCATTGAATCTGTATAACGCTTTGGGTAGTATGGCCATTTTAATTATATTGATTCTTCCTATCCAGGAACATGGGAGGTCTTTCCATCTTCTAAGATCTTCTTCGATTTCTTTCTTTAGTGTCTTGTAATTTTCATTGTAGAGGTCTTTCACCTCTCTTGTTAGATTGATTCCCATGCTACTACCTTCTTTATTTTGATGTTCCAACTGTCTCAGATCTGGCCAGTGGGAGCCCCTGAAAGCTGACTGTCATGCCTTTTTTTTTTTTTTTTTTTAATATTTTTTTAGTTGTTGATGGACACAATGTCTTTATTTTATTGCTTTGTATGTGGTGCTGAGGATCGAACTCAGGGCCTCACGCATGCGAGGCAAGCACTCTACCGCTGAGCTACAATCCCAGCCCCTGCCATACCTTTTTGATATGGCCCTTCATTCTTCACATACTTTACTTTCTGGCACAAAATATTCCAAGCTCATCTTGTTCTTTCCCTAACCCAACCCTGGAATGAACTAATTCTCTGAGAAGTCCTGGTTTTTTTGAAGTGGAGAATGAATGGTATTTAAAAAACAAGATGTGCTGGCTTCCCTGCATGGGCCTCGTTGCTCCCGCTGCCTCTGCACAGGGAGAGCTGGGAAACATGTATGCACATGTGCTCACAGGCATGCCTGCTCCATGTCCCTTCCACATCTGGCCTCACCATGAGCACAGTGGTAGCTTCGGTTCCAACCTAACCCATGGGCTTTTCCAGCTATCCCCTTCCACTTTTTTTTTTTTTTTTTTGCGTACCAGGGATTGAACTCAGGGGCACTTGACCACTGAGCCACATCCCCAGCCCTATTTTGTGTTTTAATTAGACACAGGGTGTCACTGAGTTGCTTAGCACCTTGCTGTTGATGAGGCTGGCTTTGAACTCAATTCTCCAGTCTCAGCCTCCCAGAGTGCTGGGATTATAGGTGTGCACCATGGTTCCCGGCTCCCTTCCACATTTCTAGTTCCCTTCTCCGGCAGGGAGAAGCAGGCTCCCATTTTTCTCAGCATTTTGCTGCTTGTGTAATTCTCCTAAGTGCCAGGTGAATCCCCTCAGCACGATCAAAGGCTAAGGAGAAAGGAGCTACCAGTCAGTTTTTGTTGTTGTTACCAGAGATTGAACCACCCAGGGATGCTTAACTACATCCTCAGCCCTTTTTTTTTTTTTTTTTTTTAAATTTAGAGACAGGGTCTCACTGAGTTGCTGAGGCTGGCGTTGAACTCAAGATCCTCCTGTCTTAGCCTCATGGACTGCTGGTGCAAATTTTTTTTTTTTTTGGTACTGGGTACTGGAGATTGAACTCAGGGGAACTCGACCACTGAGCCAGATCCCCAGCCCTATTTTGTGTTTTTTGTTGTTGTTGTTTTGTTTTGTTTTAGTTGTAGATGGACACAGTATCTTTATTTTATTTATTTATTTTTATGTGGTGCTGAGGATCAAACCCAGTGCCTCACACATGCAAGGCAAGCGCTCTACCACTGAGCCACATCCCCAGCCCTATTTTATGTTTTATGTAGACAGGGTCTCACTGAGTTGCCTAGCGCCTCGCCGTTGCTGAGGCTGGCTTCCAAATTTTTTTTAAAATATTTTTTAGTTATGCACGGAAGCAGTGTCTTTATTTTGTTTTGTTTATTTTTATGTGGTGCTGAGGGTCGAACCCAGTGCCTCACACGTGCGAGGCAAGCGCTCTGCCACTGAGCCACAACATCAGCCCTGCGAATTATTTTTTAAAATTATTTTGGTACTTTAATAAATTAAATGGGAAAAAGTTTGTGTCCTAGTAAAATATGTGAGATAGTCCTAAGCCATCTTTCTGTCCTCTTCAGATTTTGTACCAGAGTGAGATTGGGGGTCAGTGGATTAATGGCAACACCCCATTTCCTCTGCTATGTCAAATCTTGCCATTTCCTTGTTCTGTAGCCCTTATTCCTCATTGCTATAGTCAGATGACCACCACTTATAGGGTGAGCCCCACCAGCCTTGAAAACTAGTTTCTCTGTAAAGTGCTGAAGCTAACATGCTATTCCTAAGGGTCAGCAATCATTTTTAGTCTCAGGCCTGGATTACTATCTCTAAGTACATGGCTCTGACCAGTGGCCAGCACTTCTGGAGATAGCTTTTTGGTTTGAGTGTTTTGTTTTGTTTGAGACAGTACCTCACTACATTACCCCAGCTGTCCTCAAATTCCTGGGCTCAACACCTCCTTCCTTAGCCTCCCATGTAGGTAGGGCAACAGACACGCACCCCTGTGCTCAGCTTGGCAATAGTTTTAAAGTAAAAGCTTGAAGGCAGCAGGAGCACAGTAGGTGTTGACTTGGAAGTGAGAAGGAAAATGTGTCAGCAGAATTCCCTTGTCACTGGCTTGCATGCTCATTTATATTGTAACCACTCCATGACCTGCACAAGGGCACTTCCATGGCCACTCTACTTGCAGGTGATGCAGCACCCTCATGAAGGCGCTCTGGTGCTGGGCCTGCACAGCAATGTGAAGGATGTCTCGGTGCCAGTGGCAGAAATAAAGATCTACTCGCTGTCCAGCCAGCCCATTGACCACGAAGGAATCAAGTCCAAGCTGTCTGGTGAGATATATGCAGTGTCTGGGGACCCATGGGAGACAAGGGTGCCCATCCCTTGATCTCTGTCCTGGGAAAGCTGAGCAGGGCCTTCCTGAAATGTGTCCAGGCAAGACAAGCTTGGAGATCCCTGGAAATACAGCATGGCCATGGCCATGGGCCTCCCATGCATTCCTCTGCAGCCCATCTGTGCTGCCTTCTGTCCATCAAAGTCTCCTAGACAGATGTTCCAGGGCAAGGCTGTCTCACTCAAGTGCCTGTTCCAGATCGTTCTCCTGATATTGACAACTATTCTGAGGAGGAGGAAGAAAGCTTCTCATCAGAGCAAGAAGGCAGTGATGATCCCTTGCATGGGCAGGTAGCTTCCCACAGCCTTTTCTGTGGAGTGTTCAAAAAGCTTCTGGGGTTTCGCAACCTCATTCCATCCTCTGTCCACTTAGGACCTGTTCTACGAAGATGAAGATTTACGGAAAGTAAAGAAGACCCGAAGGAAACTGACCTCAACCTCAGCCATCACAAGGGTAAGCCACCCGGGTCTTGGGCATGCTGTAGCCGAGGCCATCATCTGGAGTGGGAGGGGAGTGGCACATTCAGATCTGGTGGAGCTTTTGAAAATCTGTCAGCTCATGGCTATCCCATCAAGATTCCCATACAGCCCCAAGTCCCTACCCCACTGCCTGCTAAGAATCAGCATGGTAGGAAGCCAGTGTGGCAGACAGGGCAGTGGAGGCTTCAGGTTCTGCAGTATAGAAGAAAGGCAGAGTGTACTTGTTCCAGAGTTGGGAACAGATTTAGTGCTTCTTCAGGGAGCAGAACATCGCAGACGCTCCTTTCCTGAACTTACCCAGAAATAATAGGCAACTACCTGCAAACTCCAGAGCTGCATGGATCCATAACCCTGGAAAGAAAATGCCTTTGGATTGTATTTCCTGCAGAAGAGGAAATTAGGACTCTTCCACAAACTAAGTCCGGAGCCCCAAGCAGGAAGCAGAGATGAAGGGGGCTGGGCAGTGCTGTCAGGGAGCTCAGGTGTCTGCTCACAGGGACTCATCTCTGCAAGTAGCTGCAACACAGCAGATGGCACTGGGAGGCGGAGCTTCACATAAGGGACAGGGGTACCACTAAGGGGAAGGCCGCCACACGTGCCAGTGTCTTGGATGAGATGCCAAGAGATGGGCACCTACACCATCACCAAGAGGATCTGGGGACTGTGTTCAAGGCAGAAGACCCCGTGCACAGAGGCCGCGTGGGGCTGTAGGGGAGGGGCTGCTCTCCAGGCGGCAGCAGCAAGCCACCACCAGGCTGGGGATGGGGGTCCAAAGGGTGGGTGGACTAGAGACAGGCAAGACCTGCCTTGGACACTGACAGAACTGACTCTAAACCTTGTCCAGAGGAGAGCAGACCAGCCAAGATGGGGTAACGTGATCAGATTTGCCTCTGGAAGGAACAAGACTGGACACTGGCTGGGTGGGCGGAAGGCTGCTACAGTGGCCCTGGGAAAATGCTAGGGAAAGGCTTGGATGAAGGCAGTGGTGTCATAGGTGGAGACCAGGCGGCCGGAGTGGGCCACTTGGTGGGCGCTCCAGGTTTGGACTCAGTGACTGGGCAAGTTGGGATGTCACTGACTCGGATGGCACATGGAAGAAGAGGACAAATGTTGTTCTAGAGTGTTAAGTATATGACAGGGCTGTCACCAGAGCAAGGGATGGACTGGCGGTGCACACTTGGGAGCTGTCAGGGTGCAGTGGAGGACCTGGGGACAGATGGAACCTCCTCTCACAGCTGCGCACACAGGGCTCTGGGACCTGTCCTGTGATTGGCTGTGCTTGGGCCTGTCTTCCTGGAAGATCCAGTGCCAGGGCCAGGAGCTGTCTCCTGTCCTCTCACCTTTCCCTGCGAGGATGGGTTCTGTCTGTGGCCTTGGATTGACCACCCGCGGATGTCATTTGAAAACTACTGTGCAATTTGTCTCCACAGCAACCCAACATCAAACAGAAGTTTGTGGCCCTCCTAAAGCGGTTCAAAGTTTCCGATGAGGTACGGCCCCTTCCACCCTAGGCTGATGGTGAGCAGAGTGCCCAGAGCTCACGCCTCATTGCTGTGTGGCACTGGTAGCCTGCCCCCTGCACGCCTAGTAGAGCACTAAGGGAAAGGGAGGTTAAGCGAGAGCTTGCCACTCCTGGAAAGAGAGGAGCCCCGTGGTGTCCAGCCACTAGTTAATACCAGTCCTCTGACTTGGGATGTAAGTGACAAATCCAGCTGCTGCTATTCAATTTTTTCTTATTTCCCAGTGGGAGCCTCAGTGAGCAACAGCCTGCAAGGTCAAATGTCCTCAGTGGTTAGCTCTTGACCAACCAGGAATTGACTGCTGATAGAAAAGTCATCTCTTCTGGGTTATGGACATCCTGGGGCTCTGTATAGGCTTCAGTTAGTGGACTGAAAAAGGGATAATGATGAAGGTTGTTGAAAGAGTGGGTCGGGCTGGGATTGTAGCTCAGTGGTAAAGCGCTTGCCTTGCATGCATGGGGCACTGGGTTCGATCCTCAGCACCACATAAAAATAAATAAATTAAGATATTGTGTCCATCTACAACTAATAAAATATTTAAAAAAAAGAAAGAAAGAAAGAAAGAGTGGGTCTTTGGCCTTGTGTGGGCCACAAAGGAAGGCGGAACTAGCCCACGTGAACCTGGCTTCTGGGTTTTCTTGACCCGTTTCTTGGAAGAGGCGTATTAACCCTCAGTTTTCCTCTTGGTGCAGGGTCCTGATGTAGATAACAGGAGACCTGAGAGGGGCAGGTGGCCTTACCATATCCTTGCTCTCAGGGTTGGACCACAAGAGGACATCAGGACTATTCTACCAAGTGTGACTCTGTAGCATGTCCCTTTAGAGGGCGTATCAGGGAGGGCAGTCAACATGTGGCCCAGAAGAAAGGAATTGCTACCATACTTGTTAACAGGAAGAATTCCAAACTCAAAGATCCTTTCCCACACACAGGTGGGCTTTGGACTGGAGCATGTGTCCCGGGAGCAGATTCGGGAAGTGGAGGAGGACTTGGATGAGCTGTATGACAGCCTGGAGATGTACAACCCCAGTGACAGCGGCCCTGAGATGGAGGAGACGGAGAGCATCCTCAGCACCCCAAAGCCAAAGCTCAAGTGAGGCCAGAGTTCCTCCATAGCTGCTTCCTGACACCTCTCCTCCCTTGGCCATAGTGCCCCCTGCACTCTCCCTCACTATTCCCATCCAAGGGATCTTAGTTCTTCATCCTTTCTAAACCGCCAGCTCCTAGGCAGAGATCACTTTTTGCCTCTAATTGATAAAAATCCTTATTGGATTCTCAGGAAATCCCTCCACCCAGGTGCCATTCACCGCCCCCATAATGTCCTTCCTCACTGGGTGGGCTTCCTAGAAGCCTGGGCTGTTGACCTGCCTTGAGCACTGGCTCTACTTGGCTCTCATAAGCTGCTGTTCTGAGCCACGATGGCCACTGACCCCGGCTGTGCTTCTTCGCTGCAGGCCCTTCTTTGAGGGGATGTCGCAGTCCAGCTCACAGACGGAGATTGGCAGCCTCAACAGCAAGGGCAGCCTCGGAAAAGACACCACCAGCCCTGTGAGCAGACCAATGGCAATGAGGGGTGGGGAGAGGGACCTGGCGTGTTGGCTTCACACTCTGGCTCTCTGCTTCTCCAAGCGTGGCTCCTTTGAGACCTCAGGAAAGTGGCTTTTCGTTTTCCTCATGTCAGCCTTGGAGTGTAGCACTCTGGAGGCATCTGATCAGGTGTTCTTTTTGATCCGTTCCTGCTGTGACATGGAGCCTTCCTTCCTATCTCCAAACCTCTCCCTCTATGTCCTTTATGCAGTGTCTGAGAGTATGTGGCATTTGGCCGAGGGGAAGTGATTGTGCTTTCCAGGTTAGGAAAAGAACCAGTCTCAAGGGACAGAGGGGCACATGATCTCTCCAGAACAGAGTACCTAGTACTCTGCTGCTTGGAGAACTTAGAGGGGCAGTGTCCTAAAGGGTGTGGAACGTAGTGAGCAAGAGGACAGGGCCACTATGACTTCCAGCACCCAGCATCAGGTCCCAGGGTGACGCTGCCCCCTCAGGCCTGGAGAAGCTGTTCTGCCCTTGGTTCACACCTAAAGACAAGTGACAGTGTGTGTGGTTGCAGAGCAGAACTGTGGTTGCTGTCAGAACTGTGTCTTTTCTGTAGACGAGAGGAGCCAAATCCTATAAGTCCTCCAGTTCTTGCTGCTTTGGCAGCAGATGAGGGATATGATCACCTGTCCACAGAGGGAATACACAGCTCATCCTGCAAGTACTAGGTGTTAACCATGAGGAGATGATCTGAAGCTGCCAGGCGCACCATCTGCTGAGAGCATAGTCTGTCGGGGCTGTGTCCTCTTGCCCGCACAAACCACCAGTGTCTCCTGGGGCACCCTGGCTGCTATTCTGCTTATTGTCACCAGGTGGCGCCATCTCCCAGCTTATCCCTTTTCCCAGTTAAGGCACAGCCTAATCTACCAAGAATGGCCTGGCAGGGTGTTAGGAGACAGAGGAAGGAAAACTGGGATCCCCACCAAGAATCTTCCCACAGACAAGCCTCAGGCCTGCCTGGCCACCAGTGTCCCCAATGCCTCCGCAGCTCTGATCCATGGTAATCTGGGCCTGAGGGTGTCTCACTGTACTGCTAGCATTTAGGATGTGGATCAGAGCTGCTTTTCCTCACAGGGAGCTGCCAAATGGCCCTGCTGAATTGTCACTGTCCCTGTGGGCAGACCATTGGCGACAAGAGCTGGATTCCATCTTAAACAAAAGGTGTAGGTCTTCTAGAAAGAAGCCCGGGGTCTGCTGAGGGAGGGCTGCTACACAGTGCTCTAGAATGTGGGACAGGTGCTGGCCAAGCTGATGCCAGGGGCCACTGAGCACAGCACTGACATGGTCAATGGGTGCTAGTATTCCCTGTCACTTGGTCATTAAGAGGAACTAATTTATAAAAAAGGAACTATTTCTGGATTGATACAATTTTACTGTAGGTTCTGCTTTAGTCTCAATTACATAGTTCACAACATTTTGAAAAAAAAATGACTTTGACAATCTGAGCCTCAGGTGTCTTATTTGTAGGGTAAAGGTGTAGGCAGAGGAGCCCAGTGGCTCAGAAGGCAATGGAGTATCAGTCTCTACATTGTGAGGGCCTGGGTAGGCAAAGAACACATTTGTGCAGGGCGGAATTTCTAAATATGAATCGTGGCTCCACTGACTGTAATCTTGGTCAAATTCCCAAGCCTCCATTTTCTCATCAACAAAGTAAGTGTCAAGGAATGTGCCTCAGGAGGCCGCATGGAGATGCAGTGAGATAGTGCAGGTCAGACCTTTAGCTGGGGCTGCTGATTGGCTGCTCTGCTGCGTGGGGACCTGCAGCAAGTGTAAAGCTACTTTTGCTTTTATTATCATAATTCCTTAAAGCCATTTCAGTTTTGGACTCCTAAAATTGATAGAATTTAGATGTCTTTTATGTGAGTCCTTCAAATTCTGGTTCCTTGGCTAGACCTCAGACTTGCTTTACTGCTCCCCTGCTGAAAGTTCTATTTTGAAGAGCCCCATATGTCTTGATGTGGGTGTGGAACTGTGGAATCCTCTGGTAAGAAGGCACTTTGGGAACAGCAGAACAAGCCTGTGCTTTTATGTGGAGAACTTCCAGGTGGATTAGGAGAAACATGCCATTGCACATATATAGAAGCTGTCTGGGTAGCTTCTGCCTCACATTGGTGGCTCCTTGTCCCTACTGCTGAGCATTGTTACTGTTTTATTTTTGGTAGTTTTTTGTTTTTGTTTTGTTTTCGTTTTTGTTTTGAGGTACAGGGGATCAAACCCAAGGCCTTATGTATACGAAGCAAGTGCTCTACCACTGAGCTACATGTTCAACCCCATTTGTTCCCTTTTTTAAATTCTCCTTTTTTTTCTTTTCTTTTTTTGTTTTGTTTTGTTACCCAGTTTCTCAGAGGATTTAGTTTATCACTAGAACCAGAAGGAATTTCTGTTGATACAAAGTATTGCAGCTGTTGAGTTTTCTGAAAGCTCTAACACACAGTAGCTATGTGATTCGGCTCTCTATGCTGATAATAATAGGCCCTGACAGTGCTTTGGGAAGTTGACCCAGGACACACTGCCTGCTGCTGGTTGCTGCTATTTCCATAGCACTGTTAGTAATGGTGTTAGGGACTAGTGTTTCATCCTTCCTCCCCACCAGACACACACACACATTTCAACAGCTACAATTGCCCGTGGGCACATGCTGTAGACTGTGGGGACCTTGGGAGCTCCCTCCAGTGCCAGTTAGGCAGACACAGCTGAAGCACTGCTGGGCTTCTTGGGTCCTGGGTAAAAATAGCCCTAGGATTTATGGTAGCAGGAACAGAAGCTTGGAGAAGTTAGGAACTAGTTCCAATTTTTGTCACTTATGCTTTAATAAAGCTACTGGGGGGTTCTTGCCCTGTGATCACCCTCACTCAAGTGCACACTTTTCCTTCATAATAAATCTCTCACTCTGCTAAGCTTAAAAGACAACAACAGAAACCTAACAGGGATTGCATCTCAGTAAACGTTGCCCCCTTGCCGTGGAAGCACAGCAGGATAACAACAGGCTACTTTAAAACCCCCAGTGGAACTGCATTCCCTCTCTGGTTTGTGCTGATCCTAAAGTGAATGGGAACCATCATTAGCAGGGCTGTTATGGGATTCTAGACTCTATTAACAATGGCTGGTCATGTAGGTAATGTATAAATGAACTGGTGGCACAATCTGGGGCAGCCTGTTCAGCAAGCTACCCCATTTCCAGCCCTGAGGTAACCAGGTCTGGCTAGTGAGCATTGGATTCACCTTGCAGATAGCTCTGAGCAGCAGCTCTCTACTAGGTGATCTTGCCTGCCAGGGGACATTTGGCAGTGACTGGAGACATTTTGGGTTGTTACCAGTAGTGGGGCTGCTACTGACATCTGTGGATGGAGGCCAAGAATGCTTCTGAACATCCTGCAGTGCCCTGAACAGCTGGCCCGCCAATACTGTCAGCCGAGCTGAGGTGGAGAAACTTAGAGTGTGACACAGGAAGCCTGCTCTTGTAGTCTTTGTTTATTAGTTGACTCAGTGACCCCCTGAATTTATTAGCCTGATGTTCCCAGTTTTATGTCATTTACTCAGAGAAAGGACTTTGAGTAATTGAGAGGAAGCAAGATAGCCTTTAGATAGCCTTTATATTTTCTTCCTCCTTTGGTTCCTTAGAAGAAACTAAGAAATCCACTGAAGCCAGGGCCTGCCCGACATCCAAGACCCATAGCACATGCATAGCTAGAAGCCACATTACCTAATACAGAATATTTGGTTAGCTGGGCGTGGTGGCACACGCCTGTAATCCCAGTACTTTGTATATATATATACACCTACCTATATACACACACACACATACATACATACACACATACACATATAAACTTGGTTATTTATATCTGCAAAATAAACCTTCAGTATTTATGAGAAATGCTAATAAAAGTTGGGGACAAATGGAGAATTAATTCACACCACATGGCTTCACACTGGACTTTTTTTTTTTGCTTAATGTACTCTGTTGGAGAGTTTTCTGGGTGTTTCTACCAATCAAAAAGCGTTGAGCACCAGGTGTTGCAGCCACTCTTGTAATCCCAGCTGCTCAGGAGACTCAGGCTGGAGGATCACAAGTTCGAGGCCAGCCTCAGCAATTTAGCTAGATCCTGTCTCAAAATTTAAAAAAATAAAAAGAGCTGGCAATGTAGCTCAGTGGAAGAGCACCTTGGGTTCAGCCCCCAGTGTCCAGAGGGGGAAGCATTCGGCTACTCTGGGTGTCTTCAGTCTCAAAGTCACAGACCCAAACTATAAGATTCTCCCTGTTACACAAAGGAAGCCCCCATATGTCCTTTTTGGGCAAAAGTGTCCACTGAATCCAGGGTCAGAGACTGTATGGATCCAATTGCAAAGTTGCTAGCTTTGAGCCTCTCTTCCCTAGTGATACCTTGTGGAAGTCAGAATTTCTGAGTCCCACATCTCTGTGTCATTCACTTAATGATTAAAAAAATAACTGACTCCTCTGAAGCTTCATTTTCACACAAATACACCCACCCCTCATAAGATGAGAGCCCTAAGCCGGGCGCGGTGGCTCACGCCTGTAATCTCAGCACTGTGGGAGGCTGAGACAGGAGAATCGCGAGTTCAAAGCCAGCCTCAGCAACGGCGAGGCGCTAAGCAACTCCGTGAGACCCTGTCTCTACATAAAACATAAAATAGGGCTGGGATATGGCTCAGTGGTCAAGTGCCCCTGAGTTCAATCCCTAGTACCAAAAAAAAAAAAGATAAGAGCCCTAAAGATGGTCTGAGGTTGAATGTTAACTAAAAGTGTTTTAAGCCTTTAGGGATCTAGTAAAACAAGTTAGAGAAATAGTTGTTTAGATCAGGGATAACTAATTATTATAATTTTTTGCAGATGGAATTGGCTGCTCTAGAAAAAGTCAAATCTACTTGGATTAAAAACCAAGATGACAGCTTGACGGAAACAGACACTCTGGTACATATGGTTCCATTTCCTCTTTCAGCCGTTTGAATAGCCTCTGCACCTTTGGAAACAAAGGCAGAAAGACCCTTGTGGGCTCACGCACGTCTTATGTTCTTTTCCTCCTGAAGCCTTTATGCATGGGATGGAGCCGACCCTTCGATCAGCTCATTCCCCACATTAACAAACCAAAAATGTCACATTCTCCCCTTTAATCAGAGCTCATCTTAAGGTTGAATAGTTGGGATAATTTCTATCCAAAAGATGATGACCAGTGTCTTCCCCTGAAAAGCTGTCCCTTTTCCCTAAGGTGTTGGTCTTTCAGTGGCCAAGCAGCCAGCCGTAAATCTCTGAGTGGCTACTGGTCACTCCTGCTCCAGGAGTGGGGCTCCCCAGGGTGCAAGCCAAAGCCCTAGTGAAGTAGAGTGGAGTCGGCTGTGGTGGCCCCAAGTGAGCCTTGAACTGTATATGCATTCACCACGCACCTGCTGGTGCTAAGCACAGAGGATGCAAAGATGCCCAAACCATGGTCTCTGCCACCAAGTCCTCCTTTTCAGGGATAGCCACCTGTGCACACCTGGTGAAAGGCTCTGGAGGCCCAGGGAAGTGCAGGGGGCTGCACTCTGGGGAGAGGTCGCCTGAGCTGGCCTTACAGTACACCCTGCAGTTCATCTAATGGGATAGGAGGCTGGACCCTGGGTGGGAGGGAGAATGCCATCTGAAGTGCTGTGTCTGAGCCTCAAGGTGAGACCTGGTGGTTGAATGGAGTCCACAGAAGTTATTTTAGACTTAGGTTTAATATAGTAGATAACACCACACACACTGAGCATCTCATGCGTGATGGAATATTAGGCTTGATTCAGGATTTAAAATGTACTGTACTAACCTGTCGTCGTCAGTTCACCAGCATCCAGTCTTGCCCATTGTGGTCCATACTGCATATGACTACTGCAAGTGACCTTTTCAAATGAAATTCTAGTCAGGTGCTTCCTGATTTAAACTCCCCAATGATTGATCACATCTCAGACTAAATTTTAACTTAGCATCGAGAGGAAAAAGCCAAATGTCAACAGAAGCATGTCATAGGATTTCATTTATGTGGAATTCATTAAACAGGCAAAACTAACCTATGGCAGAAGTCAGTGTACTTGTGTGGGAATGACAAGGGGCATGTGGGACATTTGGGTGTGCTAGAATGTTGTGTCTTGGTCTAGTTAATGGCCCCTGGAGCTATACTTGCATAAAAATCAAAGTTCATGCCAGGGATGTAGCTCAGTAGCAAGCACTTGCCTAGCAAGTGCCAGGCCCTAGGATCTGATCCCCACCACTGCTAAATAAATACATAAATAAATAGACTTTATATTTTAGATCTAAATATTTTACTTCATGGAAGTTATTCCTTAGTAAACGTTTTTAAAATATAAAGGATGGCAAATGCAGGGAGGTTAGAAGGCACACAGCACAGGGCACAGGAAAGCAGTCATTCAAGACACGAGGGCATGGGGAAGTTGTCCCTGGGGCTCTTGGGAGGTTAACTTAACGCCTCAAAGGCCCACTGGAGCAGTGCAGCTGTGCTGCTGGCAGTGCTGCTGGCAGTGTCCTGATAGAATGGCCTTGAGCTTTAGGAGAACCCCCTGGAGTGAGCAAACAGGATGGTTCCCAGAGGGGGAGGTGAGACTCCTGAAGACTGTTGAAATGATCCAGGAAAGACAGAGGCCTGGACTCAGGGTGGGAGGAGGCAGCTGGATGGCGAAGAAAGTGGTGACTGCGGGGCCGGGACAGGATGGCTATGGAAGGTGAGGAGGCTGCAGACTTCGCAGGGTGCCTCAGCCACAGGTCCTGCCCTGTGAGGTGAGAGGTGCTGCCGCCTCACCTGGGAGCAGGGGCACCCCACCCCCCAGCCCATCATCAGGCACCCCTCTGTGTGCTAAATACCTTTGTAGGCCTGGAGGACAGAGCTAGATAGGAGCAGATGAAGCCCAGCACGGTGGCAGGATGACGTTAAATTGAATAGTAGCAGCTTATCCATCAGCGAAGGAACAGTTTTAGAGCCATGCTTCCAGGAGGAGAGTGATGGGGTGGCTCTAGGGGTGGTCATGGGCCCTGACAGGCTCTAAGGAGCTCCTTGGTGGTCATTTGAGAAGTAACCTTTGTTTCCCTTTCTCTGTGGCAGGAAATCACTGACCAGGACATGTTTGGAGATATTGGCACAAGTCTGGTTGTGCCAGAGAAAGTCAAAACTCCCATGAAGTCCAGCAAAACAGATCTGCAAGGCTCTGCCTCCCCTAGGTACACCAAATTGAAGGGACGCTGACGACACAGACCTGAGACCATTACTTGGCACAGACTTGGACCTAGGGAGGGTGAGGGCTGGTGCAGCTTTGGGGTTGGAGGGGCTGCTTAACCCCTCCCCTCCCACCCCCTTTTCCTCAGCAAAGTAGAAGGGACACACACGCCCCGGCAGAAGAGGAGCACACCCCTGAAGGAGCGGCAGCTCTCCAAGCCCCTGAGCGAGAGGACCAACAGCTCTGACAGCGAGCGCTCGCCTGACCTGGGCCACAGCACACAGGTATTGCAGGTCCCCCAGCAAGACCAGGCCCTCTGACGTCGCATGGATTTTAATCTCCTCCTTATACAGCTAGATGGAAAGGCAAGAACACTTGAGCGGGGTGCAGTGGCGCACGCCTGTAATCCCAGCACTTTGGGAGGCTGAGACAGGAGAATCGGGAGTTCAAAGCCAGCCTCAGAAACAGCAAGGCACTAAGCAACTCAGTGAGACCCTATCTCTACATAAAACACAAAATAGGGCTAGGCATGTGGCTTAGGGTTCGAGTATCCCTGAGTTCAATCCCCAGTACTAAAAAAGAAAGAACACTTGAAATGCTGTGAACAGAAAGTCTTAATGAAAGACCTAAGTGAGAGGAAGATACCATGTTTGTTATCCATTGCTTGGAGGCAGTCGGGCTTCATGCTGATATGTGGGGAGCAGCCATCAGCTGCAAGGGTCATGCAAGCCATGCTTAGGCCACTCCCAAGCCTGAGAAGAAGTGGGAGGAAACCAGACCTCAGGGCATGTGTCCTCTCTCTGAAGCAGTGGCATCAGAGCTGGCGGCTGGCGGCTGGCCTACCTCACCGTCTCACTGTTGTGGAGTTAGGCAGGCAGCCTGTTCATTTCCCTGATAAATATGAAAAGTTTGTCAGTGTGGCTTCCTGAGTTTGACACTGTTACATAGCAACAAGTGAAGCTGAGACCAGAACAGCCCCGTCCCTGGGGTATTGCCTTCTGGTTCATCATCACCCCTGAAATGCCTGTGTTCCCGGGACAGTGGGTCTCTGTGCAGAGCCTGCTGCCGCTGTCATTATTTCTCTCCCCACTGGTCCCCTTGCCATTCCCTCAGGAACCCACTCTCCACACTCACTCGTCTGCTTCTGGTACTTAAACTGCCACTGCTTCTGCCACCCCTTCATGGGAAGCTCATATGTCCCCAGCCTGCGGGCCTCCCTTGCAGAGCCTCACTGTGGCTCTGCGCCTGCTGTGCACAAGTGTGCCCTCCAAGGACCCTGCTTGTCCTTCCTCCTCCTCTCCATTTTGGTCAGGCCAATGGGAGTCCGTCTCTTTCACAAATTCCTGGTATCCACTCTCTCTGAATGTGCCAGTACCAGGGATTCTCCGCACTTCCGGCACAGCTGCCTCTGGCTCCCTGGCTGTGCCTAACAAATGCTTGTCCCTACAGATTCCAAGAAAGGTGGTTTACGATCAGCTGAATCAGATCCTGGTGTCAGATGCTGCCCTCCCGGAAAACGTGATCCTGGTGAATACCACTGACTGGCAGGGCCAGGTAAAGCATCCCAGACCCCACGGGGCTCAGCATGTGCCACCTGAAGCGGCTCGCAGGGAAGCAGGGGAGTTACCCAGCTCTCAGCACCCCCTAGCCAGGCCAGAGCTCTGGGTTCTAGTCCTGCTTCTGCTCTTGTCCAACCTATAGGACCTTCAGTCGCTGACTTTTCTGTATCTCAGCTTCCTCATCTGTTAAAAAAAAAAAAAAAAGCAACACGCACTGGGGTCTGGCCTGCCTCCCAGGCGCTAGCTGTGTCAGGTACCCTTGGAGGAGCACCAGGGCTATAAGATGGCCAGAGCAGCCCTGTCTGCCCTCTCCCCTCTGCCCTGTGTACCACTGGTGCCGGGGATGTCTGGGGTGTGGGCTATGCTTGAAGCCCCCAAC
Organism: Xerus rutilus; assembly: GCA_028644305.1. Classification (NCBI taxonomy): domain Eukaryota; kingdom Metazoa; phylum Chordata; class Mammalia; order Rodentia; family Sciuridae; genus Xerus; species Xerus rutilus. The sequence continues at coordinate 6,187,800 of CM053399.1, read as the reverse complement.
TTCCACCATCACCTCTCCAGGGAGTCTGTCCCACCCTTTGCTAATACACAGCCAGAAAGCCTAACTGCCTCTGCCCAGCCTTGGCCACAACAACAGAGGACAGGGCCCCTGCAGCTCTGCCTAGGTCTTGTTTGCCCTCTCAGCCCCTGTGGGGAGTGATGTGACCTCACCTGCTTCCCTGCCCCTTTCCTTCCCCCAGTATGTGGCTGAGCTGCTCCAGGACCAGCGGAAGCCTGTCGTGTGCACCTGCTCCACCGTGGAGGTCCAGGCTGTGCTGTCTGCCCTGCTCACCCGGATTCAGCGCTAGTAAGGACTCCAGCTTCCCTACTCCTGCCCTTTTGGAGTTCCTCCACCATATTCTCTCACCCTGACTATCAAGCAATGGTAGGACCTCCTGGCCTACACTTCAGGGCTTTGTGTTTGGGGCAGTGGCAGCAAGCTATAGGGCCTGATGTCCTGGTACAATATCAACTCCTTAGCCCTCTGCCTCCCTGCCCAGACTCCTGCCACACCTTGACTTGCCCCAGCAAGAGGCAAGAAGAGAGAACCCAAGGTTTTAAAAAAATCTTTTACTCTGTTCCCCTAGCCATAACATCTGCTTGACAACCAAGAGTCAGTGCTTTGCCCTTCAGGGCCTTCTTGGAAAGGTCTGGAGTCCCCTCTCATGTAACAGAATGAGAAGATCCCAGATGTCTAGGGCTGGACCCATGCAGGCGTCCCAGATGGCACTGCCAGCTTGTCCCTGTTAGCCCCAGCTCTCCTGTCTCCTATATTGGCAGCTGACTGCCTCTAGACCAGCGCTGTGGCTTGTTGCCTCCCTGTATCGCTTTGTTTATTGGCTTCCTTCTCCCTGTGGCTTGTTGAGATGATTGAAGTCAGAGCTTGGGACCTGTCCTGAGTATGGCATGCGAAGATCCCCTTTCTCCCCAGCTGCAACTGCAACTCCTCCATGCCGAGGCCAGTCAAGGTGGCGGCTGTGGGAGGCCAGAGTTACCTGAGCTCCATCCTTCGGTTCTTTGTCAAGTCCCTGGCCAACAAGACCTCTGACTGGCTGAGCTACATGCGCTTCCTCATCATCCCTCTCGGTAAAGTGGGGCAGCACCCAGGCGGGGTGTCAGCCACCAGCAGCTCCAGCTCCTGCAGCAGGGTGGGGGTTGGTCCGAGGATAGGAGCATCAGGGAGACCAAAGGCCCAGGCCATGGCTGGGGACAACTGCTGCCACCTTTTCATTCACCTTTTCTGTTTTTTCATTCACCAGGTTCTCACCCTGTGGCCAAATACTTGGGCTCAGTTGACAGCAAATATAGTAGCACCTTCCTAGATTCTGGCTGGAGAGACCTCTTCAGCCGCTCAGAGCCCCCAGTGTCAGGTAAGGGAGCCTGCACTGGAACAGGCACCTGGGTCACAAGACAGTGCATGTGAAGGGAGCTTTTCCTCTCAGGGCCCCCACTCCCTGTCACTGTGCTGGTCTGCTTCCCTGGTGAGTGTTCATTAAGTGCAGCTCCTCCACTTGGGACCTTCCCCAGCTGCTATGCACCCTGCTGATGCTCAGCCCCTTGTAGGAGTGAAATGTAAGAAGCAGAGAAGTCACTGATAAGTGAGTGACGCTCACTTACCACCTGGTGTTTCCCTGCCATCCAGTGAAGTTAGCACTATCAGAACAAGGTTGCTATAGACAGAGAGGACCGTCCTTTGGTTCACAGTTCTTTTGATTCAAAGGGGTAGCTGGGCATGGTGGCACACTCCTATAATCCCAGCAGCTTGAGAAGCTGAGGCAGGAGGATTGTGAGTTTGAGGCCCTAAGCAACTTAGTGAGACCATCTCCAAATAAAATTTAAAAAGGGCTGGGGGCCGGTGCGGTGGCACACGCCTGTAATCCCAGCAGTTCAGGGAGCTGAGACAGGAGGATCTCAAGTTTAAAGCCAGCCTCAGCAATAGCAAGGCGCTAAGCAACTCAGTGAGACCCTGTCTCTACATAAAACACAAAATAGGGCTGGGAATATGGCTCAGTGGTTGAGTACCCCTGAGTTCAATCCCCAGTGCCCCAAAAAAGGGGGGCTGAGGATGTGGTGTAGTGGTTAAGCACTCCTGGGTTCAATCTCTGTGACCCCCCACCAAAAAAGAAAGAAAAATTAAGGGCAGGGAGAATAAGCAAAACCCAGGGGATCTTAGCGCCCCTTCTCCATCTCAGCTCCATGGTCCTTTCCTGGGTCTCATGAGGGCACCCTCCCAGGGTTTACGGGTTGCCAGCTGAAATGAACAAACCAATCCCTCCTGGCTTTTCTGCAGAGCAACTGGACGTGGTGGGGCGCGTGATGCAGTATGTCAATGGGGCAGCTGCTACGCACCAGCTGCCTGTAGCCGAAGCCATGCTGACCTGCAGGCATAAGTTGTAAGTCTGACTTGGGGTTTCTTAAAAACAGTTCAGGTGGGCTCTGAGAGTCTTGAGAGCTCCTGTTGTTCACATTCTCCTTCTCCACACCCCTTTTCCTGTCACAGGAGCCCAAGAGCATTCACGTGACTTTTACCTCCTCTCTTGCGGGCACTACCCTCCTTGCCTTGGGCCTCCCTGCTCACGTGGGCCTGGGCCTGACTTAGTTGCTCCTCTCCCGTCCCCTCAGTACTAAAGCAGCCCATCCTAGGGCTGAAGTCAGCTGTGGGGAGTGGGCAGTGTAGTTTGCACAGTCAGGTCCTTTGCTCTAATTTTGTGTGCTCCACGTGTACTGTGAGTAACAGACCCTCCTCCTGACACTGAGATGTCACGTGAAGATGCAGTGTGGTATTCTGGACTCCTGTCTGTCACTGTGAAACACAGAAAGCTTATTTCCCCACTGCTGTGCTCAGTCACATTTGCTAAACATAAAGCCTGTTTCTCTCCCAACAGCCCTGACGAAGACTCCTATCAGAAGTTTATCCCCTTCATTGGTGTGAGTATTGACTTCCATCCTCTGCACCCCATTCTCATGGGGACAGATTTTGCCCCCTGGTAATATCTGGCAATGTCTGGAGACATTTTTAGTTATCATACCTGTGAGCAAGGTGCTCCTGGCATCTAGTGGGGAGAGGCCAGGGATGCTGCCGAACCTCCTGTAGTAGGCAGGACACAATGAAAATGACGTGGCCTCAAAGGTCAATAATGCCAAGGTAGAGAAGCCCTGGGCCAGGACATATACTGGGCTGTCCTTTTTATTTATTTTTTTCTATTTTGTTTATTTGCAATACTGGGGATGGAACTTAGGGCTTTGTGCATGCTAAGCAAGTGTTTTACCACTGAGCTACCCCAGCCTTAGGCTGTCCCTTTTAGAGTTATCCTTTCCTCAAATCATGAACTATCCCTGGAATCATCACCGGTGCCTCCTGTTTATTAGACCAGGTCCTGAATTTGAAGCCTGTAGCCCTCTGGAATGACATCCAGAGCATGGCTTCTGCAGGCTCCAGGGTAGGGAAATGATAAAGTATGGTCTTTTGGGCAGAGGTCCAGGAATCAGAAACTCTGTCTCCAGGCTCAGATGGACCACTAAGAGGAAGGGCTTTTCCTTTGCTTAGTCAAGAAAAGCCTTTATTAGTGAATTTTACAGTAAGGGAAGAACTCTTAGGCGCCTTTGGTGTCAGGTATACCAGCTGTTGCTCTGTTTGTTGGTAACAGCTAGACACCAGGCACAGACTGATCTAGCTAGTTAGGGGCCCAGAGAAAAGAAAGAGCATGCCACAGGAGAGGACCAAAAACTTGTGTTTCTGCTCCTGAGGTATTCTGATTCCTCTTTCAAATCCGTTTGTATCTTTTTCTATAATCTCCTTGAGGATCCTGCATAGCTTTTCGGGGGGAAGGGGCAGTACAGATGGACGTGCGTAGCTCTGCGCTATCCCTGATCACTGAATGTTCAAGACTCTGGGTATCCTGAGTGAGCTTAGTTGGGGGAATGGGCAGCCCTCCTCAGGCTTCTGGGGATGCTCACATTCTGCTGCAGGCCCTGGGACCCTGGCCTGGCAGTTTGACTCATGCCTTCATGGAACTGGGGGTTGCTGCTTGCCCTGGTCTCACAGCCAAGCAAGAGATAAAACATGAAAAATGTCTTAGGGGGTGTAGCTCAGTGGAAGAGCATTTGTCTAGGAGATGCAAGGCCCTGGGTTTCCATCCTGAGCACTGCAACAAAAAAAAAGTTTCAAAAACCAAAGGAAGCCGGGCACGGTGGCTCAAGCCTGTAATCCCAGCACTTAGGGAGGCTGAGACAGGAGAATCGCGAGTTCAAAGCCAGCCTCAGCAACGGCGAGGCGCTAAGCAACTCAGTGAGACCCTGTCTCTACATAAAACACAAAATAGGGCTGGGGATGTGGCTCAGTGGTCGAGTGCCCCTGAGTTCAATCCTCAGTACCACAAAAAAAAAAAAAAAAAAACCAAAGGAGTTTTTTGGAATCCTGGAATCCCAGCAGCTCGGGAGGCTAACTCTCTCTCTAAAGAAAATATAAAAAGAGCTGGGGATGTGGCTCAGTGGTTAAGTACCCCTGGGTTCAGTCCCTGGTACCGAAAAAAAAAAAAAAAAAAAGGAGCTAGGAGCCTTACGAAATGCCAGGAGAGCAAGGTAAGACAGGAGCTGTGTCCAGGAGGCCCAGAGTGTGTTCGTTCCTCAGTCTGTTCCTCTCAGGGTGTGAATGGCAGCAGTGCTCTCAGCAACCTGGGGAAAACTGCTGCCACCTGCAGTCCCTCCACTTCAGCAGCCCAAGCTCAGTTGCTTCTCCAACCCCACCTGTCACTCAGACCACATAGTCACCAAGTTTGCCTCTAGCTGCATCATTTTCTGACCACTGGAGGGCTCCCTCTGTCCTTTCCAGAATTGTCTATGGGGAATTTAAAATTCCTGAGATGGCCCCCTCAAGGGCACTCCAGATTCCAGGAAGGCAGAAAGGTGAAGGCTGGTGTCTGCCCTTCAGTATGTTCAGTTGAGTTGGCTCACACAGAGCATGGCTGCCATGGGACACGCAGAGATGGCTTGACAGAGATGGCTTCCTGGGACCCTACCCATGTGATCTTAGAAGAATTGAAATCATTACACTAACTGGTTCCTGCCTTCAGGTGTGCCTTGCCCATTTTCCCAAAGAAGAGCTGCAAAGTCCCACGGGACCCTCCTTGTTGTTTGGACTGGGCTTCTTTTCTTTTTGTGGTGCTGGGGATGGATCCCAGGGCCAGCACAGGCTATGCCCATGCTCCACCATTGAGCTACACCCTCAGCCCCTGGACTGGGTTTTTTTCCATCTCTTAAGCTCTGGGCTGCTTCAGGCTTATAAAGATTTTCTGAGCCTATGATAAAATTGTGTGTGTGATGGCTGTGGTGCTGGCCCTATTTCCCTTCGAATCAGATTTGCCTGAAGGACTTACTGAGCACACCTTCCTTCCTTCAGGTGGTGAAGGTGGGCCTGGTTGAAGACTCGCCCTCCACTGCAGGTGAGCCTGAGCCCCTGAGCTCTGGGGTGAGGTCATGTCCCAGGTGCAATGGGTCAGAAATTGGAGGCGCTGGGTGTGCTGGGGAAGCAGCTTGTGTAGGAAGATGTGGGCCTTGCTGCCTGGCTGTGTGTGGAGGAGGGGCAGGAGGAACCCAGGGTCTAGGAGGAAAGCAGGGTGGCCCCTCCCTCCCTGCCACCAGCAGGTGAGGATGGCTCCCTCTGACTGACAGTGTTCATCCCCTGACAGGTGATGGGGACGATTCACCTGTGGTCAGCCTTACTGTGCCCTCCACATCTCCACCCTCCAGCTCGGGCCTGAGCCGCGATGCAACAGCCACCCCTCCTTCCTCCCCATCCATGAGCAGCGCCCTTGCCATTGTGGGGTAAGTTCTTGCCAAGACCAGTCTGTCCTGCCCTGTCCTTCAAGCCAGGCCCAGCAACCTGACTCTTCCCAGGCACAGACACACTGACCTGAGAAGGTCACGCTGGTGAGAAATCTCAGAGGCCAGTCACCAGCCAGCCAAGTCATTCGACATCATTGCAGTGGGAGGCACGTCCAGCCTGGCAGGTCCTTTATGGCTGTAAAATGTGGTGCAGGTGTCTTGTTACAAGACTCCCCCGGGCGTGGTAGAAAGAGTGTGGGCTGTGGGAGGGAAGCGCAGCTGGGTGAAGTGGCTCTGTCCTGTGTCCACTGTGCTGGCATGGGCAGGTTACTGAGCTCCAGTTTCATCTTGCATGTAGTAAAGGTGAGCTGGCCACCTTGGGGGACTGTTGTATAGCTTAAATGGGAACCGAGTATCAGGTGAGGCACGCTGTGGTGCGGTGCTTCACTGTCACTTGGTCCAGTGGTACCTGCCCTCCTAGAGCTCAGGCTCCCAGGCTGGGCCTGCACTGCAGAGGCATCAAAGAATTCACGACTGTGCGATTGTGGGGTGTGGCGAAGCGGGGAGGAAGGGTCTTAAGAATGTCAAGTACCGGGGCTGTGGCTGTGGCTCAGTGGTCGAGTGCATGCCTAGCATGGGTGAGGCACTGGGGTTGGATCCTCAGCACCACATATAAATAATAAGTGAATAAAATAAATATCCATCAACAACTAAAAAATAAATAAATGAAAAGCATGTCAAGTACCTAAAACAGCTGGAGAGCCAGGGAGCCCTTCCTGCCAGGCCCGAAGGCGGGCAGGGGGCGGGAGGAAGCTCTCAGGCTGTGGCCAGAAGCAGAGCGGCACCCGTTCCCTTTCTTCTGCCTTCACCTCCTTCCTTTCTCCATAGCACCTGAGAAGGAGGCACTGTCTAGTGGCTTTTTCAGAAGCCTCAGTGAGAGTGTCATAGCCCTGGAGCTGGTGTCCCCATCCTGTCTTCTCACCCTTTCTTCATATTGTCCTGTGGACTTCTGATTTGTCTGGAAGGGACAATGTAGGAAAGACTACCATGCTCTGCCCCAGGGACCTGCTGATTCCAGGCTTCCAGGAGCCCTGTTTTCTTTTTTTTTTTAATTTTTTTTTGTAGTTGTATATGGACAGAATGCCTTTATTTGTTTATGTTTATGCGGTGCTGAGGATTTAACCCAGTGCCTCACACATGCTAGACAAGCGCTCTACCACTGAGCTACAGCCCCAGCCTCTAGGAGCCCTGTTTTCTATTAGGTCCCCCACTGCCTGAAGGTTTCTGTCCAGCATGAGTTTGGGGAATCTTGAGTCCAACCCCTACCTCCACCTCCTTTCTCACACAATATAAGCTTGTTTTTTAATGGACCCACTAAAATGAGGCAGAAAAATCAGATGACTTTCATAGCCATGTGCCTATTGTGTTTGCTGCCTCCTTTCAAGAAAACATCAGCCCTTTCCCTGAGAGCTAAAATTATCACCGAGCTAAAAGTGCCCTACGTGAGCGAAAGCGCAGGTCGGCATCCCCTGCCCCCAGAGCTGTGCTGCGGCTGCCCTGGTGCTTCTGCCACCCGCTGCCTCTCCAGCCGCCTGCCTGGTCCGGGGCCCAACTTTGCTGGGCACCTCTGCGTGTGCAGCGTGTGTGTGCCTGTGTGCGCTCTCCTTCACAGGCTTCTGCTTCTCTCACCCTGTGATGGTTTTATTTGGTTCCCTTGCTGTGAGTTGGGCCGTTATCCTCGACTGGTTTTGTTCTTAGATCAGCCTGATTCTCAATACTCACAGGAGCTGATTCTGTGTGACTGGAGGGAACACAGAGCCACTCAGCTGGCCTTGCTCCCCATCTCCTGCCCCAGGAGGCTGGCAGTCCCTCTCCCCAACTTCTGGCCCATGTAATTGGGCACTGAGGGCAAAGCCGACCTCTTGTTTTCATCCCCTTTCTCCAGGAGTCCCAATAGCCCATATGGGGATGTGATTGGCCTCCAGGTGGACTACTGGCTGGGCCACCCTGGGGAACGAAGGAGGGAAGGTGACAAGAGGGACGCCAGCTCCAAGAACACTCTCAAGAGCGTCTTCCGCTCAGTACAGGTTTCCCGCCTGCCCCATGGTGGGGAAGCCCAGCTTTCTGGCACCATGGCAATGACCGTGGTCACCAAAGAGAAGAACAAGAAAGGTAAAGTGCCATGTGAGGCTGGAGAAGTACAGGGCCACCAGGCCTCCCTCCCTCCTTTCAGGGTCTGAAACACAGTTTTGCTTCCAGCTGGGGTCTGGAGGGAGCTCGGTGGTGGAGTATTTGCCTGTTAAGTGCAAAGCCCAGTACGGCAAAAAGAAAAATAAATAAATAAATAAATAACATCTGCGGGTGGGATGTGTGTAGCAGTAGACACATCACGGTTCAGCCTGGGGCCCAGCGAAACACCCTGCCTCCCCTGGGGACAATGCCATACCTTATGTAATGCAGGAAACTGAGGTCCCAGTGGCTGAGCACCAGCACCTCAGGGGGTAAGGCTCTTGCTGCTGCAGAGTACAGCAGCCTTTCTCACCTTTGCCCTCAGGGTTAGACTGTGGGACAGGAGGGCTCTGTCCATGCCCCAGCCATGGTCACTGTGACCCATTGAATAGAGCATTCACATCCAGCACGGAAGAACTCCCCAGAGAAGCTTCAGGAGCAGAAGGACATAACTATTTTAGGAATTAAGCAGAATCAGTCCTTCCAGATAAGAGGGGTGACTTAAGGCGCTAGAGGCAGAGTTGTGGAGGCTGAGTCCTGTGCTCTGAGTGAGGCAGGAATCCCCCCAACCAGACTGCGGTCCTGGCAGCTTATCACTTCTCTTGCTAGCTGGAACCCCACAGCTCCAGCTGTGCACCTGCAGCAGCTGAGGACCCTGCCTCCTGGGCTGGCAGAGCAGATGGGCCTCTTCCTATGCATGCTTTCCACCCTGCAGAGTTCCCCATGGGCCTGGGCAGGGGCTGTGTGAGGCCCACGGCCAAAACCTGCAGACTGTAGCATAAGGACTTGCCGAGGGCTAGCAGCTGAGCAGTGCCCTCTGTGTCCATGCCTCCTTCCTGGGGCCAGGGTAGTGTTAATGCAAACACCTGCCCCCATATCACCTCCTTTGCTTTGGGCTCAGCAAGCCCCAGGCAGGGACCAGGCCCCTGTCCAAGGTGCCTAAAACATTCCAGCTAGAAGGGACTCCAGAGACCATCTAGCCCCAGGTCCTGCTGGCCTGGAAGGGCGCAGGAATATGCAGATCCTGACCTGCAGCCTGAGCCAGACAAGGAGGGAGGATGACAGACCTTCTGCCAATTACCTCCCCTTGCCCCAGGAAGAAGGAAGCACTGGGGTTGGGGCGGAGAGGGATGGCTGTTTCCCAGGGCTGCAACAGAGATAGTTTCTGCTGGCTTTGCAGTTCCCACCATCTTCCTGAGCAAGAAACCCCGGGAAAAGGAAGTGGATTCTAAGAGCCAAGTCATCGAGGGCATCAGCCGCCTCATCTGCTCTGCCAAGCAGCAGCAGACTATGCTGAGAGGTGTGGTGATTTTGACGGTCCTCCCCAAGGGACAGGGAGATGGCCTCAGCTGCCCCATCACCTCCCACTTCCCTCTTGCCCCTAGTGTCTATCGATGGAGTCGAGTGGAGTGACATCAAGTTCTTCCAGCTGGCAGCCCAGTGGCCCACCCATGTGAAGCACTTTCCAGTAGGACTCTTCAGTGGCAGCAAGGCCACCTGAGGCCCTGCCTCCCAGCTACTCTCCCTCCTGGCACTGCCATCCAGCCTCACCGCCTGCGGGCAGGGGGAGGCCAGCAGGCTGGGCCCAGAACCCCTTTCCTGGCACTGGGGCCAGCCCTTCACATGCCCAGTCCTGAAGGACACTGCCACTGGGGACGCTGCCCTCCCCTCCCCACTGCCCAGCCCCATCCCTGACGACCCCTCCTCCTTCCTGCTCCAGGCCCAGGGCAGGTGGGTTCTGTCTTCTGGTGCCCACAGTCCCTGTAATTGAGTCTTGCAGGCCTGCCTTCTCCTGGCCCTACCTCTTTCCCCCTGTGGCACCAGTTCCCTTCCTGGAAATAGGATATGTGGAATCCTGGTCCACAGTGGGAGAGCCCAGGTCTCCCCACCCCACCCCAGCCACCGGGCTCTCGTTTTCCAAGGCCCCACTGCCAAATACCACTCATCCCACCTGCCCCTAGTCGGGCAGCCGGGGCCACTCCCCACTCCTGTAGGGCCCTCCACCTTCCCATGGCTCCCCAGTGGAGGGTGAGGGGCAACTGAGTGACGTGGTGTGTTTCTGGAACGGAGGGGCCTTCCCAGTCTCCCCCATGCACGACTTCCTACCCTGCCCGCCCCATCCCTGTACACGTCAGGTTTCCTGAGCATTTCTTTGGTTCTCTGCACGGCCAGTCCCTCAGTTGTTTACGTAACTCCCATGCACCATCCTGTCCTCTGATGCTCTTCCCTTAGCCTTCCTGCCCCTCCACCCAGCACAGCCCTACCGGGCAGGAGAGGTGGAGACAAACCCTCCATCCACCAGCCGTGTGTCTCCCTTTCCCATGTCCACTTGTCTCCCTTGTCCTCCTTCCTCCTCCCTGTCAGGGCGGCTGGGCAAAGGCCTCTCCACCAGGTCTCCCCTCCAGCAGCCTCTTTTCCTGTCTTGTCACCGTGGCAGATCTGAGCCCTTCCTCAGCTTCCTCCTGCTGTTCTCGGGAGAGGCTGAGGGCAAGGATGCAGAGCCACGCCGGACTCCATGCCACCGGCATTCAAGCTTCTCCGTCACCCTCACTGCTCCCTAGAAGTTGTGGCACAGAACTGCATTTTGAAAGTGTTTTCTCACTCTCCATGCCTCCCCCAAAGTCCTCCAGCCCTTCCCCAGGCCTGGCCCTGCTGTCCAGAGCATATCCTGGGCCCAAGGGCAGAGCTGAGGGTGGGAGGACGAGGTGATGTTGGATTTTTCATTCAATAAACTGGTGATTTCTTACCAACTGTCTTGGGCTTCTGTGCCCGTGACTGTCATCTGGGCTGTTCATCCTCCTCCAAAGGACACAGCATAACTCCATTCAGAATCAACTAGGCACATAGGTGGAAAAGAAGTGCACTCCTGCTTTCTCCATTATGGAAACCAGTATGATGGCGTCTTGCCCAGCCTGAGGCAGGCAAAGGTCAGAAACAGGACTCACTTCCCACCAAACTCCGTTTTCCCCCCAGGACCCTCTGTCCCCAGTCCCCAGCCTGCCTATCAAGGCAGTGGCATGTGAAGAGATGGTTTCTCCTAAAAATCTGAGGCTTTGCAAAGGGGTCCTTGCCTCTTCAGGTGGTGGGGTTGGCACTGGAGTCCCTCTTTGGAGTTTACTTTCCTACTGGTCTTTTTTTTTTTTTGTCACCGGGGATTGAACTTGTGCACTCAACCACTGAGCCACATCCCCAGCCTCGTTTTGTATTTTCTTTAGAGACAGGGTCTCACTGAGTTGCTTAGCACCTTGCAAATCGTGATTCTCCTGTCTCAGCCTCCTGAGCCGCTGGATTACAGGGTGTGCTGCTGCACCTGGCTCCTGCTAGTCCTTGACATGAGATGTGAGACCATCATAGCCTCAGCCTAGTACCTGGGTCTTCCACGGGCTCCCAGGCTGAAGCCTGCACACACAGCCTCCCAGAAAGAGGTGTCTAGAGCTGAGGGCTCCCAGAGCAGAGACAGAGTGTCCTTTCACTCTGCAGGGTGCAGCCCAGGGTCGCAGCAGCCAAGTAGGGCAGGCTGTTGCTGGCCTCAGACAGACTCCCCAAACCCTGTGGCCATGTCCTAACAGTGTCCCTGGGACCCAGCTATGTGGCCCGGCAGGAAACTTCCCGAACCTAGAAGGAGGCGGGGCACTGCCACAGGACAGAGCGGACAGTGGACAGCTGCATGCAAAACTCTTCAAAAGAGCTGTCTGGCCTCTACTTCCTCCTATTCCCCTCAGGCTTATTCCTCAATCCCAGCCAAAATTCCCTTGCCAGAGATACAACTTGGTTGCCAAACCCAAGGGACAATGTTTTCCTTAGGCCTATCAGCCTGGGATACAAATCACCATTCCTTGCACTTTTCTCCACTGGGCTTCAGACTGTGGACCACCCCTGCTCTCCTCCCCCTTGGCTGTTGTCCCCTCCTGCGTCCTCTTTTTGCAGCCTAGGAACTCAGAATACTAAGGGCAGCCTCCATTCCCTGCCCTAGAGGGAGTTTACTCCGCCCCAGGGCATGAGCTGTGCTCTTCCAGGAGAACTCTCCCTGCCACAGTGGAAACTCCACTTGTCAGTTGCCAAGGGGTGAAAACTTGGGAATCCTGCTTGATTCCTCTTTTTCTCATTCCCAACATCCAATCTGTCAGCCATCCTGGGATTTCCCTTCAAGGCAAATCAAGAGCCAACAGCTCCTCGCCCTTCTCACTGCCAGGATTATCCCTTGTCTGGATACTGCAATAGCCTATTACCTCTCTGCCTCTACCCTGCTCTTCCTGCCCTCTGTTCTCCACACAACCAGAGGGAACTTTTTAAAAATGTCAATCAGTTTTAAATTGCTGATCTGAAGTATCCGTGGCTTCCTGTCTCACTAGGAGTACAAAGCCCCTGGTAACCTGCAAGGCCTACCTGGCCTGCCTCTCACGGATTCCCTGGCTCTTCTTTTCCCCTGGGGGCCTTTGCACAAGGTGTTCACCCTTCTCCTGCCCCCAAACCCCTGTGACTGCATCCTCATTCATTTCTCAGCTTAAAATCTCTTCAGGAGACCTTTCCTTCCCTTACTCTTCCTTATTTTCTTACTAGTACTTCTTGCTCCTCAGCATTTAGTCATTCTTTTGCTTGTCTCCCCCACTAGAACATAAGCAGCTCCAAAAAAAAAAAAATCTGTCCTGCTAGATCTTTAGCAGCAGGATTTACTGCATAGGTGTGTGGTAAATATGTGTTGACAGAACGAATGATGATCCCTCCCTTGTGCTGCTGGAATGAGGTCCCTAATCCAGATGAGCCTTGCAAGACACCTTAGCCTGCAACCCAGAAGTCACCTGTGTTTTCTGCTAGGCTCTGGAGTAAGAGGATGGACTCTAACCCTGAGCCAAGAGGAGGAGGGAGGTGCAACGTTTCCCAAGATGCCAAACACCAGACCACTCGAGTGAAGGTGCTGGCCTAGACCTTGAGACAGCGCTGCCCTGTCACTGACAGAGCAGAGCTGCCCCTGGGCTGCCAGAGACATCATCTAATAGTGAGGGAGCAGCATTTTGGTACAGAAGATGAAATGGCCCCTATCTAGCCGACACACCAACTCCTGGCTGGTTTTATCTTATTTATGTTTAATTTATATTTTTGGTACTGTAGATTGAACCCAGGGGCACTATACAAACATTGAGCTTCATCCCCGGTCCTTTTTATTTTTTATTTTAAGAGATCTTGCTATGTTGCTGAAGCTGACCTCCAACTTGAAATCCCCTGCTTCAGCCTCCCGCATCACGGGGATTACAGGTGTGTGCCATCATACCCAGCTTCAGTGAACTTTTTTTTTTTAATATTTTTTAGTTGTCAATGGACCTTTATTTATTTATATGCAGTGCTGAGAATCAAACCCAGTGCCTCACACATGCTAGGCAAGCGCTCTACCACTAAGGCACAACCCCAGCCCCAGACTGATGTTTTAAACAATTTCTTTCATCATCCTGATGCTGTATCCAAGGACAGATAGCATTAATAGCTATCATGACACCCACCAGGCATGTTCATTGAGCCAGGTCTCTGCTGAGCACTTCACATGGTTTGCTGAATTGAGTCTTCAGTCCTTTAACATCAATGCTACAGCCACCTCCTTTGCACAGGGTCAGAGAGCTGCCTCTCCCAGCTCTAGGTCCCCAGGGCTAACCACTTGAAGACATGAATGCCCACAGTCAGCTCAACCCTCATCTGGCCAGAGTAGGGGTTCTGATTCCCGACACTCCTACTATCTCCTCAATCTTTTTTTTTGGTACTGGGGATTGAACTCAGGGGCACTCGACCACTGAGCCACATCCCCAGCCCTATTTTGTGTTTTATGTAGAGACAGGGTCTCACTGAGTTGCTTAGTGCCTCGCCATTGCTGAGGCTGGCTTTGAACTCGCGATTCTCCTGTCTCAGCCTCCTTAAGTGCTGGGATTACAGGCGTGAGCCACCGCGCCCGGCTTTCTCCCCAATCTTGGTCAATGGCACCAGCATCCATCCTGATACTCAAGCAGGAAACCAGCTCATCCTGCAGGGCCTCTGCTCCCAATTCATCGTTGGCCCCCACCCATTCTGCCTCCCAGGCTCTGCTCCCAAACCTAAGCAGCACCTCTCCCAGATTGGAGCCCTGCAGTGCCTCAGTATGATACACTGTGGCACTTCACCTCTGAGGTCTTCTTCCTAAAACCTCTAACCTCAGTCCAGGCATAAGAAAAACATCAGAGGGCTGGGGTCATGGCTCAGTAGTAGAGCGCTTGCCTAGCACGCGTGAGGCACTGGGTTCGATCCTCAGCACCACATAAAAATAAATAAAGATTAAAAAAGAAAGAAAGAAAGAAAAACATCAGGCTGGGCACAGTGGCACATGCCTGTAACCCCAGTGGCTTGGGAGGCTGAGGCAAGAGGATCATGAGCTCAAAGGCAGCCTGAGCAACTCAGCAAGGCCCTAAGCAACTTAGTGAGGCCCTGTCTCTAACTAAATAAAAAATTGAAAAGGGGATTGGGAATGTGGCTCAGTGGTTAAGTGCCTCTAGGTTCAATCCCTGGTAGCAAAAGGAAAACATCAGACAAATCCCAATTGAGGAACGGTCCACAGAATACCTGACTTGTATTCTTCAAAACTGGGGTATACAGCCGGGCGTGGTAGCTCACGCTTGTAATCCCAGCACTTTGGGAGGCTGAGACAAGAGAATCGCCAGTTCAAAGCCAGCCTCAGCAAAGGCCAGGCGCTAAGCACCTCAGTGAGACCCTGTCTCTACATAAAACACAAAATAGGGCTGGGGATGTGGCTCAGTGGTTGAGCACTTCTGAGTTCAATCCCTGGTACCAAAAACAAAACAAAACAAAACAAAACTGGGGTATATTGCGGGTATAGCTCAGAGGCAGAACATTTGCCTCATATGTGTCAGGCCCTGGGCTGGGATATAGCCCAATCACGTCCTTCAGGCCACAGGGCCTGGCTCTAGTTACTTCTCCCTTAGGCTTTCACCCAGAGTCATACCATCCTGTCTGTCATCACAACCATCTCCCTTCACTGGGCCTAGAGTCCTTCCTCTTGGCTCGCAGGACCATTCCTTTTCCTTTTATTCTAGGTGCTTCCTGTTGTGGTCCTCTGAGAGGCTTTCCCCACCTCCCAGAAGCCCAGCTCTTGTCAGTCTCTTTTGGCCCTCCATTCAGTCAGAGTTCACTGTCACCTGCAGTATTTTTGTGCCACTCTGAGAAAGAGTGGGACCTTAAGACTTACCAGAAACTGGGCGCGGTGGCGCAAGCCTATAATCCCAGCACTTAGGGAGGGTGAGACAGGAGAATCGTGAGTTCAAAGCCAGCCTCAGCAATGGCAAGGCGCTAAGCAACTCAGTGAGACCCTGTCTCTACATAAAACACAAAATAGGGCTGGGGATGTGGCTCAGTGGTCGAGTGCCCCTGAGTTCCATCCCCAGTACCCCTCCCCCCAAAAAAGACTTACCAGACACACAGATCAGTTGAATATCCAGACTTTTTTTGTTTGTTTGTTTGCTTTTTTTTGAGATGGGGTCTTACTATGTTGCCCAAACCAGTATTGAACTAATATAAAGCTGAGTGCACTGGGCTCCAGTGATCCTCCATCTCAGCCTCCCAAATGCTCAAACTACAGGTATGTGCCACCATGTGTGGTAAGGAGCCAGATTTCAAACCCAGGTCTTCCAACTCCTGAATATCTCAACCCTCCATACACCCAGCAGTCACCAGTTTCCTGCTGTGGGTCAGCTCCTGCCCGAGATGTGTTGACACCAGGATGTACACATGGCTGGATCCCCACCTCCACAGGAACTCTAAGGCAAGCAGGGGAGGAAGGGGACAACTGTCGCTCAGCTCTACAGGTTGCATAGGAGGCTTAGGAAGGGTATTTAACCCAGCCTGGGAGATGTCCAAGGCATCCCAAGACACTTGACAAGCTGGATGTTCTGGCACAAGAACCAGCACATAAAAAAAAATCAGACAGGTAAGAGAGAGTGAGACGTACGCTGAGACTCACACATGGTTCAGCGTGGCTGAAAGGCTTTGGGGATGGTGAGTGTCATGTAGAAAAGAAGAGCTCAGGGCTTGAGGACCTTGTGGCTACTATTATTACTTAATATAAAGCTGAGTGCAGGGGCTCACACCTATAATCCCAAAACTCAGGAAGCTGAGGCAGGAGGATCATGTTTGAGGTCAGCCACTGCTAAGGCTGGGGATGTGGTAGAGTGCTATGCCTAGCATGCATGAGGCCCTAGGTTTGATCCAAAACCACAAAAACAAAAAATAAACAGTATTACTTTTTTTTTTTTTTTTTGGTACCAGGCGTTGAACCCAGGGGCTCTTAACCACTGAGCCACGTCCCCAGACCCTTTTTATATTTTACTTAGAGACAGTATCTTGCTGAGTTACTTAAGGCCTTGCTACGTTGCTGAGGCTGGCTTTGAACTTGCAATCCTCCTGCCTCAGCCTCCCAAGCCACTGGGATTACAGGAGTGTACCACCATACCCAGGAGTGTTACTTCTTATTACTATCCTAGAATAAGGATTGGGCTCTTGATCCTGAGATAATAGGGAGCTGATAAAGGGTTTCAGGCAGAGAAACAAGATAATGAAATTGAGGAAGCTCAGCTGGCTATGCCCTCTGGAGGACACAGAACCTGTCTCCAGACCAGGCAATGAGTTCAAGGGCTGTTGCAACGTGTTTTAGTCAACTGTTTTGTTGCTGTGACCAAAAGATCTAACTAAAACAACTTACAGGAGAAAAAGGTTATTTTGGCTCACAGTTTCAGAGTTTCAGTCCATGTTGGGTCGCCTCCATAGCTCTGGGCCTGCAGTGAAGCAGAACACCATAGCAGAAGGGCATGGCAGAGGAAAGCTTCTCAGTCTCTGTAAAGACAGGAAGCAGAGAGCTCTGCTCATCAAGGACAAAATGTAACCCCTAAAGGCACGTCCCCAGTGACCTACTTCCTCTAGCCACACCCAACCTGCCTATAGTTACTAGTTAATCCATATCAGTGGATTAATCCACTGATTGAGTTAAATCTCTCATAATCCAATCATTGCACTGGAACATTCTTGGGTTGTCTTACACATGAGCTTTTGGGGGACACCTGGTGTATAAACCAAAACAGTGATTTAGAAACAATGTGACAAAGACATAGACTAAAGGAAGGGTAAAAGACTAAAAGAAGGGTGGGAGAAAAGCTACATCCGCCTGAGAGTGAGGTTTGTGTGGCTGATTAGAAAACAGGGCTGAGAGAGTCAAGGACAGGACTGGCTGGCTGGCTGCCCACACAAGGAGCAGATGGTGAGTTGTCCCTGTGGATCTGGACAGGAGATGGTGAGCAAGGTCCAGTGTTAGAGCACATTGGGGGCTAAATATCTGGGTCTGCTGGAGAAAGAGAGCTAACGCCAGGGAGAGGGCAAACTGCCCTGCACCTATCCACTGCACGGGACCACGGAGGCTCTTCCCAGCAGCACCACCTTCTCAACACTCCGGCTGTTCAGACTCACCCTTCTGTCTCGCCTCACCTGTTGCTCACCACATTCTGGATGTGTTTTCTCTCTGGCGACACTGCAAGCAGAGACTCCCACTCCCTGATACAGGGTCTGTCGAATAGTAAGCTTGGTGGTGGTGGTGGTAATAAATAACAAGGAACAGTGTCTGTTATGTATAAGGCTTAATGTGAAAACTTTGTGCCTTTTTTTTTTCATCTGACAAATAGAGAAACACAGCTTTGACCTTGGCTGAGTCTGACCTCTATGTTCCTTCCCACTGAGCAGAGCAAGGACCCTTCTATCCTGGCTGAGAGGGTACAGAGTTGCCATATGGCTGCTGGGACAGGAACCAGGGACTGACTCTAAGGAGTCTCTGAGCAGACTTGATGTTGGCTCAGTGTTGGAAGGAACTAACAAGCGAAAGCGGGGAGGCTCCTTGGGAACGGGGACACGGTGGTCTTTACGGAGCCACAATTTTTGAGCTTTCATGGGTGAATCCACAGAGGTGTCAAAGAGGATGAGATTCTTGAGAAAGTGCCCCCAGCCAAACGAAAGGAGGGAGGCTACCAGAGGAAAAAAGAAATAAAGCAAATTTCAGTGGGATGGGTGCGTCTGAGGATCTGAAGGGGCAGGGTAGAAGTAGTAGGCGTGATCTTCAGGGAAAGCACTGAATATCAAAAGTGACAAGAACGTCCCTAGACATGGATAGGGGCAGGGGGCCGCTGAGCACTGCAGAAAATGGCAGGAGGAGTGGAACCACCATAGGGCACGATTCCTTCCTTTATTCTCCATTTATTGAGCAGCCATCAGCAGCCTGGCAGCAGAGCAGCAGCTGCGGGGGAAGCGCAGGACTGAGCAGGATGAACTAAGCATCCCTTCCCTCTGGAGATGCACAGTGTAACCCTCAGGACCAGATAACAAGCAAGTGGCTGAAAGGCTGAACATATGCAAGGTTAAGTGCTGAAAGCAAGATAAGGGCATGAGAACTGGCAGGGAAAGGTTCAGCTCTCCCTTCACCTGACACTTAGGGCCAGCTGCCTAAGGAGAGGCACAGTGGACCCACAGAAAGCCAGCCATCAAGGGAGATTGAAAACTGCTTTCTACCTGCCTGGGAAAAAGTGATAAAAGGAATGTGCTCCTTCATTAGGCAGAAAGAAAGCACAGGTAAGGAGACCAGGGTAGCAGTGTGCGTACCCGGTGTGCTCCATGCAGCCCGTGGGGCTACAGACACAGGAGAAGTACACGCGGGCACTGGGGGCCTCTGTCCCTGGGTGAGCCCGCCTCAGGCTGTGTTGGGGCTGTGCACCTGTACTTTTACAC
This sequence comes from Xerus rutilus, assembly GCA_028644305.1. Taxonomy (NCBI): domain Eukaryota; kingdom Metazoa; phylum Chordata; class Mammalia; order Rodentia; family Sciuridae; genus Xerus; species Xerus rutilus. The sequence goes on along the minus strand of CM053399.1, from coordinate 6,168,955 downwards.
AAGCGTGAACATGCAGCTTGGTCCCAGATCTCTTCCACTGTTCATTCTCCCTTACGCACTCTCGGGGACAAAACAACCTGCACGCAAGATATGAGAGGGATGTAGTGGTCACTGAGAACAGCAGGATAAAAAAATCAGCCCCTGCCCTCTCACTTGGCATCTGCTTCCCCTCCACGGGCCTCAGTTTCCTTTCCTGTAAAACAAGGGCATTGAGACAGCAGCTTTCAACCCAGGATGCACATCACAGGAACCAATGAAAGGTTTTAAAGAAGCAGTGCCCCGGGGACCATCAAACCTCAGTCTCAGAGGGAAAGCCTTCCAACAAAGTTCCTTCCCAAGGGCCTCTGAAACCCAGCCTTGCTAAGGAAAATAAAGGTACCCTGGCTCCAGATTCTCCTCTCCCTGTGAACCGGACATGCTGGCAAGTTTGGAGTACAGTCATGACAGAGTGCACAAGTGGGCTTATCAAACCGAAAACAGGGCCAATGTGGGGGCTGAAGAACAACAGATGCCAGGTTCCTCAGGGACTCTAGAGGAAAACTGACCAGCTGAAATTGGCAGGGATAATTGAGCTAGGCCCTGATGCAAGTAGCGTAATCAATGGAAATAATAAACTTGTAACGGAGGTGCTTCTCTGGGGTGGGGTGCTGGATGACTGAAAACTGCATTTCCCTGGAACTTGTGTGTATGCCTTTTAAATGCTACATCATGTGAACGTATAAACTAGTTGGAAAGAAAAATCATTGGCAGAAGACAAGACTGAGAAGGATGTGATGGAGTGGATGTACCTAGGGTCTTAGCTGACCACAAGCCTCACCTGTGGTGGCCGTCAATGTTAGCTTGAATTTCAGTTTCACAGGTGAAAAGGCGGCACGGTATTTTATGTTTTGTGGTGCTAGACATCAAATCCAGGACCTCACATGTGCTAGGTAAGTACTCTATCACTGAGCTACAACCCCAGCCCCCGTGGTGGCACACTTTTTCAAAGGGGGATTGTCCCTCTGTGATTGATACAGTTCACTCCTTATCGGGATCATTGGACCCTGGGTACAGCACCACTTTTTAAGCAAGGTCTGGATTGACAGGAAGGAGAAACTAAGATAGGGAAGGGTCGAGAGACTGCAGTAGGGCTGGGAAAGGGACAGACACCAACCCAGGCAGAGAGAAGACTGGGTGAGATGCCATCCTGTCTCCAGGTATCTTCATTGGGTATAGGGAGAAGACAAGCTGTGAGTACTGCGGGAAGGCACTCTGGGGGTTAAGGAAAAACAATTTCTAAC
>CM053399.1:6105221-6167575 GCA_028644305.1 Xerus rutilus | reverse complement strand
GGTACCGGGGATTGAACTCAGGGGCACTCGACCACTGAGCCACATCCCCAGCCCTATTTTGTGTTTTATGTAGAGACAGGGTCTCACTGAGTTGCATAGCGCCTCGCCGTTGCTGAGGCTGGCTTTGAACTCGCGATTCTCCTGTCTCAGCCTCCCTAAGTGCTGGGATTACAAGCGTGAGCCACCGCGCCCGGCTACAATTTCTAACTTTTAAGACTGGTCTACGGTGGGGCTGGGATTGTAGCTCAGTGGTAGAGCACTTGCCTCGCATGCAGGAGGCACTGGGTTCGATCCTCAGCACCGCATAAAAACAAATAAATAAAGGTATTTGTGTCCATCTACAACTAAAAAAAATTAAAAAAAAAAAAAGACTGGTCTACAGCAGAAGACCACCCCTCTGTCAAAGATGGTACCATGAGGATTCCAACACCCCCCAACACTGAACCTAACAAACTCTAGGAAGGGAATACTCCTGATTTGTAGGAACATGCCAGATCTCCTGTACACACCAGGCCTCATTATAAAGCTCTTGTTCCTGGGGAGGTCATCCTGCCATCACCTCCTAGTGTCTTCAACTTAGAAGTGGGGGGGACAGTGCTGGGGGGTGGGAGGGAGGGTTAGCAAACCAGGGTTACAGAGAATCAGACCAGAACCTGAGTTTGGAGGGAGACAGCAAGCCCAACACAGTATCCTCCTTTTTTCTCCCATTAAAGTACTATCCAGGCTGACCTTGCCTAGCTTCCAAGATCAGAAGAGCCTGGAGTACCACCTGTAGACCTGACATTTCCTAAACCAATTTTACTGAGCCTCGCTGTCTCCACCAGGAGCTGCACTGGAGTGAAGAGGGAAGCTCCTGGCCTATATTATGGAGGGGGGCGGGGGAGGAAACCTACAAGAAAAACGTTAGAAAGGCTAACCCTAGAGAGTTAAGTGGATGCCCTGCAGGGAGCAGAGGATTACTCCAGAAGGTGACTGGGGAAAATCGAGGAGATGACATCTAATCTAAGTCCCAAATTATACTGTCACAAACCAAAGACACTCACTTTGTCTTGATCATATGGCCAACAGCATTTGCTATGGAGTTCACCTGAGACAGTCAGGAACCCCCAGGAAAAGCAATATTCAATAAGAGAATAAAAACTCTGAGGGGGGAGTGAGACAGTCAGGCTCTCTCCAAAAAGGGCAAATGAACTCCAGGGTCCTTAACTCATAGTTCATGAGCTCTGCTTTTCCCACCCTCTCCCGCTCAGTCTTATCCACCTCAAAAATCAGGTGCTTAATTTCACCCTCACCAAGACAAGGACAGACAACATAAAGGATAAAGCTGTTGAGTCAGGGAAACAGCAAATTCCCAGGCCCCTCAACTTGTTACTTCACGATTGTGTTTTCTTCCACTCCCCACTCATGTGGCTCTCAATGGTCACAGCTGCTCATCCTCATCACAGGCAAAGATGTCCATGCAGGGCGCAGCACCCATATGACATAAGAGAGATGTGACCTTTGGTGCCAGGATGACTGGCTGACTACCCCTCCCTCAAAATTGAAGTGTTTGGCCCAGAGAAAGAAAAAAACACCTTTTGAAATGCACCATTAACATTCCTAAACTCCAGCCCACCCCTACCTACCACCCTTTCACATGAATAAAACTAGCTCTGTGTTCTGAGAACCAGCTGGACACTCTCCTGGTCAGCGATGCGTTTCCCTCCTGCTGGAGCAAGACGTCCCAATAGTCTTGGTCCAGTTGCGGCTGTGCTTTTGTGCGAGTCTGCAGCCAGAGAGCCCTAGAACCCGCCAAGCCGGTAACACCCACAGGGGCACGAGTCTTCGCTCCACCGATGCCCGCCAGTGTTTTGCCACTCTTGTCTCCCTTACAGGAAGCTTGCGTCCCTTCCCCCAAGAAGCGGCCCTTCAGTTACCTACAGGGACATGGGCAATTCCGAAAGTGGGATGGGGACCCATCTCTAACTATAAATGAACATCTCAGACCTGTGAGATGTGGATAATAGCAGCACCCACTACAGCGGGTCTTTGGGAGCGCCAAGGTCATACACTTAAGGTACCAAAGCGCCCGACTCAATACGCGCCTGAGAAGTGGCAACTGCCTCAGTACATGTGGACTGCCTCGCTCTGGACTCCTGGGGGTCCGGGTCTTCTCCTGTGCCTGTTTCTCCCTCTGTAGCTCAGGCCGCCGCGCTGAGTGCGTTCGGCTCACAATCTCCCGGGCACACTCGCGGTCCCTGGCGTTTCATAGCCTCGCAGCCGCGGAACCTCACCAAGAGCAGCTGCGCAGGGGGCCGCCGCCAACCTGAGCTGCGGGCGAGCAGCGGGCGAGCCCCGCCCCGCCCCGCCCCGCCCCTCGCCGGCCCCACCCCGCCCTCGGGTGGCCTAGCTCCCGGAGCCGGCCCGGCCCGCGTGCTCCTTTAAGGCAACTCGCCCGCAGAGGAGTGTGTTTCGCCCCCTCCGACTGCGCGGAGGTAGCTGCTTCACCTTTAAGGCGGCGCGGGGACTGCTGGGAAAGCCGGCGGGATGGAGGCAGCGGGACCGGCTCACGGCCGCGGATCCCGGTGAAGCGGGGCTGGAGCCGGAGCCGGAGCCGGAGCCGGAGCCGGAGCCGGGCACAGGCAGAGGCGCAGGTCGGCGTGGGCCGATCCGGCCAGGAAACCCGGTCAGGCCCCAAAGGGGAGGGGCTGCGACGGCCGAGGGGAGGGGTCGTCGTGGGCGCGGCCTTCCGGAGGACCGGGCGGGCGGGCCGGGAGGAGGCGCGGTCCCGCGGGCCCGGGGCGGGAGCTGGGCCTTTTCTAGGGAGGGTCTGCAGGGCGTCGCGCCAGCTTATGGGAGGGGTCGTCGTGGGCGCGGCCTGGAGGGACCCGTCCCGAAACCAGAGTTCTCTCTACCCGGAGGGTCTCCGTGGGAACGACCTGCCCTGGGGGAGGGGCTCTGCAGTCCGGGCTGCCTGTGGGGGAGGGGTCTGTCGCAGGGCTGGGACCGGATCGGCCGGAGGGGCTGGGGTCCCCTGGACCCGGGTGAACCCCTACGATCCGCGTACGGTGCCTTGATCTGTGTCCTGATTGGAGGAGTTCCGAGAATCCCCCGAGACTGGGCGGCCTAAGCCAGCCAGAGCTGGTGGTCTGAATCGGAATCAGGGTCCAGCCTCACCGGCCGCACCGCATTGCGTCTCCCTGGCCGAGACAAGCCTGGCGCGCCCTCTGTAGGCCGAGCGCGGGCACGGTGCAGGCGGCCGGCCGGGGGACTCGGACAACCCAGGGACCCAGGCGTTCGGGGACCGCCGGTGCTTACCAAATCTGGGGTGGACGGCGGTGTGGCCCTAGGCCCGGTGCCCGCCTGCCCACCCCTCGCCTTAACAGGCGGCGCAACCATGGCCACGATGGTGCTTCCGCGGGAGGAGAAGCTGAGCCAGGATGAGATCGTGCTGGGCACCAAGGCCGTCATCCAGGGATTAGAGACCCTGCGTGGAGAGCATCGTGCCCTGCTTGCTCCCCTGGCCTCACATGAGGCAAACGAGGCCGAGCCAGGTTCTCAGGAGCGCTGCCTCCTCCTTCGCCGCTCCCTTGAGGCCATAGAGCTGGGGCTGGGGGAGGCCCAGGTAAGTCATCTGGGATGCTGAGGTGGGAGGTCATGGGAGGGATTGAGCTTTCTAGAGGAATCTCGGTAATGTAGAAACAGAATCTGAGCAGGAAACCACCTGTCCCCTTGAGCCCCGTGTTAGGACTGCAATAAATTATTTTTGAAGACAGGAAGTGCACTTTGGAGACCCCAGCCTTCCCCTGGAGACCTTGAACACCCTCACTCCCACCTAGAGTTCTGTTCCTGGCACCCCTCTACCTGACAGAGACTGGATGGGTAGAACAGAAAGGTGATCCTTAAGGAAATACCTCCCCCTTTCATTCTTCCATTAATTCTTTAAATTATCTGATTCATTGTGTGCCAGGCAACAAGTGCGTGCCAAAGACACAGGGTTCAACAAGGCAGACAAGATTCCTGCCCTAGTCTAGTAGTAAAAGAGAAACAGGTAATTGTAACAAATTGTGATAAATTCTCTAAAGAATAGAGAGCAAGATCTTGTGATAGCTTATAGTCAGAGGTCTTGTCTAACAATGAGGCACAATTTCTCTGAGGACAGAACATTTAAACCAAGACCCAAAGATAAAAATGGACCGGCCTCCAGAAATGGGAGTTGGGGGAGAAGTTGCATGCACAAAGGGCCTGAGGTAGGAAAGATCTTGTAAAGGAAATGAGAGAAGAACTGTGTGACCAGAGCTTCACGGGGAAGGATAAAGGGAGAAGGCAAGAGACAGTCATGGCCTTGTTAGTTTGGGTTTTATTCTCAGGAAATCAGGAAGCTTTTAGAGGGCTCTAAGCAGGCAGTAAACATAGTCTTAGGTTTAAAAACTCCCCCTGCGATGTGGAGAATAAACCTTGGAGGTTATGGATGGAAGCAGCTAGCATGTTGCTAGGAAGCCACTGCTAGAATTTAAATAAGGAAGGGCACTTGGACTAAAGGGATGGCCATGAGGGTGGAGAGAATGGGCCCAGTTCTAGATGTTCTAGAGGCAGGTCCAGCAGGATGGGGAGAAAGAAAGGGAGAGAGAAGAGGGGACACCATAACTTGGATTTGTGGTAGAAGCAAGTTCAGGGACAAGAGAGCCTTGGGTGGGTCAGGAGTTCTCTTTCGGTCCTTGTCAATTGGGCTGCCAAGACCATTTGCAGAGACGTCCAGAAGGCATTGAGACTCACAAGGAGTAAGACTCTCTGGGAAAGCCCCACCCCTGTACTGAGGATTGAACCCAGGGTACTTTACCACTGAGCTACATCCCAAGCGCTTAGTTATTTTTTTATTTTGAGATGGTGTCTTGGTAAGTTTTGCCCAGGCTGGCCTTGAACGTGCAGTTCTCTTGCCTCAGTCTCCCAAGGTGCTGGGATTACAGGTGTGCAACACCATACCTGGCTCTGGAAAGGGTTTTGTTTCTCTCAGATCTTTTTTTTGGTACCAGGGATTGAACTCAGGTACTTGACCACTGAGCCACAACCCCAGCCCTATTTTGTGTTTTATTTAGAGACAGGGTCTCACTGAGTTGCTCAGTGCCTCACTGTTGCTGAGGCTGGTTTTCAACTAAGCGATTCTCCTGTCTCAGGCTCCCAAAGTGCTGGGATTACAGGCGTGCACCACCATGCATGGCTTCCTCAGATCTTGACTAAGCCACTGCCTGGCTGTGTGAATCCTGGACAAGTTGAGTCATCTTGTTTTCTTGTCTTTAAAATAGAGATCGTGGCCTCTTCTGTATGTACTTCCAGGCTGTTTAGGGAATCTTTTAAAAGCTAGGGTTATGCAAACACCTGTCACTTAAACATTTGCTAACCTACTAGAAAGAACAGGATCTCAGATTGCCTGGCCCTCTGCAAGGGCAACATATTGCTTCATCAGTTAGCTGTCAGGTGCAGAGATGGCCACATGGGTCCCACTCCTAGTGGTTTGTAAGCCTCACACAGATGGGGAACAGGAGGGCAGAGCAGTGTGGCCATGTGGGGAGCTGGGAAGGTGTGACCAGGAAGAGGCAGACCATGAATGGTTGAGAAAGGAGGATTGAGCCCATGCCAGGGCCCCAAGGCAGGAAGAGCCTGAAAGCTCAGGAAGGGAATCAGAGGTTGGGGAGAGGGGAAAGAGGTGGAGCTGCGGCCTCTGGATTCCCTTACCTGCCCCTGTGGTTTCCCAGACCCTCTGGGGTTGTGAAGGATCCTCAGCAGAAGTGGGGATGAGGCCTTTCCATTGCCTTTTAGTCACTTATCTGGGTTCTTTGGGGCAGAAAGCAGTGGTATAGTATCTGTGTTTGCAGAGAGTTAAGTACAATCCTCACTAGAGACAAAGGAGAGTCTGCTATCTCAGGGATCCCAAAGGAAGCATTGAGGGACCCCTCCTGGGTGTGAGCTTTAGCCTAGGAAGCCCAGGCTAGGGGGTGACCAGGGCTCTGATACGCATCTGGCTGACCACAGGTGATCCTGGCACTATCCAGCCATCTGGGTGCCGTGGAGTCAGAAAAGCAGAAGCTTCGGGCTCAGGTGCGACGACTGGTGCAGGAGAACCAGTGGCTGCGTGAGGAGCTGGCAGGGACGCAGCAGAAGCTGCAGCGCAGTGAGCAGGCCGTGGCCCAGCTGGAGGAGGAAAAGCAACACCTGCTGTTCATGAGCCAGATCCGAAAGCTGGACGAGGACACCTCCCCCAATGTGAGCCCTAACCAGCCAGGATACTAGGGCAGGTGAGGCAGCTGGGGACACCCAGCTGCCTGTGCCTCCCTCCCTAACACTTTGTCCCATGTTCCTCCCCAGGAGGAGAAGGGGGATGTTCCCAAAGACTCTCTGGATGACTTGTTCCCCAACGAGGACGAGCAGAGCCCAGGTGCAAATGGGCAGTTGGGTCTGGGTTGGGGGAAGTAAAGGTTAGGCTGATTCCTGGGCTTTGGGACCCAGAAGTCACAGGAAATGGGAGGGGTAGCAACTGTGTTCTTTCTTGCCTTTTTTTTTTTTTGGTACTGGGGATTGAACTCAGGGGTACTTGACCACTGAGCCACATCCCCAGCCCTATTTTGTGTTTTATGTAGAGACAGGGTCTCACTGAGTTGTTTAGCACCTCGCCATTGCTGAGGCTGGCTTTGAACTCGCGATTCTCCCGTCTCAGTCTCCCTAAGTGCTGGGACTACAGGCTTGAGCCACCGCGCCTGGCTTCTTGCCTTGTTTTTTTAAATCACATCCCAGCACATTAGTGCTTTAAAGGCAGATCTTCCTTGTTGCATCTTATACCCTCTAAGTTCTTCCAGGAGCAGACATCACAGTTAAGAGCTCTGGAACCACCAGGCTGGACTCCACCTGCTCTGCCACTAGCTCCTCTGGGAGGGTTCCTTTTCCTCTCAGAGCCTGCTCTGAGGGTCAGAGGACAGGCGGGAAGGACAGAACCCAGCCAGGGCTGCTCTTGCCTCCCTCGAGATATCGAGTAGGCAGTGAAGCCTAACTGCAGATGCCAGAGTCGAGGCTCAGAGGCTAGGGAACCTGCTCCAGGACACAGAGCTTGGAGTTTTGGAATTGGAACCCTACCCACTTTCTCTGGGGTAACTAGGCCTATTCTACATATGGAGAAACTGAGGTGAATGACTTGCCCAGGGCCACATGTTAGGTGGGCCAAATGCACAGCTGGCATGTGCCAGCCCAGCCTGGAGCAGATGGCACATCTGACCTGCCCTTGGCCCTGCAGCCCCTAGCCCTGGAGGAGGGGATGTGGCCGCTCAGCATGGAGGCTATGAAATACCAGCACGACTCCGCACGCTGCACAACCTGGTGATCCAGTACGCTGCTCAGGGCCGCTATGAGGTGGCTGTGCCACTCTGCAAGCAGGCGCTGGAGGACTTGGAGAAGACATCGGGCCATGACCACCCTGATGTAGCCACCATGCTGAACATCCTGGCACTGGTCTATCGGTGAGGGCCTTTCTCACCAGTCATCTGTGGGAACACTTGCATCCTTCCTGGCAGCTCCAGCCAGGAGCTGGTCACTAACTCTCAGTGCCTGCTAGGACCTGGACTTAGGCTACAGGGGGCAGCTGGGCAGCCGAGAGACAAGAAGGGACTTCATGGGCTGGGGCTCTCAGTCTAGTGGAGAAGAAAGGTTTGGGCATAAGCAGGGAGTTGGCCCAGCTTAGGTGCCCAGCCTTGAGTAGGAGTTTTGTGAAAATTGAGTTGGCCCAGAACACAAGAGTGACACAAACCAGGACACTGGGGACTAGAGAGCTGGGTGCACTTGAAAGTTATGTACAGCTTGGGGCCCTGGTAAGGTGTGAGTGAATCGCCAAAGCCCCCAAAAGCCAGAGGACAGGGGCTGCCCAGGCTTCTCAACACTGAATCACAGTCCCATCATGCCACACATCAGTGACCGTAGGGATCATGGTTCCCTGGGGACAGGCCTTGGGCTGGAAGACAACCTTAAGCATGTTCCTGCCTGCTCCCAGGGACCAGAACAAGTATAAGGAGGCGGCCCACCTGCTCAATGATGCCCTGGCCATTAGGGAGAAGACACTGGGGAAGGACCACCCAGCTGTGAGTGAAGGGCATGGGTGGGGAGGTTGCCTTCTGCTTCCTGCAGGTCCCAGGGTCCGTGCCAAGTGGGGCCCTGGGTCAGGTCCCTTCATGTTCCCACCCCCGCAGGTGGCTGCAACACTGAACAACCTGGCGGTTCTGTATGGCAAGCGGGGCAAGTACAAGGAGGCCGAGCCGCTGTGCAAGCGGGCCCTGGAGATCCGGGAGAAGGTGGGAGCCAACAGGCTGGGGCTGGGCAGGTAGGGGACTGGCCAGTCACCCCTAACCCAGCCACTGGCCCCTTTACTCATCACAGGTCCTGGGTAAGTTTCACCCAGATGTAGCCAAGCAGCTCAGCAATCTGGCCTTGCTGTGCCAGAACCAGGGCAAAGCAGAGGAGGTGGAATACTACTACCGGAGGGCACTGGAAATCTATGCCACCCGCCTTGGGCCTGATGACCCCAATGTGGCCAAGACAAAGAACAACCTGGTACTTTGGGACTGGAGTCTGAGCAAGAAAGAGGGTTGGGAACAGGGAGAAAGAAGAGGGAAAGCCCAGCTCCCTACATACCGCTCATTCCCTGGGCCCCTGCCTCTCCAGGCTTCCTGTTACCTGAAGCAGGGCAAATACCAGGATGCAGAGACTCTGTACAAGGAGATCCTCACCCGTGCTCACGAGAAGGAGTTTGGCTCTGTCAATGGTGAGTCCATGGCCACCAGGTGCCTCCAGCTCATCCAGCACCTGCACACTCAGCCATAAATGCCTCGGATATTACCTCTGCTGGGCAGGCCCTTACACCTGAGGTCTGGCTGGTAACCCAGCCTCACCTGTGGATGGTGCCCATGGGAGCACACACACCTAACTGACAGCCACAGCTGTGCATTTTGTGGCAAGCCCTGTGCTCTTGGCTCAGTCTTCCCTTTCTCCAGTAGGCAACTCCTACTTACCTTGAGGGCCTGACCCAAGAGTTTCCCCTTCTGAGAAATCACCTTCTGGTCCCCAGTGGTCAGCCATTTCCCACTCCCAGATCCCTAGAAGCTGGTCCATCTTTTAGGCCCACCACTTGTCTTGAGCTGTGGTCCTGGTTGTGTAAGGGTCTGTCCTCTACCCTTGCTTTGCCTCAGTCACAAACTTCTGGATGCAAGCCCATGTCCTGCTCATCTCTGTCCAGAGGAGAGTCAGTGATGACTTGGGTCTGGTTTTTGTTCATTTATTCAACAAAGCCAAATCCTTGTTCTTCCTGGGTACCCTTGTTCTCCCCAGACCCAGTCCAGCCCAATCCAGAGAAGCCTAGGCAGCAGGCTGGTGACAATCCCTTTTCTCCCCACAGGGGACAACAAGCCCATCTGGATGCATGCAGAGGAACGGGAGGAGAGCAAGGTAGCTCTGTGAGCAGGACTGGGGAAGGCCCAAGGCTGGGATGTTTGGAGGGGAGGACCTTCTCCCATCTCCCCAACTGACTGGACTTTCCCCCAGGATAAACGTCGGGACAGCGCCCCCTATGGGGAGTATGGCAGCTGGTACAAGGCCTGTAAGGTTGACAGGTGAGGGCAGGAGTAGGCTGGGGTTAGAGCAGGTAACAGGAAAACAGCATCCAAGGTGAGGTGAGGCCCAGGCTCCACACTCTATCCTCTCACCCCCCCAGGACACACACATTTCCTCTGCCAGTTCATCTTTCAATTACCAGGTCACAGGCCACCTATCCCAAGGAGGCTTCCTGCACCAAGACAGGCTGATTATCTTGCTCCTCGGTCTCCCCTTTCGGTGTTGGTGGCAAAATCCCATGAGGGCCTGGGGCCAGGTCCCCAAACCTGGGTTAATTCTCCCAGGACAGGATATACCAGTGGGCCTAGAACAGGACTGGACACATGGGAGAGGCTAGATTCTCATTGATTGGGTGGTTCCTCAGAGCTCAATGTGGGCTGGGTGCCAGACAGGCCCTGGGTCAGGGAGAACATGGAGATTGAGACTGTTCTGTTGTCTGTCCACAGCCCCACAGTCAACACCACCCTGCGCAGCTTAGGGGCCCTGTACCGGCGCCAGGGCAAGCTGGAAGCCGCGCACACCCTGGAGGACTGTGCCAGCCGCAGCCGCAAACAGGTGGGGCTCCATGCAGGAGGAGGGCAGATGGGGACCTAGGAGGCCCTGTGTGTGTTCCAATCAGGGCCTTATGCTCCCTGCCCCTTTCTCAGGGCCTGGACCCTGCAAGCCAGACAAAGGTGGTAGAATTGCTGAAAGATGGCAGTGGTGGGCGGGGAGACCGCCGTGGCAGCAGAGATGTGACTGGAAGTGCTGGGCCTCGATCTGAGTCTGACCTCGAAGAGACTGGGCCTACAGCTGAGTGGAGTGGGGTGAGTAGGGGACTGGGATGGGCTGGGAAGTCTGTGTAGCCAGTGCACCTAGAGCTGACCTGTCACCTACAGGATGGCAGTGGCTCATTGAGGCGCAGTGGCTCCTTTGGGAAGCTCCGGGATGCCCTGAGGCGCAGCAGTGAGATGCTGGTGAAGAAGCTGCAAGGGGGCAGCCCCCAGGAGACCCCTAACCCCAGGTGAACCCCCACCCAGGGTGAGCCTCTCCAGAACTACCCCTCAACCCCAGATAAGCTCATGATCCAAATGCATCCTGCTGGCCTGAGGTGACCTCCCCATCCCTCTCAGGCACTACCACTACCAAATGTGTTCTCCCTCCCCTTCCCCAGCCCCAACCTGACTCCTTCCTCACCAATCCCACCATGGGCAAATCCCGGTCATCTTTTACCCTCAGAATGAAGCGGGCCAGTTCCCTCAACTTCCTCAACAAGAGCGTGGAAGAGCCAGTCCAGGTAGGGGCAGAGGGTCTTTGGCATTGGGCAGCTGAGGCCCAGGCCCCTGCCCTGGGTCCCAGGTCTTCAAGTGCTCCTGCCCAGCTACTCCTGGAGCATGTCTTTTGATCAAGCAATGGTTCTGTCCCTGTCCCAGGCCTGCTTTGGACTGGACAGCACAGAGAGAGATGAGAACACAGCCCCTGCCCTGGGGTGGACATGTACAAGGCCAGTGCCCACACAGTAACTGTGGAGGTGACAGGAGTGTCAGGCACTGGGGTGTGGCCTTGGGCCAGACCTGCCTCTCCCCAGCCTGGGGACCCAGGCTGTGTCTGCTACGAAGGACTGGCTGGGTCAGGCCCTTGGGGCCTGGAAGCATAGTCCCAGCAGCATAAGGCTGAGTGACCTACCCCTCTGCCCACAGCCTGGAGGCACAGGTCTCTCTGACAGCCGCACCCTCAGCTCCAGCTCCATGGACCTCTCCCGACGAAGCTCCCTGGTGGGCTAATCCTGAAGGGGGAGCCAGTCATCAGAGCCTCCACCGGGCATAGCCCCTACCCCCAGCCCTGCGCATGGGCCTGCTGCTTGTCCTGCCTGTCTCTCCCAAGAACCCCCGTCTTTTCTGTTCAATCTCAGGGTAACCTCTCCCCTTGTCATCTCAGCCTGAGCCCTGGAGGCCGGGCCTGCCCGCTCCAGCTCTACCCTTATTTATTCCTTCCAGCAGGGGCCCCTCTTCCCTAGGATCTGGGACCGCGGGAAGGGCTGGCTGGAGTCTCCAATATAGGCTCGGTGGCTCACCCTCCCCAGATCCCGGAGCCGAGAACACTAAGCACCTGCCAGTCCTTCAGCACCCCTGCCCTTCGCCCCGACCCGCCCCCTCCCTGCCCCGGCCGTTGCTTCTGTATATAGAGAAATAAGTTATTGGCCGCACCCCACTCCTCAGTCCACTGTACTCCCTGGGTTTCCCTTCGCCCGCCCTTATCCAGTGGTACCGCCCAGGCCTTAAATCACCCCCATTCCGCGCGGTGGTATCTCCCATGCTGCGTGTTCTCTGGAGCGGCGCCTCCTCAAAGGGTTGCCTGGACCTCCTCGCGCTTCTGGCCTCCGAGGGATGCGCCCCATCGCGTCTTGCCCGGTGCCCCAGGACTGAGGGTCTGAGCCCGAGCCCTTCCTCCATCTGCCGGGCCCTGCCCCGCATCCCGGCCTTATGCACTGTCCCTCCTGCCCGGCCCAGACCAGGCACCGCCGGTTGAGCCATCCTGCCACGCCTCCTCCTGCGCCCGCAGCTTCTCGGGAGGGCCGGTGACAGCCCCCGGTGGCAGGAGGGACTGCCCCAGTTGAGGGGTGAGGCGGTCGCTCTCTATTTTCAGATGTTGCTGTAGAAATAAAGACGGTTTGAATCTGAACCAGGCTTGTTTTAAGGAGGCCCAGATCCTCCTAGCGTATCCAAGTTGGGGAGAGTGGGCAGGGGAGGGAGATCGCGTGTGAGCAGTGTGTGTGTGTGTGTGTCGCCTACGTTCTGCGATGCGGGAGCCCAGATACTCTGCCCCTATCCTGGAACTGTATGGGGATGCCACAGGTGCGGGATTTCTAAAACCTTTACCTCTGGGGTCCTTTTTTTGGTACCGGGGATTGAACTTAGGGGTACTTGACCACTGAGCCATATTTTGTTTTTATTTAGACAGAGTGTCACTGAGTTGCTTAGCGCCTCGCAGTTGCTGAGGCTGGCTTTGAACTCGCGACCCTCCTGCCTCAGCCTCTCCAGCCGCTGGGATTATAGGCGTGCGCCACCGCGCCCGGTACCTCTGGGGTTCAAGAGCTCGGGCTTTGATTAATTTTGCACCTTAATACGTTGTTCGATCTTGAATGAGTTTTCGGGGATTCGATTTCCCATGTACGATGTGTGAGTTATAGGGCTGGGGATGTAGCTCAGGGGTAGAATGTTTGCGTAGTCATGCACGAGACCCTAGGTTTGATCCCCAGCATCGCATGAAAGAAAGAAATCCATCACATGTGGAAATGTGGGTGAGGACATCCTCCCGGGCCGCGGCAGGGTTAAGACTGCACAGTACATGAAAAATTCTGGATTAAAAAAATTTTTTTACTGCTCCTGCTCCAACTACACTCCTTCTCGTTTAATGCTCACATCCTGCAAGCCAAGAGGCAAAACAAGCGAACAGTGCAAAATTGAGCTTGCGCCAGTGAGCCGCCGCCGGGCTCAGAGCTTAGTCCAGCCGCCAGGTCCGCCCAGAGAGTGGACTACGAGCCCCAAAAGGCAGTGCGCCGGAGGCTACAGGAGCGCTCGGCCGCTGGGCCGCTGGGTCTCTCGGAGTTAGGCCTGCGCAGCGGCAGCGAGTCGCACACTCGGGGAGACTACAGGTTCCGGGAAGCAGCGCGACGCGGCCCAAGTCGGAAAGGTTTGCGCCTGCGCGGCGCGGGCGGGGCCTCTGGGGCGGAGCGGCCACCATCTTGGAACGGGAGGCGGAGCAGAGCTGACTGGGAGCGACCGAGCGGGCCGCCGCCGCCGCCATGAACCCCGAATAGTGAGTGAGCCCCGCCTGCGCCGCTTGGCGCAGCCTCGATCCCGAGTACGGGGCTATACGCTTACCGTGTTGTCTGGCCTGAGTCAGGACGGCGCAGCGCCCCCACATCCGGGTCCCTCTTCCGCTGACCCCCCCCTACATCCGGGTCCTGCCCCTCCCCCCGTGGGCCCCAGGACCCCGGCTCCACACCCCGAGTCCTGGCACTCGCAGTCCAGGGAAGGCGGCCCTGAGGGGCAGTACCTGGAGTCGGGGGCATCGGCTCTACCAGGCCTTTTCGGTCAGGTGACTCCGCTGCAGTGTCTCCAGGCCTCAGTTTCCCCACCTGCTGCATGACTACAGTCCGGGTAGTTTGCAGCCCGTCAAAGTAATCCCGGGTCCTGGTTCAGACTTGGGCGCTTTAGGCGCGGCTGTGAATCCTTCTGCCCTTCGTTTTCTTCTGGAGTCGGGCTCCCCAGGCTGACCTGACGCGGGAGGCCCGGATCGCCGCTCGGTTCGCGTCCCCTAGAGGTCCTCCCCCCACCCCCTAGCTGCCGCCTTGCCCTTGCCTGGGTCCTGCTGTCTTGTTGCTCCTGGTAGTCCGTCCTTTCCTACCCTCTCACCTTTGCTCAGCCCTCCAGCGCCACCTGCACACCTTTTTCCCTCCGTTCTCAAACTGTGAAAAAAGTTTAGGGGAATGTGGGATTTGCTTTTCCCCCTAGAATGGAATTCTGTAGTCCTTAGACTCTCCTCACTTCTTGGTCACCTCCCCCTGCGGGTGGGTGGACCACATCTCACGCCCTGCACTTCTAGTTTTCCCCAAGTATCAGTTATCTTCCTCTTTTGCCACTTCCTTTTTCTCCTCCAGCTCCAGGCCTCAAATTTCCTTGGGGAAGGGTGAAGCTCTGAGCCGGATTAGGAGGGGAAACAGAGAAGGGAACCGGCAGGCCCTCACAGAGACTGGAGTCTGACAGGCCTGGTTTCAAGTCTCAGAGTTGTCAGCTGTGTAACTTAGGGCAAGTCACTTCCCTTCTTTGACCTCTGGTTTCCCCATTAGTTGGGAATAAGGACACTGACTTACTTGGACTCTCAAGGGTTTAACAAGAGTACTTTGCACAGAGCCAGTCACAGCTCAGTAAGTACTAAGTGCTGTTATCATTGCCACTTGTTGACCAACTCTTCTTGGTGACTTCAAATCAGGCTCTTTACATTGCTTTTTGACTTATTTGGTTCTGGGCTGGGCCCTAGCTTCCACTTCTGCGGCCTTCCCTACCTAGATGGGCACACCACAGGGCACAGTGGGTGCTCCCTGAATAGCTCCCAGTGAACAGAACCACAGTTTGTCAGCAATCAGGGTAGGACACCCAGCTTTGTCACCTTATTGCAGTTCTTGACAAATCATGTTCCTCTCTGTCTCAGTTTCCTTTTTCATAAAGTGGGAATTCAGACTAGCAAGCTGAGAGTGCTATGAGTTAGCTTATTTGGGGGAGTGTTTGAATCCTAGGAACTGGTGAGCACCATAGTATACCAAATCAAGACATGCTTTATGTTGTGGGGGGAGGCTGTAATAGTGACTTCAGGATGATGGCAGCTGGGCTTCCTGCCTTCCTTCACACCTTCTTGTCTTTTCTCTCCAGTGACTACCTGTTTAAGCTACTTTTGATTGGTGACTCGGGCGTGGGCAAGTCATGCCTGCTCCTGCGGTTTGCTGTGAGTAAGAAGCCTCTCATACCATCTTTCTGGGGTCCTGGCTGAGGACTGGGGCAAGGAGAGACAAAGGAACCAAAGATGAGGTTGTAGGACCTGCCAGCAGTGCAGTGCATCTGACTGAACAAGGGCACAGGGTTGGCAAGTTGGGGTGCACAGAACAGGGGCTTGGCAGCTAGGAACCCAGCTGGGGCAGAGAGCTGAAGGGAGGATTTCCATATGGGAAAAGGCCCATTCACCGAGGCTTCACTGGCCCCAACCTTCCAGGATGACACATACACAGAGAGCTACATCAGCACCATCGGAGTGGACTTCAAGATTCGAACCATTGAGCTGGATGGCAAAACCATCAAACTTCAGATTGTGAGTGTGACTCCTCCCCAGTCCCTGGGACAGAGGCATGTGTCTTGGAAGAGGAGGACTCAGACTGACCTGCCCCTCTCCCTACTGTGTCGTAGTGGGACACGGCCGGTCAGGAACGATTCCGGACCATCACTTCCAGCTACTATCGGGGGGCTCATGGCATCATCGTGGTGTATGACGTCACCGACCAGGTACTCCTGGACTTAGCCTCCTCAGCTTTGCCTCTTGGGCTTTAAGATTTTGACTCTTGTTTTTTTACTCTTCTGTCTTGTCTTTGCTGATGCTTCCCGGAAAGGGGAAGCATTTATATTCAGACTCATTTCACAAAGAGGGAAATAGCCACAAAAAGGATTCTCTCAAGGTCCCCTGTAGGGTCTTGGCAGAACCAGGCCTCACACAGACCTTCTAGTCGCCTGTTTTGTGGGAGTTTAGTCAGCTGGTTGGCCACTGTGCTAGACCCATGACTTCCTGTGTGAAGATGCTGTTGGGGAACAATTGAAGGGCCTTAGATAAGGAAGTGCAAGAGCACTAAGCTCAGGGCCCAGTGTAAGCAGAGGTCCAGGAGCTCTGTGTCTGCTACAGTTACTTCAGTCACACATCACTAGCAGCAGTGATGGCAGCCACCAGAATCAATCCTACCATATCTTCTGCCTTACCAAATCACTCACAGCCTTAGAGTTGCTTTTTTTCTTTTTCTTTTTTTGCCATGAGTCTTGCCACCCAGGCTGGTCTCAAACTCCTGGGGCTCAAGTGATCCTCCTGCCTCAGCCTTCTGAGAGGCTGGAACTATAGACTATAGGCATGTGCCACTGTCTGGCTTCATATTGCCTTTTTTTTTTTTTTTTTTTTTTTTTATAACTTTGTTCATTTTTTTTTAAAGTATCTTTATTTTGTTGTTTATTTATTTCTATGTGGTGCTGAGGATCGAACCCAGTGCCTCACGCATGCAAGGCAAGCACTGTACCACTGAGCCACAACCCCAGCCCCTTTTTTTTTTTTTTAAGTTGTAGGTGGACACAATATCTTTATTTTATTTTTATGTGGTGCTGAGGATCGAACTCAGTGCCTCCCGCGTGCTAGGCGAGCACATTACCACTGCACCATAACCCCAACCCCGCCTTTTTTTTTTTTTAATATACTTTTTTTAGTTGTAGATGAACACAACACCTTTATCTATCTATCTATCTATCTATCTATCTGTGTATTTATTTATTTATTTATGTGGTGCTGAGGATCGAACCCAGTGTGTCACCCATGCTAGGCAAGTGCTCTGCCACTGAGCCACAATTCTAGCCCCTTCAGATTGCCTTTTTTTTTTTTTTTTTTTGGTACTGGGGATTGAACTCAGGGGCACTCGACCACTGAGCCACATCCTCAGCCCTATTTTGTGTTTTATGTAGAGACAGGGTCTCACTGAGTTGCTTAGCACCTCGCCATTGCTGAGGCTGGCTTTGAACTCGCGATTCTCCTGTCTCAGCCTCCCTACGTGCTGGGATTACAGGCTTGAGCCACCGGCGCCCGGCTAATATTTTTTTTAGTTATAGATAGACACAAATATCTTTATTTATTTTTATGTGGTGCTGAGGATTAAACCCAGTGCATCACACATGCAAGGCAAGCGCTCTACCACTGAGCTACAGCCCCAGCCCTCATATTGCCTTTTGTGCTACTAAGAGATCTGTGTCATGTTCCCATCTTGCAAATGAGGACCTGGGTTCAGGATGGTGAGGTGACTTGCTTAGGGCCCTGCAGCTAGTTCAGTGGCAGAGGCAGAAAGTCTGGTCTCTGGATCCCACCTGCTTTTTTTTTTCTGCAAAAACTTGTTTAATAGGGGTCAGGCCCTGGAGACATGGGAGCTTACATCAGCTCCAGGCTGGGAGAGTCCCTGCTCTGAGGAACAGTGGGGCTTCTCAGCTCACCAAGGATTCATGCCCCCTATTCATGCCACTTATTGTAGACAACAAGCTGGGGGTAAGCTAGGCCCTCCTGACTGCCAAATGCCGTGACCTTGTTTCAAATCTCAGCCCAATTGACCTCTCGTGACTGTTAACTCCATTCTCTTCTCTCTTCTTTGAAAGTGTACTATCAATAGTGCCCCTACCTCTGCTAAGCACACACTTGTATCACTGAATTTCACCTCCAGCCCTGTCAGTGTTTTTTATGGTTTATTCTATGTTGTCCCCCAATTCCATATTTTCTACTTCCTGACTCTGGCTGCCTCCTTACTGTCCCACATGGTTCTGGTCAGTTCGTTGATTTGGCTTCTGTCTTGTCTTCTGTGGTTTTTATGTCTATTCAACTTTCACTGTGGTTGCCCTCCTTTGTGTCTGTGCTTGTGCTG
The DNA here is from genome assembly GCA_028644305.1 of Xerus rutilus. NCBI lineage: Eukaryota > Metazoa > Chordata > Mammalia > Rodentia > Sciuridae > Xerus > Xerus rutilus. The sequence continues at coordinate 6,149,766 of CM053399.1, read as the reverse complement.
GCACTTGGTGTCTGTGTTAATTCAGATCTTCACCATTTTACCTAGTTAACTAAAGGGTGAGGTCTGTGTTTTCAGATGAGGAAACTTGCTTGGAGAGGTGTTAAGTATTTGCCCCTGATACACCAGTCAGGAAGGGCAAAGCCAGGGTTGACACCCAGGGTTCCTGGCTTTAAGCATAACCTTTCCTGCCTCTCCTCAGCCTCAGACATCTGTAGAACTCAGATGTCCAATATTGGCCTCACCTTCTCTCCCCAAATCCTCTCCTGCACCCTCATCTTTGTAACAGAATCCCTTCAGAAAACTCTTCCCTTCCCCATCCAGTCTCAAGGCCCCTCTATTCTCTCACCATCATGTCTTTCAGATTTGTCCCCTCATAATAATAGCAGTGATGAAGATAATAGCCTCCCTGCTAATTAAGCACTTGTTATGAGACAGGCTGGTATTCATTTTTTCATGCAAACAACACCCCTGCCAGGAGGTACTTACTATTTTATTCAATAAAGAAACTGAGGCTCACAGAGGTCAAGTGACATACCTAAAGTCACACAGTACATGTCTAAGCCAGGGCTTCCCCCAGGATGGCCTGGTGCTAGGCCTGTGTGCTTCCCTGCTGCACTCCACATCTTCTCTGGATTATTGCAACCACATTCCAGTTGGTCTTCATCTTCTTGCTGATTCTCTGGCCTCTACAATCCTGCCTGGACCGTTTTTCCAGAACACAGGTGTGATCCTGCTGCTTCTGTGAGAGAACCTCCGCTGGCTCTTGATGTTCCCAGTCTTATCCAGGGCAAGACCCTTTGAGCTCTGGCCTACCTGCCCTTCTCCTTCCCCACTCAGGGCCTGTGTCCTGGCAATATCCCACTTCTTCCCACTCCCTAAAGACAACATGCCTTACTGTTCTGTGACCTGGCACATCCTGTCTCCACAGCTGGCACCTCTGCAGAAGGCCATTTGGTACCTATCGGCTGAGGTCAGAGACAATCCTGGGGCTCCCCAGCTCCTGCTTTCCATCCTATCTTGCCATTGTGTGTGTCCTGTTCTGTTCCTCCATTGTCTTCTGAATGCCTTTAGGGAAGGCCCAGTGATGAGTTGTCTCTTTGTCCCCAGTGCTCAGTACAGGGCCTAGCTTGATACATGGCAGGAAGTGTACAGGAGAGCCCAATGTGAGAGCCTCAGGCCTTTGTCACCTAAGAAGGGAAGCAGCTCTAGCTTGAGCACTTAACCTAGAAGTTCTGTCCTTTGACTGGAGGCAGGTCTCAAGCAGCTGGGAGAGCCTGAGGCCCAGTGATGAAGATCTTGGTGCCAGAAGTAGGAAAAGTGTTCAGCTCTGCACCTTCAAAGGCCAGGGCCTCCTCTTCAAAGACCTCTACCTTCCACTAGGCTCCAAGCCTTCAAACCTAAAGGGATTTTAAGACCTGTCTGCCTGTCTCTCTCTGACCTGCCTCTATCCCCCTGCCATTGGCTCCCACATGTGGGTAAGCCTGGAAGTGTCCCAGAGAGAGAACCGCAGGAAGCAGAGCTGGCTGGCTGGCAACTGGGCTATGCTGGGCCTGGCTTTTGGGGTCCCAGATGGAGAAGGGCAGGAGAAGGGGCTTCTTTCTGGATCCCTGAGCCCAGGGCTCCCATCTGTCCCTGAAAGGATCCTTGTTTATAGGTCTGGAGAGGGGCGGGAGTTGGGAGCTCAATAACTTTGGACCCTGGGCCTTCTAGGAATCCTATGCCAATGTGAAGCAGTGGTTGCAGGAAATTGACCGCTATGCCAGTGAGAATGTCAATAAACTCCTCGTGGGCAACAAGAGCGACCTCACCACCAAAAAGGTGGTGGACAACACCACAGCCAAGGTGAGCAGGCCCAGGCCAAGCCATCCAGGGGTTTGGGGCTTGCTGCCTCTCACCTCTCCCTCCCCTCCTCCTGTCTCCTTTCCCCTTGTCAGGAGTTTGCAGACTCCCTGGGCATCCCCTTCCTGGAGACGAGTGCCAAGAATGCCACCAATGTGGAGCAGGCGTTCATGACCATGGCTGCTGAGATCAAAAAGCGGATGGGGCCAGGCGCAGCATCAGGGGGTGAACGGCCCAACCTCAAGATTGACAGCACCCCTGTGAAGCCAGCTGGTGGTGGCTGTTGCTAGGAGGGGCACTTGGGGTGGAACAGGAAGGGGCACCTTCTCCAGATGATGCCCCTGGAGGGAGCAAGAGGTGCCTCCCTCTGCCTCTCCGGGGGTACTTGAGTCTGTGGCTTTGGGGTGTCCTGGGCTCCCCATCTCCCTCTGGACCATCTGCCTGCTGCCCTGAGCCCCAGTTCTGTCAGGGCCCCCAAGGGAGGACATGCAGGACCTGTGGCTTGGGTAGGGGTGGGGGCTGCTCTGCTGCTGCCTCTCTGCCTCTAGGTACCTTGGAAAGATGCCCCACCATGCACCTTCCTTTGGAACGAGGGCTCTGTCTCCCCACCCCCGTGTATGCTGCACTGGGTTTCTCTCCTCTTCCTTCTCTCCCACCTTCCCAAGAGCTGAGGGCCTCCCTGGCCTTTGCTGCCCATGGCTACAGTCAGTGCCTGGGGCCAAGAGTATGGCCAGGGGATCCAGGGACCTGGGCCAGACCTCAGGGTGGGCATGGGGGTCACGGGTGCCCAGCAGCCCACTCCTTCCCTGCCTCCCTCCACCCCTCCCACACTCACAGCTCCAGCCGTCCAGCTGCAGTGGGGATAGAGCTCGGCTAGGGCAGGTGGGTGGGCGGCTGCATTGGGCCTATGTCTTGAGCCCATAGGGAGCCTGCTCCTGCCTCCCCCTGCCCTGCCAGGGGCAGGCCCATGTGCTGCCTGCCCACCGTGCCCCTTTGTCCCTGTGGCAGGCGGAGGCGGAAGGCCCACCGTGCCAGAGGCTGGGCACCAGCCTTAACCCTCACTCTGCCAGCACCTCTTCCCTATCCCTGAGGCAGCACATCAGGCTTATTCCCCCATCCCTCAGAGCCTAAGAGGGCAGAGCCTCATCCTGTGCTACTTCTCTGGGAAATATGGGTGCAACCCAGCGTTGGGGGTCTCTGTTCACCCCCTCCAAACCCAGGATCCTGACCCCCCCATGCCCTCTGGCACAGCTGCTTCCTGCAGAAAACAAATCTGGTTTCTACCTAAGAAGCCATGTCCCTTGTGCTGTCTCTTGCCTGTCCCACCCACACTGTGTGCTCTGCCCTCCCCTCTCCTCCAGCTTGTATTTAAATTTCTGGGCTGCCCCTTGGGTGGGGAGGTCCATTCCCAGGTTCCCCTCTGGTGTCATGTCAGGCATTTTGCAAGGAAAAGCCACTTGGGGAAAGATGGAAAAGGACAAAAACAAAACAATAAATTTCCACTGGCCCTCTGGTGAGCTGAGGGTTTTTGCAAGGAATTTGTGGTGGCTGTGTGTCGTCTGTGGTGGGACACCGCCTTGGGGTGGGAGGTGGAACTGTATCTCAGCGTGGTGGGGTATGCAGGGGTCTTGGCTTGAACTCTTTGTCCTAGGGTTGCTGGCAAAAGACCTTGACCCACATACTGGGGCCAGGAGAGCTGCCTGCTTTTGCTGTTGTGGGCTGTCCCCAAGGGCCCAGCACGAATCTGGGAGGCAGGCAGGCAGGCAGGCGGCCATCAGCGAATACTTGGTTAGCCACCATCAATACCCACACGGGCACTCGTTCGAGACAGAGTTGGGCAGAGCCAGGATCAGGGGTCCTCAGTGTACCCCACAGACATACCCCATCGGACCTGACCTGCACGCCTCCAGCCCCGAGGTTCGGCCCCTTTCTCAGTGCTGCCGTCTCGGACCATGAGGAGTGCTTCGCACTTAAGACCTCAGTCTGGCTCCCATGCTGATTGAGTGCGCTGTGCAAGAGTAGGGGAGTGTGCTTGTCCTAGTGGACTGAGGGTGGCCATGGTGGGTTGCTTGGGTAACAGTGGCAGGGATGTACGTTCAGGTCTAGCTCTGCGTGTTACTGACGGTACGTGGCGGTGGGCACTGCGGGGCGGGAAAGCGGGCCGGGCGGGCCCGGCGCTCGAAGCCCCAGCCCCGCCCGAGGCCGGTGCACAGCGGCCCCGCCCCCGGCTCCGCCCCGCCGGCTTCGCGGGCTGGAGAGCGAGGGAGCCGCGGGCGAGGGATCGCAGGATGAGCGATCGCGGCCCGGGCAGCCGGCAGCGGACGCGCCCCCCGAGCCCACCGGCCCGCGCTCCGCGCCCCCCACGGCCCCGCGGCCCAGGTCCCGGCCGCGCCGCCCGCGTCCCCCGAGCCCCTCGGGCCATGCCCGGTCGGCCCTAAGCGCGGGCCGGGGGGCGTCCCCTTGCGCCCAGACCCCGCGCTGGCGCCCCCCGGGCCACCGCCCGGCGCGGGGGCCATGGCGTTCACCTTCGCCGCGTTCTGCTACATGCTCACCCTGGTGCTGTGCGCCTCCCTCATCTTCTTTGTCATCTGGCACGTAAGGCTGGTCTGGGGCTGGGGGCGGGGTGGGGGGGCAGGGGGCACACGGAGCGGGAGGGGGCTGGGGTGGATGGCCTCAGAACCCCTGGGAAACTTGGAGCCTCCTTTCCGCTATCCCCCATCCGTCGGCTTCTGTTCGCCCCCATTAACACCCCCCAGCGTCGGCTTCCTTCCCGGTGGGGCCCCCTTTCTCCGCCGCCCCCGCCTGTCTGTGGGTATGTCAGTCGGTCCCTGACCTCCCCCCCCCCCCGCTCTGTCTAATGGTGGGGTGGGGGACAGAATTCTGAAATTCTTGTTCCTTCTCCTCCTGCCCCCTCAATCTAGCCACCCCCGTTTGTCCGTCAGGCAGTTTGTCTGTCTGTTGCTCCCTCCCCCCTTTGGGTTTTTCCAGCGAAGTGATGGAGCTGGTTGCTATGGCAACTGCATCTGTTTACAGGACCCACATATCTCGGAACCAATTAACCCTTTCTCTTCCCAGCCCCCTCCCAGACCAAGGAGCGGAGGGCTCTAAGCAGCTCCCTCCCCCTACCCAGATTTCCTTTCCGCTTCCCAGCCTCTTTCCTATTTCTGCTCCCACATCCCCTTTGTCTTGTGCTTACCTCCCCGCTCTGCCCCTCACCCTGGCCTAGCTTCACACCTGGTTTTTCAGAATGTCCCTGCCTCATCCCTCATCCTGCTTTCTCTGAGAGAGTCCCTCTCTAGCTTATCCTCTCTGGGGCCCTCTCCTCAAGGGCCTTCTCTACTGGGCCCCCTTCCCCTCAGTATAGAGGCTGCTCCAGCTTATTATTAGGGCCAGGGCCCCCTTTTCAGTCTTCGCTCCTCCTCTGCCCCCTGAGGTTTCTGTCCCACCAGAATCCTCTCCAGGCCCTTGTGTTGCAGCCACTGGCACCTCCTACTCACCTCCAAGCACATGCAGCCCTGATCTTCGTTCCCTTCGGGATCCTCTTACCCTTCGCCTAGCCTCCCCCAAGCCCCTTCCTGCCTTGTTCCTTTCTCCCCCCCCTCCCCCTTGCCTCACCTGCCTTGCCTGCTCTTCCTACTTCCTCTCCTTGCTTTTTCTGGGACCTGCTGTCTGCTCCATGTTCTTGCACTCTCCTCCCAGCTCTCCCTTTGCCATCTGCCACTCCACTGCCTTTCTCTTTTACATCAGGATTCAATTGACTCTGCTGCACTCCTACTGTGAGAGGAATGAGCCCCCACAGGCACATCCAGACCTGCACCCCATCTCCAGCGCTCTCCTGCTTTCGCTTCTCTTTCACTCTCTGGGTCTCCCAGCAGCTATTTCTTTTTTCTCCCTCCTTCCTTCCCTTCAGGGCCTTGGGGTAGGGAGAAGGAGGGCTTGGGTCCTAAGGAATGGGAGGAATTGGGGACCACAACCTAGGGAACACAAGGCTAGCCAGCTGCTAGAATTCAAGAAGCCCACTTTCAGCCCTCTGCCCCAGGGTATTCTCAGAGAGTCCCTTCATCCAACACACCTGTATCAACACAGGCTCTGGGTGGCTCTGAGGGAGTCAAAGGATACAAAAGAATCAGACTTTGCCCTTGTGGAGTGCCCTGGCTGAGAGGAAGGTTCTAAGTTTTAAAGTAACACCTTTGTTCATTCAAGAAATATTTATGGAGCACCTACTATGTGTAAGGCAGTGTTTGCTCAGTCATTTAGCTGGGTGATCTTAGCAAGTCATCCATCCGGAGTCTGTTTCCTTGTCAGTGAAGTGCTTTAGACATCAGTGCCCTGAGTGAAGTCTGCTAAGTGGGGGGAGGGGGCAGGAGGTGTGGTCCTTGATCCAAAGCTGGTAAAAACTAGAACCTTCCAGGGCAGGACCCCAGATCCCACCCCAGCCCCTGAACCTAGATCCCACTGGTTGCTAGGCAACCCTGGTGGTGAGTGACGCTTGTCAGCTGTCACCGTGGGGGTTGTTTGTTCCGGGGGGCTGAGTCAGCGCCAGGCAGCCTGGGGGGTGGGAGGTGCGACACAGGCTGCCTGCTGTTGGTGCCAGCTTGGGGGCAGACAGACGGAAGGCACCCTTCCGCTCCCTGCTGGACCCTGTTGCTGTGCCTATCAGGCGGGCTGCTGCCCAGAGTCAATGAGGGGTTGGGGGAGGAGCTCCAGATGGCCCCAGCTCCCTTTAGGAAGCCCATGTTCTTTCTCTTTGAGCTGTCTGGGGTTGGGATGCTTGGGGATGGTGGGCCTGCTGCCTCAGCCTAGCACTGAAACTGATGGGAAGGGACCTCAGCAGCTCCTCTGCCAGCTTCTCTCAGGTCCGGGCTATCATCCTTTCAAACACCTGCTCCCCTCAGAAACTTGCCACCAGCTAGACACCCCAACAGAAGACACCTTGCACCCCTCTGCCTGACTTCCCCACTGTGTGCACCCTTTGGAGTCTGGCTCCTGGAGAGTTAGAATCTGTCCACACCTCTCCATCTTCACTGCCACTCTCTCAGACCACCAAGAACCCCTCTCCAGACACTCAACAGTCCCCACACTGGTCTGGCCTGAGTATGACAAAGTGATCAGTACTTGTAACTCTACAGACAGACTGGCCTTGGACAGGATACTTAACTTCTGTCTTAGCTTCCTCATCTGCAAAACAATGAATATAATATAATACTAGCACTTAAGTCATTAGGTTGTTGCAGTCAATGAGCTAATAAATAAAGCCCAAGGATGGAAGTCTTGGCCAGCCTGTGTCCCACCCCCAAGACATCAGTCTGACCACCTCACTCTGCCACAAATGACTCCCCTTACTCTTGTGTTAAAACCCAAACTCAGCTGGGCGCGGTGGCTCAAGCCTGTAATCCCAGCACTTAGGGAGGCTGAGACAGGAGAATCGCGAGTTCAAAGCCAGCCTCAGCAACAGCAAGGGGCTAAGCAACTCAGTGAGACCCTGTCTCTACATAAAACACAAAATAGGGCTGGGGATGTAGCTCAGTGGTTGAGTGCCCCTGAGTTCAATCCCCAGTACCAAAAAAAAAAAAAAAAAAACCCCAAACTCCTAGGTCTGGCCTCACAGGGGACCAGTATCCAGCTCTGCTGATTTCTCCAGCCCCATCTTGTACCATTCTCTCCTTTCTTCCCACTCTCCTCACACTTTCACCCCAGCATCTGATATGCAGCTTCTTGAATGTTCTTTCAACCCTGTGCCTTTGTACCTGCTATTCCTGCTGCTTGGACTGCTTTTCTCCCATTTGCTCACCCCACGCCTACTTAGAGTCAGCCTGAATCCCCATCTCTCCCACATGGGGTCCTCCTATACCTCAGAGCCCGGATCACTTGGAATGTAATTCAGACTTGCTCCTCCCAAGCAAGAGCTGTGTCCCAAGCCTCTGGCATTCCAGTGCTCAGCACAAGGCCCTGTAGAAAAGAGGCCGTGTCTTGGGATGTTTGGGAAGAGGCTGTAGTGGACACCACCAAATTGGGTATCAGGACACTAGGATTCCATTCCAGACTGTTGTGTGACCAGGCCCTGCCCCTACCTGGACCTGTTTCTCCATTTTGCAATAACCTCAATCTGGCCCTGTCCCCGTGTACAAATTCCAATCTCAGGAAAGGACAGGTGTGGGAGGCCATCAGTTGCTGCCCTATCCCTGACGGGCACGTGCCCCTCCCCCAGATCATAGCCTTTGACGAGCTGCGGACCGACTTCAAGAACCCCATCGACCAGGGGAACCCAGCGCGGGCAGTAAGTGATACATGTGCTGTGCCGAGGTGTGTCCGTCCGTCTGTCTTTCCATTTGTCGCGGGCGGCGCAGGGGTGGGAGTGGGGGGTTAGGAGGAGGGGGTGTGGTGTGGGGGGCCAGCGGCCATGCTCCTTCCTCACTGTCCTCGTCCCCAGCAAAAACACCTGGCGCGGGCTTCGGGCTCGGGTTCTTCCTGGCGGGGCAGCAGTTGCCAGGCTCTGGGCTGTTGCCGTGGCGACGCGGGTGAAGGCCCCTCCATGGTTACGGTCGCTATGGGAACCGCGCTGCTGCTTCCCTGCGGTGCCGAGGATGCAGTAGAGACTGCTCTGCCGCCTCCTGGCGGCCTCGTGCGGAACGGGAGGGAGGCGCCCACAGCCTGCTCCGCTGTCTTCCCCATCGCTGCCTTTTCTTTCCTCCACAGCGCGAGCGTTTAAAAAACATCGAGCGCATTTGCTGCCTCCTGAGGAAGGTAAGTGTCAGGGATGTGGCAGAAGGCTCCCAGTGCAGCACTGCCCCCACCCTGTGGCCCAAGGCCAGGCCCTCCTCTTTGGGCCTATTTGATTCACACTTTACCACCGGAGTGGGTATGGGAGGCCGTGAGTCCACCTCCTTTTGGGAGGTGGGTTGGCACCTCCCAAACCCCAGTTCCCCACCACCTTGAAGCTTGGATCTGTCCTGGCACCAGACTGCTGACTTCTCGCCCTCACTCCCTCAGCTGGTGGTCCCAGAATACTCCATCCATGGCCTCTTCTGTCTGATGTTTCTGTGTGCAGCAGAGTGGGTGACCCTGGGCCTCAACATCCCCCTCCTCTTCTACCACCTCTGGAGGTGAGAGCAGCAGCTGCCTGGGGGAGACTGAGAGCTGGATGGCTGTGGGCAAGTACTCAGGCCTCTCCCCACCACAGGTATTTCCACCGCCCTGCGGATGGCTCTGAGGTCATGTATGATGCGGTCTCCATCATGAATGCTGACATCCTCAACTACTGCCAGAAGGAGTCCTGGTGCAAACTCGCCTTCTACCTGCTCTCCTTCTTCTATTACCTGTACAGGTGAGGTCCTGCCCATGGCAGTCGGAATCCAGGGAAGAGATGTTCTAGGCATCATGCTTCCAATCCCAAGATCCTGCCCTTTGAACTTGAGGACTGGGGGCAACCCAGGGTGTGACCGGGTGGGTGGCTGGACTTGCTCAGGATGCAGGCTCACTGCCCCATCTTCCCACAGTATGGTTTATACGCTGGTGAGTTTCTAAGGGGGAAGCCGGCCAGGGAGCAAGCCCAGAATGGACCGGACGCCTGTGCACCCCCAGCCCTGCCTCTTGGCCGCAGAGGCCTCAGCCCTGGGGAGGGAGGGGGCACTGGTGCCCCCAGCCTCTCCACCCCCCAAACTGCTGCTGCGGGGACCCCCGCCTTCAGAGCCCTCCCCCTTGGACTAGGGCCAGGCAGAGCTCTAAACAGGGGCAGGGGCTCCTCTGCCAGCCTGTAGTCAGGCATGGCAGTCAGTCCTGGAAGGGGCGGGACTTCCGGCCTTGTCCGTTTCGGGGAACACTTGGGCCCTGCCACCAGGCAGAGCTTGACCCTGGAAATTCTGGGCCGCCCCCTTCCACCCTTACCCTGAGGCTCCCCCTGCAGGTGGGGGCACCCGCACTGGGAATGAGCAGGCTCAGCAGGGGGGTAGCCCCACTCCTAGTCTGCCCTCCCCCATCCCCAGGTTCCCTCTCCAGCCCCATCTCTACTTGCCCTGACCCCAGCCCACCCTGTCTATTGGACCTATTTTCTATGTTGCCTGGAGGAGTCCGGCACCCCCTCCCCGGCCATTTGTGACAAAATATAAATAAACTACTGCAAACACATGGGCCCTAGTTTGCTCCTGAAAGGCTTGAAGAAGAGATGGGATGATATGGGTGGCTGTGGAGTGGGTGCCCCAGAGCAAATTCTTTAGCACAGTTAATCTTGCCTCACCAAGCTCCAGGCCCCACTGGCAGCCCCCTCAGGTGGATCAGAGGCCTTCCAGGCCTCCCGGGCAGCTGCCCTCTTCTACCCTCACTTTCCCACCTGTGTACACTAAAACCCTTCCATCTGTCTTTCATGGCAGTTATCAAGGCCACAGTCTCCAGGAGGCCCTCCTTGGGTCTACCCTCTTCCTAGACAGCCCCAAGTTGGGTCCCCTGGACAGTGCAGAGGCCCAGAGGTTGTAGCTCTCCCTCAGGCGCCCAAAATGAGGATCACACCAAGTCAAGAAAACCAAATTTTCAATGTTTGGAAAAATCAGTGCCATCTGGGGCTAGGAGTTATCGGACCAGGTGGAAGGTCAACCAGTATATGATGAGGGGCTGAAAGGCTGCAGCTCCCAGAGTCAGGTAGAGCTGAAGACGCTGCCGAGGGGCTGGGCCCCCCACGCTGTCAGGGCCCAGGGCTGCTGTCCGCAAAGAGCGCACCTGGAAAAAAGGAGCTCTGAGGTTGGGTCAAGAGGGAAAGCTTGTCCCCAGCTGACCCAGGTGAGGAGGCAGGAGGGGCAGCCCCAGACTCACGATGAAGTACATAAGTGCAGATGAGGTCCAGGCCAGTGCCACATAGTAACCATCACTGCCAAACAGCAACCCTGTGAGCACACTGAGGATCATCCTGGAGGAGGTGGGCATGTTGGTGACCCGAGTCTAGGCCTGAGATTGGCCCTGCCCACCAAGGCGCTAGGCCCCACCTAGACCCCACCCACCACCATGGCCCTTTACTCCCAAGCTGTCCCCACAGGGACCTAGAACCAAAATGGATTTGCAAGGCCCAAGACCTAGATATGAGACCCCTTCTTTCTGTGCTCCCAAGGTGACTCCCACATATCTTAAACATCTCAAAAGTCACTCAATTCCTGGGAAGACAGCTAGAAACAGCAGTCTAACAGAATGGAGCTGGTGGCTGGAGTAGGTTCAGGGCCATACTTCAGGGCTGTAGCTATATAGACCTAGAACCCAGGGCTACAGGCCCCTCTTCTAAGCCCCCTCCACCCAAACCCCTCCCTACCAGCCCAAAGATGCTCACCCCACATATTTGTAGCCGCTGTAGGCCAGTAGGTGGAAGGTGCTCAGGTCACTGCGTACGGTGGCCAGGTAGAGGCCCAGGAGCAGAGCCAGCACCTCCATCACCACCCACACCAGTGCTGTGCTTGCACATAGGCCCAGCACCTCTGGAGAGAACCTGTGGCCATGGGAGGGGACAGATCAGAACCAGTCATCCTGTGGCAGGTGTAAGGGTGAGATGAGAGGCTGGGGCAGCAAAGGGTGGGCTGGGACAAGGCACAGGTCCTCTAGGGCACAAGCCCTATAGGGAGGTGGGGAGATGAGCCAGGAGGAGAAAAGGGGGTTGGCACAGACCTTTTCTGAATGCCCAGTGCCATCCCAGCCAGCAGCACGTAGGTGATGAAGGCCATCGCTGCCAAGAGTCAGAGGGAGGTCATCAGCCTGGCTTCCTCATCCAGAGCATTCTTGCTAGGCATTCAAGGCCACTGACACTCCAGGTGCCTCCATATTTTTCCCTGTCTACATATCCCAACCTGGCCCAACCTCCGCATTTGGCTCCCCAATACCCTGCCTAGAATTCCCTTCTCCAACCAGCCCTCTCCCTGAGTAAATGCCACCTGAATCTTCTCCCAGAACCTCAAACCACCTCCCCCTCCCCTATGCTAGGAAGCTTGTCAGAATTTCCTGCTGTATCTCAGAAACCATATCATGGTCTAGGCACAGTGGTGCATGCCTGTAATCCCAACAACTAAGGACCCTGACGCAGGAGGAGCAAAAGTTTGAGGCCAGCCTCAGCAACTTAGCAAAACCCTGTCTCAAAATACAAAGAAAGGGCTGGGGGAGCTGGGGTTGTGGCTCAGTGGTAGAGCACTTGCCTAGCATGTGTGAGGCACTGGGTTCAATCCTTAGCAGCACCACATATAAATAAATAAAAACAAAAGCCTATCAACAACTAAAACAAATACAAAGGGCTGGTGATGTAGCTCAGTGGTAAAGCACCCCTGGGTTCAATCTCCAGTACCCACCTGCTAAAACACATGAGCCAAGACCATTGTAAATCCCAGACAGGACGAGCCTGATTTTTTGCAAGACTATTAGAACTAAAATGTATGTTCAGTGGGCAACCCAGGCTGTCCCTAGAGTCCAGGGCCATGGGGATGACCTCATCTCAGCCACTGAATGAGCTCTGGCCACCCTCACAACACAGAAAACTCTAAGTTTAACCCTGAGCAGTTTTCACAAGAGCTCAGAGCCACCAGTGGGAGCTGGGGTTCAGCAGCAATTTAAACTCATCACTCCTGTCCTCTGTCTCCCTTGAGGCAGCAGACTGATGTGCCTCCCAGAAGGCAGTGTCAGGTGTTAGGAAATCAACTCTGCCACCTATAGCTGTGTGGTCTCAAAGATACTGAAGTCCCGGGGCTAGGATTGTAGCTCAGTGGTAGAGCGCTTGCCTCGCATGTGTGAGGCCCTGGGTTCGATCCTCAGCACCACGTACAAAGCAATAAAATAAAGACATTGTGTTCATCTACAAGTAAAAAAAAAAAAACCTTAAAAAAAAAAGATACTGAAGTCCCTCTGAGCCTTGGCTTCAACATGTAACTTGGGGATGCCAGTGCCAGCTTTACACAGCGGCTATGAAAGGAACACAAAATGAAAGATGGAAGAGCCTTTGTCTTTCCTGGGGCACCTAGGTGGGCTGCCGCCCCAGCAGCTCCTTCTGGGGACTGACCCCTCTGGAAACATCCTCCTCAGTGTGTCCACTCTGGACCTTGTCCTCTGTAGTTAACAGGATGGAGAAGTCAGCAGCAGAGCTGGCCAGCCACAGCACAGTATGTGTGGCCTGAAAAATGTCATGTGGAGAGGCAGTTGTAGGGCCCCAAAAGGGAGTAATTGCTTGCTCAAGGAGTTAAAGCAGGCTTCCTGGAGGACAGGATGCTGGAGTAGGCCTTGGAAGACAAGTACTAACGATAATAACAGCTAGCATTTACTGTGGGCTCCTATGTGCCAGGTGAGATGCCGGCATGCCATCACCTCTCCGAATTTCCACAACAATCCTTTGAGGTAGGGGCTGTTACCACTGCTGCTTTACTAAAGAGTACAAGAACCAGGCTAAAGTCCATAAGTGGAAGTGGCAGGACAAAGTGTAAGCCCAAGGCTCTAAGCTAAAGAGGGACATGGTCCAGATTAAGAGGCAGAAAGGTCACAAGAGTGCTGTGGGGACACTGAAGGCATATTCAGTAAGTTGCTTACTGGTTACTTCACCCCAGCTACCTGGGTTCTAGCAACCACAACACAGAAAAGCACAAGAAGCAGACACTGGATCAAGTTAAGCCCCTCTCTTCCTGCTTATGCCTCAAGGCACTGTGACTCCCAGTCCAGATCAGAGACTCACTAGGGATGTAGAGGTCAGGGGCGTTGAGGTCTTGCCGTGGGGGCAGTGGCACGTCATGACTATACCGCACTTCCCAGTTCTGGCAGTAGTGGCAGCGGCCAGGTCAGAAGCAGAAGAGAAAAGAGAGAAGGGGGTTGAGGTCTGGCCACCAGACTGGGGGTGGGGAGAGTGGGGTCTGCCAGCTCACATGGTAGGAAGCTCACCTGGTGTGTGTAGGGGAAGACCAGCAGCCCTAGCTTCTTGGCCACATAGGCTGTGTCCACAGCAAAAAAATACTTGAGTTTGTTCACAGACACAAAACGGTGTAGCTGGGAGGGAAGAAGAGGAGGCTGTGGGGGAGCCACATCCTGACCCTGAGGGTACTCCGGAGTGCTCCTTCCCTGAGGGGTACTATGAAGATCAGGTGGGATCCCAGCCCTAGCCAGAAATCCTTCCACCCCTTTCCCTGGGGGCAGGCCACACCTCCTTGTGCACTATGTCCTTTCCATGAGATGCAATGGAGCTGCCATAGGCCATAGCCGCGTTGGCCATTGGGTCCCCAAGCAAGTGGTTGACATTGAAGGCCACCTCGGCTCCTGGGGCTGGGTATCCCCCAGGCTGGCTGGAATAACCACCGCTTGTATCATCAAAGAGGGGAGTGGAATCTGGAGCTGCCCGGGCCCTGTGCTTGGAACCTGTGAATTTGGAAGTACTAGAGTGGGTGAAAGGAATACCGAACCACAGCCCAAAACCCTGCCCTTTCCTCTGGCTGAGCAACCCCATGTGGAACCTGGGTGCGCCAGGCAATCAGTGAAGGAAAATCAAGCTGTGTGAAGGGTAGCTAATTCAGAAAGAACTTTGATGAGGAACCCTCTGCGGAAAATCCTTTACTATACATAGGCAAAGGAAGAGAGCCTGGAAGTAGCTGTGCACCTGAGGTTTCTGAGGGACTCTCAACCCAGTCATGGAAAGTGAGTAGAAGTTGCTAGGTAAAGATAATTGGAAAGGCATCTCTGCATGAACAAGGGTAGAAAAAGCAACAGCTGGCTATCCAGAGGCACTAAGCAGTGATCAGGGACCTTGCCAGGGTCATGACAGGGAAAGGAAGTTTTGGAGAATCCCAGGTCTGACATGGAGATCCCAGATGTGCTATCACCGCCCCATCTCAGGATTGGCCAGAAAGGGCGAAGTCCGGGGTGTGTTGCAGTCTTGCAGGGCAGAAACCCAAGTGACATCCCCTACCCTGGGCAGCGGGCACGGCCGCCCCTCTCCCTCAGGGTGAGCGGGCCGCGCCACTGCTTTTCCTCCGGTCGGCCAGGCCGCGCCCCGCGCGTCCCACACCCCACGCACCGTGGGCTCCGTAGCCCGAGTGATAAGCCATTACTGCGACGCTCGCTCTCCCTGAGGGACGGCTGCGCTGCCTCGTGGGTACGATTACTAATAGGGCCGCTGCTTCTCTCCCGGGGCACCGACTGAGGTTACCCAGCGGCCCGACACGTTCCGGGGCTGGCCGATTGCGGCCGCCATGTCCGTAGCGTCATGCTCTGCCTCCTGCCATTGGCTCTTAAACGACTCCGGTTCTCCTCTCCCTTCTCTCCATTGGCTACTGGCGAGCCTTCGCTAAAGCAGATTCGGCTGTAGCGAACTTCCGGGCGAGGGATAGGCGGAGCGATTAGAGGCGCTCTCACATTGGATAGTGGGCTTGCTAATTCGCAGCGGGAGCAGCCAATACGTGGAAGGGTGTCGTGAATTATTTCCGCGTCTGCGCAGTGGGTGACTTGACCTTCGCTCTGCCACGACTGCACCAGGAGGAAGACTCAGCAGGAGACTGGAGGCTGAAGTCAAGAAACGAAGCTTCATTAGTGGGACGTATTCCAGGAGGGAATAGGGTAGTCAGGTTCTGGCCAATCCCCGTCCCTGGCGACGCCGGCTCCTCCCTCTCCCCCCAATCGCTTTCCTCCTCGTCCCTCATATTTCCCCCAATTCTGGAGCAGAGCCCCAGCTGACCGGGCGATGTTGGTGGGAGGCGGGGCCTGGCAGTGATTGAGAGGCCGAGAGCCCCAGAATACTGACTCCTCCTCTCGCTACCCACGCCTCCTTTCTATAAGGGTGCTGTCCACCGTCCGGTGCTGAAAATGGCTCTTCAGCCTCCACTGCCATCCTGCAGACCCGCGAGGGCCTCTGCTGGGAGCGCTTGGGATTTGGATCCATACTCTGCGCGCGCATATCTCAAAACCCAAACTATCTGAAGTCTCAGAAGTTGGGTAGTATAGGTGGAGCAGGATCCAGCACCGAGCCTGTCCCATCGACTCTCCAGTGGTCCAGCTGATTTGGGAGCAGAGGCATGCTGACCTATTATCTCCTGAGCCTGCCATTGAAACTCCCAAGTCATTGCTGGTCCTGTGTTCTCAAAGTTAGGTCCCCAAACCTCGCTTGTCCCAGGGGATCCTTTCTGTTCACCCAGGTTCTGACCACTCCCAACCTCCCTGGAGACAATCTTCAAGGGCCTCCCTCTCTTCAGGCATTCCCTTCTAGAGAATATGATCAGGCTCGTGAAACCTGCTTCTAATTAGCTACCTAGTGTCCAGTTACACCAGGTGACCTTCCTGCTCCTCAGACTCAACCCACAGTAGTCCAACCACTGTGCCTTTGACTAGAGGTCCTCTCGACTTAGGATGCCTTTCCTCCTCATATCCACTTGTCCAAAGCCTTTAGGAGTCAACTCAGCTCTTGCCTCATTGAGACAAAGAGAACAGAGGCCTGACCTGGTATGGGTTGAAGGCCAGAGCTGGGGATGTAGGCGCCCTCTGAATGCATCCAGTTTGCCCTGGATTTGTCAATATCTATTCCTACTGTTGTCTCCCCAGGCCCAGTGCCAAGCTCAGTAGTTTCATATAGAAGACACCCGATAAACATCTGTGCCCCATAAATAAATCACAAATAAACAGATGAAATAAATAAATGGATGAAACCCTGGATCAATCCTTTCTCCTCTCTGTTTGTCATCTTTAAATGGGTAGCCCTTTGTTCAAACACCACCACCACCCCCAATAACTCACCCAGCGTTGCACCTTCCTATATTCCATCCACTGATTGTAAGCTTGAGGACAAGGCCCAGACTAAAGTACCAGTGGGATGATATGAGGCCCTTAGGAGCCAAGGAGCAACACTGGAGCCTCATGTAGGAGAGAGTTAAACCCAGGGCAAATCCCACTACCCCACAGGGCTTGATTCATGCTTGTGAATTGACTCCAACACCTTTCCACCCCCATTTCTCAGATGGAAAAATTGAGTTTACAGTGGAGCATGCTAGCCCAAGGTCTTGCAGCCTTGGGTCCCCAATGTCCTAATCCCCAGCTCGCCTGCCTTGAGGACCCTAGCCACTGCCCAGCGGATGAGGCTCATGACGCTTTTCTGGATGGTAAATGCCCAACAAGTGAGGCTTCCAGGGTGGGTTCTGGGTGGGCTTAGCTCTAGGCTTACCCCTTAGAGATAGAACGGAGCGGGCGCATGCACACCTTCAAGATTCACCTTCCTCGTTTTACAGCCCTGGGAAACTTAAGCGCCATAGAGCAAGGACTTGCTCAAGGTCGCAAGCGCGAGAGCGACGAGCGGAGAACCCAGGCGTCCGGCAGCCCCGTCGGCTTCTGGGGGGCTGGGGAGCGACCGCGGTGCCAGGCGCTGCCGGTGGCGCCGCTGGTGCCGCGGGGGCGGGGTCAGCGGAGGGCGGGGCGCCGGGCACCGCCAACGCCGCCGCCGCGCCGCGCTCTGGCTGGGGCTGGGCGCATTCCCTCCGCGGCCGCCGAGCCGAGCGGACGCCCCTCGGGGCCGCGCCGCAGCCCTCCGCGCCCCGACCTATCATGCCCCGGGCCCGGGCCGGGGCCGCCGGAGCAGCCAGAACACCATGCCCGAGGGCGGCTGTAGCGACGGTGGGGAGGTGCCTGCACTCATCCCGGACGGCGAGCCGCTGCGGGAGGAGGTACTGGCGCTGGGCGGTTGGGGACCGGAGCCGAGGCTGGAGCTGCGTGAAGGGAACTAGCAGAGGGGGTGACCCCCACAAAGGGGGTTGAGGAGGGAAGTCCTGGAGCCCCTGTGGCCAATGACGTCATTGGGGAGCCCGCATTCCGGCTGGGGTCCCGGACCTAAGGGCTGGCGAGGGGTAGAGGTGGGGCGGCTGGGCAGGAAAGCGGGGAGGCGACTCCCGCCCTCGGCGCCCCCTCAAGCGTCCTCGCCCGTCCTGTGACGTCAGCGCCTGGCCCCCACGCGTTCCGTGCTGCAGCACAGCCCTGGATGCTGCCTCCCACCCCCAGGGCCACAGGGTCAGGCCCCCAGCCCAGCCCATCCGCTCACGAGGTGCCAGGCGGTGCCTGCAATGCAGCAGCAGTGACAGGGACTAGGGGTGGGGGAGGGAAGAGGGCAACGAGAAGGGAGGCGGCCTTGGTACCCCATCTTCTTCCTTCTGGTGAGGCCTAAGGGTCACCCTGCTGGAACCCCCAGGTAGACCCTCCTCCATCCCAGCTGGGAGGATATGCTGGGGCCCTGTGCTGCGGGGTGAAGGGTATGGTGGCGGGTGTTGAGTGCATGTAGCCTGCTCGTGTGTGGAATGTAGAATGCGAGAGTGTGTGTGTTCCCCACACCGAGGTGGGTGGGCCATGTGTGCCCTGTGGTCAGGTGAAGGTCTGGTGAGTCCCTTAGCTTGGGTCTTTGCCCAGCAGTGCATATGCGTGTGAGTGTGTCCTGCCGTGGGTGGGTCTGTGGTGTGGCATGGAGTGCCCCTGTGGGTGTCAGGTTGCTGTAGAGGTGGGGGCATGTGCAGTGTGGTCAGGTGAAGGTCTGGTGTGTCTCTGGGATTTAGAGAGTACGAAACATGTGTGTGCATGTGTACATGCTGTGGTGGTGGTGGTGGTGGTGGTGGTGGTGTGTGTATGCACCTTGATGTGGTTGTAGGGGTTTGTGCTTTAGGGACAGGTGAGGGCCTGGTGTTTCTTTGATCATAGGCCGTGTGTTCCCCCGTGGGGAGGGGTCTGTGATGAACACTGGTTGTGGGTGTGGATGAGTGGTGTGTGCACCTGACTGGCCATGTGGGGCTGGATGATGATGTGTACCTGTGGTGAGGGGGGCAGGCTGCCCTGGGTGGGGCTGGGGACAGTTCTTCTCTCCTTAAGGCCCTGTGGGGCTGGGTAGGAGAGGTGGCCAGGTAAACTGACCTCTATTATTTTCACTTCTGTCTCCCCCTTTTTAGCTTTTTTCTCCATGCTCTCCACCCTCTTCTCTCTCCATAGGCACCTAGGGTGAAGCGACTAGGCTGCCAGCCCTGATGAGGAGGGCGGGCCAAGGAGTAGCCCCTGCTGCCCAACAGCTGTGTCCCTCCCACTCCCTCAGCACAGATGGGGAGTGGAGGGCGGCCCTCCATCTGCTCCCCACCCCAAGACTCACACCTCCCCCACTCCCAGCTCTCCCTCTTTCTCACTGACTTAAAAGCCTCTCCAAGTCTCCTGCTGTCCCTAGTGGAATAAGGACCTAAGGAAGTCTCAGGGTAACAGTAATAATGTTATCCCATGGTCAGACCCTGTGCTAAGATCTTCACACTCATGATCTCCTCGAATCTCACAATCCCAGGTTACAGATAAGGAAATTGAGGTCCAGAGAGGATGAGGGGTCTGCTCGAGTCATACTGTAAATGGCAGAGCCAGCATCAGATCCTGGGCTGTTAAACTCCCAAGCTCCTCCTGTTGAACACTTGGGCCCCTGCTAGGTTGTTCTCCCAGACCACCAGGGCCAGGAGTCAAGGCCCAGAGAGGGCAGGATATGGCCAAGTCCACACAGCAAATCAGGGCAGAGCAGGAACCACCAGCACTCAATTTTCTCAGGACCTCAGGAGATCCTTTCCTCCCTGGCAGGAAGGGGTCTGTTGCTCCTAGTGCCTGTGACTGTGAGGTAGCAGGGCACAGTGGAGGGCAGGCTCAGAACTGGTGAGCCTGGGTTTGGATCCTGCAGCAGCCCTGAGCAGGCTAGAAGCAAGGCCTGAAGCAGTTGACTTAGAGCCTCAGTTTCTGCTTCTGTACAGTGGGTCCTGGGGCACCACCTCCTCCACTGCCTGAGCAGGAGGGTCTTAAGCAGGGTGACCGGCCCAACCGTGGGCTCCATCCTGACTGTGGCCTCCCTGTCTCTGCCCGCCTTGCAGCAGCGGCCCCTGAAGCAGTCCTTCGGAAGCTCCTTGTGCCGGGAGTCGCACTGGAAGTGCCTGCTCCTCACACTGCTCATCCATGCCTGCGGGGCTGTGGTGGCTTGGTGTCGCCTGGCCACCGTGCCACGTCTGGTCCTGGGGCCGGAGGCAGCCTTGGCCCGTGGGGCAGGGGGTCCGCCGCCCACCTATCCGGCCAGCCCCTGCTCGGATGGCTACTTGTACATCCCACTGGCCTTTGTCTCCCTCCTCTACCTCCTCTACCTGGCCGAGTGCTGGCACTGTCACGTGCGGTCGTGCCAGGCACCTCGCACGGACGCCAACACCGTGCTTGCCCTGATCCACCGGCTGCAGCAGGCACCGCCCTGCGTCTGGTGGAAGGCCACCAGCTACCACTACGTGCGGCGCACGCGCCAGATCACCCGCTACCGCAACGGCGACGCCTACACCACCACGCAGGTCTACCACGAGAGGGCCGACAGCCGCACCGCGCGCGGCGAGTTTGACTACTCTGCCCACGGCGTCCGCGACGTCTCCAAGGAGCTGGTGGGCCTGGCGGATCACGCGGCCACGCGGCTGCGCTTCACCAAGTGCTTCAGCTTCGGCAGCGCCGAGGCCGAGGCCTCGTACCTCACGCAGCGCGCGCGCTTCTTCAGCGCCAACGAGGGCCTGGACGACTACCTGGAGGCCCGCGAGGGCATGCACCTGAAGGACGTGGACTTCCGCGAGTCCCTCATGGTCTTCGCCGACCCCCACAGCCCGCCCTGGTACGCGCGCGCCTGGGTCTTCTGGCTGGTGTCGGCAGCCACGCTGTCCTGGCCACTGCGCGTGGTGGCGGCCTATGGCACCGCCCATGTGCACTACCAGGTGGAGAAGCTGTTCGGCGCCAGCTCGCCCCCTCCAGGGGCCGTGCCCAGCGGGCCGCCCCTCTCCCGTGTGGCCACAGTGGACTTCACCGAGCTCGAGTGGCACATCTGCTCCAACCGACAGCTGGTGCCCAGCTACTCAGAGGCTGTGGTCATGGGCGCGGGCTCCGGCGCCTACCTGCGCGGCTGCCAGCGCTGCCGCCGCTCTGTCAGCAGCAACTCGCTGCCCCCTGCCCGGCCCAGTGGGCCCCGCCTGCCCTTCAGCCGCAGCCGCCTTTCCCTGGGTGCGGGAGGCCGGGCCACGCCTGGGGTCTTCCGCAGCCTGAGCGGGGGGCCCCTAGGGCGCCGTGGAGAGGACACGGAGCCCCTGGAAAGCCCACCGTGCTACGAGGATGCCCTGTACTTCCCGGTGCTCATTGTCCACGGGGACAGTGGCTGCCGGGGGGATGGGCAGGGTGCCCTCTGAGAGCCTCAGAGCCACCCCTCCTCACCATGGGCACAGATACCTGAGTAATTGTCCAAAACACGAGGGAGAACAGACCAGCCACACACCAGGGGTGGGGGTGGGGCGGGGGTTCCCTAAACTAAAATGCAGTGACCTGTGTCATTCAGGGGAAATGGATGCCACCTATGTTGAGTCTAGATCCATCCCCAGCATGGTTCCCCCACTACCACCTTCTACTCCCTGTAATGGCCAAGGATCAGGCTTGGGAGTCCTGCGCATTGGGCAGGGGAGGAAAGTTCCAGAAAGGCTGGAATGGGGAAGAGTCCTGGAGACGGCTGTAGCTTGCAACAGAAGGCTGCCCCGGGGCTCCTTCCTGCGCTGGGAGTCCTCCAGCAACACAGAAGCACAAAGTGGTGGTTTGGGGCTATGCCCAGCTAGATTGGCCTCCCCAAAGGTGAAGAGCTGGAGGTGGTAGCACCGTGGCCTTGGCCCCACTGCCCACCCAGATTTTCCACCCCCTTCACATGCTAGGTCCCTCCCTGCCAGCCCTTTCGGCTCTGCTCAGGGGCAGTCCCTGGTCTGACCCTGCAGTGCAGCCCTGTTCATTGGGAGCCTGGTTCGGGGAGCACAGCCTCATCCACCCGCCCTGCTCTTCCCTGTAGTGCTCACATGCCCTTCTCCCATCCAGACCCCTCTCCTGTGACCTGGGACCTCTCACAGTCCCTGGGCTCCACTTCTGCCTCCTGAAGTTCACGTCTGCCTCTGTTAGCCACGCACACACCTTGGCCTTGTCCTCATTTCTCCCCAGGCCTCTCGTCTTTGCCTTCCTGATGATCCATGGCGCACACAGGGATATGGGGCATCCGAGGGGCCCTGGCCCTGGCCGCCGCCTCTTGGACGATGCCCTTGCCTGGCCCTGGGTGCCCCTGCTTCTCCCATCAGTGGACCCTGGCCCACGGGACACCATCCCTCCCCCAGCGAGAAGAGAGTAGTCCCTTTCCTTCCACCTGGGGCTTCCACCCCCCTCTCAGGGGCTGGTGGGGGAGGGAGGAGGCAGAGAAGGTGCAGATTAAATAAAGATATGAAATGGAAGGGCTTCTGTGCATTCCTGAGTGGTGGGTCCAAGGACACCAACTGCAAACACAATGGGACACCCACCCTGCATCAAGGTGTACTGTTGGGTTCGGGGAGGAGACCAAGATTTGGACTCCAGTGTTCTCTGGAACAGGATGAAAGGGACCCTCACTGCCCAGCTTGAGGCCTCTGAGATTCAGCAGCTTTTGTTTGTTTGTAGTGCTGGGGATGTAGCCCAGGGTCCCCCCTGCTGAGGTCCTGCCCTACCTCTGAGCTGTGCCCCAGCCCTGAGGCTCAGCTTTGAGTTACCCTGAGCAGATGACTCTATACTTTCCTGGGGTCAGGATCCCCCCCACCTCCTATCCCTCCTGCAAGTGGGGATTGAACCCAGGGGGACTCTGCCACTGAGCTACATCCCCAGACCTTATATTTTTTATTTTAAGATAAGGTCTTGCTAAATTGTCCAGGCTGCCCTCCAACTGGGGCTTTTCCTGCATCAGCCTCCCAACTCACTGGTATCACAAGTGCACACCGTTGGATCATTTTTAAGGCACTCTCCAAGGTGGCCCCTCCTCCAGCTCAATGGAAGATTCCATTCTGCTGCTGGGCATGCTGAGGACCAAGGGAAGCGCTGTGGCCTGTGACTCTGGTTCAGTTACCCTGGTGGCTACTGAAGTTATTACCAGTCTTGGGGGTGGGTGCTGAGCAGGTTGGAGGACACAAAGCTGGAAACCGTCAGCCTCAAATTGGGGCAGGCCAGCATGGGGTCCAAAAAAGGGGGCAAGGGAAGGGCCTCACCCACTGAGCAAGCTCAGAAAGTTGCCTGGAAATGGCATCCTCACACATATAGCTGCACAGGGTGTTTCCTGTGCCAGGCCACTGGGCTAGGGACAAGTCCCAGCATGGAGCTGTATCTGCTTGAGAAAAGGGTGCCCTCTTCTAATTTATACAAAGGCACCACAATGGCTAGCGGTGGCCCTAGAAGGGCGCTGGGAATGGGTGTGATTTCCCCAAGCAAAGGCAGGGCCAGTGCCAGAACAAAGTCCTGAAAAAAGGGCACAAAGCAGGGTGCACTGAGGAAGTAGTAGCAGAGCACCCTGGAAGAATTGGCTGTGGCTTCCCTTCCAAATCCCAGAATTTGTCTTTAAAGTGGGACAAACTAGTGGAAGATAGTTGGGGAAGGGAGGTGATAAGGTCAGGGCTGCACGTTAGGGTGTTTGGCAAGTCAAGCTGAGAGGACGGAGTTAGAGAGCAGAGCTCCGCCTGGGTGCCAGCCCACTGCCTCACTTTGGGAGTGAAATCACCTCTTTGTTCAGAAGTAATTTAAGTGGAAAACCCTATGGTGTCCAGACAAAAAGGCTATCGTGGGAACCAGGTACAGTGATGCACATCTGTAACCCCAGCCATTTGGGAGGCCGAGGAAGGAGATCGCAAATTTGAGGCCAGCCTGGGCAACTTAGGAAGACCCTGACTCAAAATAAAAAGGGCTAGCTGGGGGCCATGGCACACACCTGTAATCCCAGCACTTAGGGAGGCTGAGACAGGAGAATCGCGAGTTCAAAGGCAGCCTCAGCAATGGCGAGGCGCTAAGCAACTCAGTTAGACCCTGTCTCTACATAAAACACAAAATAGGGCTGGGGATGTGGCTCAGTGGTCGAGTGCCCCTGAGTTCAATCTCCGGTACCAAAAAGAAAAAAAAGAAAAAAGAACAACAACAAAACAACAACCCCAGAAGGTGCTGGAAGAAGAGATTTCCAACAATATTCCTTGAATTAGAAACAATATTGGTGAAAAGTACTTTTATCCTCTCTCCATCTTGCATTAAGTCTGGAATACATATGTGATAACTGGGACTCCAGCAGCTGTCTTGGATCTGAAGGTCACCTTGAAAATTGTAGCCATGTGCTGAGAACAGCAGAACAAGAAGATAAAAGATCCTGGTTTCTGATGGCACCATGGGAGCTTCCACATCACATCTGGGTTGCCTATTTTGAGACGCCATTGAGAAAGAGAAGTCAAATTTTTGTTTGCTTAAGTCACAGTTGTTTCTTGTCTGTAATTACCAGCAGACTTCATTAATTATCTGCTGCTGCATAACAAATTATCCTAAATATAGTGGCTTAAAAGAGCAATAATCATCATGCTCTCCCCTGGCTTCTGTGGGTCAAGAATTTAGACAAAGCAGGACAAGGATTGCTTATCTCTGCTCCACAATGTCCAGGCCCTCTGCTGAAAGACAGGAGACCTGGTGAGGGACCATCTGAGGGCGTGGCCACTCACATGTCTGGCAGTTGATACTGGCTGATGGCTGATGGCTAACTAGGGCTGGGAGCTGGACAGACAGGGCCTCCTGATATGGCTTGGGCTTCCTCACAGCACAATGGCTAAGTTCTTGAGACAGCGTACTGAAAAGGATGAAACTATCATTCCTTCTAATCAGAAGCCACACAGCACAGCTTCTGCCCCTTTCCATGGGGCACAGTTATTACGAAGGTCTACCCAGTTTCAAGAGGTGGATGATCCCACCTCTTGATGGAGGTTTGTCAAGGTCACATTATAAGAATAGCATGTGGGGGCTGGGATTGTAGCTCAGTGGTAGAGCGCTTGCCTCGCATGCGTGAGGCCGTGAGTTCGATCCTCAGCACCACATACAAAGCAATAAAATAAAGACATTGTGTCCATCAACAACTTTAAAAAAAAAAAAAGAATAGCATGTGGATGGGAGATATGTTAGTGCCATCTTTAAAAATGCAGTTTAGGGACTGGGACTGTGGCTCAGTGGTAGAGCGCTTGCCTCGCATGCGTGAGGCACTGGGTTCGATCCTCAGCACCACATAAAAATAAATAAAATAAAGATATTGTATCCATCTACAACTAAAAAAAAATGTTTTTTAAATGCAGTCAATTGCCAAGCCAAATACCATTCTTTTTTAAAAAAATTTTTTAGTTATAGATGGACACAATATCTTTATTTTGTTTATTTATTTTTATATGGTGCTGAGGATCGAACCTAGTGCCTCACATGTATGAGGCAAGTGCTCTGCCACTGAGCCACAACCCAGCCCCCCAAATACCATTCTTAACTGATTGACATCTATACAGTAGTCTGCTCTTTTTTTTTTTAATGTTTATTTTTTATTTATTTATTTTTTTAAAATATTTTTTTAGTTGTTGATGGACACAATGTCTCTATTTTATTGTTTTGTATGTGGTGCTGAGGATCGAACCCAGGGCCTCATGCATGCAAGGCAAGCGCTCTACCGCTGAGCTACAATCCCAGCCCCAATGTTTATTTTTTAGTTGTAGGTGACAGAATATCTTTATTTTATTTTTATGTGGTGCTGAGGATCGAACCCAGTGCCTTATGCGTGCTAGGCGAGCACGCTACCACTACGCCATAATCCCAGCCCCTAGTCTGCTCTTTTTAAAAACTGTGGTACTGGGCATTGAACCCAGGGGTTCTCTATTACTGAGCTAAATTCTCAGCAATTTTTGTTTTCTATTTTGAGACCGGTCTTCCCAAGTGCCCCAGGTTGACCTTGAACTTGTGATCCTCATTCCTTGGCTTCCCAAGTAGCTGGGATTATAGGTGTGCGCCACCACACTTGGCAAATACCAACCTTTTCGTGATGCTGGTTTGAGGGAGGAGGACAGTGGCATGTTAGATGTGGGCCAACTAGGGGATAGGGTGACCTGCTCAGGGATTACAGGCATGCACCACTGCGCCCAGCTGTCACAAGTTATTTGTAACTCTTCTCCTTAAGAGGCAGAATCTAAGCCGGGCGCGGTGGCTCACGCTTGTAATCCCAGCATTTAGGGAGGCTGAGACAGGAGAATCGTGAGTTCAAAGCCAGCCTCAGCAATGGCGAGGCACTAAGCAACTCAGTGAGACCTTGTCTCTACATAAAACACAAAATAGGGCTGGGGATGTGGCTCAGGGGTCGAGTGCCCCTGAGTTCAATCCCCGGTACCAAAAAAAAAAAAAAAAAAAAAAGAGGCAGAATCTAAGCCAGGAGCAGTGGCACACACCTGTAATCCCAGCACTTTGGGAGGCTGAGACAGGAGGCTCATGAGTGCGAAGCCAGCCTCAGCAAGGGTGAGGTGCTAAGCAACTCAGTGAGACCCTGTCTCTACATAAAACAAAATAGGGCTGGGGATGTGGCTCAGTAATCGAGTACCCCTGAGGTCAATCCCCGGTACCAAAAAGAAAAAAAGAGGTAGAATCTATTTTCCTGCTCTTTAAAGTCTGTGCTGGGCTTCTTTTTTTTTTGGTACCAGGGATTGAACTCAGGGGTACTCGACCACTGAGCCACATCCCCAGCCCTATTTTGTGTTTTATATAGAGACAGGGTCTCACTGAGTTGCTTAGCGCCTCGCCCTTGCTGAGGCTGGCTTTGAACTCCCGATTCTCCTGTCTCAGCCTCCGTAAGTGCTGGGATTACAAGTGTGAGCCACCACACCCAGCTTGTGCTGGGCTTCTTCACTTACTCTGACCCTCAGGCTGTGGTGGAGGGAAGGACACTGGGAGTTTAAGGCTGGTTCTTTAGAGATCGCCTGACTTCTCCCTTTACCATTCCGGAACCCTGAGACCACCAAGCTGGGAAGACACCCAGCGTAGCCTCCAGGCAGATTTGAAGCCAGGTGGAGAACTGAGGCCCCCAGCCAAGAGCAGCATCAGCTCCCAGAGCAGGGACTGAAGCTGTCTCAGACCCTCCAGTTGCAGTGGAGCCACAGATGACCACAGCTTCAGGAGTGGCCTCAGGTGAGAACAGCAGATCCCAGCGCAAACTGCTAACCTCCAGAATGGCAAGAAATAAGCCGTCCCTGTTGTTTGAAGCCATTACATTTTGGTATGATTTGTTACTTGCTATAGTCACTGATAGAAGGCCCCGGACCCACAAGGAAGGGCCCTGGGTCTGCACAGCTGGAGGAGAAGGGACCCAGAATCACGAGACAGTAGCCATCTCAGTCTTGTGATGTTTCCTGTTCACATGTTGGGCCTCTCTAGGATCCAACCTCAAGCCAGGATGCTCCATTTAAAACCATTCTCAAGAGTGGGGTGCGGTGGGCACGCCTATACTCCCAGCGACTCATGAGACTGAGGCAGGAAGGTCACAAGTTTGAGGCCAGTCTGGGCATCTTAGCAAGACCCTGTCTCAAAATTAAAAAATAAAAGGGATGGGTGTATAGCTCAGTGGTAGAGTACCACTGGTTTCAATGTCCAGCACCACAAATGTCAAAATAAAAATAAACCATTCTCAGGAGGAGAATTTAGTCCTGAGAGAGGGTGCAGGGCCTTGCTCCCCAATCCCAGAGACGTCGGCCTCTGCTGACTAAAGCTTGACCGGGCTACATGCAGCATTCCGGAAACAGAGCCCTGGGTCGCACCCCACCATGCCCATGCCCCTCCTCTCTGTCTTCTCTCTCAGCTGCTTCAGCCAGACACCTGCATGGGCAACCATTCCCTCTTCCTCCTCTTTTTTTTTTTTTTGTTGAATTCAGGGGCACTCGACCACTGAGCCACATCCCCGGCCCTATTTTGTGTTTTATTTAGAGACAGGGTCTCACTGAGTTGCTTAGCACCTCACTGTTGCTGAGGCTGGCTTTCAACTCACGATCCTCCTGTCTCAGCCTCCCAAAGTGCTGGAATTACAAGTGTGCTTCTCCTCCTCTCCCAGCTTCTCCTCCTCCCTCTTTTCAGCTCTGTTTGGTTTAGTTTGGTTTGGTTTTCAGATTGAATCCAGGGGCACTCCTCCACTGAGCTATATCCCCGGAACTTTTTTTTCTTTTTTATCCTTTTATTTTTTATTTTTATTTTTTCTCAAAAATTGCATTTTAATACATGTTATCAAACATAATAGAAAAAAACAAATTTTCAGAAGCTGTACACACTGTTCACTGAAAACATTTGTTGAGACAAATAGAAAAAATTGTTACAATCATAATTTTTCTAACTTTGCACAAAATTATAAGCAGATTAAATTCTTCATATTAAACACCTTTTTTTTTTTTTTTTTTTTTTTTGGGTACAGGGGATTGAACTCAGGGGCACTTGACCACCGAGCCACATCCCCAGCCCTATTTTGTGTTTTATGTAGAAACAGGGTCTCACTGAGTTGCTTAGCGCCTCGCCCTTGCTGAGGCTGGCTTTGAACTCGCAATTCTCCTGTCTCAGCCTCCCTAAGTGCTGGGATTACAGGCTTGAGCCACCGCGCCCGGCTTAAACACCTTTATATCCCCGGACCTTTTTAAAAAACAAATTTGTTTGAGACAGGTCTCACACTGGCCTCAAACTTGTACTCCTCCTGCCTCAGCCTCCTGAGTAGCTGGCGTGTATCCAGTGCTAAGGCCACCATCCACCTGCAGCCTCTCCAACTTCCCTTTTTCACAGCCCACTCCCCCAACTCCAACTAGATTTATTTTTTTCATTTTAATTTTATTTACTTTTTTAAAAATTGTGAGACAGGGTCTCACTAGGTGCTTACAGCCTTGCTAAATTGCTGAGGCTGGCCTTGAACTCGTGATCCTCCTGCCTCAGCCTCCCAAGGTGCTGGGATTACAGATGTGTGCCACCACACCTGCCCCAACTAGATTATTTTGAAGATATAGAAGTTGTCACATTTTAGCCATGACCATCTTCCTCACCATCCCTAAAAAAATTAGTCACACGGGATTCTACCCACAAAACACTGCTTTAATACCGCTCCCATCTCCTGGCCACCCCAAGCCTCCTGCTTGCTCCAGACTCCCAGGACCCCTCCTCTATTATTCAGAGTAG
Organism: Xerus rutilus; assembly: GCA_028644305.1. NCBI lineage: Eukaryota > Metazoa > Chordata > Mammalia > Rodentia > Sciuridae > Xerus > Xerus rutilus. Next base: position 6,120,924 of record CM053399.1, on the reverse strand, counting down.
TAGTGATTTAGAAATGAAATTCCAGCCGGGTTTGGTGGCGCACGCCTGTAAATCCAATGGCTCTGGAGGCTGAGACAGGAGGATCACAAGTTCAAAGCCAGTCTCAGCAATGGCAAGGTGCTAAGCAACTCAGTGAGACCCTGTCTCTACATAAAACACAAAATAGGGCTGGGGATGTGGCTCAGTGGTCGAGTGCCTCTGGGTTCAATCCCTGGTACCCACCCCCCCAAAAAAAGAAATGAAATTCCAACTCTGGGACTCCAAGAGACAGTCTCAAGTGACCCCTGGTTGGTCAACTCCGTGGTGTCTTCCACTCAGTTCCCTTCATTGTCCTTTCTGCTGCTCACTATACATTTTGGTTATTTGTGATTTCATATGCGTGGGGGTTTGTTTTTCCGTTTGGTACTGGGGATGCTTAATCACTGAGCTACATACCCAGTCCTTTTTATTTTTTGTTTTGAGATGGGGTCTCACTAAGTTTGCCAAGGCTGGCCTTGAACCTGTGATCTAACTGGCTCAGTCTCCCAAGTTGCTGGGATTACAGGCATGTACCACCAAGCCCAGCTTACAAATGCATGAGTTTTTTTATATGTTTTTTTTTTTTTAATAATGTTTCCTGGGCTGGGATTGTGGCTCAGTGGTAGAGCGCTTGCCTCGCATGTGGGAGGCACTGGGTTCGATCTTCAGCATCGCATATAAATAAATGAATAAATAAAGGTCAATCAAGAACTAAAAAAAAAAATTAAAAAAAAGAAATAGAAAATCTTTTTTAAAAAAAGAAAAAATAAAATAAAATAATGTTTCCCATTAAAGTCCTGGGAGGCAAATGACTTTATAAGGTCTACAAGTGCAGACCTTTTTTTTGGTACTGGGAATTGAACTCAGGGGCACTTGACCACTGAGCCACATCCCCAGCCCAATTTTGTGTTTTATGTAGAGACAGAGTCTCAAAGAGTTGCTTAGCACCTCACTGTTGCTGAGGCTGGCTTTGAACTCACAATCCTCCTGCCTCAGCCTCCCAAAGTGCTGGGATTACAGGAGTGTGCCACTGTGCCCAGCTGGTGCAGACCCTTTAGTTAGAGGGAATCCTGACTGCAACTAGAACCCCTCAGTGAGCTGGGCAAGTCATCCTCTTTCTGCCTCAGACTTCTCATCTGCAAAATGGGCGATAACAATAGAATCTACTTACTTCAGAGGGCTGTCATAGGATTAAATAAGATACTATGCTACTGTGCTGAAATCAGAGCCTGAACAGGAAATTTATTTATGTTTCATATACACTTTTTGCACATAGCCTGCAGGTAATTTTATAGATGGGTGCAGAATTTTCCATTTGTGCATCAGGGGAGCACACAGAAAGATTCAGATTTTTTTTTTTTTTTTGTACTGGGGATTGAACTCAGGGGCACTCGACCCCTGAGCCACATCCCCAGCCCTATTTTGTGTTTTATGTAGAGACAGGGTCTCACTGAGTTGCTTAGCGCCTCGCCCTTGCTGAGTCTGGCTTTGAACTCGCGATTCTCCTGTCTCAGCCTCCCTAAGTGCTGGGATTACAGGCTTGAGCCACCGCGCCCGGCTAAGATTCAGATTTTAAAGCATCTTGGATTTTGGATTTTTGGATAAGGAATGCTCAACTGTAATTACAAACAGGCTTTCCATCTCTGTGTGTGTCACACACACACACACTCCACACTCACCAGCAGCCACAGCACAATCTCGGGCACACAATGGTGTCCGGTCAATATGTGTTGAATGGATTCTGAGCTCCTCCAGGACCTCCTCCAGGTTGGCTGTTGGCTGGCTCCGGAGGGCTGAACAGCGGAGGTGCTATTATCTTGGGCGGAGACCAGCCAAAGGAGCTGTCCTTGCTGGGCCACACCTGAAGGGCAGCTCTTCTGATCTTCAGTTCATGGGCCTGGGAAGGGCTCCCAGGAACTGTGTGCTCCCGCCCCAATCTCGCAAACCATGAAGCTCTGTGTTCTCCTCAGATCCACGTCCCAGCCCCTAGATGCCTGGAGCTCCTCTGGGGTGGCAAGCCCTGGCAAGTTTTGCAGATTTCACCTTCCCTCTTATGTCACACTGGCTGCCCTCCATTCCCCAGGGCCCATCAGTATGCAGTAGTTGCTGAGTGGCTTCGCTGTGTCGGGAAAGGGAAGGAGGATTGAGCACCAGGCTAAAAGTTGGCTGCATCCTGAGGTTGGGAAGGAGGCTGCTGCTCCTGATGGGCCAAAGTGCCTGGAAGTCAGACTCAACTGAAACCTGGAAACATAGGATGAGTTGATAAATGGCGCATCAAGTAATACAGCTGTACCACATCTGTTCCAAGAGCCCATTTCTGTCCAGAATGTCAGCTGAGACAAAATAAGCTAATTTTCAGTAACCCAAGGTTACACTCCAAAAGACATGCGGTTTTCTTTTCTTTGACTGCTTTTTATGTGCAAGTTGGTGGGGGTGGTACTGGGAAGTGAAACCAGAGGAGCTTTACCACTGGGCCACATCCTGAACCCTTATTTATTGATTTATTTTGACACAGGGTCTTGCTAAGTTGCTGATGCTGGCCTTGAACTTGCAATCCTCCTGCCTCAGCTTCCCAAATCTCTGTGATTTCAGGTGTGCACCACCACACCCAACAACTTTGCCTTTAAAAAATTTTTTTTAAACTGACCAAAACAAAAATACTTACTTTATTTTTGGCCAGGCATAGCAAACACTCACAAGTAGAGAACATTTCACAAGAAAACCCTATCCACTCATTGCCAGATTCCAGCACTGTCAATGTCATGCTCTTGTTTTGATTCATTTTCCTTTTTTAAAAAAATCCCTGGCCGGGTGCAGTGGCGCAAGCCTGTAATCCCAGCACTTAGGGAGGCTGAGACAGGAGAATCGCCAGTTCAAAGCCAGCCTCAGCAACGGCAAGGCACTAAGCAACTCAGTGAGACCCTGTCTCTACATAAAACACAAAATAGGGAGCCGGGCGTGGTGGCGCACACCTATAATCCCAGCACTTTGGGAGGCTGAGACAGGAGAATCGTGAGTTCAAAGCCAGCCTCAGCAATGGCGAGGCACTAAGCAACTCAGTGAGACCCTGACTCTACATAAAACTCAAAATAGGGCTGGGGATGTGGCTCAGTGGTCGAGTGCCCCTGAGTTCAATCCCCAGTACCAAAAAAAAAAAAAATCCCTGATTTTATTTCATGCTTACATTCTTTTTTTTTTTAATATTTTTTTAGTTGTTGATGCATCTTTATTTATTCATTTATTGTTTGTATGTGGTGCTGAGGATCGAACCCAGTGCCTCATGCATGCTAGGCAAGCACGCTACCACTGAGCCACAGCCTCAGCCCTCATGCCTACATTCTTCAGGCTGCATCCGGAGGGAAAGCCAGGTGTAGTGGCACACGCTTGTAATCCCAGCAACTTGGGAAGCTAAGGCAGGAGGATTGAAAATCCAAGGCCAGCATCCCTAACTTAAAAAGATCCTATCTCAAAATAAACTTTAGGGCTGGGGTTGTAGCTCAGTGGTAGAGCGATTGCCTAGCATTGTGAGGCACTGGGTTCAATTCTCAGCATCGCATATAAATAGGTAAAAAATAAAGGTCCATTGACAACTAAAAAAATTTTCTAAAAATAAAATAAAATTTAAGAAGAGGTTGGGATGTAGCTCAGTGGCAGAAGACTTGCCTACTATATGTCAGGTTCTGGGTTCAATCTTCAGTACCAAAAACAAAAACAAAACCTTTTTCAGTACAATAGTTTCAATTTATATGTTTTGAAAGCACAAGATGTTATACAATAATTATGTTTATAAAAAATTACAAAAGTACAAAGACTAAATATTTTATTTTTTTTTATTTTTTATTTTTATTTTTTGGTACCGGGGATTAAACTCAGGGGTACTCGACCACTGAGCCACATCCCCAGCCCTATTTTGTGTTTTATGTAGAGATAGGGTCTCAATGAGTTGCTTAGCGCCTGGCCATTGCTGAGGCTGGCTCTGAACTCACGATCCTCCTGCCTCAGCCTCCCAAAGTGCTGGGATTACAGGCGTGTGCCACCACACCCAGCTTTACATCTGTATTTTCAACCTTGACTCTATTTTCTTTGTTTGGCGTGTATGTGTGGTGCTGGGGATTGAACCCACTGCCTTGTGTATGCAAGGCGAACACTCTACCAACTGAGCTAAATCCCCAGCCCCCTTGACTCTATTTTGAGCTCCCAATTCAGGTATGGGAGTTTGGGAGGCAGTCCATCTGGATGACCTCCAAACTGAAACTCTACATATCCTAAAGCAATCTTAGTCTCATGATCCCAGTGCCTCCCAGTGGGCCGCCCCACCTCTCAACACCTTTACATTAGGAATCAGATTTCAATGTGAGACTTAGCGGGGACAAAGCACATCCAAACCACAGTACTAACCATATCATGCTGTCTCCCCAAAGTGGCCATTCCTGTGTCTCCTCCTCCGTGAGTAGAGCCACCCAGGAGACAAGACAAGCCCCTCAGCCATTGTTGGTCTCTTGTCCACATTGAGGCAGCCCCTGGGTCCTGTTCATGCCTCCCTCAGTTTTGCTCTCTCCTCTCACTCTAACACCTCAGCTGCCATCGTTCACGTCACTGTCCTCTCTTGCCTGGGCAGTGCCCTAAGTGGTCTCACTGTGTGTGAGTGCTGTTGTCCTCTTGGTCACTTTTGTATCCTGGTCCCTAGCGGAGTCTCTGAAGCATAGCAGACTCTCGCTAAATACTGGATAGATAAGATGGATAAGTGACAGATTATTGTGGCTAAAATAGCTACTAGAGTATCCCCATTTTTCAGACGAGAAGGCAAGCACAGAGCCATTAGGGAATTTGATGAATTTCATTAAGTAGTGGTGCTGGAAGCCATCTGAGGCCACAAGATGCAGAGTGCTGGCTCTCACCACTATGCCAGCAGACCTCCTGGTGAAGCCACCCTGAACTCACGGAAACCACACCAAGCCGCGGTGTGGTTTCAGGTGCCCTGAAGCTGCAGCTCATTGGGACACATTGTCCAGACTCCATGTTCATGGGAAATGTCTTATTGAATAGCATCACCCGCCCAAACCACAGATGACTAACTCTACCTGGGGTGAGGGGAGTCTTCCTCCCCTGCTCAAGTCCAGTGTCATCAGCCTCCCTGAGAGTCCAAGTCTTACAGCCTCACCTGTGAGAGCCAGTTTCCAGGAGGTGGGCATTTTTTGATTAGAGACATGGCCATCATGTCTGGCCTGGCTCTGCTGTGGGAGTGAAGATCCCAGGATCTGCCTGGGTTCAAACCTCTTCTTCCTAATCGGGTCAGCCAGGGCAGATGGCTTAATTCATGCAAGCACCTTCAGCTTCCATGTCTCTAAATTGGGACAAGAATGGCACTTGCTAACAATGGACATTGTTATGGATTTTAGATGAATTCAGACATGTAAAACCCTTAGAATAGGACTGGGCATACTATGTACTTCAAGTACTCGCAGTTATTTTCATTGTTCTTTGGCACCAAACCCAATTTTGCCATTTGTAGTGGGAAGAACTCCACTCCCCAGGCCTGAGGTTGTACAGACATGGCTGTGGGCAAGGTTGGCATGTATGCTCCATCTGGTGCCTACAGCAGGGAGTGAAGGGTGGTGCCCAGCAGGAGCTTAGCAGGTGACAGTTCCCAGTCTGTCCCAGTAATGCTACTAGCACTAATCCTGTCTCCTGCGCTGCAGAGCCCTCTCTATAGTGACGCAGTGACCCAGAGAGAACTTTCAGGTATAAGGATGAGCCCTGAGAGGGAGGTCTGAAGCGCTGCTTGACATCAACTTCCCTAAAAACCATGACCTTCAACTTTCACACAGGGCTTCTAGCCCAAACCCACACAGCCAAACCAGCACCCTGGGGAAAGTACCCACACTGTGGAGGGGTGGCTGGGGAGCAGGGATACCCAGCCCTAGGAATGCTGCGTTCCCAGGTGAGAAGCTGTGCTTTCACCCCTGAGAACAGGATTCCCGGGAGCGAGTCTGTCCGAGGTCCATCAGGCACTTTAAAGACAGTCAGAGCTATGTCAGCCCACGTGAAGACCCCTTAGGGACGGACTTCCAAAAATGACGAAAGGTGCCTATCCTGCCACGGGAGGAGAGGGAGTCAGCAGATTTTTAAGTACCACCAACGTTTAACAAATCAAGCAGTTAATTACTGAGCAATTAGTTTGCTCCTGGAAAAAGGCCTAAGTCCTTACCTAGCGCCTGTAAGTCCGCGGTGCCAAAGGCAGGTGGCGCTAAACACGCATTCACTGACGCCGTCTGCCAGGCTCTCCATGGTCCAGAGGACCGAGAATGTGACGGATCGGTGAGTGTAGGAAGGAGAGGGTGCCAGGACCGAGTTTGGGGCATCCTGGTCAAAGATGAGGGGTTGGGACGACCAGTGTGTCTGGGCATACCCTGAAGGGGGTAAGCGAAACAAGCCCCGAGTGGGCGGGCTCGCCTCCCAAGAAGGTGTGGGTGGGTTGTGCATTAGCAGGAAGCGGGGCCTGAGAGAGAGGTTGGGCTTCGTTCTCTACCTGGACCTTATTTGTGCGCGGCTTGTGGAGAGTGGGTGGATTTTAAGGGACTGTCGAAGGAGGGACTTGTGGGCATCTTCAGTGGGCGGGCCCAAGAGGAGTGGCTCTGTGCAGGTGAGCCGTCACCTGTGTGAAGTGTGGTAGCCGTACGCGGCCGGAATTCCTCCTCTGGATCTACTGGGTGAAGGGGCGGGGCTTGTAGCTGGGGGCGGAACCTGCAGAAGAGTTGAAGGGGAACCTCACACATTTCCCTGGAGGGCGGAGTTGGCGTCCATCTCTCCTGGACAGAGTTAATATCTCTACTGCAGAGTCTCTGGTTCTGTGCAGGGAGGAGCCTGCAGTCGTTTTAGAAGCAAATAATTGCGTGAGAGTGTGTAAAGTCTGGATGGAGTCGCACCTTCGAAAAACCGGGACTGGTAACTGCCAAATCCGCGGACCAAGCGGAGGAGGCGGGGCCTATGGTGTTGGTAGGCGGGACTGATAGGACAGAGGGGCGGGGCAATAATTATGCAGAAATCTCTGAGCTGGAAGGGGGACAGGCTTTGGGGACCGGGCCCTGGACCGCTCCCTAGGGGGTCTCTAGCCAGCAAAGGTGGGCGTGGCCCGTGGCTTCAAGGGGCGGGGCTAATAGCGCCAGGGTCCCGGGCAGCTCCTGGGTTGGGCGGGGCCTGAGAGCCAGTGGGTGGAGCCTGAGGCTCTTGTCCTGGGAGGAGCCAGGGCTGGGCGCAAGCGGGGGCTCTGCCCTGGGAGGCAGTCTGTTTAGGCCCGCACGCAGCTCCGCATCTGGTGCTCATTACCGGATGACAAAGAGCCGGCTCTGGGCCCCCTTCCCTATTCCCATCCCCCCTCCGACTGCAGTACATTTAACTCCTTCCTGCCCTTGGGGCATTCTGGAACCCCTGCCCTGGGTCACCCGAGGGAGCTCCTGTCTGCGTCCTGGGAGATGTTGTCATTCCCCAGTCTGCGCCCGCACCTCCTTCCCAGACGCAGGCGTCTGAGCAGCCCTGCGACCCCCGACTCCATACAGCAAACCTCCTTGGCGGCGTCTGGGAGGTTAAAAGCTGGGCAGGATCTCGCGGGGGCGTCTGGTTTGAGTTAGGGGAACGTGAGAGCGGCGACCAGGGGCGGGGCGTAGCCTTCCCTCCGCCCCCTCTACGACCCCCCAGTGAGTCCACAGCTCAGGCCGGTCCTCTCCTGGTCGCCTGGGGCCCAGTCTCTGAGCCAGAGGGTGTAATAGCGCTCCAGGTAGAGAAGGGGCATTGGGCCACCCCTCCTCTCCTGCCCGGGTGGTGGTGGCGGCTTTGCCCCTTCCTAATTAGAGGCCCCAGAGACTGCAACTGAAAAATTATAGAGGCAGTGGGAACCGGCGCCACCCCGGCCCACGTCCCGTCCCCTCCCCCCAAGGCTGTGAGCCCAGGATGAGGGAGGTTACCCCACACGCTGTGATCTTTGACCCGCCTATGCTTTAGTTCCTGGGGCACCGCAGCCCTGTTCAGCATGCGCCCTCGGTCAAACCGGGCTCTGCCGAGTTCTCTCAGACCCGGCACCACCCCCACTCCACAAGCCAGCAGAGCAAAGTGAGGGCCCGCTAGGGACCTTACTCCTGAGGCTGCCTGGGGAGCTGATCTGGGATCTCTCTTGGGTTGGGCTCTCTTCCCATCCTAGCTTCCCGAGAGCAGGAGGGAGGAGCCTCCAAAAACACCCACTAGCCCAGGGCAGCAGCACCCTTGGGTGACCCTGAGTACCACCCTCCAACTTCTGGGCAGCCTGCGATGAGGGAAAGGGATGTTCAGAAGAAAGTTACCATAAACTTATCCTCTACATGACCCCTCACTTCCCTGGGCCCTGGAGTCTTGCTTTCCCCCCTAAATCCCAGTTTGGCTCCAGTTCAACAGAAGCCTTCATCTCAAGACCCTCCCCCAGATTCAGTCCCACCTTCTTGGAGTTTTGGTAAGAAGAGAAACAAATATAGAATTCTCTCCATGCCAAATCTCAGACTCCTGGGCTTGCTGTGTGACTTTGGGCAAGGCTCTGCCCTCTCTGGACTCCTCCTTCCCTGAGAATCCCTGAAGCATACTCTCCCTTAAGGGTGCTTACCTTACCTAGACAAACCGAAGGAAGAGCTGTTCCTTTTTTTCCTCGAGTCCTCCCAGACCCTCCCCTCAGGCGTCAATGGGGGCCAAGAGCTTTGAGTGAGGTTGGCACCCCATTTATTGGAGAAGATCCCAGCACCCACCCCCTGAGGTCCTGAGGGCCTTGGTGTGTCCTCTGCAGTGAGTGCTGGGCCCAGTGAGCAGGAAGCCTTCTGTCCAGCTGGATAGCCCCCCGTGGGTCTCTGGTGCAGCCCCAGCCATGTGTCCAGCGCATGTCCCTTCCCCCTACCCTGCAGGGGACATCCGTGCCCCATCACACGCTGGTTCTGCAGGTCTGTACACCTGTGAGGCTGCCTCTGGGGGGCATGGGTTCCGTTGGACCTTTGTTCCCGGCATGGGTGACCCAGCGATAGCAGTCAGTAATACGCTTGTTGGGTGCGTGGGGGCCACAGCGGGTGCAGTACACAATGCCCAGGGCAAGCAGGACAACCAGGAAGACGCATGTGGGCACAAGGAGTGCCACCAGCAGCCACCGGTCATCCCTCTGGCTTCGACCTGCCAGACCAGCCTCTGCCAAGGCTGTTGGCGCTGCTGTAGGTGCTACTGAGGGCAACCATGGGGGCAACTTGGGACTGGGGCCACCTTCCCTTGGGACTTGGGGAGCTTTGGAATGGGGATGTGTAGGGATGATGGGTGAGGTCTGGTTAGTAGGGGTCTGAGGATGGAGGGGAGTGGGGGGAGCTGGGGGTTGGGTGATAGCAGGCATAGGGACTTGATAGGCAGGAGTCACAGGAGACCTGGAGGTGGGGGACAGAGAAGGCTGGACAGTAGGGATGATGGACAGCTGGGGGGCCTGGGTTCTGAGGACTAGAACATCTGGAGCCAGAGGGGATTGATGGGCACTGGGGGTGGTGTCAAGAGGGGCAGGATTAGATGGGATTCCAGGAAAGTGAGTGGTGGTCTGGGTGTCCGCCACCTGGGTGTTTGGGAACATAGGAGAGTGGTGGCCAGGGAACACTCTGGGATATTTGGCTGAGATCAGGGGAGGTTGGTGGGCAGGAGGCCGTGCTGGGTAAGTGACAGAGCTAATTCGGGGCTGGTGGGCAGAGGGCAGATCTGGATAGTTGGTCTCAATCATGGGGAGCTGGTGGTCAGGGGGCACAGCTGGGCGTGTGGCAGGGACCAAGGGAGGCTGATGGGCTGGTCTCAGGGGTGGGTATGTGGCAGAAATAATAGGGTTCTGGCGGGCAGAAGCCAGTGTGGGGCGTGTAGCAGAGACTACCATGGGCCGGGTGGCAGAGAGCACTGAGGAATGGTAGGGAACCCTAGGGGCACTGAGCGGAGGTGGCCAGGTGGGCTCCGGATAGGGTCTCCTGGGCTCTCGGTTCTCTGGGAAGCTGGGTCTGTAGGCCAGGCCAAACTCTGGTGGCTGTGTGGGCTCCATCCACAGGATCCCGGGCATCTCTGTCCAGCCACCATCAAAAACCTCCCAGGCCTCCTCTTCATCCTCTTCCTCCCCATCATCCAGCAATTCATCTCCAAGGTCCTGGGAAGCCCTGGCACCCATGGCCCCTGTGGGACTGCAGCTGATGCCATCCGCCTCAAGCTCATGACCCTCACTGCAATAGCACTCGAAGCCACCAACATAGTTGACACACATCTGCTGGCACACACCGGCGATCTGGCACTCATCCGTGTCCACACAGCGGTGGGGCTCATCCTCTGCTGGCCGGAAGCCCAGGCGACAGTGGCAGCTGTAGCCTTGTGGCCCACCAGGCTCACACTGCTGCTCGCAAGGGGCCTGAGCACAGGGGTCCTCACAACTGTGCCCATCTGCTGCCAGCCGGAAGCCCTCCGAGCAGCGGCAGGACACATGACCATCCGCCTCCTCCACACACTCGTGATCGCAGCCCCCGTTTTCCGGGCCACAGCCAGTCCCTGGGCAGAGGGGCCCAGTCTGGGACCAGCCCACACCACCCTCAGGCTGGTTCACGCAGAGCAAAGAGGCTCCCCTGCCAGCCTGGCACTGCACGGCAGCCACGGAGCCGAAGGGCAGCCACTCGAACTCTGTGGAGACCAGGTGGAAGGGCGTGGTGTAGACGGCTGGGCCGGCCTGGCCCGCTTCATCTGGCAACGCCGGGCAGGCACCCTCGAAGCCAAACTGGCATAGGTAGCCGTCCACGGGCAGCGTGCACGAGCCCTCTTTCCAGCGATGCTCACCACTGGCCTCAAGGGCCACACAGCGCTGGGCCGGGCAGGGCCCTAACTGGGCAGCCTGGCCCCAGTTGGTGAAGGCCGTGTCCTGGTCTCCCGTGGTCCACGTGAAGCCGCGCAGTGGGCGCTGCTGCTGGCATTGCCGGGCCTGCCGCTGCAGCCCGATCCACAGCAGCTTGTTGGTGGGGCCGGCGCCCACCAGGCTGTCCACGCGCCGGGCCTCCTCGGGGGTCCGCGGCGTGGCCAGGTCGCCCCCCAGCTCGCGGCAGGCCCGCCAGGCCTCCAGGAAGGTGCGGCGTTGCGGGAAGAGCGCGTAGCAGCTGCCGGGGCCGCAGGCGGCGCGGGGTTCGGCGTCCCAGGAGTCCTGGCCCAGCGCGGGCACCGCGGCCGCCCAGGCCAGCAGCAGCCGCAGCAGCATCGCGACGCCCCCCGACTGGCGGGGCCGGGGCTGGCGTTGGCTCTTGACAGAGGGAGGGACTGGGCCTGCGGCGGGCGGGCCGGGGGCGGGCCCCGGCGGGCTCAGCCCTTGTAAGGAGCGGGCTGGGGCCGCTGCCAGCTGCCTGCTCCCGCTCCCCCGGGGCCGCTGGGGCAGGAAGCAGTGGGGTGGGGGTGCTGGGGGGCGGGGGAGCGGCGCAGTTAGCTGGCGCCCCAGGGCCCACGGGGCGGGGAGGCCGGGGGACGGGGAACGCCTGCCCAGAGGCAGCCCGACCCTCCGAAAAACCCCAGCGAGCCCCCGCGCAGTCTGGGACTCAGGGCCAGGGGGTGAGGTCGCTTCCCAGACACTCGCAGAGACCCGAATCGGGACACACCAAGCTCAACACACCCTCGAACGATCTCACAGCCCAACCTGCTCTTGCCACCCCTTTCACGTCGTACATGTGCGCATGCTCCTCTCCCCTCTCCCCACGCAAGAGCCAGAGCACGCTCTTGGGCACCCTTGTGTGTCTGTCCCGGCCAAGCCCTTCACCTCGCTGTAGACCCACGCGGGCCTGCGGACCCCCTTCCCACACGGTAGAGTCCACCCGACCTGCTGCATCCCTTAGGCGCACATTCAGAAATGGTGTGGCATCCTCCGTGGCCTAACCCATCAGGTCCCTGGAATGCCTGTGCAGGCTCTGACCGGGAACCACCTCCAGAATCCAGGCACGGGCATCCTCAACCTCTCACTTCTTCACTAGCCCCTTCCCCAACTCACCCCACCCTCAAGCTTTCTTGCTCCAGCTTGGCCAACTTTAGGGGGCGGGGAGGGGAGGGCAAGGACAGCCTTCCCTTCACCCCTGCTCAGCCTGGGGCCCTGGGAACCTGGGCTTAGAGGGGGAGGAGGCGGCCCCCAAACAGGAAATGCCTCTCTGGGCTCCTGCTGCAGGGTGCAGTGGGTTAGGGGGCTGTGTGGGGGTTGGGCTGCCCTCTGGGTGAGCAGGACTGGCTGTAAGGGGATCAGTGCACAGCCATGTATGGGCACAGGGCATGCAATGACACGTTGCACTTATATGACACAGGCATCACGTTGTGGAGCCTTCCTCCCCAGGGCCCACTGCTCAGGCCTGGTAGGGGTCCTCTTCCTGCCCCTCCTGGAGGCCTCTGGGGAGCCAGCTGAAAGATTAACTCCTGCACATCCACTGTATCCTTTTTTCTCCCACTGAGCCACATCCTCAGCCCTATTTTGTATCTTATTTAAAGACAGGGTCTCACTGAGTTGCTTAGCGCCTCGCCATTGTTGAGGCTGGCTTTGAACCCGCGATCCTCCTGCCTCAGCCTCCGGAGCTGCAGGGATTACAGGTATGCGCCACCGTGCTGGGCCACTGTATTCTTTTTAAATTATTTATTTTATCTATTGTTTTTTAAGAGAGGGGTTTTTGCTATGTTGCTGAGGAACATCCTCCTTTAAACTCCTGGGCTCAAGTGATCCTCCTGCCTCAGTCTCCTGAGTAGCTGGGACTACAGGTGCATGACTCTGGCTGACCCACTGTATTCTTAGGAAATGTTTGAATCTGAGGTGAGGCTGTGGAGGAGGTTTTGCCTCTTAGGGTACTGCCCTGGTCTAGCTTCCCACTCTGCTGCTGATCTGCTGTGTGACTGCCCCTCTCTGGGCCTCCATTTTTCTTATCTACAATATGGGGATAATGGGTCCAGATCTTCCAGCTCAGCTGGGCTATTGTATCATAATACTCACTATTTGCAAATGTGCTCTGTCAGCAGTAATCATGAAACATATGTTCCTTAGTCTTCCAAGCAAATCTGGGTGAGGCCTTACAGACCTAGCCAGTCTCTGAGAAGCAGGGCTTCTGAAGCACGCGCTATGTGCCTGGAAGTTCCTTCTTGCGGGATGCACACCTGAGGAGCACATAGAATTACTCCCTTTCTCGGGGAAAAAAGTGTCACTATGGTGCGATTCAACCTTCCATTGGCCTAGGCCCAAAACCTTGAGCTCATCCTTGACTCCTCTTTCTCTCACACTCCAGTCTCTCAGCAAATCCAGTTAGCATTGTTTTCAAAATAGACCCAGAATCTGACCCCTTCTCACCACCTTCTCCACCCACCCCTGGCCGTGCCTCCAGCATCTCCCATCTCCACCATCACACACCTCCAGCCTCTGCACCTCCCAACTGTCTATTGCCCTCTCCATCCTGCCAGAGGGATCCTTTGAACAAGTAGGTCAGGGCTGGAGGTGTAGCTCAGTGTTAGAACACTTGCCTAGCATGTGTGGGGCTGGGTTCAGTCCCCAGGTACACACACACATGCACACACACACAGAGTGGATCAGCCAGGCATGGTGGTACACACCTGTAATCTCAGAAACTCAGGAAACTGAGGCAGAAGGATTGCAAGTTTGAGGCCAGCCTCAGCAACTTGGCAAGACTCTGTCTCAAAAAAGAAAATCAATCAATCAATCAATCCTAGGTCAGATCTGGTCCCTCCCCTGTTAAGAACCCTCTGAGGTCCCCATCTCATTCAGAGGAATAACCAAAGTCCTTGCCATGTGGTCTGTCCCTAAACCACTCATCCCACCCCTTCCCTTTCCCCTCTGCCCCTTTCACTGTGGCACCAGGCACTCTACCTCAAGACCTTTCCGTATGGTCCCCTGCCTGGAGCAGTGTACCAACAATATCCAAATGCTCTCCACTTTCTTCAGGTCTTGGTTCAAGTGTCAGTCCTTGGACCCACCCCACACTGTTCCACCACCCCAGGGACTCCCGGCCCCCACCTTGCTCCATTCTCTGCTATGCACTTACTACTCTGACAATGTGTATATTTACTTGTTGATTTCCTTATGATCTGATTCCTCCTAGCCAGAGTTTCTCAGCCTTGGCATTATTGATATTCGGGGCTGAATGATTATTTGTTACAGAGCCTGTGCTGTGCATTGTAAGATGCTTAGCAGTGTCCTTGGTTTTTGTTGATATCAGTAGCATCCTTCTAGTTGGGATCATCAAAAATGTCCCCAGTTGGGTGTGGTGGCACATGTCTGTAATCCCAGCAATTTGGGAGGCTGAAGCAAGAGGATGGCAAGTTTGAGGCCAGCCTGAGCAACTTGGAGAGTCCCTAAGCAACTTAGCAAGATCCTGTCTCAAAATAAAAAAAAAAAAAGATCTAGGTATGTGGCTCAGTAGTTAAGCATCCCTGGGTTCATTCCTTGGTAACCCGCCCTCCTTCCTCTGGAAAAAAAAAGTTTCTGGATATTACCAAATGTTAATATTACCCCCAGGGAGAACTTCTGCCCTTGGAGACTGTGAGCTCCGGGACGGCAGGGTCATTGTCCTATTCCCTACTGAATGGAAAACTCCTGGCACATAGATGCTGCTCAATAAGGGTTTGTGGAATGAGTGAACAAGACTCCAATATGGCCTGACTCAAGGAGATGAACTGCGGGAGCTGGGATCCCACCTGGGGCCAGACACCACTGGCTCCCTACACTTGCTGGCCATCCCCATGAAGTCTAACCATGCCAGAACTGGGAGAACCATATAAATAGGAAGTCTTTTTGTATAGGGGGAAACTGAGGCCTAGGGAGTCTCAGAACCACTTAGTGGTAGGGCTCAGACTAGGACCAGTGTCTCCTGGTTCCTAGTCCAGTTCTCTTGTTGCTGTAGTGCACTGGGGCACCATTTGAGCAGAGACTGGGAATTAGGAATGATGTCAAGAAATGGAGTTTGGAGGGAGGAAGGCTGACCAGGAAGAAGGCATAGCCTGGCTGAAAGCGCTGAGGCAGAGAGCTCAGAATGCTCCTGGAGAACACAGGACTCCACTGGGCCTCCGGTGAGGGCATCAGGAGGGACCGCGAAGACTGGAGAGAAGGTAGCAGAGAGGAGTAGAGGCCTGGCTTGGAAGCTGCCATGGGGTCAGAGGCATGATGAGAGATCTCCACGATGGTGTGTGGTGGGTGGAGGGGCTGGAGGCCAGGGACCAGTTAGGAGGCTGTTGCAATAGTCTGGGAAAGGGGAAGAGCTGGCTGGAGAGCAGGGCAGCAGGGCGGGCCGGCTGGGGGAGGCAGCCTCTGGAGGCTCCTTAGGGGCGGGCCTGAGCCTGGTCCAAGGGTGTGGTGAGCCCAGTCATGATTCGGGCAATGGCCAGTGCCGGGGCGTCTAAGAGGAGGCTGCAGGCCATCTGGCAAGTGGGTGGGTCAGATCAGAGGTCAGGACCCCAGCTTCAGTGGGGTCGAGGGGTTGGGGGGCAGGCAAGGGAAATAGGAAATAGGAGGAGGAGGGTCAAAGGTCAAATTCCAGATGTACTAGCTGGGCCTACTGGCCAGTGGAGGGAAGCCTCAGTAGGATGGGGGCTGGGGAGCAGAGGAAGGGCATCTCTGGACCCAACAAAGTTAAAGGTTTTGTGGGTCAAGAATGGGACTTGG
>CM053399.1:6062330-6105121 GCA_028644305.1 Xerus rutilus | reverse complement strand
GGGCGCGGTGGCTCAAGCCTGTAATCCCAGCACTTAGGGAGGCTGAGACAGGAGAATCGTGAGTTCAAAGCCAGCCTCAGCAACGGCGAGGCGCTAAGCAACTCAGTGAGACCCTGTCTCTACATAAAACACAAAATAGGGCTGGGGATGTGGCTCAGGGGTCGAGTGCCCTTGAGTTCAATCCCTGGTACCAAAAAAAGAAAAAAAAAAAAGAAAAAAAAAGAATGGGACTTGGAGACCCTCCTGGATGCCTAGTTTAGGAGGGTTCCTAGTACTCACTTATCTCCACCAAGTTGGATGAGGTAGGGTAGGAGTTCCCTAAGAACTTTCTGTCCTAGTTGGGATGGGGGACACAGTGAGAGTCACATCAAAGATATGGGGCTAGGGGTGGAGATTGTAGCTCAGTGGTAGAGCCTTTGTCTTGCATGTGTGAGGCACTGGGTTCAATCCTCAGCACCACATAAAAGAAATAAGATATTGTGTCCATCTACAACTAAAAAAATACTTTAAAAAAAGATATGGGGCTGAGGAGCTGGACACAGGGCTGGTTGGGATCTTACTCTTCCTGCTGAGCCTGATTGATCTTGGTTTATCCATAGCACAGGATGTTAACGGATGCAATGAACGCTTGGGAAGGAGATGTGGGTGGGGAGATGGATGGTCTTTTGGATGCATGGGTGGATGCACAGGTGGGTGCATGGATGGGTGGGTGCATAGGCGGAGGCAGGCATGCATGCATGGACAGATGATTGCATGGATGCACGTGTGGAAAATGGTTAGGAGGAAGTATAAGTGAATGGATGGTGGGTGGATGCTGGATAGATGGATAGATGTAGGAATTATTAAGTGGAGGGGTGTGTGCATGAGTTGATATTTAGATGCATGGTTGAATACAGGGATATAGGTAAAAGTTGTAGGCCTGATTTATAACTAGCAGCCACCATGGTGTGCAGCATGCTCACAATGGACCTCTCCGTCTCTGAAGGAGTACAGTCCAGGAACATGGAACAGCTTGGGCTACCACTCCAGGGATCAAGTGTGACTCTTCCCCTGATACTACACAGTCATTCTCTTCTGCTGGGGCCTGAGGCCAATGAAGCTCCCAGGCTGGGGGAGGGGGCAGTGTAGCCTCCAAGCTCAGGACACCAGGTTCAACTGACGTTGAGGGTCAGGTGGCTGGGGTTCCCTGCTCTGATCGTGGCCCACATGGGGAGTGCTCACCCACCTCAAACGCGGCATGAAAACAGAAGCCCAAGCCCCCAGAAGGAGCCTTGGCTTGCAGCTATGGGGACAAGCAAGAGGCAGATGGTGGTTTTGGATACAGTGCGTGGGCCATTGGGGGAGAGGGGTAGGCAGCCTGCAGAGGGGCTGGCCTGGAGAAGGCCCGGCGGAACAGCCAGGGCGGGGGTCGGGTGTGGTCGGGGGCGCCCCCTGGGCCGGGCGGGAGTCCTGGAGAGCCTTGGCACGCCAGGCTGCTGAGCCAGCGCATTGTTCTGTGTACAAGTCACCTCTCTGCCTCCTTCTCCTGCTGTCCCATCCCCCATCTCCCTCCATGTCTAAATTCTTCCTAAACCAATCCAGCATTGGGGCTCTCAAGAGGAAGGGCTGAAAGGTGGGCGGGAGGCCCTGGTCTTGGGTGGGAGCCGGAGGGGAGGTGGGAGTGGAGGAGGAAAGGAGCCCTGACAGCCTCCTGCCGCTTCCACCGGGGGCGCCACACCCGGGGTGCTTCTGGGTAGGACAGCCCTGCAGGGAGGGCCCCCGCTGCTGGGTGGATGGCGTGGGAGAGCTAAGCCTGGGGGGCAGGAAGAAGGGGTGCATTCCCTCCTCATCATCCCCAAGGTGGAGGGGGCTGAGGGGGGAGCCGGTGTTTGTGGGTGCCCGATGATGTGCCTCTGAGTATGCACGTGTGCGCACAGGTCTGGCACTGCCGTGGACACACACAGCTGGGTCCACACCTGTGCCCCCAGCTGTGTGAATACAGCAAACGGCTGCCCTAGGATTGCCCAACCTGGGCCCAGCTGGAAGCCCTGTTCCCTCTCCTGGCAGATGCCTGACTTGAACATCTGGCCACATCTGCCCTCAAGAAAGGGAATCCTGAACGCTTGTCAGAGCTAGAAGGAACTAGACTTGCCCCTGCACATGCAGGCAGCCCTTCTCAAGGATGAAGCTTCTTTAGCCATTCAAGGGGTACCTACAGGAGTGGACTCTCCCTCCAAGGCCTGCCACCTAGGGTGACCAATTTGTCCCAGCTTTCTGAGGACTTTCTGACTTCAGCACTACAAACCTCATATCCTAGGAACCCCTTCAGGCCTGGGCAAATGAGAATGGTTGGTCCTATGACATTCTTCCTCAGCTATCCCAGTCCCAGCCTCTCACAACCCCCACCTCTGGAACTTTCTCTGAAGGCTCTTACTTTCCCTTCTCTTCCTGTCAGCACCCCCCCTCCTGCCCCCTCAGCGTCCCCAAGGATCTCTGCATCTCGGTGTTTCTCCTTTTGACTTCAGTGTCTCTGCCTCCCTTTCCTTCCTCTCCGTCTGTGTCTGGGGTCTCTAGCTTTCCTATTGGTCTTGGGGGTCTCCCTGTCTCCTCTCCTGCCCCTAGGATTGTCGCCAGGGTCTGGAGACTGTTTCTTAGTGCTCTGCCTTCTATGTGTCTCTTCTCCAGGGTCTCTCTGTCTCTGTCACAGAGTCTCTGGCTTGCTACCATCCCTGGGTGGTCCAGCCTCTCTCCTCTGTCCTGACACTGCATCCCCAGGGCTGGCTGGGGTGGGAGCCAGGTCTGGGGGCTGTGACCAGGCCCGGAAGGAGAACCAAGCAGACATGATATTTATGTTGGGACTTCAAAGTGGAGCACAGGCCACAGTGGGGGTTGGGAGACTGACAGGCAAAAGCCAGACTGAGGTCAACTCAGGCCCCTCCCTGGTGAGGGTCTCCTTGGTGACACACACCTCCCCATGGGACATGGAGACCTGGAGTAGGGACAGAATGGGTTATTTTGGTGCAGAGTTCCAAGAAAGGCACTTCCGGTGCCCTGCCCCTGCCCCTAGCCCCATTCTTTCTTCCTGTCACCCTACAACTGGGTCTGGGCACCCTGGCCCTCACCTCCTCTGAGCATCAGCCCAGTTGGGGAGACAGTTCTGGGGGTAGCAGGGGCAGAGAGCTCCATCTCAGCAGCATCTGGCGCTGGTACAGCCCATGCATTCTGTCTTTCTGGCAGTATCCACGCCTGGCAGGGCCCTGTGGGTCTGTAACCCTGTCGGTCCCAACAGACTGAGTTAGGCAGGCCCAGCCCCTTGGGACTTCTGGAGTCCATTCATGGGCTGCCTGCCTGAGGGCCTGAGGGGCCAAGATGGGGCAGGAAGG
Organism: Xerus rutilus; assembly: GCA_028644305.1. Lineage (NCBI taxonomy): Eukaryota > Metazoa > Chordata > Mammalia > Rodentia > Sciuridae > Xerus > Xerus rutilus. The sequence goes on along the minus strand of CM053399.1, from coordinate 6,101,759 downwards.
TCACCCCATTCCTGCTCCCCCATCCCACCCTTGGCCTAACCCTTGCTAAAGACACCCAGCTGCTGGGCTGAGAAGGCATGGGGCCTGGTGGACGGGTGGGGCAGGCAGGGCTGATTGTCTCATCCTGCAGCTCATTCTGGGTCCTAAGCCCCTCCCAGTAGTCGCGCTCAGCAGGCTCCCATTCAGGCCGCCCCCCAGGAAACCCCAACCCTAACTAAAGACTTTCTCTAGATCCAGGACTCTCCTAAAGCCCACCCAGGCCCCCAGAACCCCAGCCCCTGGGCTAGGCCCCCTCCCAGACCCTCCCCGGCTCTTCCTGTGAATCAGGCAGGCTGGAATCTGATGAGCTCAGGCCTCCCCACCCAGGGAAGCCGGCTTTTGCCTCCTGCTTGGCCAGTGGGGTTGCCAAGGGTCTTCCTAGCACTCACAGCCCCTCCAGGGTCCACCAGGAGCTGGGATGGGTGAGTGAGTGAGGCAGGGGTAGGCTGGGGCTGGGAAGATTAGTCAGGAGAGGGGCTTGGACCTCTTGGGCATGCTCAAAAGTAAAAAGAAAGTATGCTGTGTATGTGTGTGTATTTGTGTGTGCACATGTGTCTGTGTTTGTGTGGGTGTTTGCCCTTCCAGGGCTCAGACAGCAGGCAAGGGCAGCCCTGTGCTATAGCAAAGTCGTGCATATGGCTGTATCTGAGTGGGTGATGTGGGTGCCCGTGGCAATTCTGTACAAGTAGGTCTGAGTGTGTCAGGAGACCTTGTGTGGCTGATCACCAAGGTCTCTGTATAAATTTATCCCCATGGGTGTCCTGCTGGTGTCTGGGTACTCTGTGCCTGCTGTGGCTGGCTGGGTATTACACTCTGTGTTGGAATGTGGGTCAGGGAGTCGCTGTGTGTGGAACTGTGGGAGTGAACCTGGGTCACAAGGCCACTGCAGGGTGTTAAACTTTGTACTGAGGGTGGGTCAGGGTGAGCCTCAGTGCTTGCTGTCCACCCCACCCCTCCCAGACCATCACATAGGCCCTGGTCCTGGGTCTACGGGGCTGGAGAACCTGGGACAGGTGGCCCCTCCCTCACCCCTCTCCCCATCTGCTTTTGCAGGATCCCTACTCCCCTGCTAGTGCCAGGCTGGGCATGGGTCCCAGGGTCCTCTGAGTCTCCTATGTATGGGCCTCCATTCAGAAGGTACCTGGCGTGGGGCTGGAAATGAAGTGTGCACACCCCCTGGTGGCAGTGAGGGAGAATATGCCACCCCAGGAGCACAAAGCAACCCTTTCGGCAGTTATCCTGGATCCATCATTCCACACGGGTCCACAGAGATTTACTAAGTGCCAATTCCGGCCCAGGCATTGTTCTAGGACCCCCGAGAGTTAGCTGGGACCAGGGCCGACTTGGCTCTGGCACACTAGTAGTGGAGACAGACAATAAACAAACTCACACATACAACTAGGGTGACTCTAGAATTGGTAAGTGCAACATTTCCAAGCAAGGAAATGACGGCTGCTCTCCAGGGATCCAAACATCAGGTCGGGGTCCCAGCCCTGCCCTGTAGCAGTGGACGCTGAACAAAGTGTGTGACCTCTCAGAGCCTTGGCTTCCTCTTCTATAAGGACAAAGGTGGTGGCAGGGGTGGTGCGGAATCCCCTAAAAGGGAATAGGCCCCTAGCTTCCTCCTAGATCACACGACGAGGAAGGTGAGATTCCACCTGTGCCCTTGTGGCGGGGTTGTGGGTGCTTGGTACTTGCTCTACACAGGACACTCAGTATGTTATTGTTGAGTGTTGAGTAAGTGAGTCTTTCCGTGTTGGAGGACCTCATGTTTGAGTCCTCTGTCCTGTAGGGAGCCACATGCTTCCTACAGGTAGCCTGTTTCCTCACCTGTAAAGTGAGGATGACATTAGTCTTAGACTGGCCTATTATCTCCTGCCCTACCTGGAGCCCCTGCACCTTTATCATCACCCTTGCTCATGCTGATGTGACCTGGACCCCTGAGCAATCAGATAATCAAAAGGCCCTAGGATGCAGGCAGGACCTGGCAGTGCTCCCATGAGCCACTGCTGGAGGCACACTGAATTCCAGGCCAGGAACTGGGACTGATCGTGGGGAAGGCTTGCAGATGGTCCAGAGTCAGGGGCCCAGAAGCCTCTGTTCCTGTGAGGCCCACTCCACATCCGGCCCCTGGGGTTCTCTGAGCCCCCCTGTAGACATTTCAGGTCCCTCCTCTGGGACTGAGCTTGATGCATCCTGTTTAGTTCCCAGAACCTCCCCTCCCGTATCCCCAGGGTCTCTCATTCCTAGTTATCAAACTCCAATCAGGGGACAACATTTATTGAGCACCTATGGTGTGCTCAGCACTATAAGGCTCTGGGGCCAGAGGTTGGGTAGGTGGAGGACATACAACAGGGTTAAGGGGAGACTCCCTATTAGCAAGTAGCTGGGGGCAGGGGCGCGAGTGGGAAGGAAGAACTTCTGGGACTTAGTGAGAAATTTGGGAGTCCTGTACCTGGGCTCTGTCTGGGTCATCTGAAAGTCAATGTCCACAATTTTTACTTCCCAGTTTTCATGTCTGACATGTGAGCTGATGTCCCTTTGTGCTCAGCACCTCAGGGGAGTGTCTCAGAGACTGGTTGGGGCCCTCCTCCATCTGGGGATTATCCTTTCCTGAGGAATGGCCACCAAGAGGCTGGCTGGCCTCACCCAACTCTGAGGGACCTGAGGGCCAGTAGCTTCAGCCTCCGTGCTGTCCCCAGACTGTCCTGTGGCAGCAGGGGTGCAAGGCAGAAACTGCTTCTGCTCCATGGCCCTTGGGCCATCCTGGCCCCTCTGGGCAGCTTTCTGCGCTGTGCACGCCCCCTCGTGGTGAGTGGTCAGCATTTTTCTTTGCTTACATTTGCAGCTGTTCTGAGCTTCCCTTTGGGGCTGCCCAGGCCTTTGGGGCTGATTTGCAGTGTGCCTCTTGGGAGTTGCCTTCCCACACCTCAGTGTGGCCAACAAGAACATAGCCTACCTGCCCACAGAGTTTTTGTGAGGACCAAAGGATATGATACAGATTAAATGATGTCCAAGCCCCCTCCATCCTGGAAGCTCATCGTCCGCTGGTGGGCATTATCTCCATGTCCAAATCCCTGGGGACACTGGAGTCCTGGGAGGACTTCCAGTTTTTGGAAAAGACTGAAACAAGGATACTTTCTCCCCAGGACCTGACTCCTGTGCAGGGGAGGGTCCTGCCTGGCAGGGAGCAGGTGCCTAAGAGCTAATGCCACCTCCTCCTCCCCTGCCCCTAGTGAGAGCTCTGCTTTGCAGCAAAACCATGCCTTCGGGGCCCTGGAGCACCTCTGGGAGAAGGGCAGGACCACAGTAGCGTGCCCACTCTGCAGATGAGGATGCCGAGGCCGGGGGACGCAGTCCTCTGGGACCTTGCTGCCGTTCTGCTGCTCCCCTCTATCTTCCCCACACCAGGTGTGGGTGGAGCTTTGCAGGGCCCGGAAGTCTACAGCAGCCCTGCCTGTGCCCATGGGGAGGGGGTGCAAAAGGAGCAAGGAAACCACCCCATGCTGGAGGTTGGGCATCAGATGGATCTGTTCCCTGTGGGGCACACTCACCCCTGTAGGCTGGGCAGGAAGAACAAGAAGCAAGGTGCTTGGACACAGTCTGGGGTCCCCGAAACCTCCTCGACTCGACTCTAGTTACTCAGATGTGGTCAGTCTCCCAGCTCCTTGGCAGATAGGCTCATGGAGGTAAGTGCCAGTCAGAGGTGGTGGTAGATGCCAGAGAGGGCTGGGTGGGGTGGCCACGAAGGCTTTGGCCTAGTGGGTGGGGCTGATGGCTCTGAAGGCCTTCCCCAAGAGCTCAGAGGCTTCTGCCCCAGGCGATGCTTCTGGCCCCTTCTAGCTGCTCCTCTGTTGCCCGGCCTGTGAAGCCCCTGGCTGTCCTGGATGCACAAGGTTCCCTCGGACCTGACCCTCTCTCCCCTCAGCAATGATCTCAGACTCTTCTCCACTGTCCCTGGGGCTGGCTTTGGCCTCCACATCCCCATCTCTCTGGTTCCCTTTCTCCTCCTCCTGGCTCCTTGACTCTGGCCACCCACTGCCTGCCTCCTCTGCTGCAGTCCCTGGGGTCCCAGGCCGCTCTGCACGGCGGTAGACCAGATAGCCATCTGTGGGAAGTTGGTGGGCTAGGGCTCCAGGCTGCAGACGGTGGTAGTTCTGCTCCTTGTACAGGAATAAGCCAAAAGCTCCTGGCTGGCTCACTCGAAACTTAGTGGCACAGAGCTGGTTCAGGGTGGTGATGGAGGCCCCGGGAGGCACAGCTAGGGTCTTGGAGGTACAACCACTGCTGGGATCCTGGTAGGCTACTCGAAGGAGGTGCTATGCAGGAAAAGAAGCAAAAACAAGCACTTAGCGCCCTCTAGTGCACATGTGGCTCCACGGAAGGCCACACAAGGACTGGTGGGTGGGATGGATTTAGTGGTGGAACCAACTGGCAGAAGCTCTGTGAACCCTGAGAGGGGCTCCAGGGCATAGGGAGTGTGGCAGAGCTAGTGGGTGGTGGCTACAGGTACAAGACCAGCCCAGCAGGGTCTCTAGAGGGACACTCAGATACAGCTTACTTTTTTTTTTTTGTACCGGGGATTGAACTCAGGGGCATTCGACCACTGAGCCACATCCCCAGCCCTATTTTGTGTTTTATGTAGAGACAGGGTCTCACTGAGTTGCTTAGCACCTCGCCATTGCTGAGGCTGATTTGAACTTGCAATTCTCCCGTCTCAGCCTCCCTAAGTGCTGGGATTACAGGCTTGCGCCACTGTTCCTGGCTAGATAGAGCTTACTTTGTGTCCTAAGCATCCATCTTGCACCAACACACTTCAATCCTCATAGCAGCCCTGGGTACCCATTTTACAGAAGAGAAAATTGAGACACAAAGAGTAACCTGTTCAAGCCCCCCAAACCAAGAAATGGTGGAGCTGGCTAGAATCTGGACTCACAAGCAAGGCTGGGAAGGGTAAATAATGGGGCCGTGGTACCTCTGGGGATACCCAGGCCAGAGTCCAGTTGGACTCAGAGACTGAAGCCTAAGGACAGGGGAGGCAGTGCCCTGGCTGGGCTGGGAGTCCCTTCCCTTTCCATATCAGTCTCAGTGTTTTCATTTGTAAAGTGGGGATAATAATCTCAGTGTTTCTGTGAAGATACAAGGAGGCTAGCTTTGACATTCAGATAGGGTGCTGCTCCCACTGAAGTTGATGTAGGACTAGAGGGGACTGTGCTGGGTGCTGTCACAGTTACACAGTTGCTCTGGGCCTCACCAGTTTCATGTGGACAGTGTGGAGGGCCTCTTACCTGGGATAGGAGGGTGGCAGGCAGGCGGCGCTGCTCCCAGAGGCTCAGGGAGCGCTGCAGCTCCTGGGAGGGGTTGAGGGGGAGGGTGTGGGCCTGGCCCAGGCTGCTCAGCAGGGCCAAGCTGGCGGACAGGCTGGTGAGGTAGTAGCCACCTGGGACACAATGGGGCAGACTGTAACTCAGGCTGGGGCAATCTGCTCCCTTGCCCTGCTTCCTCAGGGCCCACATTACAGCTAAGACCCTTAGCCCTACTCCTACAGAGAGAGCAGGCAGGCTCCTCACCCTCTCCAGTGAGCAGAGCTGGCTCCAGCAGCTCCGACATGTACTCAGTTTCCAGCAGGAGGTCAGGAAGGTCACACTGGGCCAAAACAAGGCTCAGCAGTGGCAGGAATTCATCTGCGCCTGCGCCCTCCCCTGTGGGGACATGGGAAAAGGAAGCTTAGGATAGAGTCCTGCCCTTCTCTTAGATAGTGACCCCTCCCCTTGGTGCACCACCCCTAGACAACAGATGTTCTAACAACCACAAGAATGGCTGCAGGGTGATCTCTCTCCTTTGTGGCCTCAGTTTCCCCATCTGAGATGGGAGGGTTAGGTCCTTCTCCCCTGTTGTGCCACTCTTCCTGGGAGGCCTGCTTCAGACTAAGGAGGGCAGAACAAGGTGAGGCAGTGAGGGAGGTTCATACCTACATGGGTCCTGAGGGCCGTGTAGAGCAACTTGCAGGCCTGCAAGAGCCGCTTGACCTGGGCGCTGGGTGAATAGGTGCGGAGGAGCTGCAGTAGTTTCTGGCGCACCTGCTCGGTCTCCGCCGGGGAGGGCAGGCTCAGGTGGGACCCGAAGGCTCCAGGGCCTTGGGCCCGGGCCAGGCGGAGGCCCTCAGCCAGGCGGCCAAGGGAGCCATCTGCAGAAAGCCGGCGTCGCAGGCGGGCTACCAGGATGGGCCGGAGAGGCTTGAGCACTGAGCGATGCAGCGACTTCTCTAGGACATGTTCTGCCAGAGGAGGGGTGGGGGTCAGGGGAAGGGGCTGATTTGCGGGGGAGCAGGAGCAGGATGAGGAGGAGGCTGTGGGTGAGACAGGCAGGTGAGGGAGAGAGGCAGGGGACGGTGTTTACCTGAACGTTGCCTAGACAGGGGGGCTCAGAAAGCAACAGAACAGTTACCAGAGAGCCTGGTGGCACCAGGGCGAGGAGAGGGGCGGTGGGAAGGACTGGAGTTCTGAAGAGCCAGGGCCAAACTTGGGGCCAGGCTGGGGCCTTACCCAGCCTCTCTGGCGGTAGCAGCTTCTCAGGGCCCAGCTCAGCGCTCAGCATGGCCCGGGCCCGGCTCAGCGCCTGGCGGATGCCCTGCAGTTCCTGGGGCTCAGGGCTGGCCCGCACCTGGGTCAGTAGGTCCTGCACCAACTGGCCCACAGCTGTGTGTCTGTCTTGCATCAGCGCTGCAGCTGCTCGGCCCACCTGCCGCTCAGGAGCCAGCAGGGAGCAGAAGGCAGTGCTCATGGACCGGAGCAAAGGCCGCCGGCGGCCAAGGCCAGGGGATGTCATGGGACTCCCCTGGGACCTAGCTGGCCCCTCTTCCTCAGAGCTGCTGGGAGAGCCACAGTCCACCTCTTGGAGGGAGGGCAGGAGTGGGAGGACATGGCTGGTGCCCCCAGGTACACGGTACCCCACTGAGCTCTCCCTTCTCAGCAGCTGGCCAGGGGGCAGTCTTTCTGTGTGACTAGGGGCTGCCCCTGGCAGCACAGGGACTGGGGGAGGTGGCACAGCAGGTGGAGACAGGGGGCTGGAAGTCTCTGTGGACACACGCACTTTGAAGCTCCTCTTGAATCTCTCTCGCTTGGTGGGCCCCAGGTCCCCTGGGAACAGGGGGTTGAAGAAGCAAAGGGCAGCACCAGTGCCCTGGTCCAGCTCCTGAGGGGATCGGGCCTTCAGCCGGGGCAGAGGCGGGCCTTCAGATGGGCGCCCCTGAGCCTTGGTGTTGAGAGAGGAGCTCCAGAACTCTAGGGACCAGAAACCGATGGGGCCTCAGGGCAGGCTCGCGAGGGTGCCCACCAAGGAAAGGCACAGGCAGGCTGTGGGCTTTGGTGCCCTCCCTTCCCCATCTGTGCAGCAGGTGGCAGGGGAGCCCTTACCAACGCCCAGGTGGGAGACAGCCTCCAGCTCCTTGTGGGTGGCCGCCTGCTGAATGGCTCTGGGGAGCCGAAGCGGCAGGAGGAGGATGTCTCTGGGGCCAGAGAGGGGAGCAGAGTGAGGTGCAGGGGTCTCACAGTAGGGTCGGGAGGACAGGCCATCCCAGGGAGCAGGGTCTGTGGGCAGACTCACTGGGTGTGGCAATAAGCGCAGATGAGCTGGACAAGGTCGGGGAACATGAGATCTGAACCCTCCAAGGAGACGCCTGAGGGACAGAGAAGTGAGACCAGACAAGGGTCCATCCCCCCCGTTTACAGCCCTTTCTTGCCAGGCCAGTCCCTCTTACCATCAGAGTTTTCCTGGATGTAGTGGCTGGAGACGAAAGAGGGGCCGCTGGCCTCTGGTAGCCGCACACACAGAGTCTGGCACTGGCGAGTGTTCGATTTCCGCACCAGGAACGTCTGAGTGGACATTCAGGCAGCTCAAGACCTCAGTGTTCAGCCCCGCTGTCCCCCTCTCAGCTGGCCAGGCCCCACACTTACCCCTGGGGGCTCGGTCCTCAGCACATGGAGCGTGGCTGCTGCATTGGCCCACAGCTGTAACCACACTGGCCGGGTAAGCAGCAGGCGCTCCCGCAGGCTCACTGTGCGCGCTGGCTGCTGGGGCCCACCTGTCTGCCCCCGGCTGGGGTCTGGTGTGTCATACAGTGGGTCCTGGGCTGGCCTGGAGGCAGGCACCAGACCTGAGCATGAGGCGGGAGGCTCTGCCCACCCCTTTCCCTTTCTGGGCTTCCCACCTCCCCTCCCCATCCCTCCCTGCCCCACCTGGCTGCCCCTCCAACTTCACTAACTTTTCTCTCTCCAGGTGCCCCGGAGTGAGGCTTGGGCAGGGGGCTGTGAGAGGGTGTGTTCCTGGTTCGCCAGCGTCTTCCATGGCTGGGAGCTCCTTTGGCTTCTCCTGGACTCAGGAAGAGAATCCAGCCCCCAAGGCACAGGCGCGCACATTCCCGGTGGTGAGTAACACTTCCTGAGGGCGGTTCGCCCTGTCACACCCCGCCCGTTAACTCTTCTGTGTCCACTCCGCCTGGCCCCATTCCGGCTAGCCAGCGACAGCTTCCTCTCTGTTCTAGTCCCAGGTTCAGGGAGCAGGGTTCTCTTCCATGCTAGTGCCACTCTGGGGGCCCCAGCTGTAGGGCACCGCCTCCGCACAGTGCTTCCTGCAGTCCACCAGCCTCCTCACACCACGCAGCTGGGTGGGGAGGGGTTAAGCAGGGCCGGCTCAGTCCCCACAGGCCCAAGCCTCACCCTTGGGTCACCTTAAGTCTGTGGTCAGTTGCTCATCTGTCCCTGCCTTGTGGGTCAGCCTTGTGGGAGAGCACCCCCTACTGGTCACAGATGACTCATTCCTGAATCTAACTTGGGTTTTGGGATTTCAGGTTGCCATGGAGAAAGGATGCTGTGTCTCCATGGAAACCAACCCCTTTGCTTAACTGAGGTTCTGGGGGTGGTTCTGACACTCCGTGCTAACCAGGGGGAGTGTGGCTGTGAGGTCGTCAGCACATGGCGCTGCTGCCGCCGGCTGCCTCCCACGCACAGGCCCTGCCAGCCTGCCTTGCCAATCTGCCAAGCAACTGGGGCAGGTGCAGACATGACCCGGTCTCTAAGCACGTGTACCAGCCCTTCCCCACCAGGGGCCATGTGCTTCTCATACTTTGCCTGAACCACATATGGCTTCTGACTCCAGGCCCGCCTACCTCCCCCAGCCTATACCCCAAGCCAGAGTACCCCAGACTCCAGAGACCCCAGAAGAGTCTGTCAGAGGTGCTCCCTGGGGAAGTCCTTGCAAGGTAAATCAGACACACATGGGTCACATTAGAGTCCCAGCAAAGGTTTTAATTCTAGTCCTCAAAATCTGGGAGGCAGACACCAGGAATAGCCCTGAGAAAACCTGGGAGCCTGGCTATCACCTCCAGCTCCAGCCAGAGTGGACAGGCCCCCAACATATCATTTCTGGCTCAGTTCCTATGCCATGGGGCCCAGCTCCCTGGCTCAGTGGAGAGGTCGGCCGGCAGGAGGGATATGACTTTGGCTTAGGAAGGCCTGTCATCTTGGTTGGACAGAGGAGGTTTGTCTTCAGGAGCGGGGGAGGTGGGCTGGTGAAAGATGGAGACAACAGTCTTGCCTGGCCAGGTTGGCTCTGGGGCCACAGCTGTGTAGGCTCTGAGGAAGGCAGAGGGGGACCCAGCAGCAACACTGAAGAGTGGTCTGTGCAGCCCCAAGGGCTTGTCAGTCTGCCTGTCTGCTGGAAAATGTGAATCCTGGGTGTGGTACCAGCTGTTCCGAGGGACCCCTTGGCTGTAAACAGCAGAGTCATGGTCCTGGAGGTTTGTGGGAAGGGGAAAATCACTGAGAGGAAGTTAAACTACAAAGGAGGCAGCCACTTCTTTCAGGACACTGGATGCCTCTCTGGGAGTCCTCACGTGAGGGGCTCTGGCCTGCCCTGGCCCATCCAGGATGGGGGCTCTATCCCCTCTATGTCACCTAGCTCCATCAACTCAGAGACTCCCCATCCTGGTTCCTGCTACACACACTTCTCAGACCTAAATCAGGCTACTGACTGACACAGTCAATGTCTCTCTCTAGGCTCTTTTGCTGGAGGCCAGACTGGGGGACAGGATGGCAAGGGGAAGGAGAAGCAGGATACCCTGAGATTCTTACCATCTGCTTTTCTCTTCTGAGGTGACACTGCTGCCCTGGCCTGGGTGGTAAGAAAAAAAAGCTCCCTGAGAGTCTGCCTCCAGCCTGGCAAGCTCCCCTCCACACCAGCCTCTGAGGGGTGGGGGCTGCAGAGTGAGTCAGAGCTGTGCAGAGCAGGGGGAGCAGGACACCCTTTCTAGGCAAAGCTCAGAGGTCTCCTGTCAGAGGCACAGCCAGCCCAGCGGCCTTCTCTTCCTCCCTCCTTCTCAATGGAGCTGCCTGGAACAAGGGGCTGACAGAATGCATGTCCCTCCCTCCAGGGCAGCCTTGAGCAGGAGGACCATGAGCTGCTGCAGTGCCAGCAGGAGTGAGCAGAGAACTCCTCAGGTCCTCAGTTACCAGAGCTGACATCTAAGTGGGGGACCTGTGCTGCAGGCCCTGCCGGAGGTCGGATGGGGACTCAGGCAGGAGTGATCCACCTTTTTTTGGCAGTGGGAATTGAACCCAGGAGAGCTTAACCCAGCCTGTTTTTATTTTGAGACAGATTCTTGATAAGTTGCTTAGGGCCTTGAGAAGTTGCTGAGGCTGGCTTTGAACTCTCGACCCTTCTGCCTCTGCCTCCAGAGATGCTGAAATTACAGGTGTAAGCCACGGCCCCCGGCATGGACCCACCTTTTTGATAGCCGTCCAGTCCTCGAGGATATCAATCTCCTGCAGCATGTACACAATATAAGGGCCTGCGACAGGGTCAAGGAAGCAGGATGGCTGCTGGAGGGGACACGTGATGGGGGCTATGCCTGGGAGGCTGGAGGTGGCATTGCCACCCATCCAGTGTTCAGGATAAGAGGCGTGTGGACAGTGTGGAGGGGTCCCTGAGAACCTAGGTTTGAACACAGCCTCTGCCACCAACCTCAGGGACCCCTGGTGGTCAGGGGTCCCCACAGCCTGTTTCAGAATCCACCAAGCTACCCTACCCTACACTTCACCTCCCTTCTCCAGGTCAGCTGGCAGAGGCCCATTCCACTCTCAGGGGCCCTGACCCTTCTGTTCTGTCTGGCCATATCATCAACTGGCTCCTCATTGGACCTCTTCCCCCACCTAAAGGCAAATTCTGGCCTCTTTCATCCTGAAAGTGCACTCCTGTGGTCCCCCACCTGTGCTCTGCACCAGTGGTCTCTGCACCTTCATTCCTGAGACTTCCTGGAGACTCCTCAGGAAGTCACTGCCTTCCAGCCCCTCCCTCCTCACCCCCATCACCAGATGGCCATAAGGCCAAGGCTCTGGCTGCACAGGAAGGGGCGTTCAACTCAATTCTGCTGCCCTGCACAGGCATGTGGAAGGCACAGCAAGCGCGAGCCTGGGGCTTCTGCCTGAGGTGGGCTGGAGGCAGCAAGTCCCCTCTGAGACATGGGCACCTCAAGACAGGACATGGGTGCAAAGAAGCCACAAGCACAGGAGACCAGGAAAGGCTCACAGAGGCGGCAGCCTGTGCGATGATACTGAGGGACTGGCAGGAGCTAAGTGGGAGGGAACAAAGCTGGGGAAGCCCAGGCTCACACTGGGAACATCCAGAGAGTGCCAGGGGCCTCAAAGGCTCGTGCTCACTCAGAAGATATGGACAGTCACTGAGGTGAGCTTCCTATTTTTCTAGGGTCCATATAGGCCATGGGGACGCACCATCCCCTAAGCAATTCCTGACAGCTGGGCTGGCCTGGGCACAATCACATGACACTGAACCATGAATATGTCTAGTCCAACTGTCCCTCGTGTCCCCTCCAGCCCCCTTTGCGGAATCTGGAGCCTGCCTGCCATCCTGTGCAGTTCTAGGCCACCTTGGGTGGAAGGATACCAGAGACGAGAGGTGCTTTCTTCCTCTTGCTAGGTGGCAGTGAGTCCCAGGTCTTTGAGCTGCCTCTGGCGTGCAGTTTGTCATCCCACCACTCTGTGCCCCCAGACCCAGAGTCAGGATCAGGGTGAAGGTCCATAGGCCACTCCCACCCCTGTGGCCTCTGTGTCCCCACCACGGGCCAGCCTGGCCTCCCCTTCTTTCCCCATCACCACCCAAGATAGTGGACTCAACCCTAGGCTTGGGGCTGGGATCCCTTTAGGGCTGGCTCAGGTCCTGACTGAATAATGGTGGGGCTTGGGGAAGAAGCCACTGCCCTTCAGTGAGCCTCGGTTCCATTTGTTTAGTAGAGAGCGGAATGAAGACAACTCCTGCCTCTTCAAGACCCCTATGAACACAGGTGCTGTGGATGTAGAGGGAACTGTGGCTATTGTATATGTGGGCATGTCAGAGGAGCAACACCCCATTTTGGAAAGCGGGGAAAGGGGACCCACTCTGCCTGAGCCCCACTGTGCAGCCAGGGAAGCTGAGGTCCAGAGGGCCGGGGACTGGCAGACCTGGGCCCCACCCTCACCAGAACTGATGTCCAGACTCTGGCGGTCCTCCTCCAGCCTCTGGATCCGCTCCTGTAGCTCCCCCTGCAGCGTGTCATAGAGCAGGAGCCTCTCACTCTAGAAAAGGCACAGCTGTTCAGCCAGGTGAGCTCAGTTGGCCCCTTGGCCTTGCCCATCCTCCACTGGCATACAGTTGGCTCACCTCCAGGTGCTGTCTGGCCCCCTGAAGCTCACACTCGTATTTATTCCTGATCACATCGAGGCAGAAGCCCTTGTAGATCCCTGCAGGAGGAGGGAGACAGGCCCCTGCTTGGCTGCTAGAAGAAGGTGAGGCAGGGCAGGGACGAGAGCAGAGGAGGACAGAGAGCTGTGGGTTCCGGGGAGGAAACAGCACAGGATGGCCACGGACCTGCCACCTGAATGCGAATCTTGAGGCTCCGCTGCAGCCCCCCAAGAGGTTCTGTGTATTCAGGGGCTCTCTCAGCCCCCACCTCCTCGAGCCGCACCCGTAGCTGACTCAGCCGCTCCCTGAACAACCTGGGAGGTGAAAGGCAGTGGGCACCACTGGCTCCTCCCAGGGGCACCATCACTCTTGGGCAAACGCCTGCTCCCCAAAGGCCGCACGCTGGGTGCTCATCACTCTGGACATCAGCACCAGCCGTGCTGCCTCTTCACCCCAGGTGCACCAGGACCAGCCGAGGTGTGCCCGCACTCACTTCTCCTTTAGCTCTGAGAACTGTTTCTCCAGGTCCAGCATCTCGTTGACGCACTCACTGCGACGCCGCTCGTAGTCCTCGTCATCCATCTCTGGGAAAGAGGCCAGTCAGGGCCAGCTCTGGAGGGGCGGGCAGCTACTCCTGTGTGCACATGTGCACCTGTGGGTGGGCGCTCACCTGAGCTCTCCTCCTCGGACTCAGTCTGGCTGCCGCTGCGCTCCTCCTCACTCTCTTCTTCCTCCCCATTCATCTCAGTGGCAGAATCACCCTCCGCTTCCATCTCTTCTGTGTCTTTACTCGGAGGCTGGACGGGCATCTAGGATCTGGGAGAGGGAGGCAGTGAAGCATCACTCACCAGTGCCTATGGCTCAGAGCAGGATTGAGGCAAGCAAGCAGGGAGTCAAGCTCACCTGACCCCCAAAGGGGACATGGGCAGGGGGCAGTGACTGGCCTCATCACAGGAGCATAACCCAGGGTGGCACTTGTACCTTTTGCAGGAGACTGGAAATCCTCTTGCCCTTGGATGTTGACGACAATCCCAATTATAATATTGGAAGAGGGTATGATCCACTTAGGGGAAGGCCCCAGGGCAGGCTTCCCACTGCTGATGGGACTCAGCCCAAACCTCTGAACTGGAGCTTTCAAGGCCCTTCGTGGACTGGTCTTGAACTACCAGTCCAGCTCCTTCACCTCATCTAATGGCCAGGTCTCATACTCCCATTTCTCTCCCTCCCTCTGCCCATATAGTTCCTCTGTGATTCCCTCAGCTGCTCTTCCTGATAACACTCTACAGTCCTTGTCTTTTGCTAGTCTCTGGGTCAAATCCCATCTCCTTTTGTTTCCTCTGGGACCTCAGTGCTCCTCTGTGTTTCAGTTTCTGGTAGTTTGAACATGTCTCCCAAAGTTCACCTGCGGGAAACTTAATCCCCAATGCAACCATGTTGAGATCTGCCCTTTGGATCCCTTGACCCTGGACTCCCCAGTCTCCAGAACTCTAAGAAATAAATCTGTTCTTTTAAAATGATGCTCTCAAGTATTGGTGTTTTTTTTTTTTTTTTGGTGTGTGTGATAGTGCTGGCGATTGAACACAGGACCTTGTGTGTGTTAAGCATAAGCTCTACCACTGAGCCACACCACCAGCCCTCAGGTATTGTTATAGCAGCACAAAACAGACCAAGATGGTAGGCTCCTTCCCATGGAACTTCTGATGTGCTCAAGTATGTTCTACCATTAAGAGAAAGCAGAGGGGTTTAGGGGTGTAACTCAGTGGTAGAGCCCTTGCAGTATGCATGGAGTCCTGGGTTCCATCTCTAACACTGCAAACACTAACCCTAACCTTAGCCACACCAACTTAACCATTGCATTTTCCACTTCATAGCTATACATTTCTAGGCATATGTACACTTGCTGTTCCTACTTTACCTCTCACTCCTTCAATCTGTTTCTGTACCCATCACTCTCACTGAAACTGATCCTGTAGAGTTAACCAACGACTCCTTGTAGCAAAGGAAATATTGTTCAGTGGTTTTCTATGTTGACCTTTCAGGAACAGTGAACACTGCTAAGCATTCCTTCACTTATTCATTCATATAATATTTATTGAGTACCTAAGATATGTTAGGTACCATTAGCTACTGTGGTAGATGCTAGGGTACAACCGTGATAGACATAGTTTTTGCTTACAAGTTCCTGTGAAAGGGGGCAAAGAAGCAGACTACTACAGTGTGAGGAAAGTTAAACACAGGTGTATAGGAGGGGTGTCTAGCCAGGATCTGGAGCTTGCTGTAGCAGTAAGGGCTTCCAGAGGAAAACATACCAGATAGGGTGGGGTGTTGTGCTGACAGGGAACATTCCAGCAGACTGAGTACCAAGTGCAAAGATCCAGAAATGAGAGGAGAGGGAGGAACAAGGCTCTGAACCCCAGGACCTGGGCTAGAGATTCGATCATCAGCATCTACCAAGTTCCCTAGGCCACAGGAGGATGCAAGCAAGGCAGAATGTGGGGAGTAAGAAGGGATATGTGATGGAACTCCCAGGAGGTGGCTGATGAGAGACCTCAGCAGAGAAGGAACAACCAAAAATCATGGAAAATTTCAAAAGGAAGGTGCAGTGATAGTGCCCAATGCTGCCAAGAGATGGCCTGAGAGGAACGCTAACCATTCCTCTCCACAGATCATCTCTGCCAACTGGGGGCTTTTATTTCACTGTGATGTTCTTCCAACTTCCCTGGCGGCTGCTCTGTAAGCCTTCAGAATGAAGTAGGCACCAGTGCCTCCAGGAAGCCTTCTTGTTTACTTCTCCTATTTGTCCATTCTCAAGTCTCTCCTCAGTGAGTGTGGGAGCCGAATTAGGTCAGGGGCTCCTGTGTTCCTTCCTAGCGCAGTACTGGCTCATTTGACCACCAGACGATTTTCGAAAACAAAGTAACCAAAATAACCTTTTGTAGTGCAGGGATTATCTTTTACTTCTTGGAAGCCCAGGTGCCTGTAGTGGTAGCTAATGTTCCTTGACACCAAGTCAAGCAGTGTTTAGTGCCTGGCCTCGGGGAGAATTCAGTCGCACTCCTCAATGATTTCACCAATGATCTGAACCTGACCTGAAGATCTCGGTTCTCCAAACCTGTCTCATTTTTCTCATTCTTACGCTTCGATTCCTAGCACTGGCAATTCCTCTTCACCGTAAAGTATGTGCACATTGTAAAGACTCACTGTGTGTGTACTATTTCTTTCAGAAGCATCTCTCCCCTCCAGCTGACTCTGATCACGAGTGCGTTAAATTAAGTCGCAAGCCCCCACCTCCCTGATCCGGGTGCAAAAAGGCGACAAGCACTCCTGCGCTGAGAGTTGTAAAAATGGAGAGAGGCAAGGGATGGAAAAGCACACGGTAAAGCGCGGCGAGCAGCAGTTTCCAGACAGTAAAGCTCCTTTGAGGACACACCCCCGGGGAAGGCGGACCCCTCCCCACAATCGCAGAGCGCAACTCAAGACACTCCGCCGCCCTGCGGGAGGATCTGCTCCTCTCTAGCCTCGGATGTGCCGGCGCAGGCCAGAGAATAGCTAGGGAGCTCCTCCGCCGCCGGCTTCGGCCCCACGGCCCCGCGCGCGTCAGGCCGGTTAAGTCTCTGTTTAGGCTCCGGAGGAGGAGATGGTGCCGTCTCGGACCGACTGACCCGAGAGGCCAAACCAGGCACCGGGCGTGGCGATACGTACCGCGGGGACTAGGACCTCCAGCCTCACGTCCGAGGCTCTCTGAGACGTGCCCGAACTTGCCGGTACTGGCCGCAGCTGCCGGGCTCCCGGAAGCGCAGCGAAGGTCCCTCTTCTGCAGGAGGCGGGGCCCCTCGGCGCTTCCTTGTGCGTCATCAGGAGGCGCCCACCGGGGGAGCTCACAATTGGACCGCTGGGGAGGAGGCATGCTGGGATACCGCGGGCCGGTCCCCATAGCAACCCGCCGACATTGACGCAGGCCTTCGGTTGGCTGGGAAGGCCCTAGTGCTGTCTTTGCTTTGCTGTTGGCGCCCCTGGATCCGCGGCTCCCTCCCCCAGGAGTGCAAGGGGAGAACCCAGGGCCCCCCAGCTCAGGAGAGTAACGAAGCCAGCTGTGGGTGTGAACACTCGTTTATTTACACATTGTCATCCGAAAGCAAAAACCCAGCCCAGCCTATGGGAGGGTACAGATCTGAGACTGTCACTCATAGAGCCTGCGGACCCTTCTGTCCTCCAGAGCCCCCGAGGGCGGAGGCCTAGGAGAACCAGGAAGTTTAAGGATTCTGCTAAAAACTAAACTGTATGCTTTCATCCGAAGTCTTTCCAAAAGGTCAATTTCATTAAGTATTCCAACTTTGCACCATTCATACATTTTGCTCTCCTACTATCCATCCACCCAAAATTGTTAATAATAATAACAACAATAATAATACTGTAATAATATTAATAATACTTCACATTTGTACGAAGCTTACAGAATGTTTTCACATATAGCATCTCATCTGAGCCTCCCAACAGTTCTGTGAGGTAGGTATTCTCACCTCCCTTTTTATAGACGGCGTAACCGCATAACCGAGGCTCAGAGAGATAATGGGATTTGCTCAAGGCCACACAGCTAGTTAGTGGTAAAGCTAGGACGATCCCAGCACCCCATACTCAAGTCCAGTGTTCCAACACCACAGCTACCTCTGTAAAGTGGAGTGACATTTCTTACCCTAGTCAGGCCTGAGGGGTGGCCTGAGGAGCCAAAAGCTGAGACTTCTCAGACTAGGGGAGGGAAGGACTCAGCAGCGGCGGGGAGAGTTGGGGTACTTGGCCTTCAACTCCTGTTTGAACTGGCGGTAAAGGATCTTATTGTGCTGATTTTCAACCTCCTTTTGGGGATGGAACTTCAAGGCTTCTTTGAAGCCCTTATGAACCAGGAAACCTTCGTTCAGCACTTCAAAATCAAACCCCGCCACATGCAACTCACAAGCCTGTAAAGAGAGAAAGAGACAGGTCAGCAAAGTTTAATGACATTTCCCAGGGCTCAGACAGGCATTCCTAAGGCTTCCTCACCCTTCTGGAAGCATCTTAGAAACTGCACCATCCAACCATATCCCAAACTATAATCTCTCTGCACCCAGGGCCACTCCATCCCTGACCCCACTACTCCTCTTCCCCCCCACCCCCTTGCCCTCTCCCTTTTAGGCACCTGGCTGATTCGATTGAAGCCGTACTGCCGAAAGCGCTCATCAAAGGCCGGCACCTTGCCTCCGGCCACGTAGAATGGCTCCCAGGGGTCCTGCCAAGGCACCACGTAGGCAGGCCTCAGCAAGCTCTCTTCTGGCAGGTTGACCCAGCGGGAGTAGTTGGTGGGCGCCTGGCAAGGTGTGCACAGCCCGTAATAGAAGGGCCGGACCTCGCCCACCTGGTAGAGCTGCAGCAGCTCTGTCTTGCTCATGGGCATGCGGCGGGCTCGGCGGATCTCAAAAGCAGGCACCACCAGTGCGGTTCCCCCCCACTGGTTGCTCTGATCCAACATTTCCCGCAGGCCTCTCCACAGCCCCTCACTGGGCACCATGTCCACGTCGATTACCAGGGCATAATTGGCTCCCTCTCGAGCCAGATTCCTCAGCAGGTTGTTGGGGTAGGAGACGTTGGTGCCTAGTGCATAATTAATCCCTGGTTGGGCCACTCTGGCTAGCTTGTCAAAGACCTCCTGGCAGGAGCGCAGCAGGGCAAATTCCCCTGGCTCCCGGGGGTCGGGCACGGCGGCCTCATAGCGCGAGGGGCACACTAGATGCATGGCGACCCTGGCGCGCATGTCGGGGCAGTGGCTGCTCAACGCATAGGCCAGCACCGTGGCCAGCTGCGCTTCCTCCTTGGTGGCCGCGAACACTGACACGGACAGCGGACCCTCCCAGCGCTCCAGCAAGCCGGATAGGTGCAGCAGGTTGTCCACGCTGGCATGCGTAGCCAGGATCACATCGTTGGGGTCCATGGTCGTCTTCAGTAGGCCCCTGTAGACGCGGTAATCACCGCTGGCGTCCAGGACACCTCCTGAGGCCAAAGCGGTGCGGAGCTGAGCCTTCACCTGGTCCACGGATCTCGGGGAGGGCGGGAAGAACTCAAAATATTGATCCTGCTCCTCCTGCCCGTGCAGTCCGGACAGAAGCGACAGGTAGAGCAGCTGTAGCATCGCCACCAGCATCAGCGCGGCCAGCAGCAGCTGGTAGAAGGCGCACCGGATGGCGTAGGACATCTGCATGGTTCTCAGGCCTCAGAACACGCAGCAAGGACCACCGGGCCGCAGACTGCCAGCGACTGCAAGCCCGGATTTACCGCAGCCTGCCGAGCACCGCCGAGGCGAGCCGAGGCGAGCCGAGCCCCGCGCGCAGCCCCGCCCGCTGCCCGCCCGGGGGCCCCAGGCGCGCGCCAGCTCGCCCTCTGCGAGAGAGGAGGAGCTACTGCACCCGCCGCCCGCAAGGCGCGCTTTGCAAAAGCCGAACCTGCCCGCCTCCGGCTCGGGACCAGCACCCCTCCCTCGGGGTCAGTGCGCAGCCCCTGGACCTGCGGGTCCTGAAATCCTGGCGCGCTCGCCCCGACTCCGGAGAGGGAAGCTGTTGCAGAACGCGGCTGTAGCTTAGTGAAAGATGGTGCGGTTGCAGGCTGAAGCAGGCCGAGACGAGATAAAAAAGGTCCTTTCTACATCGTTTCTCCCTCCCTTGGGTCCTGCCAGCTTCATGCTAAGTGAACGATGGAGACACGAAAATGCGGAGGAGATGAGAGATAAGAGAATGTGGAAGACGCGCTGCATGTGGGACGAGGTGGCCGAGTGGTTAAGGCGATGGACTGCTAATCCATTGTGCTTTGCACGCGTGGGTTCGAATCCCATCCTCGTCGGATCTGTTTTATAGGGAAGACGTCTTAATTTTCTACATCTCGCTTGCCCGGGGCAGCGAGTTGAAGAAAACTGAATTTGAGGATGGTGTTGGAATTCGGTCCAGGTTCCTATTTCTCACCATTCGTCTCCTCTGTGTTCCTACTCTGAGGTGTTAGAACGAATGTTCGCGAGTCAGGCCACAGGTGTCTATTTTTTTCTTCCTAGAAAGAAGGCCTATGGGTCGGTAGCACCTATGACTGGCCCTGAGATTCCCGCCAGTGCTAAGTCGGCTGGATGGGTTTTCTTGGTGACCGTTATCTGCGGGAGCTAGAGAAGCCCTCACTGTACGTGTCGCCCTGTAGTCGTAGTGTTTGATCATTTCATTTATTTCTCTATTCAACCTACTGCTTGCCCCCACTTCCCATCCCCTCCCAAGGTGGTGAACTCCTGCCCACAGCCCCCTGCATATACATTTCCGCTGACTGCCTGGAACATTCCAATACCAGCCACCAGACATTGAGGGCACCTAATGCTTGTGGACTAGTTGACCCATGGGCTCTTGGGAAGAGGAAAGATTGCGAGGAAGGGCAGGCACCCCCACTGCTTAATCAATCATATATAATAAATGCTCCACATTTTTGGCCAAATTAGGAGGGCCCCCATGGGATGGAGCACTGTGAATCTTGGGAAGGGGCTTTGGGACAGACTGGGGAGAGCTTGGGATGTTTGACCCCTGTCTTATGGGCAGTAGGATGCCAAGGTCGTGGAGTTGAAGAATTAAGGCATATTTTGCATATTTGAATTAAGTCATATTTTGCTCAATGCAATAATACCTAGAAGGCCGCTTGTTTCCTGCCAGGGGCTGTGTTTGGCACAGGGACATGGGGCCTTGGAGACATGGGTACTGTCCTTAAAGGTTTTCACCAGAGGCAGGTGCCAAGAGAGATGAGAAAGGAAATCCCTTCAGCACAGGCCTTGTAAGTGAAAGGCTAAGAAGCCAGATTTGGTGGCATGTTTTTGGAACTACTTAAACAGGTAAGATTTGAATCTTACCTGCAGTGTTCACACAATCCTGTCACTGCTTTCATCTGCCCACAACCCCTGTCCCTCCATGCCCAATGCTAGGCACATTACCTGTACATTTTTATTGAATGAATAAGATACTTAGGAAGTGTCCTCAAGGCCCCTAGTCTAAGGGTAGACTTTAAAGTGATGAATAGACCTTGGTGAGGTACCATAGTCTGCCAAAACCTCATGTGGTAAATATCAGGACTTCTCTGCGATGTTGCTGAGAATCTGATTTTTTTTTAAATATTTTTTTTAAATGTTGATGGAATTTATTTTATTCATTTATTTATATGTAGTGCTGAGAATTGAACCCAGTGCCTTGCACATGCTAGGTAAGTGCTCTACCACTGAGCCACAACTCTGGCCCTGAGAATCCAATTATTACTTCTAGACAGGTTTGGCTAGATAGTACTTGTTCCCAAATTTTTATAGGGGCCATAAGGCGTAGCCAGGGCCTAGGTTTTAGGTTTACATCATTTTTACCTTCCCTTGATACATTTTAACTCTTAAAATCAATACACACATAATCATTAGTATTACAGCAATCTAAGTATTAAATTATAATTTTTCAATGTATTTAAAAAATTTTTTTTAGTTGTAGATGGACACAATGTCTTTATTTTATTGCTTTGTATGTGGTGCTGAGGATCGAACCCAGGGCCTCACGCATGCGAGGCAAGCGCTCTACCACTGAGCTACAATCCCAGCCAAAATTATAATTTTTGTATCCCAAATTTTTTAAATATTCCATCCATTTCTGTCCCAGTTTGGAATAGGTACCAATGGGCACACAATCTGTTCTATGTATTTATCATTGAATCTATGTTGCTCTTCCAATAATAGGTTGTATTGTACTCCAGGGATGCTCCTTTGTGCAACCCCAATTACAGGCGGTCTTACACGGAGATATGTGGTCAGTGGGAGCATTCTCCTTATTATCTAAGTCCTCATTAGTCAGCCTGAAGCTGTCAGCAAACAAGAGGACTCGATCTGGATTGATTCTCTATCTGCTTTTTCCCTAAATGCTGGTATTTTCCTATCCTTCCTTATGATTGAGGTTCTTGGTTGGTATGTTAGATCTCCTCACATTAAAGGGTATCCTGAGGCATTAGATGCATATTCTGTTACTAATAGGTAAATTATAGGCTGTAGATTTCCTCCATTTGGATTGTGACAGTCTACTATATTCAAGATTCAAATGGGTCCTGCCTCTATGTATAAAGCTGTATCCATGGGCTGGGACTGTGGCTCAGTGGTAGAGCGCTTGCCTCGCATGCGTGAGGCACTGGATTCGATCCTCAGCACCACATAAAAATAAATAAAATAAAGATATTGTGTCTATCTACAACTGAAAAAATATTTAAAAAAAAAAGCTGTATCCATGAGTGGATGAGCTGCATTGAGTTAAAAAACATATGTATATGTATGTATAGATAGATAGATAGATAGATAGATAGATAGATAGATAGATAGATGGATAGATATAGATAGCCAACTTTTAATTAGAGCAAAACATAGATTTCCTGGCATAACCCTGCCCCGGCCCTAAATAAATGACATGCCCAGTGGTTCATGTTGGCATTTTTAAAAAAATTTAGTTATTCTAATTAGGTTTACATGACAGCATTTGGATTCATTGTACACAAATGGAGCACAACTTTTCACTTCTCTGGTTGTACACAATGTAGAGTCACACCATATGTGCAGTCACACATGAACCTAGGGCATTGTCCATCTCATTCCACCGTCTTTCCTGCCCCATGTTTCATCCCCTCCCTTCCCTCTCTTTTGACCAAAATTTCTCCATTCTTCCCACGCTCCCTCCTGCATTATGGATCAGCATCCACTTATAAGAGAGAACTTTCAGCCTTTGGTTTTTTGGGATTGGCTTATTTCACTTAGCATGAGGTTCTCCAACTCCATGCATTTACCTGCAAACGCCATAACTTTATTCTCTTTTATTGCTGAGTAATATTCCATTGTGTATATATACCACAGTTTCTTTATCCATTCATCTATTGAAGGGCATCTAGTTTGGTTCCACAGTTTAGCTATTGTGAATTGAGCTGGTATAAACATTGAAGTGGCTGCGTCACTAGTATGCTATTTTTAAGTCCTTTGGGTAGAGACCAAGGAGTGGGATAGCTGGGTCAAATGGTGGTTCCATTCTGTTTTCTAAGGAATCTCCATACTGCTTTCCAGATAGGTTGCACCAATTTGCAGTCCCACCAGCAATGTGTGAGTGTACTTTTTTCCCCACATCCTCACCAGCACTTATTATTGCTTATTCTTGATAATTGCCATTCTGACCGGAGTGAGATGAAATCTTAGAGTAGTTTAGATTTGCATTTCTCTAATTACTAGAGATGTTGAACATTTTTCATATATTTGTTGATCAGTTATCTATCTTCTTCTGAAAAGTGTCTGTTCAACTCCTTAGCTCATTTATTGATTGGCTGTTTGTTTTTTTGGTGTTAAGTTTTTTGAGTTCTTTATATATCCTGGAGATCAGTGCTCTATCTGATGAGCATGTGGCAAAAATTTGCTCCCAGAATGTAGGCTCTCTGTTCACCTCATTGATTGTTTCTTTTGCTGAGAAGAAGCTTTTTAGTTTGAATTCATTACATTTATTGATTCTTGCTTTCATTTCTTGCGCTTTAGTAGTCTTGTTAAAGAAGTCAGGGACTAATCTGACATGATGAAGATTTGGGCCTACTTTTTCCTCAATTAGGTGCAGGGTCTTTGGTCTAACTCCTAGGTCCTTGATCCACTTTGAGTTGAGTTTTGTGCATGGTGAGACATAGGGGTTTAGTTTCATTTTGCTGGATATGGATTTCCAGTTATCCCAGCACCATTTGTTGAAGAGGTTATTTTTTCTCCAATGTATGTTTCTGGCACCTTTTTCCAGTATGAGATAACTAATTATGTGGGTTTGTCTCTGTGTCTACTATTCTATACCACTGGTCTACATGTCTATTTTGGTGCCAATATCATGCTGTTTTTGTTATTATACCTTTGTAATATAGTGTAAGGGCTAGTTTTCTTTTTCATTTTCTTTCTTTTTTTTGGTACTGAGGATTGAACTCAGGGGCACTCCACCACTGAGCCACATCCCCAGCCCTATTTTGTGCTTTACGTAGAGACAGGGTCTCACTGAGTTGCTTAGTGCCTCGCCACTGCTGAGGCTGGCTTTGGACTCAAAATTCTCCTGTCTCAGCCTCCTAAAGTGCTGGGATTATAGGTGTGAGCCACCGCGCCCGGCTAGGGCTAGTTTTCTTATGTTGTTGGCTATATCCTTTAGCTGCTTGTCCAAAATCATCTATTTGGATACAACAGTCTGAGCTGTTGAGCTTTCCACATATTTTTTCTTCCTCAGCCAGTAGGTAATCTAACACCATGCGGTTTTGATAGATAGCTGCTCACATCTGGGTCTGTTGTGTGGCTAGGAGGTCAAAGGCTGTGGAAGTCTGATTAATAATAATTTCTTCTACAGCTTGTAAGCGAATAATTCTGTTTAGCATGTAAGTAGGAGTTCTATAGCCCCAACTGCCATCTTGTGCCCAGGTGGCAGGACCATAAGTGGCAATAATCCTCTGAGGTGGCCAGTCATTTTCACCCCAAGATTGGTGACCTCTCAGATTATGTTTTTTCCCAATGAATCTCTTTTTTCTTTCCATAGACAGTCACCCATCTATAGCATTTTTATGGTGGGCCAGGGGCGTCTTTTATCACTCCTTGGTTATAGTAGATTGGCTTGACACATGGTTTAATGATCTCCACTGTTGTGGTAGGGATAGGGCAGAGCCCCTTAGATTATCGAAGGAAACCAAACTAAGTGATAAACTAACATTTTGGTTAGCATAGATTAAACAGTGTAAGTTAACAAAACCAAGCTAATAACACCAAACAAATCCTAGAAAAC
Source organism: Xerus rutilus (assembly GCA_028644305.1). Taxonomy (NCBI): domain Eukaryota; kingdom Metazoa; phylum Chordata; class Mammalia; order Rodentia; family Sciuridae; genus Xerus; species Xerus rutilus. Next base: position 6,077,154 of record CM053399.1, on the reverse strand, counting down.
CTATATAAGCAAGATAAAAAGTATAAATGAAATTTTGTTACTAAGAATCCAGTCAGCAAGAGTTACTGTTACCAGGGCTGTGGCTCAATAGTAGAGCATTGCCTTGCATGTGTGAGGCACTGGGTTCGATCCTCAGCACCACATACAAATAAATAAATAAATTTTAAAAAAGGGCAAAAGAGAGAGAGAGAGAGAGAGAGAGAGAGAGAGAGAGAGAGAGAGAGAGACCATTACCAAACCAGTAGCAAAAACCAAACAGAGAACTAAATATATATCTAGAAGCAAGGGGTGACAATGCCTCACGGTACAAGAACTCTCTTAGAGGGCTGGGGTTGTGGCGCAGTGGTAGCGTGCTCGCCTAGCATGCGTGAGGCACTGGGTTCGATCCTCAGCACCACATAAAAATAAAATAAAGATATTCTGTCCACCTGCAACTAAAAAAATAAGTAAATATTTTTTTTAAAAAAAGAACTCTCTTAGAGGCTGAAAGAGTCCATTAGTCCTGGTGGCAAATTTATCATCCACTGTGCGTTGATCAGCCAGTCCCTCCTGGGTGGCTGAAACAGGGCTGTGGTCTTCTCAAGCTTTGGCCATGTGTAGACCAGTCAGCTTCTAGAGTGACCGGAGCAAGGCTGTTGTCCTTCTGATCCTCAAGCTTCTCTGATGCTCCTTTATCCTGGATGGTCAGCCTTAAGGGTGTAGCAGAGTCTGGAGTGTATTACCAGTCCACAGATGCAGGCTTGAGTCTGGTGTGGTAAATCCAGGGACCTATCTCTGTAACCTTTACTGCAGTTGAGGTGGGTAAATAACAGTGAAATAACCTTTCCAAGGAGGTTTCAGGGTTTGAATATTCCATTCTCTTTTTTTTTTTTTTTTTTGGTACCGGGGGTCACTCGACCACTGAGCCACATCCTCAGTCTGATTTTGTGTTTCATGTAGAGACAGGGTCTCACTGAGTTGCTTAGCACCTCACCGTTGCTGAGGCTGGCTTTGAACTCGCGATTCTCCTGTCTCAGCCTCCCTAAGTGCTGGGATTACAGGCTTGCGCCACCGTGCCCGGCTTGAATATTCCATTCTTTGACCCAGACTGAATCTCCAAGCTTGAGGAAATGTGCATCCGTGGTCAAACTTCCTGGCAATCTTTCTCTAACCCATTGGTTGAGAACCTGTGAAGTTTTCCCTAAGGCGCGAAGCTGTTGCCTCAGTGTTAATTCCTCTATTTCTCTTAAGTCTCCCTGCAATCCCCTGATAAGGGAGGGGGCCTCCTATACATTATCTCATAAGGAGAGAACCCAGTCCTCCTAGTGGGAGTGGATCTAATCCTCAACAGTGTAATAGGGAGAAGTCCATCCCAAAGTGAGTCTCCTGACATAGCTTACCCAGTTGAGCTTTTACAGTCCTATTCATCCTTTCAACTTTACCAGAACTCTGTGGCCTATAGGAACTTCCATCTGATATTTAAATTCTTGGCCGATAATTGTATCACCTCTGCCACAAAAGCTGGTCTATTGCCTGAGCCAATAGTTATTGGGATACCAAATCTAGCAATAATTTCCCAGAGGAGCATCCTGGCTACCTCCCTAGCCTTTTCAGTGCAGGTTGGAAAGACTTTCACCCAGCCAGAGTATGAGCACACAAAAATTGAAAGACATTTAAAGCCCCATGAGCGAGGTAGTTCAGTGAAGTCTATTTCCAAGTTCTCAAAAGGTGCTCCTATTATGTTTTGGATTCCTGGTGGAAGCTTTGGCCCTGGCAGGGATTGTTGGGAGCACAAACCTCACTTTGTTCACAGATCACCGGGGAGATGCTTGTGAGCAGTGGGTGGCTGGAGGTGGTGGGACACGTGACAGAAATGCTGACTCAGAACTGTCTCAAGTGCTGTATGTCCAATGTGTTCCCCTGTGGAACTGTCTGATAAAGGCTGGCGCTACAATCTCCAGGATCGCTATGCAGCCATCCACTCAGGAGAAAACTTCCTTTTTTCAGTCTTAAATCGATTATTTTCATGCTGGGAATATTTTGGCCCCCATTCTGTTAGAGGTTCAGGCAGAAGGGCAGCATTTAAATCTGGGACTGGATTTTCTTCCTGTACTTTGCAGGCAGCTAACCTGACCTCTCTGTCTGCTCTTTGGTTGCCCTGAGCAACCACAGTGTTTCCTCTTTGATGGCCTCGGCAATGTATAACTGCAACTTTTCTGGGAGCCCACACTGCATCCAAAAGTTTAAGAATTTCCTGCTGATACTTTATGTCTTTTCCTCCTGATTAAATTAGTCTCTTTTCTTTATACAATTCTCCATGAACATGAAGGGTAGTGAATGCATATTTTGAGTCTGTGTAAATGTTCACACAGATTTCTGCTGCCAACTGAAGTGCTTGGTCAGAGCAATAAGTTCTGCATTTTGTGAAGTTCCCTGAGGCAGAAGTTCTGCCTCAATAGTGGAGTCCAGAGTGACCACCACATATCCAGCAAAACGTACCCCATCTTTTATAAAACTGCTTCCATCTGTGAAGTGCTCTGCATCAGGGTCCCTGAGGGGCTGGTGTGTCACATCTGGTCTGCTGGAGAACACTTCATCCATGACCTCAATACAGTGGTGATCAGGTTGTCCAGGTCCAGTGGGCAGCAAAGTTGCTGAGTTTAGAGTCCAGACGACTTCAACATGGATACGTGGGTTTTCACATAACAGGCCCTGGTATTTGACCATTTTCTCATTAGTCAACCCAATTGTCCTTTGTACTCTTTTTTTTTTTTTTTGGTACTGGGGATTGAACTCAGGGGCACTCGACCACTGAGCCACATCCCCAGCCCTATTTTGTGTTTTATGTAGAGACAGGGTCTCACTGAGTTGCATAGTGCCTCGCCATTGCTGAGGCTGGCTTTGAACTCTTGATTCTCCTGTCTCAGCCTCCCTAAGTGCTGGATTACAAGCGTGAGTCCTTTGTACTCTTAACAATGTGAAAATTGAATGAGGAAACCTGACAACAAATTCTTGTCTCATAGTCAGTTGATCAACTTCCACTACCAGAAGAGCCGTGGCTGCAAGGACCCATAAACAAGGTGGCCAGCCTTGGGCTACAGAGTCCAGGTGTTTGGATGGATAGGCCTCTGGGTGGTGCCATGTCCCCAGCATCTGAGTCAAGATTCCTATAGCTACTCCAGACCGTTCATGGACATACAGAGAGAAAGGCTTTGTGAAGTCAGGGGGCCCTAGTCCAGGTGCACTGGTAAGTATTTGTTTAATATCCTCAAAGGCCTTTTGTTGTATTGGCCCTCATTTTGGAGGATCCTGTTTTCCCCCCTTTGTGGTTTCCTAGAGGGGTTTTGCCATAACTGAAAAGTTGGGGATCCATATACAGCAGAATCCAGTAGCCCCTAAGAATTCTCTAATCTGATGGCAGGTTGAAGGGACTGGAATTGAGCGGATCTCCCCTTTCTTTTTTTTTTGATACTGGAGATTGAACTCAGGGGCACTCGACCACTGAGCCACATCCCCAGCCCTATTTTGTGTTTTATGTAGAGACAGGGTCTCACTGAGTTGCTTAGCGCCTCACCATTGCTGAGGCTGGCTTTGAACTTGTGATCCTCCTGTCTCAGCCTCCCTAAGTGCTGGGATTACAGGCTTGAGCCACGGCACCCAGCTAGATGTAGGTTTTTATTTTTTATTTTTTATTTTTATTTTTTTTAGTTGTAGATGGACACAATGTCTTTATTTTATTGCTTCATATGTGGTGCTGAGGATCGAACCCAGGGCCTCACGCATGCGAGGCAAGCGCTCTACCACTGAGCTACAATCCCCGCCCTAGATGTGGGTTTTTAAGTCAGAGTCCAGTGATGCCCTAAAAATGGTGTACTCAAGCACATCAGAGGAACTGTCATTCAGAGAAGGGAACCACACACAGAGCATCTGGCGTTTTAAGGTGCAGGAATACTTGTGTTATCTCCCGTTGCAGGATCCTGGCTGCTGGGATTCTCCAGCTCTCAAATCCAATGTGAATCTCAGCCGAGATTGATGACCTGAGACATCACTAGTATAAAAGGAACCTATGAATCTGCTGAGGTTGGAGGGCAGCGGTGCGGGTCCCAGGGTGGAGGCTGCGTTGTGTCCACCTAGCTGCCGCTCTCTGTGTAGCCCCCTCCTCCTGCCGGGTGGGAGCTTTGTCTACTGGCATAGCAGTTGCCCTGCTTGTGTTTTGGTCTGCTACATCTGGGTGTGCAGGGCCCTGTGGTGGCCTTTCCTGCCAGAGGCTCAGAGTGTGGCTTGGAGCCGCGGTGGTATGTCCTTCTGGACGGAGTGCCCTGCAGCCTGCTGCTGGCTGTTGCCGTGAATCTATCCCTGGTGCGTTCTTGGGCTTGCAGCGGCTCAGCCCTCTTGAGGCCCCGGGTCCCGTGCAGTTTGATGCAGCTGTGTGTCTACCTGGCTCCTGCCATTTCATCAATTATCAACTTCCAAGCAAGTGGGGAGAAACTGAAAAGAAGGGCGGGGCTGTAAGGTGGGGAAACACTTGCTCCTTCCCTGCTCATACTCCTGGCACTGCGAAAGGGAGCTCTGGGCCCTATTGTGGTGCCTCCACGAGGCTGAAGAGACGCCATTCCTGTTCTCAGGGAATTGTGAGGGTGAGATTCTTGCTCCAGGTTTTCCCAATGATAAGCTGCCTGACTTCTTGCATCAGAAGTTATTTGGGCTCAGAGTTTTCCTAGCAGGTCTCGACCCATCGATGGCACTGGGCAATCTGGCATGTACAAGAACTCATGGGTCACTTCATGGCCTGCTAAAAGGATGATGAGCTTTGTTGCCTGTGGCCCCTATAATTGTGGTTTATTTCTTTGAAAGTGGGCCCACAGATTTAGTCACCACCCAGTGGTGAGCACCGGTGTCCACCATAAAGTCCATGGGTTGGCTCCCTATAAACATTCAGCTCAAACGTTTTGTCCCCCTTTGAGTGACCTCTGGGTTTGTGGTGAGGGCAGCTGTAAGGAGGCCCATCCTTTTTTTATCTTTTGGTCTGCCTGTCCTCAAGCCTCTGGGTCTTGATTGATGAAAACTGTGGTGGCCACCTTCATTAGCTCATTGGCATTCTTTTTAGTAAGGTTTAACAAAGCCTTCTAGTTTCTGGAGTTCTTGGTGAGTGTCATTTTGGGCCTGTCCCACAAAGGCTGTGTTGATCATCTGCTGCTTGAGCCTCTGAATCTCCTTGCTGAAAAACTTGTACTGCGGGGGTGGCAGTGGCAGCAGCTGGGATACTCAGCTCTGAGTCGGTTAGGCTCGCCTTTCTGATCATTGCCACCAGTTTTATTGGGCGGAGGGGCCACAAGCGGATGTGGGGCGCAGAGAAGTGCTCAGAGCTGCCCAGGGTGTGAGAGGGGAGACCCGGAGAGGCGGGAGGCTTTGCTCCGGCTCAGCTTGTCTGCAAATGTGCTCCAGTTTGGACTAGGGCTTAGGACAGGCTCTGATTCCTTCTCTCAGGCAGAATTTGTTTTGTTCTTTTCCCTTCTTTGTTGGGGCTCCACCTTGGATCTGGATAATGGGCTGCATCAAATCAATCAGGAGCTGGGGTTTCTCGGTGTAGGAGGGAGTATGGTTTTTGCAATTTAAAAGATCCGTGGAGGTAGCCAAGCGCGGTGGCACAAGCCTGTAATCCCAGCACTTAGGGAGGCTGAAACAGGAGAATCGTGAGTTCAAAGCCAGCCTCAGCAACGGCAAGGCGCTAAGCAACTCAGTGAGACCCTGTCTCTACATAAATCAGACTGGGGATGTGGCTCAGTGTTTGAGTGCCCCTGAGTTCAATCTCCAGTACCAAAAAAAAAAAAAAAAAAAAAAAGATCCGTGGAGGTGAAAGGTTGATACATAAAAATGCATTGTCCTTCGCGAACATTTCCGTCCTGGTCAACATAAGCAGGTCCCCTAGCCTCTCGCAGGGGCATCTGGAGGGGTCTGGTCTGGGTTGTGGTTCTGGTCCTGGGAAAATCCTCCTGCCTTAGTCTTGGGAGGTGGAAGAGTCTTTGGCTCTGGGGATACCACAGAGGAGAGAATAGCGTCTTGGGGGCCATCATTTGTTGCCTCTGAGGACAAGGGGGCTGAGGGGACAGTGCTGTCCCAGTGGTCTTGGCAAAGTCAGGTAGAGTGGCACATAAGGTGGCAGATTCTCTTCCGGCTCATGCAGAAAACTTTCCTTTTATGTCTTTTCCTTTGCCAGGTTTTCTCAGTCTAACTGCTTTCCATTATGTCCTGGAGGCCGCCACGCTCTGAGCTAACATCAGCTAAACATGCTCTCAACCAAGGGGCTGTTTCTGTACTATCTCTTGCCAGCAATCAATATAAGAGAATTGGTCTGGGTGTCCAACAACTATTAAAAGGACCTCAGCAATGACTCTCATCTAAATCTCCTTCCGGTGGCTAGCCCACACCTAGGGTGGGTCATTTGTTTTTAAAGATCTTTTTTTTTCAATTTTTTTTTTTTAGTTGTAGATGAACACAATACTTTATTTGTTTTTATATGGTGCTGAGGATCAAACCCAGTGCCTTACATGTGCCAGGCAAGCTCTCTACCACTGAGCCACAACCTAAGCCCTAGGGTGGGCCATTTTAATTCACAGAGAATACACAACCTTTGTGGAGTGAGTTTCACCCCACAGTTACCATTAAAACCTTCCTAAAGGTTTCTAACACACATTTCAAAAGACACAGTTTCCTTTGTGTGTCTCCCATGTGCCACCCTGCATTGGTGTCCCACATGTAGGACAAGACTCCCTTCGTCTGTCTCCAGCCGTTCCCCTCTCGGGGACTTAGGGCCCTGTTAGTCTTGTGGGTCGTTATCAATCCCCAACCTGGGGTTTTCACCTAGATGGTAGTTGGTGAAATTCCACCACAGACTATAGGAGGTGCCACGGGACCGCGGATTGAGACTCGCTTCAGCACTTGGGTTGGGTCGGAACCCCTCCCTTTGTCCGTCTCATTCACACACTTTCACACAGACGTGGTCAGAGCAAACTTTCTATACTGCCCAAATTCTAAACCAAAAAGAAAGGGAGTCACGGTTTCCCCTCTGCTCGCTGATTCTGAACAGAGACTATTCAGGCGACTCCCCGGTCTGTTTCAGCTCCAACCACTTTGGAGGGCACTTGGGACCCACAGAGGTTGATCAAGCCTCTCTTCCACCTGCTTAGGCCTCTAAGGGGAAGTCAGGTGGGCTACCATAAATGGACCTGGGTCCTACCTGTCCAGTTGGGTGGCACTCCAAGTCCTTAACTCTGGTTCCTGCTGCCTGTGGGTTCCATTGTGCTCTGGGGCAGCAGCCCTAGGGCGCTGGGTGAGTTGCTCCTCCTTCAGGCCAAGACTTGCCTGTGTGCTTTAAGGTGAAGTTGTCCCCCGCTGCCCCAGGGAAGCCGGTTCCTGGAGATAAGAGAGGCAGAACAGCTATCCTCACCTCCTCTGTCCCATTTGGGTCACCAAAATGTAGTAGGGACAGACAAGACAAGGCACTGAAGATAGCAGGAAACATTTTTATTTGACTGCAGCCAGTTCAGAAGGTAAAGCTTTTGCTGAAATCAATTAATCCCCTGAACCCCAAGTTCAAGCAGTTTCAGAATTTTATACCCAGGGTATAAGGGAAGGGGCTCAGAAGTTCACAGTCTGCAGAAGTTTACACAAAAGCAGCTTTTTCTTTCACTGTTCTGAGCAAGTTAACCCTTCAAGGACAGCACCTGAGAAGGAGAGAGGTTCTTCTCCCCTTTTTTTTCTTCCCCCTGCCAGCTGTTACCATGGAGCCCCATTAGTAACATCTCTTATCTTTGAAATGTAAACTTCTCTGTGGAGCTCGGGCTCAAGGCCAGAGGCCTTGTTAAGGACCTGTCTTTCCTACCACACTTTGCATTTATAACCTATTATATTGTTACTATACTAGATAGTCCACAAATGTTTGTAAAAAAAACCAGTGAAGGGACTTTCAGCACCTGGAGTGCTGATTTCTTCCAGGCCAGTGTCCAAGTAAGATAGAGCTTTTGCTGATAGTCCTAAAATCAATCATGGTGCAGATTTCTGGAGAAGCTTAATTAAGATTTTCTGTGGAGGAGAGGTGCTACTACAGTTGGATTTATTGTTGGTTCATTTGGTCGTTTCCTTATGTGATTTTGTAACTGCCTGTGAATGTTAGCCGTCAGGGAGCTGTTATACACGTTAATGCCTGTTTTGTCTCTAGATTTCTTGCCAGATGGAAGTAGGAAATTACATTTTCCATAGTACAGGCCTGCCCTAGAGCAGTGGTTAATATTAGTCTAATGTTAGAGGGAGCCCTCTTTATTATCATATTCTTTATATCTTGTGTGACTTTGACACATGAAATTAGCCATCCTAAGACTCCTTTGCTCTCTGACTCAGGGCACTGGGCTTTTCCTGCTTTTCTCCCCACAACTCCAGTCAGACCCCAGACTCACTGGCCCTACAGATCCCACCCCGGTTCCCTTTCTGGGCTGATTTCTGATGTCTACACCACCCTACTCCATCCCTCAAGGACCAAGTCAGTTCTGTTTTGAATTGGACCTGTTGAACCCACGACACAAAGAAAGAACCACCTACTCCAATTTTAAATCAAATTAAGCAAGCTTATATTGTGCACACAAGTTAGCTGTACAGCGGCTGTCCCCTTCCAACAGTGAGGGCAGCAGCTTTGTCCAGGAGCAAGGAGGTTTTTATGACAGAGAATTATAAAGGTAAGTATCTTAGGAATTTGCAACTGACAGGGTTCTGGCAAATGAAATACAGAGGCAGATAGCAAATCATTGATTTATATAGCTTAACATCTTTACATAAAGGAATAAACTCAGGTTCTAGCATGGGGGTGCTGCTGAGATTTTAAGAAGGGCAGTTACCTAATCAAAGCCAAACATGATCCAAGCAAGTAAAATGGCTTTCAATCTTCTTTTTTTTTTGGTACTAGGGATTGAACTCAGGGGCACTCAACCACTGAGCCACATACCCAGCCCTATTTTGTGCTTTACGTAGAGACAGGGTCTCACTGAGTTGCTTAGTGCCTCACCATTGCTGAGGCTGGCTTTGAACTCGCGATTCTCCTGTCTCAGCCTCCCTAAGTGCTGGGATTACAGGCTTGAGCCACCACGCCCAGCTGGCTTTCAATCTTAAGATAGAATTAGGCTGGGTCCATCATTCTCCTCTTTAGTTTTAGGAACTCCTTAGTGCTGTAAGGAGATGGGTTGATGACAGATCTGGCTTTTTCAAGCTTAGAGGGGGCGACATGAGATGAGGCAAGCAGCTTGGAGTTCCCTTTACAAGTTGGGTGGGATCAAGTCTGGTTAGGGAAGAACGGGTTGTATCACAGATGTCCATCCTTATAAGATATAGTTATTTAGGGGCTGAGGATGTAGCTCAGTGGTAGAGCGCTTGCCTAGCATGCATGAGGCACTCACTGGGTTCGATCCTCAGCACCACATGTGAATAATGAATAAAATAAAGATCCATCAACAACTAAAAAAAAAATTTTAAAAAAAGATATAGTTATTTAATGTTATCTGATTTTATAAAAGAACTTTTTATTGGCATGACCTCTGTTTAGTAGAGATCCCTTTATTTTTGTTACTTAGGGCTAAATAATTATGCTAGTAAACATTAAGCCTACCTGTGTAGGTTAGGAAGATCAGTAGGCCATAAACTGACTAAAAACTTCCAATTCTGGCAGGTTTTTTTTTTTTTTTTATAGTTATCACACATTCTGCCTAAGAATCTTTTTGTAGCCTCCAGTCTTATTTATTTTGCGGGGCTAATACAAGTGTGTTACATTAAACTATTTTTTAAATGCCCAGGAATGGCTGTGTTTTGGGTTAACTGTTTTGCTAAGTGTTTAAGATGAAGCAGATTAAACTGACTTTTGTTTTTATCTATTGTTAAGAGTCACTTAAGTTTTCCTGGGAGTCACTCTTGGGGAACTTGAGAGCAGCTTCTTAGCTCTGCTAGTGCCATTTGCACTAGGATGGGTCAAGGTCTCACTGACCAGGTGGCTTCCCTTGGTTCTTTTTTGTTTGTTTGTTTTTGGTACCAGGGATTGAACTCAGGGGTACTCAACCACTGAGCCACATCCCCAGCCCTATTTTTGTGTTTTAGGTAGAGACAGGGTCTCACTGAGTTGCTTAGCACCTCACCTTTGCTGAGGCTGGCTTTGAACCCACGATTCTCCTGTCTCAGCCTCCCAAAATGCTGGGATTACAAGCGTGAGCATGTGGCTTCCCTTGGAAGCATGAGGGATGTTTCCTTTTTCCAATGACCCTCCTCTTCATAGTATGGCACTGATTGGCTTTCAGTTCTCCAGTGGTCTCATTAATCTCCCTGATCAGGAGGTTATGTGGCCCAGAGTTGTAAAGCTCTTTAGAGAGGTTCCCTTGTTCCTTGAATTCAGGCTGACTCGGAGGGCAAGAACCAAATACTGGGTTTTCTGGCCCTTTTAATTTAACTTTAGTTTTTAAGTCTTGATCTTAAAACGCCCAGCAAGCCAATCTCACCAGTCTTAAACTAAGGGTACTGGGCTTCAACTTCAATGTCTATCTGTCCTGTAGGTAATGGCTTATTTATCTTAAATTAATCTGAGTTGTTTATTCTTGAAACAGTACCTCTGTAAAACATTAACAGACAATAGTCATAGAGTTTAAGAAAAATACAAAATAAAATTAACAAGAGTAAAAACATATTGCATTTGTGTAATAGCTATCTCAAATTTTGACTGAGTTATACATTATATTCTCTGGTTGATATCCTAGTAATCTTTACAACAAAATTAATCTTATGAATATAACTTTAAATGAACTGGAGTCTGGCATACTTTGAAGCCATTGTAACATGTAGTAAGCTGGGAGACAGAACCTTATCTCAGGTAAGGCAGGGCTCCTCACAAAATCTTAAAGTGTTCTAGTTCTGAAGTTGATCTTTGTTTAAATATAATTTTACAAAGTTTACATATATTATTTCCTGAGTCCACATGAATGTTAGTTAACATAATATGATATTACATTTAAAACATGAATTAAAGAAAGGCTGAGAGGGCTTTTAACTTTACTTTTGTGTGGAAAAGTAGCAAAATTCATGTCTCACAATATTAAACTTTAAATAGATCAGGCCCTCATTTACTTACAAAAAACACATTTAAATTTTACCCCAGTGTAAAAAGTAACATAAAACTTCATCTTACTGATAACAGGTTCAGTTATAGAACATTAAATTATATAAGTAAATCCTCAATAAAATTTGTTATCCTTATAAGTCTAGAATTACCATACAACTTTAGTTTGGAGAACACCAGCTTGATATAATGCTCTTTTAAACCTTCTACTTTAAAGACTTGTACACCTGGAGGATATGAACACATTTAATATAAAAATAGGACTAAAGCATAATAATTACATTGATGTTAGTATATTTTTTTAAAATTTTTTTTCTAGTTGTAGATGGACATAATATCTTTATTTATTTATTTTCATGCGGTGCTAAGGATCAAACTCAGTGCCTCACGCATGCGAGGCAAGCGCTCTACCACTGAGCCACAATCCCAGCCCTGATGTTAGTATATTAACCAAGTTTAGCTCTCAAAGAAAAATCTAGACTCTGTGACATGGTACAGTACTCTAAAATAACAGTAGTTGTTTGACCACAGTTGTATAAAACTTAATTTCTTTAGCCAGGAGCGGTGGCACAAGCCTGTAATCCCAGTACTTAGGGAGGCTGAGACAGGAGAATGGCAAGTTCAAAGTCAGCCTCAGCAATGGCGAGACGCTAAGCAACTCAGTGAGACCCTGTCTCTACATAAAACACAAAACAGGGTTGGGGATGTGGCTCAGTGGTCGAGTACCCCTGAGTTCAATCCTCAGTACCAAAAACAAACAAAAGCAAAACAAAAAAACCCGTAAAACTTAATTTCTTTGAGATTTAGTTTCCCCAAATGATAAAACCTGACCAATACAAGAAAATTATTTTGAGAAGAGCAGAACAATGTTTTAGACTTTGTTTTATACCAGTACATTAAATTTGTACTAATTAGAGTCAATTTAGTCACAAACATAAACTTTTTGAAATTTACCCTTTATTTAGTTAGACCCTCTTGTCGCTCATCTTTTTTTATCACTTACTAAACTTTCTTTATCACTTACTTTAAATCCTCTTGTTTCTTTTATCATACAAAGACTTTCTTACCCAGAAACATTTTCTTTTTCTTTCCACTAAATACCATATCTAGAATTTTTTTTTTTTTTTTTTTTTTTTTTGAGTACTGGAGATTGAACTCAGGGGCACTCAACCACTGAGCCACATCCCCAGCTCTATTTTGTGTTTTATGTAGAGACAGGGTCTCACTGAGTTGCTTAGCGCCTTGCCGTTGCTGAGGCTGGCTTTGAACTCACGATTCTCCTGTTTCAGCCTCCCTAAGTGCTGGGATTATAGGCTTGCACCACCATACCCAGCTCATATCTAGAATTTTAATTCCTTCTGTTCACATCCCAAAATAATACTTGCAGATTTCTGGATTTAGACAAATTACTCCATTTTAATGATAAGAAATACTTTGTTATTTACATAAAGTAAGAAATACTTTATGTTTTTTAGTTGAAACAGTAGAAAACTTCAGTCTTCCATATATAGAAATCTATAAATATTTGTATATAGAATTACATTTGTTTACCTTTTCATGAAAACACGATGTTCAAGTATACCTGTTGGGCTTTAAACTTAGTAATTTTGTGACAAAGCAATTTTAAATCCTTTTTAAAAAAATTACCATTTATGGAAACACTAAAAATGTTACCCTGTAAAATTCAAAGGAGTTAAAAGTACTTGATGTTAGATTTTACAGTTAGCATTTTAACTGTGAATTAATTATATGTCTAACAAACATATTTGAGTAATCCAATGTCAAATATAATTTACTTATTTTTATTATAAAAACCAAGATATTAGACAAGTGTATTCAATAGTATTAGCCATTTCTCCCTTGTTGAAGACAAGTCGTAGGAACAATGGATACTAGACATTTTATAGACATTAACATTATATTAGTCCTTTGACCACCTAGAAAGACTTGTGAGTTAATTTAATTTAATTTAATTTTTATTTTTTTTATATAAGGAAGCATTTATTTGAGGTTTAACATGAAATCATACAAATAAAATTTGTATAAACACAAATCCACATTGAGTCATAACACAGATAGCAAAGGACAAAGTAAAAACAAAGAAAACTAATTGGCAGCTATATGCAGTTGGACACAGTTGTGTCTTGTATACTAGAAAGTCTTTTACAAAATAATCATCTTAGATCAACAGAAGACCAGTCTTCACTGTCATCCTGCAAGATGGGTTTCTTTAGCATCTCCTGTTTTCTCAAATGTCCTCCTTTAGTATGGCTGGTAATTATTTTGGTGATTGCCACCTCCTCGAGATGCCTTGCTGTAAGTGCTCTGTTGACTACTGTAGTCTGCATATCCCTGTCCACATCCATAGTTCCCATAGTTATACCCAGTATAATTATATCCGCCATAGCCACTATAGTTCTGATCACCACCATAGGCACTATTGTAATTTCCATATCCTTGATCATAATAGTTATTAAATCCTTGGTTCCAGTTTTGGCCCTGACCTCGGCCACAACCCCTAGTACCACCTCAGCCACCAGCTGCAGCACCTCTTCCTCCTATTTGCTGTTGCTGTTGCTGCCTATATACCTCTTTGGGCTGTGCAACTTTGATTTCACACTTCCCAGAACCAATTTGATGATATCTGCTTTCTAACAGTTTCTTTACTGGCTCTTCATCTGTATATGTGATAAAACAAAATTCTCTTCTTTCACTTGTTTTTGTATCCATGGGAAGTTCGATATTTTCAATCTCTCCAAAGGCTCCAAAATATTCTTTAATTTGTTCTTCAGAAGTATCTGGGCTTAATCCACCCACAAAAACCTTTTTAGGGGGTTCTTTCCCTTTTAAAGCTTTGGCCCTTTTGGGGTCTATCAATTTGCTATCCAGTTTGTGTTCTTTCAGTTCCAAAGCCTTATCAACACTAGCAGCATCTTTGAAAAGCATAAATCCAAATCCTCTTGATCTTCCAGACGATTGACTGGATCTGTTTTAATCGTACAGTCTACAGCCATCATCCTGCTGATTCTTGCTTGCATTGATCTTGGATCCCTCTGCGAATTCCACTATGTTGCTGTACTCCTTCATGTCCTCCATGGTGGCGGAGCTGTCAGCAGGGGGGTGCTGGCACGTGGTCCTGGTCACAGCAGCAGCAGAGGAGAGTTGTATGGAGCTGGATTTAAAATGGCAGCGGAAGAGCTAATTTTAAAGACATCTTTACTTTTATCTGTTTACACAATTTAAATTGAACCTTTTAAAATCACGTGAATTAAAGGTACTTAGATCCAGTTTTTAGGTTTTAATTCATGAGTGCTCATTATTTATGCCAGTTTTGATATCATGCACATGACACGTGAACATACACACATATAGACATACAGCAGATGACACAAGTGTGCACACACAATACAATAGTAAAGGCCTTATAGCTTTTTGCAGGTGAATTTCCATTGCAAAATTACAGGTGTTTAAAAACTCCATTGAAGCCGGGCGCGGTGGCTCAAGCCTGTAATCCCAGCACTTAGGGAGGCTGAGACAGGAGAATCGCGAGTTCAAAGCCAGCCTCAGCAATGGCGAGGCGCTAAGCAACTCAGTGAGACCCTGTCTCTACATAAAACACAAAATAGGGCTGGGGATGTGGCTCAGTGGTCGAGTGCCCCTGATTTCAATCCCCAGTACCAAAAAAAAAAAAAAAAAAAAAAA
>CM053399.1:6014578-6061830 GCA_028644305.1 Xerus rutilus | reverse complement strand
GGTACTGGGGATTGAACTCAGGGGTACTTGACCACTGAGCCACATCCCCAGCCCTATTTTGTGTTTTATGTAGAGACAGGGTCTCACTGAGTTGCTTAGCGCCTCGCCGTTGCTGAGGCTGGCTTTGAACTCGCGATTCTCCTGTCTCAGCCTCCCTAAGTGCTGGGATTACAGGCTTGAGCCACCGCGCCCGGCTTCTAGAAGGGTGGATTATTGTCTGACTCAAACAAATTAATGTTTGGCTATTTATTTACTGTCCCCTGTGGCACCCTGGGGGCTCTGGAGCTACTTTTCTTGGAGGGCAGGACAGCAGAGCATATTTTGGAATTCCAACTCTGCTCTGTGGTCTTGAGCAAGATAGTTTTTAAAAACTGAGGTGAGCGGGCTGGAGCTATAGCTCAGTGGTAGAGCGCTTGCCTAGCATGCGTGAGGCACTGGGTTCGATCCACAGCACCACATATAAATAATACATGAACAAAATAAAGATCTATCAACAACTAAAAAAAAAAAAACTGAGGTGAGTGGGCTGCTGGAGAGGTGGCTCAGTTGGTGGAGTGCTGCCCTAGCATGCAGAACGTTCTGGATTCAACCCCAGCATCACACATAATTAAAAATTAAATAAATATGTTCTAAAATTTGAGGTAAAATAGATATAATATAGAATTAACCAGTTTGAAGTGTATACTTCAGAGGCATTTACTATATTCATAGTATTACGCAGTTGCCATTTTTATCAAGTTCCAAAATATTTCTATCTTTCCAAAGAAAACCCTGTGCCCAGCCGGGCACGGTGGCGCAAGCCTGTAATCCCAGCACTTAGGGAGGCTGAGACAGGAGGATCACAAGTTCAAAGCCAGCCTCAGCAACGGCGAGGCGCTAAGCAATTCAGTGAGACCCTGTCTCTACATAAAACACAAAATAGGGCTGGGGATGTGGCTCAGTGACCAAGTGCCCCCGAGTTCAATGTCCAGTACCAAAGAAAAAGAAAAGAAAAGAAAAGAAAACCCTGCGCCCATTAAGCAATTATTCCTCAACCCCCGCCCCAGGCCCTGGCAATCACTAATGTTTTCTGTCTCTATGGACCTGCCTGTATTTCATATACATAAAGTCACACAGGACATGACCTCTTGTGTCTGGCTTCTTTCATTCAGCATAGGAATAACTGGGTCACATGGTAGCTTTGTGTTTAACTTTTCAAGGAACTAGTGAACTGTCTTCCATGATGGCTGTATCATTTTATGTTCTCATCAGCACAGCACAAAGGTTTTAATTTCCCCATATCTTTGCCAACACTTGCTTTTTTTTTTTTTTCCATTAAAAAAAATAACCAGGGGCTGGGGTTGTGGCTCAGAGGTAGAGCACTTGCCTAGCATGGGTGAGGCACTGGGTTTGATCCTCAGCACCACATAGAAATAAATAAATAAAAATAAAGATTTTTTTTTAAAAAAAAGAATTCTGTAAAAAAAAAAAAATAATAACCATCCAGGCTGAGGTTGTAGAGCACTTGCCTAGCATGTGTGAGGCACTGGGTTTGATTCTCAGCACCATATATAACTAAGTAAAATAAAGATCTATTGACAACTACAAAAATATTTTTAGAAAATAACCATCCTAGTGGTGTGAAGTGGTATCTCATTGTGGTTTTCACTCGTGTTCTCTATGACAAATGATGTTGAAGATCTTTTCTTGTGCTGGTGGGCTGTTTTGTGTATCTCCTTTAGACAAATGTTTTTCAAGTCCTTTGTCCATTTTTTGATTGGGTTGTTTGTCTTTGTTGTTGAGTTTATATATATATATGTATATTCTGGAAACTAGACCCTTATCAAAGACATGATTTTCTAGTATTTTCTACTATTCTGTATGTTGGTTTTTCACTTTTTTGGAATTCTATTCCATTGGTCTCTATGTCCAGCCTATGTCCATGCTAGTACCATATTATTTTGGTTACTGTAGGTTGGGGATAAATTTTAACATAGGGAAATGTGAGTCCTCCAACTATGTTATTTTTCAGTATTGTTTTGGCTATTCAGGGTACCTTGCAATTCCATATGAATTTGAAGATAAGCTATTACATTTTTGAAAAAAAAAAAGGCTGTTGGAGTTTTGATACAAATCATATTGTATCTATATATCACTTTGGGTAGTGTTGCCGTCTTAACAATATATATCTTTTGATCCATGAATGTGGGATGTCTTTTCATTTCATTAGGTCTTCTTTATTTTAGCAATGTTTTATAATTTTCAATGTACAAGTCTTTTACCTCCTTGGTTAAATTTATTAGTAGGTATTTCATTCTTTTAGATCTTACTAAAGTTGTTTTTTTAATTTCCTCTTCAGGTTGTTTATTGCTCATGTGTGTAAATAGAACTTAGTTTTGCATGTTAATATTGAATCCTGTAACTTAGCCAGGTGCGGTGGCTCACGCTTGTAATACCAGCACTTTGGGAGGCTGAGACAGGAGAATCGCAAGTTCAAAGCCAGCTTCAGCAAACGGTGAGGCTCTAAGCAACTCAGTGAGACCCTGTCTCTACATAAAACACAAAATAGGGCTGGGGATGTGGCTCAGTGCCCCTGAGTTCAATCCCTGGCACCAAAAATAAAAAAGAAAAAGAAAAGAAAGAAATGAATTCTGTAACTTTTCCTAATTCATTTATTAGCTCTTACAGTTTTTTTTGTTACTGGGGATTGAACACAGGGGCACTTGTCCACTGAACCACATCCTCAGCCCCATTTTGTGCTTTATGTAGAGACAGGGTCTCACTGAGATGCTTAGCACCTTACTAAGTTGCTGAGGCTGGTTTTTGGGGTTTTTTTTGGTACTGGAGATGGAACTCAGGGGCACTCGACCACTGAGCCACATCCCCAGCCCTATTTTGTGTTTTCTGTAGAGACAGGGTCTCACTGAGTTGCTTAGGGCCTCACCGTTGCTGAGGCTGGCTTTGAACTCGCGATTCTCCTGTCTCAGCCTCCCTAAGTGCTGGGATTACAGGCTTGTGCCACTGCGCCTGGCTCCGGTTTCATATAGTTTTTTGTGTGTGTTCATTAACATTTTTTATATATGTATATGTTACATGATCTGTGAATGGGTAGGTATAGTTTTATTCCTTCCTTTCCAATTTGAGTACCTTTTTTTGTGCCAATTGCTCTGGCTAGGACTTCCAGTACAACGTTGAGTAGAGGAAATGGTGAGCGTGGGCACTCTTGTCTCCTTGCTGTCACTCTTTCACTGTTGAGTACGATGTTACCTGTAGATTTTCATAAGTGCTCTTTATCAGGTCAAGGACGTTCCCATCTATTGTTTGTTCACTGTTTCCATCTTGGGTGTTGGACTTTTTTTTTTTTTTGGCACTGGGGATTGAACTCAGGGGCACTCGACCACTGAGCCACATCCCCAGCCCTATTTTGTGTTTTATGTAGAGACAGGGTCTCACTGAGTTGCTTAGAACCTTGCCATTGCTGAGGCTGGCTTTGAACTCACAATCCTCCTGTCTCAGCCTCTCTCAGTGCTGGGATTACAAGCGTGAGCCACCACTCCTGGCTGGGTGTTGGACTTTTGTTCATCATCTCCATTGACTAATATGATATATTACATAGACTGATTTTTATAGGTTGAATAACCTTGCCTTTCTGGAGTAAATCCCATTTGGTCATGGTGTGTAATGCTCTCAATGTGTGGAATCAGTTTGCTACTGGTTTTGGTTTGCTCATATTTTGTGGAGGATTTTTACATCTTTATGCTTCCTCCACATCCCCATGCTGGGTGGGGATGGCACCCATGACCTCACACATTCTAGGCAATCACTCTCCCACTGAGCTATACTTGCAGCCCAATTTGTGCATATCTATTCATAAGAGATCTGGTCTGTAGTATTCTTGTCATGTCCTTACCTGGCTTGGGTAGAATGAATAAGGAAGTGTTCTATCCTTTTCTGTGATATGAAGGAGTTTGAGAAAGATGAGTTTGATTGGTAGAATTCACCTGTGAAGCCATCTGGTTTTGGATGTTTTGTTTTGGGGACAGGGAAGATTTTTGGTTACTGATAGAATCTCATTATTGTTCAGATTTCCTGTTTCTTCTGAAGTCAGTTTTGGTAGTTTGTGTTTCTAGGAATTTGTCCATTTCATCTTGTTAGCATGTAATTGTTCATAGTATATTCTCTCTCTGTCTCTCTGTCTCTCTGTCTGTCTGTCTCTCTCTCTGTACCACTGAGCCACATCCTCAGCCCCCTTTTTAAATTTTTGAGGCAGAGTCTCACTAAGTCACTTAGGGCCTCACTAAGTTGATGAAGCTGGCTTTGAACTTGTGCTCCTCCTGTTTCAGCCTCCCCAGCCTGTGGGATTACAGGTGAGTACCACTGTGCCCTGTATGTAGTATTCTCTTATAGTCTTTTTTATATCTGTATAATTGGTAGCAATGCCCCTACTTTCATTTCTGATTTTAGTAAGTCTTTTTTTTTTTTCTGTGTCAGTCTAAAGTTGCATCAATTTTGTCGATCATTTCAGGAACCAAATTTTTGTTTCATTTTTTTCTCTATTATTTCTCTCTTCTCCTCCAGTTTGTTTATCTCTAACCTTTATTATTTCCTTCCTTTGACTAGTTTTGCATTTAGTTTGCTTTTTCCCCTAGGTTCTTTAAATTATAAAGTTAGGTTACAGATTTGAGTTATGTCTTTTTTTTTTGGTACTGGGGATTGAACTCAGGGGTACTTGACCACTGAGCCACGTCCCCAGCCCTATTTTGTGTTTTATGTAGAGACAGGGTCTCACTGAGTTGCTTAGCGCCTCGCCGTTGCTGAGGCTGGCTTTGAACTCGTGATTCTCCTCTCTCAGTCTCCCTAAGTGCTGAGATTACAGGCTTGGGACACCGCGCCAGGCTTCTTCTTTAATGTGGGCATTTACAACTATCATTTTCCCTCTGAGCATTGCTCTTGCTGCAGCCCATAGATTTTGGTACATTGTGTTTTTCTTTTCATTCATCTCAAAGTGTTTCCTTGCTTTCTTCTTTGACCAATTAGTGTTTTCAGAATGTTAATTTCCTCATGTTTGTGAATTTCCCACTTTTTTTCTATCAGTTATTTCTAGTTTCATTTCATTGTCATCAGAAAAGACATTGTATTATTTCAACTTTTTACAATTTGTTGAGTATTTGTTTTGTGGCCTAACATGATGGTCTCACCTAAAGAATGCTGTATTGAAGAAGAATGTATATTCTGTCATTTTCAAGTGAAGTGTTCGTCTATGTGTGGTCTAGTTTGTAGTGTGTCCAAATTCTCTATTTCTGTGTTGATCTTCTATTATTGGACATTATTTTTCTATCCACTATTGAAACTTGACAACTATTATTTTAAAAAGTGTCTGTTTTTCTCTTTGATTCTGTCACTTTGCTTCGTATATTTTAGAATTGTTGTTAGATATGTGTATTTTTTAATTATTTAAAAATTTTTTTAGTTGTAGATGGACACAATATCTTTATTTTATTTATTTTTATGTGGTGCTGAGGATCGAACCCAGTGCCTCACACATGTGAGGCAAGCGCTCTACCACTGAGCCACAATCCCAGCTCTGTATATGTTTTTAATTGTTATATCTTCTTAATGACCCTTTTATGAATATATAAATATCTTCCTTGTTTCTTTTAACTATTTTTGACCTAAAGTCTACTTTGTTTGCTATTAGAATTTCTACCTCAATTCTCTTATACTTACTATTTGCATGGAATTTTTTTTTCACTTTCAACTTATTTGTGTTTGGATGTAAAGTGAGTCTCTAGAAGGCAGCATGTAATCAGATAATTTAAAAAATACATTAGGACATTGTCACCTTTTAATTGGAGAGCTGAATCAATTCTATTTAAAGTAATTACTGAGCCAGGCATGGCACATGCCTATAATACTAGCAGCTTAGAAGGTTGAGGTAGGAGGATAGGGAGTTCAAAGCCACACTTAGCAATTTAGTGAGGCTCTAAATAACTTAATGAGACCCTGTCTAAAATATATATGTATATTTTCAGAGTGTGCCCATTAATATATTTGTAATAATTGTTTTATTCATGTCTTTGAAGTCATGTAGGAAAGAGAAGTTAGAAACCCAAAATACAATAATACTGAATTTTTTTGTGGGAGGTACCAGGGATTGAACTCAGGGGCACTTGACCACTGAGCTACATCCCCAGCCCTATTTTGTGTTTTATGTAGAGATAGGGTCTCACTGAGTTGCTTAGCACCTTACTGTTGCTAAGGCTGGCTTTGAATTGATACAAGAGTCCCATATGATAGGAATTGAAAAGAACTGTACAATAAAGGAAAGAAACTGATAGAATGGTCAGCCAATATACAATCCAGTCAGTTAACCACACAGCCAAAGATCAATACAAGTCGCGAACCATCTTCTGTGTAATATCTTGGCTTTTCTTCCCCCAAAGGTAGATCGATCTAAACTGATTCTGTTAACTACTAGTTTATAAATCTACTGAAATTAGCATTTGAATGGAACATGTATTAATAGTTCTTACCAGCACTAGTTTTGTACCGGTTAAGGAATTCCCTAGCCGATGCTCATATTTAGGCAAATGTTAGAATTGGTGAGCAATGTCTTACAATTCTAACTTCAACATAATACTGGGTGGTTTCCCCTCCCCCCAAAACAAACAGTTAAAACCTAAATGGACATAGAGTAAAAAATATTTTCTAGGGGGCTGGGATTATAGCCCAGTGGTAGAACGCTTGCCTCGCATGCGTGAGGCCCTGGGTTCGATCCTCAGCACCACATACAAAGCAATAAAATAAAGATATTAAAAAAATATTTTCTAATTTAAGAGACATGTAAAAATGATCAAGTCTCAACAGTACCTACAAACTTAGAATAAACACAAATTTTAGGAGAGCCAATTTCAGTTCTGGCTTCACCACTATTAATAGGAGAGCTGAGGCAGGTCACTGTCTAAGGACAATCTGAAAAGTCATAATACTATCTTAAATCCCACCTACAAAGACCTTTTAAGTCTTTTCACACCAACTAGAAATTGAGGAAAGTACAACTTGAGAAACAATGACATTGCTCCTCACATGTCACTGGGTCACTAGCAGTCACTCAAATCATGCCTCAATTCCCAGTGACTTCAGTTAGAAGCTCCTTACCCTGAAAGACATTATTCCTCAGTTGAGCAGGGCATGCTAGGACACCCTACCTGGGATACAAAATAAAATTCACAAATTGTCTCCTATTGGCAGCAGCAGACTAACGTCCAGGTATGCACAGGACTGACTTAAAAATTGATTAAATATTTCAATTTACAAAAGAAAACAAAACTTAAATTACATACTTAGTCAACAGAAGTTTGACTTTAGTCGCTTAGTGAATTTTGCTTTGGCCCATCAGTGGTAAATATAACACTTTGCATTTGGTGTAGAAACCAAACAAATCAGGCTTTTTGATTTGACAGTACAATGGTCATTTGTGTGCAAAGTGCCAGTTTTATTTACAAACTAAGTAAACTTTAAAGTCTGCTTTTTAGCAGTGGTACTGACATCTTTCAACTTCCTGGTTGTTGTAACTGATGTTTAATCCTGCTGGGTCAGGCGTGCTTGAGTGTCCCCTCACTTTGAGGCCAGGATCGTCATCATTAGTGCTGTAGTGAAGCTGTACAGCCTGCTTGTAAAAGCCAACAAGAATTGATTCTGAGGTAGCTACACAGTTTTTTAGATGCCATTCACGAACATATGGACAAGGATGTAGCTGTTGGATTCATTTTAGCTGATTTTGGCGAGGGGATCATGATAAGGGAGGAAAAAAAAATCAGCCAAATAAGAGCACATCTTCTGTTCATTGAGAAGTCAGCATCCAAGGTAAAAGAATTCTCTGTTGGATTCAATATTACTCCCAACCTCTGATACTTGCCTACTCTTTTCTCAAAGAAGTTAGTCTTCCCTTCCAGTGAAATATTCTCCATAAAGTCAAATGGATTTTCTATGTTGAAAACCTTATTAAAGCCCAGCTCCAGCACAAGCCTCTCTGCCACAAATTCAATGTATTGCTTCATCAAAGTGCAATTTACCCCAATGAGCTTCACAGGCAAGGCTTCCATGAGGAACTCCTGTTCTATTCTGACCGCACTGATGTTTATTTCTTTTACTCTCTGCTCTGATGGTTTGTGTAGCAGGTGGTTTGAACATTAGGCAGGCAAAGCCACAAACAGTGTAAACCCCTCGTCTCTGCTTATAAGTTCGTTGGAAACTGTGAGGCCAGGCATCAGTCCTGGTTTCCTGAGCCAGAATATTGATGCAAAAGAACCAGAAAACAAGATGCACTGTTCTGGGCAAGTTAATCCTTCAAGGACAGCGCCTGAGAAGGGGAGAGCTTCTTCTTCCCTTTCTTTCTTCCCCCTGCCAGCTGTTACCATGGAGCCCCGTTAGTAACATCTCTTATCTTTGAAATGTAAACTTCTCTGTGGAGCTCGGGCTCAAGGCCAGAGGCCTTGTTAAGGACCTGTCTTTCCTACCACACTTTGCATTTGCAAACACACTTTTATAACCTATTATATTGTTACTATACTAGATAGCCCACAAATGTTTGTGAAAAACTAGTGAAGGGGCTTTCAGCACCTGGAGTGCAGATCTCTTTCAGGCCGGTGTCCAAGTAAGATAGAGCAACAGGAAATAAGAAGTGTAACTACATTGAACTCTTTTGTAGAGACTCTTTTGCTGATAGTCTTAAGATCAGTTATGGTGCAGATTTCTGGACAAGCTTACTTAAGAGTTTCTGTGGAGGAGGAGGTGCCACTACAATTCCACTGCCCTGAGTATCATGGTTTCTGCTGGGAAATAATCTGATATTTTTATTGCTGAATGCTGGTATAAAAAGTTGTTTCTCTTTTTGTTTTGTACTTGAATGTGGATCTCTGTGTTTATCCTCTTTGGTGTTTGCTGAGCTTCTTGAATGTGTAGATTCACGTATTTTATCAATTTGGGGTAGTTTTGGCTGTTATTTCTTCAAATATTCTTACTGCCCCCTTTTCCCCTTCCCTGGGACTCCTTGTATACATATGTCGTACACTTGATGGTATCTTACAGGCATTATAGGCTTAGTTCACTATTATTCATTTCTTTCTTCCTGATTTCAAACTCTATATATTTTTTCAAATCGGATAATTTTTTTTAAAATATTTTTTTAGTTGTAGATGGACACAATGTCTTTATTTTATTGCTTTGTACGTGGTGCTGAGGATCGAACCCAGGGCCTCACGCATGCAAGGCAAGCGCTCTACTGCTGAGCTACAATCCTAGCCCTCAAATCGGATAATTTTAATTGACATATTGTCAAGTTAGTAATTTAGCTGATTATTTTCTCCTTTCTTTTCCTTGTTTTTTTTTGTTTGTTTTTGCATAACTGGGGATTGCATCATCCAGGGGCACTCAATCACTGAACTACACCCACAGCCCTTTAAAAATTTTTTTTTTTGAGGCAGGTTCTTGATAAGTTGCGGAGATTGGCCTTGATCTTGTGTTCCTTCTAACTTAGCCTCCCAAGTAAACTGAGGCAGGATTACAGACATGCCCCACCACACCCAGCTGCTGATTCTTCTGCTTGCGCAAATCTGCTGTTGAACACTTGAATTTTTTTTTTTTTTTTTTTTGGTACTGGAAATTGAACTCAGGGGCACTTGACCACTGAGCCACATCCCCAGCCCTATTTTGTGTTTTATGTAGAGACAGGGTCTCACTGAGTTGCTTAGCACCTTGCCATTGCTGAGGCTGGCTTTGAACTTGTGATTCTCCTGTCTCAGCCTCCCTAAGTGCTGGGGTTACAGGCTTGCGCCACCGTGCCCGACTCCCTTGAATGGTTATTGTACTTTTCATCTCCAGAATCCCTGTTTTTATTTATTTGTTCATTCATTCATTCATTCATTGGTACTGGAGGTTAAACCCAGGGGTGCTCTACCATTAAGATACATTCACAGTCCTTTTTATTTTTTATTTTGATACAGGGTCTTGCTAATTTGCTGAGAGTATTGCTGCATTTTCCAGGCTGGCCTCAAATTTGTGATCCTCCTGCCTTAGCCTCTCTGATATTAGATTCTCTGCTTAGATTCTCTGATATTACAGTCCTGTGCCACTATGCCTGGCCATTTGGCTGTTATTTTCTCAATTCTGTCCCTTTGTTGGTATTATTTTTTAATAATATTTTTTTAAAAATATTATTATTTTTTGAGACAGGTGTCATTACATTATCCAGGCTGGCCTTAAACCACTTAGCACTTCTCCTGACTCAGCTTCCCAAGTGACTGGGGCTCTAGGCGCATGCCATCACACCCAGATGATATTCTCTATTTTTGATATATCATTTTGATTTTACTTGGCTCTTTGAACATATTTAAGAAAGTTGATTTAAAGGCATCGTATAATGAGTCCAACATCTTGTCTTCCTCAGAGACAGTTTCTGATGGTTTCTTTTGAGTTTGCCCCATAACTTCTGATTTGTGTGCATGCTTCACAATTTTTTGTTGTTGTTAAAAACTGAATATAGGGCTGAGATTGTGGCTCAGTGGTAGAGCGCTTGCCTCGCATGCGTGAGGCCCTGGGTTCGATCCTCAGCACCACATACAGAGTAATAAAATAAAGACATTGTGTCCATCTACAAAAAAATTTAAAAAAAAATAAAAACTGAATATAATGAATATTAAACATTGGTAACTCTAGCTGGGTGTGATAGCATACACCTGTAATCTCAGATACTAGGGGGACTGAGGCAGAAGGATTGCAAGTTTGAGGCCAGCCTTAGCAACTTAGCAAGGCCCTAAACAACTTTGCAAGACCCTGGCTCAAAATAAGAAGGCTTGGGGATGCAGCTCAGTGGTAGAGTGCCCCTGGGTTCAATTCCCAGTGCCAAAAAAAATTTTTTTGGTAACTCTGGAAATCATATTCTTCTCCCTCGTTAGGGTTTCTTTTACATTTGTGTGGATTATGTGAAAGTGCAGAAGGACCACGGTGGCAGCAAACTATGCAAGTCATTTTAGGCTTTACTCGGGAGCAGGATTCATCTGTGGAGGTGGTGGACCCATATTCCCGGTGGAAAATGAGCCACTGAACAAAGGAAGGGACTGGGTCTTTATAGGTTATTTTTAGGGAGGTGGTCTAGTGAAAAAAACCTGCCAGTTCTCCGGGTTCTCCTGGGCCCTTAGGAATTTGAGGCTCGTTTTGATCAATCAATGAGATAGTCAGGGAGTTGAGCCCTTGGGTCAAGGGTCCTGTGTTCTGGCTGAAGATTATCATCTCAGCGAGGTGATACACTCCTTCTTCTCTGCTCCTCCCTTTCTGCGATTAGCATCAGGAAGGCATCTGTTGGGGGAGGTGGGGAAAAACTTTCCTTTTCTCAGACTACATTATTTTCAGCCCCCATACCCATTATTATGGATACTCGTTTAGCAACTTTTAGAAACTATTTTCGTAAATATTGTATCCGTTGTCATGTATCATCTCTGAAGTCTCTGTTCCTTAGCTTATGACCAGCTAGTGTTTTGACGGATATCCTTGAATACATAGAATTGAAAAAATAAAAAAAGAATGAAAAGAAGAACTCTGCAAGTCTTTGCAGATTTCTGTGTTGGGGCTGTCCTTCAACATTTAGCCAATCTGTTTAAACTCTGCCTTAACCTTCACTTCCCACTTCCGTGAACCTGAAGATCAGCCAGAGGTAAAAGCTTAGGGTCTTCTCAGGTCCCTTCTGAGCATGCATTTTTCCATACATGCACATGATTTTCTAAATTCCCTGTATTTGAGAGAGCTTTTCACTTCCCCCAGCTTTTCCTCCCAGACTTTTAGCATGTCTATTGTTGTCTCATCTGTAATCTTTACACCAGACAGCATGGGTTGTGAATTTGCCTTTCATTGTTTTGCAGAACTGCCCTCTGAGTTGAGGCTTCTCCATCCTGAGATTTCTGAATTAAGGTAAAACAAAGGAAAGTGCCTACCATTAGTCCTTCAGGTAGCCCCCAGACAGGCCAGAACAGGTAAATACAATTCTTGTAGAACAAGGTCTGCTCTGCTTCCTCTAGAACCAAGGACCAGGGTCCTCCACTGGAGTGAGCTATTCATAACCACTGACCGCCCCTGGAGTGGAATGGGGTGAGAAAAGCAAAATACTGCAGAGCTCTCCTATTGTTTCTAGTTGCCTGTTTCAGGATCCAGTTTGTTGTGAACTGTTGTCTTCTGGCATTCCAACAGTTGGTTCCAATAGTTTATTTATTTATTTATTTTTGTACTAGGGATTGAACCCAGGGGTACTCAACCACTGAGTCTCATTCCTAGCCCTTTTTTGTATTTTTAGAGACAGGGTCTCACTGAATTGTTTACCGCCTCGCTTTTGTTGAGGCTGGCTTGGAACTCACCATCCTCCTGACTCAGCCTTTCAAGCTGCTGGGATTACCGGCATGCACCACAGTGCCCAGCCCAATAGGTCTTACTCACATTTTTAGTGTTTCCTTGGAGGGATGGGCACTTGGAGCTACTTACAGGCTATTCATATTTAGCCTTGTGGAACCTGTTTCCTTATCTGTAATATGGGGATAATAGTTGAAGGATATGGAAAATAAGTCCAAGGACATCTTCCCTAAGCTTTTGTCATTTAAAATCCCAGGCCTCAGCCAGAGTGCAGGAACACAAAAGGAACCTGACTGGCACCTGACCCCCCAACCCTAATGGGTCTGCAGACCCTAATACAATAAGCCCCAGGAAATGCCCTATTCACATTCCTGTTCCACCCCAATGGATCAGCCAGACCCTAATACAATGGGCCCCAGGAATTGCCTTTCTGTCCCACCCTAAGCGAAGCCTATATAACCCAGACCCTTGCTTCCACAGCCACCATTTCCTGGCCCCAAAGTGAGCCATGCCAATGACCAATGACTCCGCTGCTGAATCCTGAATAAAGAAAAGCTTGCTGATCCGAGGTTTGCTTCCCAAGTCTCCATGAGTGCGTCATCTGTGCTAACAATAGTGCCCAGGGATTCTGCTTGACAAACTCTTTAGGGCTGCTAGGAAAAGAGAGCCCAGCCAGATGACCTCAGTCAATTGTGGTTTTGTCAAGGAACCCTGAGGAGAAAGAAAGAGCAGGAGGACAAGGATGCCATTTGGCTTCATCTTGGATGTCAAGGCATCTCCAATGACCGCAAAGCAGTGCCCCATCCTATCATGCGGAGGACAAGCCCCAAGAGTCCCCTGACCCACTCCTTCTAACGTACCAATGTAACCCCCTCCACACACACATTGTGGCGTCCTTCTCCCAAGAGAGATGAGTTGATTGGTTCCTCTCACCAGAAACTCTGGACCAGGCTACCTCATTGGCTGCTGGTCAGCCAATGGGTGGCTTGTCTGGTTAAGAACTCAGCCCTGGTCCAATCAGCTGTGGCCAGACAGAGACCTCATTCTCATCCAGACGTGGGAATGAGACTGGCACAGGGAGGGTCACATGCAGAGTGACCACAGCTGTGGTGGGAAACGCTTCTTGTGTAGGATTCTAACCAGTGCTCATAAGAGAGCAACTTGAGGGTGAGGACTGGGCTTCAGTGTCCGTGTCCCTCCACTGATTGGCTCCATCGTCTCCTCACCGACCCCTCCAAGGGTTTGCTGATGGAAATTGGCTGCCCTGAGTCTGGGACTGTTGGCAGAGCTGTCAGGGCTGGGAGGTGGCAATACCTGGGGATTGGGCATCAGGAGAGGGACAAACAGGTGTAGCCTATCAGCTCAAATACTTGTTTCCAATATCAAAAACCAGCTGCAGCCTGATCGGAAGGAAAACTTGGACTGGATCTAAGGAAGGAGGATGGGAAGCTGGAATTCCAGGTCGTGAAAGACGCCTGTGGTGTGACTGTCCCCTTTCTGGGCCTCATCCTCCACTGCTCAGCCCAACCTTGGTCTTGGTCCAGGTGATGGGTGACCTCTGTGGGCTTCATGGGTCTGCCTGGCATGCCAGAGGGGGTTGTCTGCTTCCCAGGGCCCAGGTGGGTCTGACAGGTCTCGGGAGCTTCAGGATACAGCATCTCTGAAGGTGGAGAAGGGGATCCAGCAAATATTGGCATTCTGCCCCCACTTATCTTAGTGGGTGCAGCTAAGCCCAGCAGTCTTTACCAAAGACTCCTGGGACTCCAGCTCCTGTTTTCCCCAGGATCATGAGTCTGAGCTCTAGCTCTGACCTCACTCCAGGATTCCAAACTTAAGTATCAAATGTCCACTGCTTCTAAATAAAGGCCTGGATTTGAACCCAGGTCACCTGACCAGCCTGTACTCTTAACCATGGGACTAAATGGCCTCTGTAGGGGCAGCTGCCCTCCTGTCTCCTGTGTTCATCCTCCTCTCTCCAAGCTGCTGCTCAGGCCTCATCTCCTCCCTGGGCTGCAGGAACAGCCTCAGCCAAGGCCTCTCTGCTTGTCCCCATGCAGCCACAGGGGTCTCAAACACAGATCTGAGGGTGTCATTCCAGCAGAGGGCTCCAGCATTGCTTTTCCTTGACTGCAATATGAAGTTCAGATGTTTTGACCTTGTACATAAGGCCTTGCTTTCATTTCATCCTCTCCCCTAACTCAGAAGTCCCCATGTATACGCCATGCTTGTGCCTCCCACACTCCCTGGCACCCTTGATGGAGGTGCCCTTTCTCTGCCTCAGCCCCGCATACTCATTCACCCCTCAAGGTCCAGCTGGGGAAACACCTCCTCCAGAGTGCCCGCCCTGACCTCCCAGGTGGCATCAATGGCTCCTGGACTCCTGTTTCGCACTCCTGCAGGCCCTGTCATGGTACATTCTGCTTTCCATGGCCTTGGCAGTGGGGACTGCATCCCCTGTATTCCAGGGTCTCCAGACCAGCCAGGACCTGGCCCAGGGCAGGTGTCTGTGAATAGTGGTCAGAGGAATGCATCCTCTCTTGGGGTCTGCCCTGTGGTTTCTGGGCAGGTGCCCCATGCTGGCTCAGCACCTGGTTCCTGACAGGTGACAGGTGGGCAGGAAAGGCTTGCTCTTTTCTGGGCTGGGCAGTTGGTGCAGGTGTGTGAAAGTGAAGCCAGCTCTTCACTCATCTCGGGAACTGGCCGCCTTGTCAAAGCCCTGCCAGGCTGCCTGCCTCTCGCAGGCTACATTTCTAAGGAGAAGCCCTGGCCTGGCAGAGGATGCAGGTGAGAGCTGGGGCTGATGGAAAGGGACAGCTGTCCATCCAGCAAGTGCTCCTTCCAGAAGAACAGTATAGGGCTCCTGATCGGGCCAAACCCCTTGGCTGTCGTGTGGTCCAGAGGACCCAAAACAGGGATGCACACCAATCCCTGCCCCTCTCAGGGCTTGTCATCTCACCTGTCAAGTAGGCACAATTATCCCCACCCTACTCAGCTCACTGCAGCCAACAAAGCCAGCTGCACTGTTAAAAGAAAGACTCCATGAATGCATTATACAAACAAACAGGTTGTAATTAGACCCAGGAGCAGGGGCGGAGGGAGAAGGCGGAGGGCACAGGTGGAGTATGTACTTAGGGCTCCTGTTCCAAGTCCCTTGAGGAAAAGAAGCAGGTGGTGGGCAGGAGGGACAGCACCTTCAGGGAGGAGGGAGATGGGGGCTGTGTCCCAGCTCTACCATGGGCCAGTCACTTCCCCTTGGGACTTGGTTTCCTCACCTGTACAGTCAGGAAGACATAATCCCTGCCCAGTTCCTTCCAAGAGCCATAATGAGGCTTAGTGAAGGAGTGGGTGTGGAAGAGTTCTTCACAAATGGAAAGTCCACTGTATGCAAGCAGGCTAACTGCTCTTCTGGAAGCCAGGCCCAGCTGGGTTCTAGGAAGTGGGGACAGTAAATGTTGGCCAAGAAAAACACTGTGTTAACTGGGCGTGGCAGCACAAATCTGTAACCCCAGTGACCTGGGAGGCTGAGGCAGGAGGACCACAAGTTAGAGGCCAGCCTCAGCAACTTAATAAGACCCTGTCTCAAAATAAAAAAATTAAAAGGGCTGGGAATGTAGCTCAGTCATGTCCTTGCATTCAATCCCCAGCACAAAACAAAAACACTGAGGCTCAGAGCTGGGTCCTTGGGTACCCTCCAATCCTCAACACCTCTTCCTTCATGCCTCCTTCAACTTCCCTGGTACCTTTTGCCCTGGGTGGAAGAGAGGACCACTGAGTGGCTGGGGCCTAGGACTAGGAAGAGCTCCTGTCCTGAGTTGGCCCCACCTCCCCCTCTGATTGGAAGATGAGGCCACATCAGCTGCACTTTCAGCCACGCCTGCTGGCAGCTCCGTTCCAGGGTCAGCAAGGGGAGTTCTTGATTACCAGATGCAGTCTGGATGGTGGGGAGGCCCGTCCTGCACCCTCTTTTCCTTGATCATTACCCTTTCAATGCGGTCTTCCGTGTGGCTAGATGAAGTCTGTTCTCTGTGAGGCGTAGAATGATCTATGGTGGATTCTTTCTTGCAGAACCCCAAGTAGCCAGCAGCCAGGGATGGAGAGTGGATTCTGCGGTCCTCTGGCACCTGCAGCTAAGGGCCCACCCAGCAGAGGCGTCCAGCTTGTCATTTCCAGGCTGGGTCTCAGCTCCGTGGAGTTTGCTGAGGAGAGGCTGCCGGGAGCCCTGACAGGCCCTTCAGAGCAGTGCCTTGAAGAGGAAGGAGAGGGAGGCTCCGCAGGAGAGTCCCAGGGCCAGGAAGAAGGTCATTAGGGCGCCAGCCACCTCCCTCTCATGTGGCAACACTTGCCTGGAACACAGAGGAATAGGAGCTCTTAGAAAATGCTGGGCCCAAACCCAGGGGTAGCCCTGAGGTCCCCTGCCTATCTCTATACAGGACACCTGAATTCTAGTCCTCACTCCTGTGTTCAATTTCCCCATCTGTAAAATAAGGCCACTGGACAGACACCTCTCACGGCCTTTGGGGTCCAACATTATGATTCTAGATTCCACAGCCTTCCTTCTTGAACAATATGCCTCCAGCTGGTTCTCCTTGTCACCTGACTCTCCAGAGATTCTCAGCTCCATTGTCCCGACAGGAAACAGTCCATGAGCCTTGCTTTTGAAAAAACCTTAGCTCCCCTTCAGCTGAGAATCCTGGCACTAGATGGGCTCTAAGTGGGGACAGTCCAACCCATTTATTCATAGAAGGGGAAACTGGAGGCCCCAGAACCAGTGCCTAGGCTGTGTAGGCAGGCACCTCCCCAGCTCCTGGCCAGAGGCCAGCTCAGCTGTGAAGTCTGGACCCATAGGGTGGTGCCAGTGAGGCGAGGACACAGCCAGCAGGGCTAGCCAGGGAAGGCCAGCTCCCTCCCTTGAAGCTGTCCCTCCTCAAAGAACCAAGACCCCTCCCACCCGTAGCACCCACCCTTCCCTTTCCCCAGACCTGGGCGCCAGGCACATGGTGAGGGACACCAGGTAGCCATTGGAAACGGCGAAGAGCAGCATGAACGTGATGAAGTAGGCGTCCTGAGGGAAAAGGATGGGCAGCCGTGCCCGCTCGGGCACGTGGCAGAGCATGAAGAGTGGCACAAACAGGAAGCGCAGGCACACCAGCAGGGGCAGCAGCCGGCTGTCCTCATCTGGCTGTGGCACAGGCTCGGGTGAGTGGGGTCCCCAGGCCCCCGGGGCCCTCATAGGAGAGACCCACCAATCGCCCCCTCAACTCTTCTGCCCTGACCCACAGCTGGGGCCTCTAAGGAACAAGGGGCTGGGCCACGGCCACCCAGTAACCAGGACAGGCCTGAGGCTAGCCTTGGCCTCTCCCTGGCTCTAGCTTGGGCTCTCTCCAGAGCAGAACTGAAGAGGCCTTTGCAACTGTGGCTTTCCAACTTAGCTCCCCAGGACATCCCTAGGGGTTCCAAGTGCCCCTTAGGGGCAGATGGGTTTCTTTTCCTTTAAATTTATTTTATTTTTATTTATTTTTAAATGTTTAGTTGTAGAAGGACACAATGCTTTTTATTCTATTCTATTTTTATGCGGTGCTGAGGATCAAACCTAGTGCCTCACACATGCTAGGCAAGTGCTGTACCATAACCCCAGCCCTCGCTTCCTTTAATTTTTTAATTGGCAAATAAAAGTTGCACATATTTATGGGGTACCATGTGACGTTTTGATTAGGTACACATCTAATGTTCAAGTCAGAGTGAGCATATCTGTCTCTTTAAGCATTTATGATTTCTTGTTGGCAAAAACATTCAACATCCTGCTTCCAGCTTTTATAAAATATACAACATAGTATCATCAGCTACAGCCACCCCACTGTGCAACAGAACCCCACAATGGATTTTTCCTATCCAAATATAGCTTAGTACTCAACGTCCGACCTCTCCCAGATGGGGCTTCTGAGTAGGATGGGAAGCTGGAGATCGGGGCCTCCCCACCTCAATCCGAGCAGCTACGCCCTGCACCCTGATGCATTTCTAACATCTTCAAGGGAGACTTCACTTAGCACCTTGGCTAGAAGAAATTTGGAAACAAGGAATCTTGTCCAACCCCTCACCAGGTAGGTATAGGAAAGACCACATGACATTCTCTGAGCATGGAGGGCTGGGCCCTGGGCTGGACGCTGGGGACACAGAGATCAACTATGGATGGCTTGCACTTTCGAGAAGTTCAGTCCAGGCTTGCCTATGCCAGAGGCCAAGTGCTTACTGCTGCTTGGGAGGCTCTTCCACTGCCAGACCAGCTGGACTACTGGAAAGTCACCTTTTGCAACTTCATGCTCCCTGATCCCCCAACTGCTTCCTATAAATTGGCAGCTTGTGCAGCCTAGCTGCGCTCACCCACAGGAAGTATGAGGTCAGGCTCCGCCCAAGCCAGTCCATGACATTGAAGAGCAGGAAGCAGCAGATTGGGTTGAAGAACTGACCTGCAGAAGACAAAGGGCTGCGGCTCGCCCTGGTCCCTGACTCTCCTCTCCCATCTGCCCTGGTCTCCCCCAGACTTCTTCTGTACCCCAACACTCACTCCATTTCCCAGGACTGGTGGAGCTGGTCACCATGGCTGTGATGGCAGGGAAGACTGACAGGGTGACTGTGAAGACCAACACAAGGCACAGCGCCGTCAGCCAGATCTGGGAGCCGGAGGCAGGGGTGTGAGCGGGCAGGGCAGCCCCGGCCCAACGCAGACCCCCAACCTTCTCACCCCAGCCCTGCTTAGGTGCAGGACACCTGCGGCCTGGCCTAGCTGTGTCCCTGACCTGCCATGACCCTTTGACCCTGGGGTAGACAGTGGGTACAAATCGCCTCTCCAGCCTAATGGCTTCTGGTGAGGACGAGGAAAGGGTGTCCCGCCCTTCTTCCCCAGGAGTGGTGGCTGGGGATCATCTCCCAGCTGTACCTTCTGGAAGACAATGGAAACTGAAGGTTTTTCTGGCTTCTGGGGCTCATCTAGCTCAGGCTCCAGCTCCAGCTCTGGCTCCTTCTCAGGGTGAAGATCTAGAGTCAGAGTTGCCACCTGGGGGCTGTTGGGAATCCCATTCTTCTCATCTGGGGCAAGAAGGGAGTATGGGGTCATGTGATTTAGGTCTCCCAATAGCCAGCCCCGAAGGAGGAGGATTCCCAGCAGTTAAAACAAGTGATGCTCCAACAGCCCAGGGTGCCCGCAAAGTGAAACAATGGTGGTAGTATGTCACCTATTTATTAAACACATGCATGTGCCAAGCAGTGAGTCAAGCATCTCAGATGAGTTGTCCCATTGCCTGCCATTGCTTTGTAAACAAAGAAACAGGCTGGAGGATTTAAGTGGTTTGGTGACTTGCCTAAGGCCAATCAGCTTGGGTGCTATGAAGCCAGAAGCCAGGATTCAGATTTGGGTGCGTCTGAATCCAGAGCTCGCCTTCAAGAAGCTCTACTGCCTTCTCGTTTTTGTTTTTGGTATTGGCGAGGGAACCCAGGAGTGCTTTACCACTAAGTTACATCCCCAGCCCTTTCTCTTGAGTCAGGGCCTCACTAAGTTGCTTAGGGCCTTGCTATGTTGCTGAGGCTGGCCTTGAACTCAGCCTCCTCATTTTATAGAGCAGACAACTGAGGCCCAAAGAGTAGCAAGGCATGACTTGAATTTCAGACTTCCCTTTGGGATCTACCTGTGCTCACCCAAGGCTCCTGGAGCAGGACATGGTGGTGCATGCCTATGATCCCAGGAACTGGGGAGGGTGAGGCAGGAGGTTTGAAAGTTTGAGACCAGCCTCAGCAATATAGCAAGACTCTGTCTCAAAGTAAAAAACAGGGCTGAGGATGTGTTCAGTAGTTAAGCACTGGTAGGGTCAATTCCTGGTATCAGAGAGAGAGAGAGAGAAAACAGAAGGCTCCTAGGAGCCTAGCTTTAGTTAGAGTGGAATGCTTCCAGAAGAGCTGGCTCGGGCTTCCTCTGGGTACCCCACTTCCTCAGCGAAGTCCTGGGGCTTACCAGACTGGAGCAGCTCGGCTTTGGTCTCTAGCTCGTGAGTTGGGGACCGTGAAGGCTTCTTGGCCAGGTAGTAGCGGGCAAACTCCTGCAGAAGGATTGGGAAGCATCAGTACAGCCAGGTGAGGTGTCTGGATCCCTCCCCCCACACCACTGGCTTGGAGGCTGGGACACCCCAGTGGCTGAACTCAAGTCTCTCCTGCCTCCCTTGTGCCCTCCCAGAGCCTCAGGCTCAGGGCTCTGAGATGCCCCAACATGGGCCCTGGAGCCCAGCAGCAGGCTCACCAGGTGTGGGAGGCTCAGGTAACACACAATGGACATGAGGATGCCCACACAGGGCGTGATGAAGTATCCCAGGGCGGAGGTCTGGGCATCCACGCCGCCTGCAGAGGAGAAGTGGAACTCTCGCTCTCCTTCTTAGAGTGCACTTCTCAGATTCATCTCCCAGCCTCTTCCCCTTTCCTTCACCAACCGACTGAATCTCACACAGGGCTCCAGACTGGCCCTTCATCCTTCTCTTTCCTCTACATGCCATTTTTTTGAGCACCTACGATGTGGCTTTCTCTTATTGCAGGCTAAGTGCAATCTCAGCAGGACACTATAATAATCCAGAGAGGTTAAATGCCCTGTCCAATGTGCCCCACTAGTGAAGGATGAGACGGATTAAAGCTTGACTGTATCTCAAACCCATCCCCCTCCCTTAACTTCAACCTGCTGGCACAGGCCAGGGTTGGCCCCAGGACCCCCTCTCCTGGTCAATCTCCCTTGCTGCAGAGCCCGAGAGCCTGGCTCCCAGGCCCAACCCCCCACTTCTCCATCACTCCACCACCTCTGTCTCCACCCAAAATCCAGGTACCTTCCTCCCACACACCCTCTCTGTGACCCCAAAGCTCAGAAGCCACCCCACACCCCCAGCCATCCAAGTCCACTTACTGGCCATGGACATGAGCATGGCAAGGGCAGCAAAGATGCCAGCCAGGCCCTGGCCGCTGAGGAAGAGGGTGCTGTAGGTGGATGGCATGGTGCCCAGCTGCCCGAAGAGGCTGCCCTGCAGAACTGCACAGAAGGCTGAGGAGAGACAGGGCCAGGGCCACCACTCAATAAGGCAGCCTTAGGGGCTTCCTGGAGGAGGCCTTGGCAAAGTGCAAGTGGCCTCTGGACTTGGCTGGACAGGGGTGAGTGGTCCTGGGGACCCTGGGCCTTCTGCCGCAACATCCCATTCATTCCTCTTCTTTTTTTTTTTTTTTAAATATTTTTTTAGTTGTAGATGGACCTAATATCTTTATTTATTTTTATGTGGTGCTGAGGATCGAACCCAGTGCCTCACGCATGCAAGGCAAGCGCTCTACCACTGAGCTACGATCCCAGCCCCCATTCATTCCTCTTCTTAAGCGCAGCCACTGGCCTGCGGGGTCTGGTGTCAGAGGCCAGCTCCAAGGTCACTGTGGGACCTGGGACACAGGGTTTTTCCTCTCCCCCTGGGCCTCAGTTTCCCCACCAGAGATCTGGGTGACAGTGGTGCTGTCTTCGCCTGTTGCATCTCTTGGGCCCTTTCTGTTACCAGGAGGAGACTGGGGTTGGGGGCAGAGGTGCTCACAGTTAATGAACCAGACGGAGGCCATGGTGATGGAGAAGAAGGGCCCAGGGCTCATGTCCACCTTCACCAATGCTGCTGTCAGGGCAAAGAGCAGCAGGATGGCCAGCAGGCTTCCCAGAATGCGCACCGCCTCAGGGATGCTACTCGGAAAGGGGTAGAGAGCGTCAGATGGGCCCCGGCCAGGCGGGGGGTGGGGGGTGGGCAAGAGGTGCTGCCAGGGGCAGGACGGTGGGGCTGGGAGGGCCAGGCAGGTGGAGCCGGGGAAGGATGAGAGTTCTTCCTGGGCCCAGATGACACTGCCTTGGCAGGGGCTGGGGTCTCACCACTGGTATAGGAAGGAGTTGAGGAGGGTGAAGAGCAGCAGGGGCAGCTGGGACAGCAGTGTCACCCAGTTGTTGAAGTTGAAGGTGTCTGCAGGGCCTGTGTGGTTGGTGCTCAGGGTCCCATCTGTGCTATTGGCCCCTGCCAGCCGCCCCTGAAAGTACTGCCAGATGGGGAGGAGTAAGGTTAGGAACCCTCTAGTTTGTCCCCTTGCCTCCTCCCAGGTGTGTGATTGCTTCACTAATGTCTTTGGGGACTATTTGTCTTATCCCTGCATTGTCCCCAGAACCTGGCACACAGTGGGAACTCCATGGTTATGCACTAAATTGATTGGCTGGCGGGCCCAAGTGCTAAGAACCCCCTGCTCAAGCCTCAGTGCATCTCTGGATCACCTTCCTCTTCAGTGCCCTAGTCCCCCCAGTAGCTTATAGATTCATCCATTCCATGGGTATTTATTGAGCATCTACCATAAGCCAGGCTCTGGCTTAGGGGCTGACCTACTGCATTCTCCCTGGAACATATATCCTGTCACTTCTCTGTTTAAGCCCCATTCCCCTTCTACCCACCCTCCTTATTATGTACAGGGTAAATCGGGTAAATCCCAAGCTTCTGGAACAATATTTAGGACCCTGCAGTATCAGATCCCACCCTCCCTTTTGTGTCCAATCTCTTGCTCCATTCCCCTAAGCACCAGGCACCCCAGGCTCTGGATCTTTCTCTGAACAGGCCCTTGCCCCCGTCAGGAATGCCCTCTTTCCTCCTGACCATTCCTCCGTCCCCCAACTTTGCCTACCCCATGCTCAACTTACAAATCCTCTGTGAAGCAGAAGGAATGTTCTCCCTCCCCTGAGAACCACAGCACTCTGATCCAAGCCTGAGAAGGCAGCCTCATGTTACATTATTAATAGTTTTGACCCATCTTATTCTCAAGACCAGGGGGTGATTGATCTGTGGGCCTTCAGGGTCCAGCACAGAGCACATCCGCCAAGTTACTGCACTGAATATAGTAACCCAGTCTTACAAAGAACGCACACTCCACACTTCTGCCTTCCTTTCTGAGAACCAGCAGAGGATAGAGCCTCTCTCTGGTATGGTTTCTCTTTATCCCCAGTGGCTGGTCCACAGTAGGTGCACATTAAATGTTTGCCTAATTAATTAATGTAATTAATTGTATTGTAAAGAAAGCCAGAGGCTTGGATAACCCATTTTTTGGAGGGACTGGAACAGAAATAACGACAGAGGAGGTGGGTGGGTAGCTAGCTCTTTTGCTGGTCACAGATCCCCTGAGCTGGTAGGCATTCCCCAAAGTTTGGCCTTCCCAGCCATGACAGAAGCCTCTCTCTGAGGCTTGGTGCTTCGGCAGGCGAATGGGCATGCTGAGGAGTTTAAGCAGTGTGGGGAAAAGACGCCTGATGAATCTCAGTTCAGGGTGGCTGGAGGGATGGAGGGTGTTGTGGCCATGTGGCTGTCTCACCGGGATGGCGGTGATGAAGAAGTTCCAGGGAAGGAGGGTGCCCAGGCCCAGGATGAAGAAGCTGATCCCGACCAGGTGGTAGCTGTGGGGATCAGTGAGAAGGTCACCCCGAGGCCTCACGCCGGGCCGCCCCTCCCGCTTCCCAGGCCGGCCCTCGGGAGAGGATACTACAACCCCCATCACCCCCGCGCAGCAGCCGAGGGAGTCGGCTGATGGGAATTGTAGTCCAATGCATCTTCTTTGCGTCCTGGAGAGTCTGGGGGAGCGGGATTGTTCTGCCCACCGCCACCCGGGCCCCGGGACGCACGGCACCGGGTGCCCAGCTCACCTGTCCTGCGGGGCGTCTCCTCGCGCCATGGCCTCGGTAACGGAATGCACGGGGATGGGAGCGCAGAGGGCAGGCTGCACCGGCTCCTACGCGGGGCTGGGAGCTGGGCGCCCGGGGCCGGATGCTGCCGCGGGCAGGGGGTCGGA
Organism: Xerus rutilus; assembly: GCA_028644305.1. Classification (NCBI taxonomy): domain Eukaryota; kingdom Metazoa; phylum Chordata; class Mammalia; order Rodentia; family Sciuridae; genus Xerus; species Xerus rutilus. The sequence continues at coordinate 6,037,590 of CM053399.1, read as the reverse complement.
TCTCCCGGAATCCGGGAAAGCGCGGCAGGGTGGGAGACCCAGCGGATTTCCGCGGGTCGCAGGGTCCGCAGGCTCGGACCTTGGCTCCGCCCCCGGGGCGGAGACAGAGGGTCGCACTACCCTCCCCGGCGCCCCAACCCGCGGGCTCTTCTGGGGCGTCGGACCGCGTTCTACCTTAGGGTCTCCGGACTGGATAGCCCATGCCGCGCGTGCGGCTGGGGGCTGCTGACGCGAAGGGTCTGGACGCCGCACCTCTCCGCAACCCTGTGCCCTGCCCGCGGGCGTCGGTCCTGGAACGCTGCGGCGGGGGAGGAAGAGGAGCGCCCCGGCCCCTGCCCCGGGGAGAGCTCTGCGGCCCCCCGGCCTGGGCTTCTTCTCCCTTCGCCGGCTGCAACGTGCTGCCAGAGCCGCGCTCGCGCCCCCTAATGTCGGGGCGCACCCAGGGCGCCTCTGCAGAGCCCCCGCCCAAGGGCGTAACCCGAGCAGGGCCAGCGCGCGGGAAAGAGGAGCCCACTGCCTGTCGCAGGCGGTCCTGCAAGCTGCGCGGAGCTGGGTGCGCCCGGAGGCCGAGGAGCGGGCCGGATGCCCATGCTGATGGAGTCCCCAGGCGGATCTGGAAGACAGCCGGACAGACTGACCTTCTCCTCCAGCGGGTGCCTGGAGAATCCTGCGCCCGGCATTTGAGGCGAACAGCCGAGGCGCGGGCCCTGCTGGAGCGCCCGGGTGGGCTTCCTGGCCGAGGTGAGGCGGAGCTGCGTCGGGTTCGGGAGCTGTTAGGCTGAGGCTGGGAGAGAAGGGTGCCCGGGAATGCACTCCCCCCGCAGGCTGCTGTGTGTGCTTAAATACATTGCCTTACGCGGTCCTACATCACATCAAACATGAAGATGCAGCCACATCCCGCTGTTTTTTTTTGTTTTTTTTTTTTTTTTATAAATATGACTTTATTCTTTATGTGGTGCTGAGGATCGAACCCAGTGCCTCATGCGTGCTAGGCGAGCACGCTACCACTGCGCCATAATCCCAGCCCCTTTGTTTTTGTTTTTTTAATCTGAGAAAACTTTGAAAAGATTACAAACCATTGCATTTTCGAAATTAGTTTGTTGCGCCTCTCATAATTTATGAATGGATGTGGTTTCTCTGGGATGCTGGAGAAGCTAGGGACTCTAAAGCACAAGTTGTTTTCATAAGAAACGACATTTTGTAACCATCTCCAGATTACTTGTCTTTTTCCTCCAGCCTACTGTGGATGTGTGGGGCAACTGCTGTGCTTGTCGAGATCACTGTTTTATTGCCACCAACCTTCCCCCGACCCCCGTTGCGTGGGCCATCACAGGTGCGGGATAAATGCTTGGGGACAAAAAGATTGGATTGCAGTGATATGCAGGGGAGTTCAGGGAGGACAGGACAGCATTGGATTACACAGAAAGAAAAAAGTTTTCTCCCAAGCCTCGGAATATATCAAGGGGCAAAGTCTCAGTTCATGTTTTTTAGCACCCTTTAACACCCCCCCCCCCATCTCAGGACATCTCTTAACAATTCTATCTAAATACAAGTTAATAACTTTTATTTTCCTTACATTTATTTTTCTATTTATTTTTAGGGCTACATGTACTGATTTCCTATTTATGACAGTGATATAAAGTTTTTCTTTGAAAAAAATCAGTTTATTTATGAAAAATGAATCATTTAAAGAAAATAAAATAAGTGTGACTGCAGGTGAGGCCAGCTCTGCCCGAGTCTCCAGGGCAGGAAGTGAAGAATGGAGTTTGGGCAGGAAGACAATCTGTGAAGGGAGAGAACGTTCTGTACCAAGACTGGGCACAGGGGACTGCTGACGCACGCTGGAACACACAGATAAGTGCCGTGGCTGGCGCCTGAGGAGGGGGCAGAGTGTGGAGCTGGGATTTCAGTTCACAGGCTCCGTCATTTCTGTCATAACCAATATTTCGTTACTATCCTGCAGTGAATTTGTGAACAAATTCAAAAACCCACCCATGAAAGATTTTCATGTCAATCTAATATCCCAAGTGTACTACAGAATATAAATAAAGGAAAGCTTTTAGGAATAAAATAATGTGTATGTGAATATGTTAACACTCACACACATGAAGCTGTCAGATGTTCCTCTCCTTTTTATAAAAACAACAGCTGCACATGTGCATGTGATACAGACATGTGCTGAAACCTGTAGTCAAAGATCACTAGCTTGCTGATGGCAATGTGATATTCTGTGACACTGACCAAGCCTTGGCAAAGTTCCAAGCAAAACAAAGAGCAGCTGTCCCTCAACAGAGAGTAAGTAGCTGAGTTCCTGGAAAATGCTGCATATATTTAACCTTATAAATGATACATTGTGTCCATATGTCAACTGGACTTACAGTCTAGGCTCAGAAAATTATCATGGGTTTCATTGTGGCTTATTAGTACATGCAGATAACATACCACTTCCATTACCTTCTTTTACCCTCCCCTTCTACCCTGATCCCCTTCCTCGTCTCTAATAGTCTCCCTGTTACTTTCATGTAATTTTTTCCCCCTAGATTTCACATGTAGGGGGAGACATGGGTAGTGGTCTTTCTGAGTCCAACTTCATTTGCTTAACATTATGATCTCCAGTTCCATCCATTTTCCTATAAATGACATGATTTTCTTCTTCTTTATGGCTGAATAATACTCCGTTGTGTATATAGACCACATTTTCTTTATCCATTCATCTGTGGACAGGCACCTGGACGGACTCCATGACATGGCTATTGTGTTTTGTGCTGAGATCAACCTGGGCATGCAGGTATTGCCATAGTATGCTGACTTTAATTCCTTCTGGTATCCGCCCAGGAGTGCTATATCTGCATCCACATAAAGTGGAACACTTTAGTTCTTTGAGGAACTGCCATGCTGATTTCAATAGTGGCTGTACTAATTCACATTTCCACCAGCAGTGTATAAGGGTTCCTTCCCCCCACATCTATGCTAGCGTTTACTGTTTTTTGTATTCTCAAATATCTTGTTTTAACTTGCAATTTCCTAATGACATATTATGATGAGACTTTCCTTCACATGCTTATTGCCATCTGTAGATATTCTTTGATGAGATGTCCCTCAGGTCTTTGGTCTATTTTCACTTTTATTTTTTTAAGAAATGAGGTCTAGCTATATTTCCCAGGCTGGCCTTGAACTCCTGGGGTTAAGGGCTCCTATTGCCTCAGCCTCCCAAATAGGCATCTGCCATCACATCTGGCTCCCTTTTGCCCATTTTTACTTTTTTAATTTTTAAAATTTTTTTTTTTATTTTTTGGTACTAGAGATTGAACTCAGGGGCACTCGACCACTGAGCCACATCCCCAGCCCTATTTGTGTGTGTGTGTGTGTGTGTGTGTGTGTGTGTGTGTTTTAATGTAGAGACAGAGTCTCACTGAGTTGCTTAGCGCCTCACCATTGCTGAGGCTGGCTTTGAACTCACTATTCTCCTGTCTCAGCCTCCCTAAGTGCTGGGATTACAGGCTTGCGCCACCGTGCCCAGCTTCTTTTGCCCATTTTTAAATAGGGTTGTTCGTTTTTAAAAAGCTGGTGCATAAAATTGTATATATTTCTGGGCTCCTGCATGGTGTTTGATACATGCATACAGTTGTGTGATGTTCAAATAAGGGTAAACACATCTATCTTCTCATTTATCATTGTGATAAATGTTTTGAGGCTGGCTTTAAACTTGTGATCTTTCTGCCTGTATGAAAACATTCAAAATTGTTTCTTCTAGCTTTTCAAAAATACATAGCACACTATAGTTATCTACAGTCTCTTGTTGTTGAGCCTGCAGTTTTTTGTAGATTTTGGAATACTATCCTTTATCAGATCTGTGTCTTGTAAATATTTTCTTCCAGTGTGTGCCTGGCCTCTTCATTCTTTCAATATTCTTTTTAAATTTAAAGAGTTCAAACTATCAATTTTTTCTTTCATGTATCAGGCTTTTTATTTTGGTGGAGGGTGGTACCGGGGATTGAATGCAGGGCCACTCAACCACTGAGCCACATCTCCAGCCCTATTTTGTTAGGCCCGGCTCTAGTTAATTTTGTGAACAATCTTTTTTCCTCTATAAGAATGCCCAGGGAGGGGCTGGGATTGTGGCTCAGTGGCAGAGCACTTGCCTTGCATGTGTGAGGCCCTGGGTTCGATTCTCAGCACCACATATAAATAAGTGAATAAAATAAAGGTCCATCAACAACTAAAAAAAAAAAAAAGAATGCCCAGGGAGTCCCATAAAAATTGGGCAGTAGCCAGGCATTGTGGCACATGCCTGTAATCCTAGCAGCTCAGAAAAGAGGCAGAAGGATCACAAGTTTAAAGCCGGGCTCAGCAACTTAGTGAGACCCTGTCTCAAAATAAAAAATATAAAAGGGCTAGGGATATGGCTCAATGCTAAAGTGCCCTTGGGTTCAATTTCCAGTACAAAAAAAAAAAGAGCAGGACACTGGTCAGTTTTTCCGTGTTTGAGACACATTTTTCTTTATATTGTTACTCCTGGCCTTAGCCACTAGTGGTCATTACCACCCTCTCCTTCTACCACTGTGACTACTAAAAAAATCCCCAAACACAGTGTCACCCTTGTGGGTGATATTGTCCTTCCAAAAATTATCTTTTCCCCTAAAAAAGGAGATAGGGAAGAAAATTTGTTCAAACAAGCTGTTTGAAGGTCACTGTGATTGCTGTTTTACCAAAAATGTATTCATCCCAAATGTGTTAGTCAGCTTTCCCTTACTAAAACAAAATATCTGAGATAATCAACATAAAAAGATGAAAAGTTTATTTTAGCTTCCAGTTTTGGAGGTTTCAGTCCATGGTTGGTCAGCCATGTTGCTTTTGGGCCTGTGGTGAGGTAGAGCATCATGGTGGGAGAACTAGGTGGAAGCTGCTCACCTCATGGCAGCCAGGAAGCCAGAGAGAAGAGGAGGGAGCTGGGACCTGGGATCCCCTTCCAGGGCACACCCCCAGTGACCTAACTTCTTTCCACTTTGTCCTACCTCCTAAAGATCCCCCCTTCCAAAAGCACCATGGGCTGGGGACTACGCCTTTAGCACATGGCCCTTTCAGGGACATTCAGAATCCAGACTATAGCACCAAATTATTTTTTTGTTTGCTTGTCCATTCAAACTTCATGTAAGTACAACTTGATTTTTAACAATGTGACCATTTTTTGAGATTCATTCAGAGTGATAGATGTTACTATTTGTTCATTCACAGTTCATTAACAGAGTAGTCCACATTGTATGACTCCTTAGATGGAATTGTTGCAGGCATGTAGCTCAGTTTCAGTTGTATTCTCCTATAAGCAATGCTGCTCTGAATGACATGATACCCCTTGCCATATCTACCCTGCACCTGTTGTCTATGTACAGGATCTCTCAACAGCAGCACTCTAGACATTTGGGCCAGGTAATTATTTGTTGTGAGGCCTGTTCTATGTATTGTAGGATGTTTAGTGGCATCCCAGGCCACGCAGACTAGATGCCAGGGGCATCTGCACCCACCCTGTGGTAATCAACAATAACTCCACACATTACTAAATGTCTCCTGGGGGCAAAATTGCTCCATAAGACTCAAAATCCTCTTTTTAGGACATTTTATTGTTGCTGTTATTGTTTTTATGGTGCCAGGATTGAACCCAGGACCTCAAGCATGCCAGGCAAATGCTCTACCATTGAGCTACACCCCAGCCCCGAGAACATATTTTGTGACACCATTTTCATGGTCCCCAAAGAGATTTGCAGCTAACATAACCTGTCAACACATTTATTTTTTGGTACTGGGGATTGAACTCAGGAGTACTTGATCACTGAGCCTCATCCCCAGCCCTATTCTGTGTTTTATGTAGAGACAGGGTCTCACTGAGTTGCTTAGCACTTCGCCGTTGCTGAGGCTGGCTTTGAACTCGCGATTCTCCTGTCTCAGCCTCCCTAAGTGCTGGGATTACAGGCGTGTGCCACCACGCCTGGCCTCAACACAATTTTTTAAAACAATGATAATTCCATAGTGTGATATAAAAGACAAAAATAGATGAAAGAAATTTCTTGCACTAAAAGAATATCTTAATATGCAAATCTTTGGGCACTACTATTCTAAAGTGAAGATCAGATGCTTCCATCTGTTTCTCATGAATGCAGTTATGTGTCGTAGAAGTAGGAAAATCAGAGGTCAAGTCGACAGAAAGAAAGAAAGAAGAGGATAGTGCAATGACCCAGCTGCACTGCAGAGTAAAAAGGCCATAGCTCAAATAAGGGACATCAAAGCAGTGTTATTTGTGTATAAGTGAGAGGGAGACCTAACCTTAACCAAACTGAATATTGTGCCGAAGTACACTATAAGCTGTCCAAGTAGAGAAAATGAGAAGCTGTGGTATTTTGTAAATGACCTGAGATTTACTTATGAGTTAAGTGTCAGAACCTTTCTGGTGTGATGATAGGGATTTGGGGTAATGAAATATTTCAGAGGTGACCACTGGGATTTTTGTGTGTGTGTGCCGTGTTGCAGATTGAACCGGGTCTCGTGCATGCTAGGCAAGCACTCTGCTACTGCACTAAGCTCTTTCTCCAGCTTCTATTTCCTGTTTTTTGTTTGTGTGTTTTTTAATAATAATTTTTAGTTGTCAATGGACTTTTATTTTATTTATTTATATGTGGTGCTGAGGATTGAACCCAGTGCCTCACACATGCTAGGCAAGCGCTCTGCCACTGAGCCACAACACTAGCCTCACTTGTGTTTTTTTTTAAATATTTTTTTAGTTAAAAAATTGTAAATGGACACAATACCTTTATTTATTTATTTTATGTGGTGCTGAGGATCAAACCCAGTGCCTCACACATGCGAGGCAAGTGCTGTGCCCCTGAGCCACAACCCCAGCCCTGTTTGTGTGTTTTGAGATAGGGTCTCACTATGTTGTCTAGGCTGGTCCCCAACTCATGGGCTCAAATGATCCTGCTTCAGCCTCCTGAGTAGTTGGGACTACAGAGCTGGCCACCATGCCTGGCTCTGTCTCCTGTTTTGAAATCTCCTATATTGCATGTCTATAGTACATAAAAACTTGGAGCCTGTTATGTCTTTTGGTGCACAGAGGAATATAAAGTGGGTCAGAAAACCAAGCATTCATATATAAAGCTGTAAATTTGGTTAGGTAGATTTCTGGGACTAGAATTTAAGATTTTTTTAAAAATCTAGGTAATCTTGGGCTGGGATTGTAGCTCAGTGGTAGAGCGCTTGCCTCGCATGCGTGAGGCCCTGGGTTCGATCCTCAGCACCACATCCAAAGCAATAAAATAAAAATACATTGTGTCCATCTACAACTAAAAAAATATTTTAAAAAAATCTAGGTAATCTCAAAGTAAGTAAATATTATATAATTTTCATATTGTAGATCTTTTTCCTATTGCTTATTACATTGTGTTAATTCAGTTATGCTGCTAGGGATTATAAACTGAGTCAAATGATTTCTTATGGTGAGAGGTCCCAATTCTTGGTCTTTTTCAAGGCTTGAGACTGTGTTTAATATTTCTGCTTTAGAGATTTATTCATTTCTTACCAGATTCAGACAACCTACCCTCAGTGGCTACCTTCTAATCTGTTCTAGGCTGGGACACTTGATTACCAGTTTGTTATAATTAAGGGTAAGATAAAAATAACTAGGCTAAAAGCAAGAAGTTTTCAAAGTGTGAAGTATATATGCTCCAGATTCTCTTTTAATTTTTCAAGGTTCAGAAAATACTAAGTGGTTTTATTTAGTTACTTATCTGATACTGGGGATTGAACCCAGGGGTGCTTAACATTGAGCCACATCCCCAGCCCTTTTGTATATTTACAGATCTTGTCTCACTGAGTTGCTTAGGGCTTCACTAAATTGCTGAGGCTGGCTTTGAACTTGTGATCCTCCTGCCTCAGCCTCCCAAACTGCTGGGATTACAGGCCTGTGTCACCATGCCAGGTTTACTAAGGGGTTTTAGCTGTGTTCTGAACAGCTGAGTTTACCACATGCCACCTGAAAGAGCTATTACCAAATTATAAACAAATGCAGTACTGAAGGTGCCATGGGGGTTGCCGCTCTGAAACATCACCTGGTCTTAGCCAGGATCTGAGGCTGAGGCTGGGGCTTAGGGCCACCAGGGCTCTTGTTCATTCTGTGCCTCCAGGAGCCTTAGCGCAGTTCCGCAACCATCGAAAAAAAGTTGCAGGTCAGAACTGGGGAGGGCAGCTGCTTTCAATACAGGAAGAAGTATGGCCAGAGGGTCTCCTAGGTCCCTCCTTGTTCAGATACCCTGCTATATTCTGAATGCTGCTAAGTCTTGTATTCGGAAGCTGGGGGTCAATCCTACTGCAGAGTGGTTTCCGGAAGTCTGTGGGAGCCCTGGTGAGATGTGACCCTGGGAAGCTCTGAGTCACTATTCTCCCAAGCCGCTCAAAGGAGCACCGCCCTGTCTCCCCACTTCCCTGCCACACAGATCATGGAGGGCACATGGTGCAGGCTCTCTGAGCCCTGAGTTTGAGGCCTCTGGAACTGTCAGTTATTATTTTATTCAGGGATCACTTAATGCCATAAACATAGTTTCTGGGTATTGATGGCTAGAATCATAAAGCCACTCAGTGAGTCCAAATCAAATGGGGATGTTACAGGCCAGGCTATACAGGCAATAACCAGACAGACTCCATTTTACCCTGAGCCTCCATGTCATGTAAGATATGCTTCTCCATGAGAAAACGCCACCTCTGCCATCCTGATCCTGCTTAGGAATGCAAATGTTTCCGTTCTTATACAATGTGAAACGGTTCTCTTTTTTGGTTCCTATTTTTCTTGGGCAATGTGCCCTGTCAGAGAATGTTTGTCTAGAGATTAGTAACTATTGTTTAACTTGTACTCAACTAGGGTCTTTTCGACCCACTTCCTCTTCTGCTTTTAGATCTCATGATGTCTGTAGTTTTAAATTATAGCAGCAGCTACTTTTGATAAATGTACTGACGTGCTTTAAAAGGTGTGCTGTAACTCCTGGTGGGGGTTGAGGAATGCAGGCTTGCAGCTTGCCCTCACCCAGCTGGCTGGTACCCTGCCGGCTGGTGAATAAAGATGGTTCTGTCTCCTGCTTTAAGATCAACTCAGTGATTCACGGCAATCTTGCCATAACAGGGACGCTACTGAGAAGAAACCGAGGCTCCTTCTTGCCATCTTGCGCAGATGCACAGGGGTGCTTGGCCTTTTGCCTCAGGCCTTCCTTTCCTGATTCCTTAGGAAGCACCTGGCACAAGACCACTGCACTAGCCGCAGTCCAGGTAGACTCTCAGTTCAAGCACCCACCAGGAGTGGCAAGACCCATCCCTAGGGGTCTCTTTCCCCCACCCCCTCCTTTCTCATGTTCTTTTTAGTTATATATGACAGTAGAATCCATTTTTATAAAATTATACAAGCATAGGATGTATCTTATTCTAATTAGGACCCCATTCTTGTGGGTGGGCACGAGAGTGGCGTTCCATCTCTGAGGTCTCTTAATTCTAATTCACAACAGGGAGACTCTTCTTGGTTATTGGGTAGCTAATAAACAGCCACTCTGCAAGTCCACTGTGTGCCCTGTTCTGACCAGCTGTGTGGTAGGGACTGGGGCCCATGACATCAGGGCATGGCCCAGGACCCAGGGAGCAGTGGCTTGGCAGAGGGTGTGTGCTAGACATCAGCGCTGTATTTTCCAGTGTTGGGATGTAGGCCTCAGCCTAAAAGCTTTTTTTGAGCAAGCCCAATGATAAGATGGAAAATCCCAGCTCTGTCACTCACCCGTTGTGTGGTCCTGGGCAAGTCGCTTCATTTCTCGGGTCCAGTTTCAATCGAAATAACAGCACCAAAGTTCTGGCAGCCAGAAGCCCAAAATCCGATGTGTAGACAGGGCTGATTCCTTCTGGAGTCTCTGAAGAAGCTGTCCCATGCTGCTGGTGACTGTGGGTGATCCTGGGCTGATGTCCACATCACTCCAACCTCAGTCCTGTCCTCGTGTTTCTCCATAGTGTAGATTCTTATCACTGGGTTTCAAATATTTTAAAACATGACTTTAATAATATGGAGTACTTTTAAAGCAACCGTTGTTAATTAAACAATGAGATCTCAGCATTTTATTTATTGCTACTATTAATACTATTTTGTCCTAAGTCTGTGAAGAGGAACTTCCTCAGATTTCCTCCGATGTAAATTCACCACTGGCTTTTTGCTTCTGCAGCAACCACACCGCTGTAAGAGAATTTGAAACAAGCATTGCTAGAAATGCTCTGGCACATTACTTTGTTCTTGCGAAAGAAGAGGACATGAAGTCATAGTTGCACCACAAACCTTTCTGAAGTAGATTGATTCAATCATGTTTGGGGTCCAGATGTTCTCTTCAGCTCACTTGATGCATCCATATGCAATTTTTTTTTTTTAAAGAGCCAGGATCTTACTTATGCTGTTTCCCATGCTGACCCTGAGTCCTGGCCTCAAGTGATCCTCCTGCCTCAGTCTCAGCAGTAGCTGGGACTACAGGCATGTGCCACTGCATGTAGCTTAACTCTCCCTGTTTAACATTCTGTATCTGTTCTAGAGGGACTCATCACCCACAAGTGCTGTCATTTCATTATGATCCTTAAATCTGGGCTTTGGGTCTTTTAAAATTATGTCCAAAATAGAAACTCTTAAATTCCTACAAAAGTGGAAACTGGAAATCCCAGCACTTAGGGAGACTGAGACAGGAGAATCGCAAGTTCAAAGCCAGCCTCAGCAACGGCGAGGCGCTAAGCAACTCAGTGAGACCCTGTCTCTACATAAAACACAAAATAGGGCTGGGGATGTGGCTCAGTGGTCGAGTGCCCCTGAGTTCAATCTCTAGTACCAAAAAAAAAAAAAAAGTGGAAACTGGAAATTCTCTGCAAACATGACACTGTAATTCTCATTGTTTTAGTGGGATTGGCTTCCTTTTTTAGCAGGTTAGTTTTTGTTTTTGTTTTTTAATTAACAAGCTCTATTTTTAGTGCAGTTTGGGGGTTCACTGCATTATTGAAAAGTACAGAGAGTTCCCACATATTTCTGCCCAGGACATGCACCTCAGTCCTGTCTTCTCCCATTATTGACATCCTGTACAGGACTGGCACATTGTTACGGTCCATGAATCTACACAGACACATAATTATCACTCAAAGTCCATAATTTATATTAGTGTTCACTCTTGGTGAACACTATGAGGTATGTTTTTTGTTTCTTGTTTTGGTGCTGGGGACTGAACCCAGGGCCTCCTGCATTCTAGGCAAGCACCCTACCACTGAGCTCCTTCCCTCTCTGTTGGATTACATTGGTCTATTTGTTTTTACATCAATACCACCTGTGATTACTGAAGCTATATTAGGTCGTGAAGCTGGGTCACGTCTGTTCTCTGCCTTTGTTCTTCAGTATCGTATTGACTATTCTGGGTCTTTTGCCTCTCTATCTAAACTTTAGAACCAGTTTGCTGCTATCTCAGAATAATATCCTGGAATTTTGACCAGCATTTTGTTGGATCTGTAGAACAAGTTGAGAAGAAGGGACATATTAACAGTGTCGAGTCTTCCAATCCATGAACATAGAATACCCTATCCCAGCCATCAGGCTGCTTATCCAACTTTTTGTTCTTAACCAAACTGTAGGTGAAATCTGATAACTATGATATCTATAGTTTTAGTTGGTATTTATCTTTTGTTGTGGTTAAGCAACTTTTAATAGGTTAAACTATATGAAATTGTCATTTTTTTTTTTTTTTTTTTGTAACAGGGATTGGACTCAGGGGCACTCAACCACGGAGCCACATCCTCCGCCCTATTTTGTATTTTATTTAGAGAGAGGGTCTCACTGAGTGCTTAGTGCCCGGCCTTCTTGAGGCTGGCTTTGAACTCATGATCCTCCTGTCTCAGCCTCCAGAGCTACTAGGATTATAGGTGTACGCCCCCGCACCCGGCTAAAGTTGTCATTTTTGTAAGTCAAAACTGACAATTTTGTGTGATTCAAAGTAACATATTTACTAGTAGTGGTGCCCACCTATAATCCCAGCTACTCAGGAGGCTGAGGCAGGAAGATGGCAAGTTTGAGGCCAGCCTGGGCAATGTAGTAAGATGTCTCAAATAAAAATCAAAAGGGCTGGGGATGTAGCTTTGAGTTATAACCCAATGCTATGTTATTTACTTTGTTGCTCAAATTGTTTCAACATTGCTTGCTAGAAGTTCTTTCTAGTTGGCTTACCTGTCCCTATATCATGTTTTGTTCATTTGAGTGTTTTCTGCTTTCCTATACTACCAAGTGCTCCAGTCTCATCTTGGATTTCTTCCACCCCAGCCCTGACCAGCTCTCCCTCAGGAACCTGCTTCATCTCACTGAAGAATGGGCACTAGTAACCTGAGTGACCTTTTAGTGATGAAAGCCAGATTATATCAATTTCCTGCTTATGTTTTTGGATGGCTGCCCACTGAGCACAGAGTGAGAGCTGAGTCTGTGCCTGGCCTGCAAGATCTTGCCAGGACAGGAGGATGGCAAGTTTGAGGCCAGCCTGAGCAACTTAGCAAAACCCTGTCTCAAAATAAAAAGTCAAAGGGGCTGGGAATGCAGCCCTTCCAGCAACTCTGACTCCCCCTGAAGTGTTCCTTCTCCAGAAAGATCCTCCCAACCCCAAATCTCACTAGATCTCCCTGTGGCAATATGCAGTATTTGTCCTCATGTGGCAAATACTACCTGGTGGTCACCCAAATCCTCTGTTTTCTTCTTTGGTAGTAATGAACTTGCCACTGAACATATATTACCCATCTACACTTCATCTCTAACCCTCCCTCAGGCTTGGGTTTGACCAAGTTCTCTCTAGTGGAATTTGACTCGAGGTGACGTTTGCCACTTTCTGGACTGGTCCATAGACATTCCTATGCATGCCTTCCATCCTAAGGGCAGGAATGACCTTGTTATGGTTAGGATAAGGTGTCCTCCAAAAGCTGCTGTTAATGCAGGAATATTCAGAGGTGAAATAATTAGACTATGAGAATTGCAAACCGATCAGTCCATCCTCATTTGATTGGACTAATTCAGTGGCAACCGTAGACAGGTGGGGTGTGCTAGAGAAGGTGGGTTATTGTAAATGCATGTGTCCTGGAGGGCTTCACCTCCCCTGACCCTCTGCATCTTGCTGCAATGCAGTGAGCAACTTCTCTCTGCCTTGCTCTTGCTGCTGTGATGTTCTGCCTTACCATGAGTCCAGAGCATTGGAGTTGGATGACCATGAACTGAACCTCTGAAACTGTAAACCTCAAATAAATTTTCCTCCTCCAATATTTTGGTTACAGTGGCAAAAAGCTCATTACTGCAGAAATTGGTACCAAAAAGTGGGTAGTCATTGCTGTGACTAACCTGACCACATGGTTCAGAAATCTTTCAAACTGGTTTGTGGGAAGAATTTGGAAAAGTTTGGAAATGCAGTCTAGAGAAGCCTTAGAGTGTTGTAAGCAGAGCTTAATGGATGATTCTGATGGGAGCTGGGAAGACCAGAATGCCTATAAACAATGTGCAGAAAGAGGGTGTGGTGTCACATGCCTGTAATCCCAGCACTTAGGGAGGCTGAGACAGGAGGATCGCGAGTTCAAAGCCAGCCTCAGCAATGGCGAGGCGCTAAGCAACTCAGTGAGACCCTGTCTCTACATAAATAAAACACAAAATAGGGCTGGGGATGTGGCTCAGTGGTCGAGTGCCCCTGAGCTCAATCTCTGGTACCAAAAAAAAAAAAAAGAATGTTCAGAGTAAAGACTGTGCTCAGGAGGTTTCAGAGATGAATGAGAACTCTGTTGGAAATTGTACTGGAAGCCATTCATGTTATACTCTGGCCAAGAAGTTGTCTACATTTTGTCCACATTCTGAGACTATGTGAGGCTGAATTTAAAGGTGATAGACAAATTAATGTGGCAGAGGAAATTTCAAGGTAGCTCACCTTTCAGGCAGTGGCATGAATATTGCTGTTTGTTGATTTCTAGTCAGGTTTACTGCAAGAATAGGGAGAAAAAGAGAGAGAGGAAAGAACTGAAAAACTTTCAGTTTGATCAGAAAAGTACATGTGAAATGAAGGCTAAGAAAGGTATGGCTGTGGAAGAGGTGACTATTACTAAAGAGAGGTTAGGTACTCTGCACATAGACAATAGGAAAGACGGCCTGAGGATATGTCCCAAACTCATAAGACCACACCAGTTGCAGACTCAAGGGCAGAGAAGTGAAAACTCCTTTAACAGAGCTTGAGGACACTCAGCTCACACAGAAAGTTGTTTCCCAGATTCATTTTATCGTGCTGAGTCACCCAGGAATTCAAACACCATTGCAGCCATGGTCCAAGGAGGCCCAGCTACTGCTTGATCTTGTGGCAGAACTCCATGTCATGCTGATTTTTTAGGGATGCAAGATGCTGGAGTTAGGGGGTCATGGAGGCTTCCACCAAGATTTCAAAGGAAGGCCTGGTAGTCCAGGCAAAGTGTGTCAGGATCAGAGTTCCCGTGGGTTGTCCTTTCAGGGATGCAGGAAGCTGTGAGCCATGAAGGTGAAGCTGAAGCTGGAGAGGAGAGCCCAGGAATTAAAACATGCCTGTTACTTGGACTGTCTGCCAAGAAAAGCTGCTGGCTCCAGAGAGAGCCAGGCTAGGGGAGAGGCCATGCAGGCCCAACTGGCAAGGTCCTAGGGGCAGAGCTGGCCAAACCCTTTGGAGAACACATCTTTCCAGCACATGCCCCAGATGCCAGATATGGAACTACAGGACTTGTTTGGTTAAGTTTCCATCTTGTTTGGCCCCTTCTTTTTATGCCCCTAAAGAATAAATGAGAATGTTTACTCTGTGTCATTGTATACTGGATATATGTAACTTGCTTTGATCATTACAGGAGTTCACAGCCAAGAGTTCTCTTTGTGTCCCAGATGAGACTTTGGACTTGGACTTCAAGGCAGTGCTGGAACTTTAGTTGACTATGGGGATTCTTGGAGATGGGCTAAAGGCATTTTGCATTTTGAGATGAACATGAGCTTTTGGGGGCCTGGGGTGGAATGTTATGACTGGACATGAGGTATTCCCCCCTAAGCTTCTTTTAATGCAGGAATATTCAGAGGTAAAAGTATTAGATTATGAGAGCTGTAAACTAATCGATTCATCTAGTTTGAATGGACTAACTGTGTGGTAACTAGAGTAGGTGGGGCATGGCTGGAGGAGGTGAGTCACTGGGGGAATGCCCTGGAAGGTTTATCTTCCCTGTGGCCCCTTCTCCGGTCCCTCTGCTTCTTAACTACCATTCAGTAAGCAGCTTTCCTCTGTCTCACTCATCTGATATGATGTTCTGCCTTATCTTAAGCCCAGAGCAATGAAATTGGCCAACCATGAACTGAACTTCTGAAACCATAAACTCCAAATAAACTTCTCCTCTTCTAAGTTGTTCTTGTCTGGTATTTTGATAACAATGATAAAAAAATGGACTACTACAGGCCCCCAACCAGATGATCATGGGAGCAGCATGCAGATGGGTGTCTCGATGACAGCATTGGGCAGGCAGCCTCACCAACCTGGACCCCTGGTCTAAACTGCTATATGAGGAAGAATCACGCCTCTAGGGCCTATTTGTTTCTGCAGCTCAGCCTACCCCAATGTAAATACCTTCTAGTTCAGTTCAGATGTGTTCTGTGGCGAGCAGCAAAAAGGCTAAAGGAATAAAGGGAAGGCTTTGAGTCTGAATGGAAGAGTAGCTTTATTACACAGGTTGCATATTCCAATGACAACCCTTAGAGATGTGGAATAAAATATCCACCCTCACACATGCAGTGCCAGGAGCTTCCCCAAGCTTGCAAGGAAGAAAGGGAAATTTCCAAGCACCAGAAGCAAAGAGGAGCCTGAGCTCCAGAGGAGCAG
Source organism: Xerus rutilus (assembly GCA_028644305.1). Classification (NCBI taxonomy): domain Eukaryota; kingdom Metazoa; phylum Chordata; class Mammalia; order Rodentia; family Sciuridae; genus Xerus; species Xerus rutilus. The sequence continues at coordinate 6,021,664 of CM053399.1, read as the reverse complement.
CCTGGGAGCCGGGAGGTTGCCAGCCCCCTGGTTAGAGGCTTGGTGTTTTGTTGTTGTTTTTCTTTTAGTGACTTAAAAATAGCATTCAGTGAGCACTGACAATCTGTAAGTCACTCTGCAGAGCTCTTTACCTGCTCATGTAATCATTACAACCTTAGGAGGGAGGTGCTGTTAATGTCCCCACTTGATTTATGAGGAACCCAGAGCACAGAGAAATTAAGTCACTTGCCTTTGATCTCATGGATGGAAAGAGTTAGAACCAACACTTGAACCCAGGACAACTTGCTTTTGGAGTCAGAGATCTTAAGCACTATAAATTACTACAATATGCCAGGGTCATAAGGAGAAAGATGAGTAAAAACAGGACCAGCTTTTACCTTGGGAGTGATGGTTCCACATGCCTCCATCAAAACCCATGTATCTGGTGATCCAGCAGGACTCCTGCATTATGCCAGAAAACAGGTCTCTGTTCACATTAATCCATTTTCTGGTGCTAATACAAAATACTCGAGACCAGGTGATAGAGGTTTATTTAGCTCACAGTTCTAGAAGCTGGGAAGTCCAAGAGCTTGGCTTCTTACTACATCATAACAACAGAGGCATCACATAGTGAGACAGCAAAGTGCATCTGAGAGAGCTCATACCATTATTCTGTGAATAAATGGATCCATTCCCAAAGGCCTCACCTCTCAAATATCATTAATAGATGACTTGGGGGTTGTTTCCAAAACATGAAGTCCAGGGACACATCCAAACCATGGCACTGTTCTTGCTGCTTTTCAAGCTGTCAGTAGCCCTGCCCGTTCAGGTCTGCGGGGAGGAGGTTTAAATTCTTCTTACCGTCTATGTTCTTTCCTTCTGAAGAACTGGGGGTTGTAATATTACCCTCAGGCTCTGCTGGAGGAGACATCACTGCAGTCCCCTGTGCTCCACCCATCCTGGGAAGCCTTCTGTGAACCAGCAGGATAGTGCTGTCATGTGGGAATTGGTCACCTGAGCTACTATTAGAAATAAGTTCAGATTTCCCCTTCTGGAGCTGCAGTTGTGGTATAAGTAGAGAGGAATGGGGATCAGGAACACTATATTACAGGTGGAGCATCCCTAATCCAAAAATCCCAAATGTTCCAAGATCCAAGACTTTTTGAGCACTGACATATTGCCACAAGTGGAAAATTCCACATCATGAAACATTGTTTCATGCATAAAATTACATGAGATAGTATATTAAGGTAACTTCAGACTCTGAATAAGGTATAAATATAAATGAATTTCCTGTTCAGGCTTGGGTCTCAGCCCAATACATCTCATTATGTATAAACAAATATTTCAAAATAGGAAAAAAATCCCAAATCCAAAATATTTCTGGTCCCAGGCATTTTGGATAAGATCGATGCAACCCGTATTTCATGTTCTAGGGATTCTCCAGAACTGCGTCATTCTTGTGTCATTCATTGCAAAAGTGCCGTATTTCACAGCATAATCACCACCACTACATAATCATCGTGCCCTGTTGTTTTTCTGATCCCAAAACTGGTTTATAACCTTTCATTGTGTGTAATCATTGCGTGGTCTAATGTAATTTTCCAGGGGCATATAGGTGCGTGTTTCTGTCCTCATGCTCTGTGAGCTGTGAGCATGTTTCCAAAAGCCAACTCAGCAGGCTTGTTGAGAGTGCTGCGGAGCTAATGGTGAGCACATCCTACGCCAGTGGCACTCATGAGGATCACGTGTCAGACCGCAAGGACAGCGGTGCAGAGCCTTCCGAGACAGAAGATCACATTTTCTAAGTCTATAATTTGTAACATTGTAGTAAATTTTCTCAAGTGTAATATTTCAACTATAACAGCACAGATCAGTAACAACTAATGTGTTAACTTTTTTTTTTCTCAGACAAGAAAAATGTTCCCTCAATTGTCAGGAAGATATGATATGTGTGGATTTGGACTATTCTATTTTAACATATATTCATGAGTATTCTGTGCATCCTAATCTTGCACCAAAGACAGTTTACTAATAAACATTTTTTAAGTAATTACCAGAACAATTTTTTAAAAGAACTTCACATAATAGGGATTCTCCAGAACTGCTGGAGAACTCCACTTTTTTGTAAAAAAAAAAAAAAAATTCACATAAAATCCACAACAATTATGTGGTGAAATGTAGTATTCCCCCACAAACATAGGAAAGAGCCCTCAGATTACAGATAGATGGTGGTGAAAGGGTGTCAGGAATTCTACAGTGTTCCCCCTTATCAGAGGTTTTGCTTTCTATAGGTTCATTACCCCAGGTCAGCCATGGTCTGAAAATATCAGATGGAACATTCCAGAAGTAAAAATTCACATTTTAAATTGTGTACTATTCTGAGTCATGTGATGAAATCTTGCCCTGCTCTGCTCCATCCCACCCTGGACGTGAACCATCCCCCTGTCTAGCTTGTCCCCGCTGCAGAGGTGAACTCTTAGGCTGGCCACTTGGTAGCAACTTTGGTTACCAGAGAGACTGTCACAGCATTGCAGTCCTTGTGTTCAAGTGCTTCTCATTTTACTTAACAATGGCCACCCGACGTGCAGGAGTAGGAATGCTAAGGAGGCACCAGGACCCAAAACATGGAGGGACAGATCAGCTATGGTGCTATGTGGCCACGCCACAGGGCACATAGGAAAAAAACATTATGTGTATGTAGTTTGGTACAATCTAAGGTCTCAGGTGTCCACTAGGGGGTCTTGGAACATATCCCATGGATGGGGGTGGGGGGATACTGTAATTTCTTATCTCTGCCGATGGTCTAAGAAGTCATCTTGTGCCTGGAATCTCCACAAGGGGGCAGTCAGACACTTGCTTCCAGGTTTCTCAAGGGTGGAAGCCTTGGTTTTCAACTTCATTCAGGAGCAAAAGATGAAATCTAGGCTTTGAGAGGGGATAAGTTGGTGGCACAAAACTAGGACCCTTGGAGGGCTGTGATTACCTTAGAAGGAAGACTAATAAACTCTCTGTTTCAAGGAGGCAACCAGGAAGCTTGACTCAGCTGTGGCTGTGGCTGGGAAGAAACAAGATTCCTTGATCTCCAGGCACCCAGCTGGGAGCCTAAATCAGCCCATTAGGTGGGAAATTCAAGAAAAGTATCATAGAAATTAATCCCAGGCTGTCTGTCTGCCTCGGGTGCTGCTACAGTCTGAATGTTGGGGCCTCTCCAAATCCATTTGTTGAAAGTTAATCACCAGTGTGATGTGTGTGTGGGGAGTGGCATTTGGGAGGTGATTAGACCACAAGGGTGAAGACCTCTGGCATGAGTCTGTTTTCTGTTGCTATAACTGAATGCCACAGACTGAGTAATTTATAGAGAAAATGGGTTTATCAAGCTCACACTTCGGGAAGCCTAAGAGCATCACATGAACATCTGCTTAATATCTCAGGGCCCTCTTGCTGGGTCATGACATGGTGGAAGTCATCACATAATGAGACAGGGCAAACCAGGAGACCTCAGTTTCATGACAAAGCCACTCCCATGATAACCATTAATCCACTAATCTGTTAATCCATGAATGAATCAATCCATTCATAAAGTCAGAGCCTCGTGACTGAATCACCTCTTAAAAACTTCACAATGAGGATTCCACATGGGTTTTGGGGGGACGTGCAATGTCCTCACAAAAGAGGCCCCAGAGAATGCCTTTTCCTTCCACCAAGAAGGTGCCACCTGGGGACCAAAAAGTGGGCTTTGCCAGATACCAAATCTGCTCTCACCTTGATGGTGGACTTCCCTGCCTCAGACCACGAGGAATCAATTCCTGTTATTCATAAGCTACCTGGTCTATGGGATTTTGTTACTGCAGCCAGAACAGACAAAGACAGGTGCCCAGTGGAAGCAACCATGAGACAAAGCCCTCCTAGCAAGCTCATGGACAGATGAAGAAACAGCTTCTCGTGAGGCAGAGTGGCAGGCATTTCAAGAGCATCCCTTCTGGTAGGAGGACTGCTGTTGTCACCAAACCCAGGTCAAGAAGGTCACCCACGGATAAACAGAGTCCGAGACAGAGGTGGGGAGGAGGCTTCATTCAGAGGCCATGGAATGGAGAAGTGGGGGCTCTGCTCTCAGATCAGCCTCTCCACTCTGGGGGTCAAGGGCTACAGATGTAGGTAGGGTAGGAAGAATGAGGGGGAGGGACAGGCTAACAAAGGGGAGGATGTGGGCTGGGGCTGTAGCTCAGTGGTAGAGCGCTTGCCTGGCATGCGTGAGGCACTGGGTTCGATCCTCAGCACCACATATAAATAATAAATGAATAAAATAAAGATTCATCAACAACTAAAAAATATTAAAAAAAAAAAAGGGGAGGATGTTCACATTTCTGGGAACAGGCAGAGATGGGCTCAGGTGTTACCTCTTACTACTCCCTCATGGCCTGGTGTTTCTGGTCATGGCAGCTGGTGGTGCCTTTAGCCTTGAAGTGGGAGGAGAGAGGCCAAGCACGTCTAGATGGAGTAAAGCTGTATTATAGTTCTAGACCAAAAGTTTCTCAAGTGCTCAGCATTTCTGCCTGCAGAGCTGAGTAGAAACGGGATCCAAAGGTTAAGGCCACAAAAGTGACAGACACAATATGAAGACAGAGATGCCAGGCCTGTTCCTCAGTTCCAGTCACCCACTGGGCATCTGCAGCCCAAGTGAAGAGTCTGTGCTTTTAGCAAAAGCAGAAGTTGAGTCCCTGAAAAGTACCCAAGGCCACCGTTGATTGTCGTAACCCACATGTCAGAGGTGTGATCTACAGGGCAGCTAGTTGGGACACTAAAAACATATTGCCCAGCTTTGTAACCTCCAAAATGAGTGACTTCTAAGTCAACTTAAGAGCAAGTGAAACTAGAGGGTTTATTTAGTTTTTTTTTTCTCCTAGTAACATTATGGTTTGGATTTGTCCCCCCAAGTGTCAGTCCCCAAGGTAACAGTATTGGGGTGGTGGACACTTTGAAGTGGAGCCTAGCAGGAGATGATTAGGTCATAGGGGCACCAACTTTGGACGGGATTCATGCCTTTCTCATGGGAGAAGGTTAAGTCTCACGTGACTGGATTTGTTCTCTCAAGAGAAGACTCTTATAAAGTGAGGCCACCCTGCCCCATGTGCTTGGCCCTATCTGAATGCAGCTTTCTGTTTCTCTACCATGTTGTGACAGAGCCAGGAGGCCCCCAACAGACACCATCAGCACCGTGTTGTTTGGACATTCCACTTACCAAAGTCCTAAGACAAAATAAACCTTTTTTCTTTATATATTACCTTGCATTGAGCATTCTGTTATATCAACACAAAATGCACTAAGACAAAAACTTATAACAATGTCCTTTTCAGCAATTTAATATTATTTCAATGGTACCTTGTTAAGACCTCAAGGGTTATTTTACAGCATTGGAATACTGTTTTTAAAATTCCTCTTCAAATAAAAATGAGAAAGAATAAATAATGACAGATTGAAAAAGACCAGTGAAGCAAGACTTGTAGAAAATAAAAATCAATTCTGTGACAGTATTGTGTCCATCAGGGTTCAATCAGGAAATAGAATCCACACAGTAATTTGAACAGGAAAAGTTTAATATAGAGCCCTATTACCGGGAATTGGTATAATGGGGAGTCGACTAGTAAAAGTTAAAGAGAACTCTAAATAACAAGGAAATGGCACATACAGAAGGAGCCGTTACGCTAAGGGTGAAGATAAAGCACCTAAGGAAAAGCCTCACCCCAAGACGGGGGCCCAGAGCTGGTAGAAGGGAGCAAGGCCAATGAGACAGAGCTGAAGCGCAGCGCTGTCTGCGACTCTGCGGAGTTACCCAGGTTACACCTGGGGCAGCTGCTGGCTTCTGGGCTTTGCTGGCCACTGTGTGCTCAGGAAGTGGGCATTGGAGACTGGTCTCAACAGGGGCTGGTCAGCACAGAAACTGTTTCGCATGGGCCAGATGCTACAGAATGCTGTGTCCTGCAGGAGTCTGGTGTGGAAAACTTCCCGCCCAGGAGCTAGGCTTTGCAATGGCCTCTGCCAAGGAAAACCCTTCCTCCCGAGGCGTCCCGTCAGCGCCCTCTGTTGGTAAGGCTCGGCACAGGGTTTCTAGAAATTTTCTAGGCTTTCTAGGGTTTCTAGGCTTGTGGAACCTGAAGCAAGAGTCCGATCTGGAGCCCAAAGGGGAAAATCCACTCGTGGAGCAAGTGAGTTACTCGTTGGTCTTCTATGCTAGGCTTCAAAGATGGCTGAGAAAATAAAGTTTCATTTTTAGTTGTAAATACTGTTCTTTCAGTGCAAACCGACTCAGTAGTCGGTGACTTATATGATCTGTTTTGCCTACAGAGATTAGACTGCAGGAATTTGTGAGGGACGCCAGAGTTACAGTAATAAAGTGGCGGATGACTGGCAGGATCCCAGTGGCAGGTGGGATCGTGCCAAGATCATTTTCCAGTTGAAGCAGAGCAGAAACCTCCCTGCAGCTTCTGGATGAGGCCAAGGCTGGTGACTCACTTGGAGATGCTGGAGGCTCTTTCCTGGACTTCGCATCAAATAAGTCCTATCATGTGTCTCTTGCTATTTCCATGCTGAGGTCACTGGGGAAAGTAGAGAAGCTGGGCCCTAGTGATTGACAGCTCAGTTATCACCATCCTATCAAGTTAGATAACAGCAACAACAGCTGAATGCTCACAACACCCCTGGGAGGTGGGGTGGGTTGCAGTGAGGAGGCCCCTGATTTTTTCAACCTCAGATTTCTTTCTGGAGTTTTCTTTCTGAGAGGCATTAGCACCACTTGGAAGCCTTCTCACATCAGTCTCAGGAAACAAGAAGACATAGTCACAGCTCACAGGGATTTCTTCTGTCTTCAGAACCTTTGGAGTTAGGTTTCAAACTTAAATTTGCACGTACAAGCCGGGCGCGGTGGCTCAAGCCTGTAATCCCAGCACTTAGGGAGGCTGAGACAGGAGAATCGCGAGTTCAAAGCCAGCCTCAGCAATGGCGAGGCGCTAAGCAACTCAGTGAGACCCTGTCTCTACATAAAACACAAAATAGGGCTGGGGATGTGGCTCAGTGGTCGAGTACCCCTGAGTTCAATCTCCAGTACCA
>CM053399.1:5977964-6014478 GCA_028644305.1 Xerus rutilus | reverse complement strand
AATTTGCACGTACAAAGTTTCCATCATGACACAGACAATGCTACCATCTTTGGAGTAAGCAGCTATGAAAAATGGCACGATTATCACCATCCTGTCATGTCAACAGCATACTGTATACAGCATTTTTTGGTATGTGCACTAAGGAATCTTGAAAACAATATGTTGGGGCTGGGGCGGAGCTGAGTGGTAGAGCGCTTGCCCAGCTGCATGCACGAGGGTCTGGGTTTGAGCCCCAGCTACACACATGCACACAAATAAACAAAGAAAATAAAGAACACTTTTCTGTTTTTTAAAATCAGAAAAAAATATTCTTACATTTTTAATTAAAACTTAACCTAATCTAGACTACAAATGTACAATAATCAAAACAGGGGATATGAAACAGCAAACCTAATTGTAAGTGCCGTGTAAGCTATACAGCTTCTAAAGGAAAACCTAAAAGAAAATATTTGGAATCTTGGGTTAAGGACAGTTTTCTTAGATACAACACAAAAAGCATGACCCATAAAAAAAATGATGAACTGTGCTTCAAATTTAAAAATCTTTGCTCTTTAAAAAAGTCAGTTATGGGGGCTGGGATTATAGCTCAGTGGTAGAGCGCTTGCCTCGTATGCGTGAGGCACTGGGTTCGATCCTCAGCACCACATAAAAATAAACAAATAAAGATATTGTGTCCATCTACAACTAAAAAATATTTTTTAAAAAAAGTCAGTTATGAACATGAAAAAAGACACAAACTGAGGACTGGGGTTGTGGCGCAGTGGTAGCGTGCTCGCCTAGCGCGCGTGAGGCACTGGGTTCGATCCTCAGCACCACATAAAAATAAAATAAAGATATTCTGTCCACCTACAACCAAAAAATAAATATTTTTTTTAAAAAAAGACACAAACTGAGAGAACAAAAAAGAAAAAAGAATTTGGATCCAGAATATATAAAGAACGCCTAACTCTGTAATAACATGTCAAACACCACCACACAAAATGGAGATGATTTGAAATGATACCTCATCAAAGAAAATATACAGATTATAAATTAGCAAATAAAATGTGCTCTAGGGCTGGGAATACAGCTGGGTGGTAGAGCTCATTCAGCATGGAACCCAAGGCTCCGGGTTCCATCTCCAGCACTGTTGTTAAAATGGACCATGTCAAGTGTTGGCTGTGGAGGAGCAGCTGGAACTCTCACTCACTTGGAGATAAGAATTTAAAATGGCGCAATCATTTTGGAAAAGCAATGTGGCAATTTCTTAAAAGATTAAACACACAATCCAGCCATTCCACTTCTAGGTATAAATCCAAAAGAAATGAGGACAGATGTCCAAACAAAGACTTGCACACAAATATTTGTAGTAGCTTTATGTGTAAGAGCACAAAAGTGGGAACAACCTCAATGCCCACCAACTGGTGACTGGATAAACAGATTGTGGTGTATGGATACAGAAGAATACTTTTCACAATTTTTTTTTTTTTTTTGGTACCAGGGATTAAACTTAAGGGTGCTTAATCACTGACCACATCTCCAACCCTTTTTATATATATTTTTTGAGTCAGGGCCTCACTAAGTTGCTGAAGCTGGGTTTGAACTTGTGATCCTCCTGCCACAGCTTCTTGAGCTGCTGGGATTCTTGGCCTGCGCCACTGCTCCTGGCCATGCTTCTCACAATTTAAAAGTAATGAACCATTGATACAAAGTAGCAAAGCTGACAATAAATTAATTGAGTAGATTACAAATCCCAAACAGATCTACGTGTGTCTAGAACTTTTAACATTTTACATATAGTCAAATGCACTTTAAAAAAACACTTTTTAGTTGTTGAAGGACCTTTATTTAATTAATTTATTTATATGTGGTGCTGGGAATTGAACGCAGTGCCTCACACATGCTAGGCAAGCGCTCTACCACTGAGCCACAACCCCAGCCCCTCAAATGCACTCTTGACTTAGTTTTATCATTTTTTAAACCAATGTATAGACTCTTGGAAGCACTACTACAACTCAGAAGAGCCCCCTCACCATAACAATTTGCCTCCTGTTGTCATTTTAGAGCCAGCCCCTCCCACCACCCACAGACCTCTGCAAGCACTGGCCTGTTTTCTAAACTGATAGTTTTGCCTTTTCCAGAATATCATACAAATGGAACCAACAGCATGGAGTCTCTGGGGTCTGGCTTCTTTCACTTAGCATGTGTTAGAGATGAATGGATAATGAGGTATGTCATTAAAAGGTGAGTAATTTGTCACATTTTGGAAGAAAGTAATTGGGCAAACTATAAAAGGTGTATGTACAGCTAGGCGCGGTGCCACACCCCTGTAATCCCAGCACTTTGGGAGGCTGAGACAGGAGAATCCCGAGTTCAAAGCCAGCCTCAGCTACGGTGAGGTGCTAAGCAACTCAGTGAGACCCTGTCTCTACATAAAACACAAAATAGGGCTGGGGATGTGGCTCAGTGGTCGAGTGCCCCTGAGTTCAATCCCCGGTACCAAAAAAAAAAGGTGTATGATCTTTGATTCAGAAGCTCCTGGAGCCTGTTCCCTCTTGTGACACAGATGGTCTGAAGATGTCAGAGGTTGTTAAGGTCGTGTTCAAACACCTCAGGTGCCAACCTGAAGAGGCCAAATATGGGTGATTCAAGCTTAACCAAGATTAACTATTGCAAAAGATTGAAAATCACCAAATATGTTTAAAGTTATCACATCATAATGACTTTTTAAAGTTTTTAATTAGCTTTTGCCATGCTGGGGTTGGAATCCAGGGCCTTGCATACACTAGACAACTGCTCCACCACTGAGCTGCACTCCCTCTTAGTTTTATCTTTAATTGACAAATGATCATATATATTTATGGAGAACAATGTGATGTTTTGACACATGTGTACACTGTGTCAAATCGGGGTAAGCAGCATATCTATAATGATATTTTTAAAAGAAACTGATGGTCATTGAGTGATGATATAATAGCACTTCTTTATCTCAAAAACTGGTAAATAAGAGAATCACACATTTGCCCTGTCTGCATATAATCGGTGCCATTGGGCAACCACAAATCTTGGCACCTAGTTTTCTTCTCCTGGGTCAAACTATGCACCTGCACCTTTTTTGGCCTGGGGCTAGCACCCTAGTTTTAAAGTGTGCTGTCAACGAGGAAAGATTGGGATGGAGTCACTGCATTGTTTCAGTGGCATGGAATTTGGGGGTTCAGGGTGGTTGGAGTTACGTAAGTCTTTCTAAATGTTTTTACTGCAGTTCTTGATTCTTCCAAAAGCTTCCTCAATCGATGCCCTAAATTCCATATAAAAGACCTGGAAATGATATGAATTCTAACTATATTTTGCTTCTAATTTTCAGCTGCCCCAGTAGCCACAGGAGTAGGAAAAAAATTCTTATAGGGCAGGTTTGGAAGTTGCTGTTCTGTATCCTGAATCAAGACTTTAAAGCCCTGAGCTTTTCGTTTTCTTTAAGCTGTGCAGGGCAGTTAAAAGGATTTAACTTCTCGGGCTGGGATTGTGGCTCAGTGGTAGAGCACTTGCCTCGCATGCATGAGTCACTGAGTTCGATCCTCAGCACCACATAAAAATAAGTAAATAAAATAAAGGTATTGTGTCCATCTGCAACTAAAAAAAAATTAAAAAAAAAAAGGATCTAACTTCTCCTCACAAGATACTGATTAATTACAAGGAGAGAAACCATCACTCTACAGCGGAGAAGCTCAGGAGACATTGCCTTAATCAAGGAATCAAGGTTAAAATCACCAGTAATCAAACCTATCAACATCATGTGCTCAAATTATTGGAACTTGAATCTCTCACCTGAAAGCTCAGCTTTCTGGGTTTCCAGTGGGGCCTGAACCAAGAAAAGATTCTCCAGCCAAATCAGGCTCCAGGGCGAGCACTCTGCTTCTCAGCCCTGGGCCTCACTGGATCCCGTGGGCCCAGGTGTAGGAACTGTCTGGAGCTTGCGGCAAGGCTGTGTAGGAGAATTGCAGCACATTCTCTGTTGCTGATATCTTTAGTTAAACTTTGAAGATAATTGTGGCTTCACATGCAACTCAAGGAAATAATATGGAGATCCCACGTACCCTTTACCCAGCTTCCCCCAAAGATAACATCTTGCAAAACTATAGGGCAACATCACACCAAGAAACTCATACAGATGGCTAAGGCACAGAACTTCCTGTCACGTTGAAATACCCCAGGCTGCCCTTTTATGACCACATCCACATCCCTTCCCCAATCTCCTTTCCCAGCATCCTTCACTCTTGGAAACCACTGATCGGTTGCCCTTCTGTAATTTTGTCATCCTCTGGATGTGATATAAATGGAATCCTACAGTCTGTAACCTTTGGGGACTGGACTTTTCATCCAGGCGGCTATTGCATCAGAAGTTCATTCATTTTCGTTACCTGGGACTATTCCATGGTATTTACCATTTAACAGATCGGTTATCACCCATTGAATGACATCTGGGCTGTTTCCAGCTTGAGGCTCTTCCAAAGAAATATGCTAGGAACACTGTGCACAGGCTTTGTGTGGACTGTTGTCATTAATGCCCAGGGCAGCAATTGCTGGGTTTTGCATGCTAGCTGCATGTTTAGTTTTTTAAGAAATGGCCCCCTCCTTTTTCCAGAGTGGCTGCACCATTTTACATTCCTACCAGCATGTACGGGTGACCTAGTTTCTCAGTATCATTGTCAGTATTTAGTGTTGTCTGTGATCCATTTTGAATTCATTTGTGCCTAAGGCATGAAACTTAGGCTGTGGCTCAGTTTTGTCTATGTTTTGCGGTTGCTACAGCACCAGTGCTTAAAGAGGCTGCCTTTCCTCCATTGAATAGCTTCTGAACTTTGAAAGTACTGGGTGTATTTGTGTGGGTCTGTTTGTAGATTTTCTATTCTATTCCATTGACTTACGTCTCTCCCTTTGCTGAACTTGCAGTCTTCTTTATTATAGCTATGGAATGAGACTCGAATTCTTTTTTTTTTTAATTTTTTTTTAGTTGGTGTTTGATCTTTATTTATTCATATGCAGTGCTGAGGATCAAATCCAGTGCCTCCCACATGCAAGGCAAGTGCTCTACCACTGAGCCACAATCCCAGCCCCAAGACTCAAATTCTTAAAATGACTCTTCTCCATTATTTTTTTCAGAATGATTTCAGATATTCTGGCTCTTTTGTATTTTCATATAAATTTTAGAATAATCTCATCTATAACTGTAAAAACATCTTGCAGGGTTTTGGTAGGAATGGCATTAATATATATACCAATTTGGAGAAAACAGACATCTTTTTGGGGGGCGGGTACTGGAGATTGAACTCAGGGGCACTCGACCACTGAGCCACATCCCCAGCCCTATTTTGTGTTTTATGTAGAGACAGGGTCTCACTGAGTTGCTTAGCGCCTCGCCATTGCTGAGGCTGGCTTTGAACTCGCGATTCTCCTGTCTCAGCCTCCCTAAGTGCTGAGACTACAGGCTTGGGCCACCATGCCTGGCTGAAAACAGATATCTTTGCTATGTTACTATGTTACCTTCCAATCCATGAATACAGCACATCATATATTTGGCAAGGTTTTTTTGTTTTGTTTTGTTTTGAGTGCTGGGGCCCTTACCCAGGGCCTTGCACAAGCCAGGCAAATGCTCTACCACTGAGCTATGCCCTCATCCCTCTCACCATTTATTTAAATCTTTGGTTTCTTTCACAAGGTCTTTGTAGTTTTCAGACTATAATTCCTTTACATATTTTGTTAGATTTTGTGAAGAGTGAATGAGGCCCAGTCATTGGCATATCCTGTGGGGGAGGCAGAAACCAAACCTGGGAAAACATTCCTTGCCAAAGGAAGGATGTGTGAACAGCCTTGACACTCTGCTCTGACATCAATAGTTATCAGACGTTCCAGTACCATGGGTTTTCTGGGTACAGCAGGATAGCTGCAGGATGTTCCTATCACTAACAGCAAAATAGCCACAAGATGTTTCTAACCCTGCAACTTTTTAGTGTACAAAGAAGCCTCTTGATACTCACAAGCCTTAAACAATGTACAGAGCTTCTGTAGTTTAACTTCCTGATGATGAGACCCTATATAATAAGCATGCTGAGCTAGTTCTGAGTCACTGTTTCTCCATCTGAGGACAGTGTCTCGCCTGGACCCAGCTTTCTTCTTTAAAATGCCTCTTTTTCTTCATCTCTGTGTTTTTCTTCATCTCCTGTCACCCCTCCTTGAGATCCTTTGTTGTTGCTGCACTGGTTGTGGAAGGACTGACATCTATTTCATTTTTGTTTTGAACAATTATAAATGAGATTATATTTTAAGTTCTGTGTCTATGTGTTCATTGACAGTATATGGAAATATAACTGATTTTTGTATGTTGAGTTTAACTCCTGAAATTTGTTACTTTGTACTTGTAGTTCTCTTTTATAGATTCATTGGGATTGTCTATGTAAATAAACATGTCTTCTGCAAATAGGGACAGGTTTATTCCTTCCTTTCCAATCTGTATGCCCTTTATTTCCTTTTCTTGCTTTATTGCAGTGGCTAGAACTTCCAGCAGTAAGTTGAATAAGAAGTGGACCTGTTATGGTTTATATGTGAAGTGCCCCCCCAAAAGCTCATGTGTGAGACAATGCAAGAAGGTTTAGAGATGAAATGATTGGGTTATGAGAGCTTTAACCCAATCAATGTGTTAATCCCCTGAGAAGGATTAACTGAGTGGTAACTACAGGCAGGTAGTTGTGGCTGGAGGAGGTGAGTCACTGGTGGTATGCCTTTGGGGTGCATATTTTATCTCTGGCAAGTAGATTCTCTCTCTGCTTTCTGATCATGTTCTGAGTTGCTTTCCTATACCACACTCTTCTGCCATGGTGTTCTGCCTCATCTTGGGCCTCAAGGAATGGAGCCAGCCTTCTATGGACTGAGACCTCTTAAACCGTGAGCCCCAAAATAAACTTTTCTTCCTGTAATTGTTCTTGTAAGGTCTTTTAGTCACAGCAGCAAAAAAGCTGACTAAAATGGGACCTAATGCTCTTGTCTTGTTTCCAATCTTAGAAGCCATTCATTTTTTTCCCCCATTAAATGTAAAGTTAATTATAGGATTTGAGGGAGGATGTTCATTATTGAGTTTAGGGAATATTCCTCTGTTCCTCTTTTTCTCAGTCTGTCTATGAATGAATGTTGAATTTTGTCAAATACATTTTATATCATGTAATTTTTCTTAGCCTGTATTAGGGAATGAATTGTGCTCCCCACCCCACACCAAAATTCATGTGTTGAAGACCTAACACCAGGACGTATCCATATTTTAAGATACAACTTTAAAGAGGTAATAAAAATGAGACTATTAGGTTCATCCCAAATACTTTGTGAATAATATCCTTGTAAGAAGAAGAAATTTGGACTGAGAAACACATGGTGGAAAAATGATATGAAGACTTAGGAAGAAGGAGGCCCTCAGAACCCACCTTTCCAACACCTTGACCATGGACTTCTAGCCTCCAGAACCGTGAGAAACACATTTCAGTTGTTCAATCCCCCTAATCTGTGGTCACCATGCCCTCTTCAGAAAACAATTCATGTTATGCCAAGAAACCAATTCTGGCTTGCGTTTAACCCTGGGCCAGACCAAAACCCTGATGACATGACATCAATGACCACCCAAACCCATAAGAACTGGGGTTTGATGGTTCCACCAAGGCACAGCTTGGGCATACAAAGCCATTCTCTAGCATCAAGTGCAAGTTGTGTCCATAAGATCACACTCAAAGGTAGCCTGAGCATCTCTCACTCTAACGAGCAGGGAATTCACACTTTCAGTGTCCCTGTACATTCCCTGCATGGCCACACACTCCTCAACCCACACCCATGTCACAGATGGAGAGTTCTGAGCCTGGTGAACAGAGGGTTCTGCATGAGATGCTGCACCAGCTGGAAGGGAACTGCTGTGCACGGGTGTCACTGAACCACAGTGGGAAGGGACAGCTCCAAGAGGGTAATTTGTGTGTGTGGGGGGGTGCTGGAGATTGAACCCAAGGCTTTGTGCATGTGAGGCAGGCTCTCTACCAACTGAGCTGTATCCCCAGGCCCCCAAGAGGATAATTTTGAGGGATATATCTGGTCCACTTTGTTTTGAAAGAGAGATGGTCTTAACTGCAGCATTTTTTATTTTGTTTTGTTTTTTTGTTTTTGTTTTTATACTGAAGATTGAACACAGGGCCCTATACCACTGAGCTACATTCATGTCACTTTTTATTTATTATTATTATTATTAGTAGTAGTAGTAGTAGTACCAGGGATTGAACCTAGGGGAACTTAACCACTGAGCCACATCCCCAGCCCTTTTTTATATTTTTCATTTAGAGACAGGGTCTCACTGAGTTGCTGAGGCTGGCTTTCAACTCACAATCCTCCTGCCTCAGCCTCCAGAGCCACTGAGATTACAGGTGTGCACCACCATGCCCGGCCCTTTTTATTTTTTATTTGAGACAGGGTCTGTATCTTGCTAAGTTGCGGAGGACCTCACTAATTTCTGAGTCTGGCCTCAAATTTGTAATCCTCCTGCCTCAGCCTCCCAAGTTTTTGGGATTACAGGTGTGTGTCACCCTGTCCAGCCCTTAACCTCAGCTCTCTTAGAGGGCAGTGGATGACAAGTTAACTGTTAGGGGAGGCATTATTACCTTAAGAGTTAAGAGCATGGATTTCAGACATCTGCCTGGTTCAAATTCTGGTTTTGTTACTTACTGCCCATATGACCTAAAGCAAGTTATTAAGCTTCCTGTACCCCTTTTACTTCTTTTAAATGGGTTGATAATGGTATGTACCTCATAAAGTTGTTGTGCTGATCACTGAATTTGCATAGGTAAAGCACTTAGGTTAGTGCCTGGAACAGAGTGAGCTCTCTGTCCACCTAGGAGGAGACGGCGATGACGGTGGTGGAGGTGATAATGATGACGAGGTCTGACAGTCAGGGATTTGGAAGGAATAGGACTGAGGAGTCACAACTAAGAGTTCTGGCAGAATCACTAGTAGTTCAGACCTTGTTAGTATTGAAAACCTGGGTCACATAACCAGGAAAGACCCCTACTCAGCCATGGTGTTTGCTGAGGGCAAAGAATGTGGAAAGGATTGTGAAGATCGCCACTGTAGGAGTAACTACGGCCCTCGACCTGTGGTATAAATGAAGATTCCAATAGATAACCAATGCTTTCCCCCCTTATGCAACCAATTTCACTTTTCTTCCAGTCTCCCTTCCCTAAGGGAGTAGTTCTCAACCGAGGATGATTCTGACCCACAGAGGACTGTTGGAAATGTCTACAGATATTTTTTATTGTCTGTTTCTTTTTTAATTTTTGTTACTGGGTATTGAACTCAGGTGCAATTAACTACTGAGCCCCAACCTTTCTTTTCTTTCTTTCTTTCTTTTTTTTTTTTTTTTTTTGAGACAAGGTCTTGCTCAGTTGTTGAGGCTTGTCTCAAACTTGCAATCCTCCTGCCTCAGCCTCCAGCATCACTGGGATTATGAGCATGTGCCACCACCTGTGGCATTCTTCCTCTCACCCTCAAGTATCCCTTAACCTGTGCCTTGGCTGAGGGAGGCATCTGGTGGGTAGAATCTGGGAGACTAAACATTCTACAGTGGCAGCAAGTGGCCACAACAGAGGCTCATCTGGCCCCAAATACCAATGTTCTCAAAGTTGAGAACTCCTGCTAGAAGGCATGTGAAGGGTGGTCCATGTTTTAGTCCATCAATTACAGGGTATCAATATGGAATCAGGATTGAACCAAAAGAGGACGACAGTACCCAGGAATGGGTGTGATGAGCAATGGAATATTGAGACAACTGCATTCCCTTTTAGGAGGAGCGTTCATGCTTAGGGAGTTCTCTTCTGTTGGGGCCATGTGCTAGTTGACATTGCCGATGTTTGAGAAAAAGACTGTGGAGTGACAGAGGGTAGAGTCACACAGACCTGGCAAGCTGGCCCACACCTCATCTTTCCCAAACTCCTTCTGGTGTGATTTCTTCTTCTTCAGAGACTGAAATGAAACACACTCCATTCCCAGGCTCTCTCCCAGTGAGGGTTCTGGGTGTGAGGTAGCCGCCTGACTGAGCCTTGAGTCCCCGGGGGGAGCATGAGCTCTAGGCAGCATGTCAGGCATGGTGTGTGGAGCCAAAGGTCCTGATGTAGATGACTTATTCCACTGATGCCAGCCAAGGTGGTGCCTTCCACAGTCTCAATGGCAGCTTTCCAATCTCAGCCAAAGTGGTGTCGTTCCAGAGCCAGCAATTGGGACACAGGATTCTCCTGACCTTGGTGGAGTTAGCAGTACCCTGGGCTGGTCAGCTCTGCAGGGTTGTTTTGAATGTCATTTCTTTTTAAATTTTTTTTAGTTGTCAATGAACCTTTTATTTATTTATATGCAGTGCTGAGAATCAACCCCAGTGCCTCACACATGCTAGGCAAGTGTGTCACCACTGAGCTACAACCCCAGCCCTGAATATCATTTCTAAAATCCGATTGAAAGCTCATTTTTTTTGGCTCTCTCAATTATTCTATCAACACTAAATCCCCTGCAGAATCCCTTAATTATAAAGCAGTTTCTGCAATGGAATGCGATACAGCAATAAATGGTATCCATATGTAGAAAGAGTTCTACTTATCAATAAGGGGAAAAAATAGAAAATGAAACAAAAGACATGAACATTCCAGAGTAAGAAGATATGAACAGCCTATGAACTTGAAAACATATTCATTCTCATCATGATTCAAGGAAGCATGAAGGGTGACCACAATGGGACACCTTCACACCTGCCAGATTGGCAACTTTTTCATTTTGCAATACTGGGGATCTAATCCAGGACTTCCTGCACAGCAAGCCACACACCCTGCCACTGAGCTGCACCCACAGCCCCAACAATCTTCACAATGTAATTACAGAGCAACTCTTATAGAGAGTTCCCATGGGTCTACACCAATGCACTCTGGGATGATGTGGTGTCATTGGTAAAATAGGACTTTTTTTTTTTTTAATATTTATTTTTTAGTTGTAGGTGGACACAATAGCTTTATTTTATTTTTATGTGGTGCTGAGGATCGAACCCAGTGCCTGCCGCGTGCTAGGCGAGCACGCTACCACTGCGCCATAATCCCAGCCCTAGGACTTTTTTTTTTATACCCCAAAACCCAACAACTAACTCTTCAGTAGCCCTGAAGCAATGCCTCTCAGCATTTCTTACATAATGCTACACAGAGAGAATGGTAACATTTTATCAGCACATTGGGTAACGGGAGGAGATGACTTGGAGGTAGAGATGGACACACTAGGTCCCACTCGGCCATCCCCAGGGCTGGAAGGAGCCATATCCTAGCACCCATCCGTGGTGTTTGGATGCCACTGCCCAGGCAGGTGTTCCCTGGAGACATTGTGATCCTTGTGCATTAGAAGATACACACAGGGACTGGGATTGTGGCTCAGCGGTAGAGCGCTTGCCTCGCATGCGTGGGGCCCTGGGTTCGATCCTCAGCACCACATACAGAGCAATAAAATAAAGACATTGTGTCCATCTACAACTAAGAAAAAATTTAAAAAAAAAAAGAAGATACACACAGGATGTTCCTAGTGGCCCCACTTGTGATGGCAGGATGCTGGACACCACTCACCATCCAGCAACGCCTGAACACGGCCGTGCATGGCGTGGTGATGGCAATATACCCTGAGACACGCATCGTTAGGAAATTTCCTCATCGTGTGAGCCTCATGGAGCACACTCAGAGACAGCCACCCCCTCTCCAGAGAGGGCTGAATTTCTGCCTTGACTGGGTTTTGGGGTGGCTCTTCTCGGTTCCTTCCTTCCTTACGTCCTCTTCTCTGCCTAGAGGTAGCAGCTATGTTATACAGCTGCAATCTTGAATTCTCTAAGGTTCTCTAGGAATCCTCCTAGTTCTTAATGCTTGTTTATTTGTTAATGACTCTCTACAGAAATTACTGGTGTGGTTTCTATTTCCTGATTGGTCTCCGATCCATGCAACTAAAAACAATCTGGAATGAAAAGCATGTTGCAGACAAAAACCTGGTGTGGGGCTGGGATTGTAGCTCAGCGGTAGAGCGCTTGCCTGGCATGCGTGAGGCCCTGGGTTCGATCCTCAGCACCACATACAAGGCAATAAAATAAAGACATTATGTCCATCTACAGCTAAAAAAATATTAAAAAAAAAAAAACCTAGTGTGCCTGAATTTATGTAAGATTGGAAAACAGGCAAAACTAAGCAATATATTGCTCATACATATGTGAAAAAAGTATAAAGGGAATGAATAACAAAACCTCAGACAGAGTACTAGCTATCTCTGAAAGAGAGGACAAAGAGGGAGGCTCAAAGGTATCCGTAACATTTAATTTTTAAAATTGAGTTGTGAGTACACAAGAATCCACTTCCTGATCATTTATATTTCTTGCATTGCTATATTTGTTTATGATTTATTTTATAAAATATATTTTTAGCCAGGCACAGTGCCGCACACCTGTAATCCTAGTACTTTGAGAGGCTGAGACAGGAGGATCACAAGTTCAAAGCCAGCCTCAGCAACGGGGAAGCGCTAAACAACTCAGTGAGACCCTGTCTCTACATAAAACACAAAATAGGGCTGGGGATGTGGCTCAGTGGTCGAATACCCCTGAACCAAAAATATATATAGATAGATAGATAGATAGATAGATATATTTAAAACAGCAAAATTCTAACAGTCAACTTGTACTAATAAATCAGAAAACCTACATGAAATTGACAAATTAATAAAATCTATAATTTAGAAAAAACTGAACTTAAGAAGTAGAAAGCTTGAATAGTCCTTAGCCATTAAAGAAAGTGAACTAGCGGTTTTAAATACTGCCACTGCCACAAAGAACAGACTCTGTCTAATGATATTACAGGTGATGTATGTCAAACTTTCACGAAGCAGATTATGCAAATCTTAAACAAGCTCTTCTGAAACATGCAATCTTAGTGAACATTCTCCAACTCATTTTATAATTCTGATGTAACATCCATACCAAAGCCAGCCAAGAGCAGTGCAAACAAGGAAAAGTAGAAGCCAGTCTCACTCATGAACACAATGCAAAACTAGTGAACACAATATTAATAAACTGAATCTAAAAGCATGTGAAAAAATATGACACAGGTTGAACTTGTCCCAGAAGTGCAAGGACGGAGCAATGGGTTGGAATGTCCACAGATGCTTTGACATGCCTACCATGAAGTCAGGAGGGTCCACATGTCTTCCCCTTGAGTCTCTGTGCTTTACAGCAGTGGGGACGCGGTGCCAGTTTCCTTCTCTTAAAAAGCCAGCAGCTTCCACGTCTTATCACTTGAGATTGCTGTTGGAACCCAAGCTGCCATGGTAAGAAGTCCAACACTTCTGCTGAGGAGGTCACATGGAGGAGAAGGCTGCTGACCTCAGCCTTCCAGCCATCCCTACTGACATGCCAGCGTGTGAGTGAACCTATTGTGGACTCTTGGGACAGACCATACACCTGCTGAATACCAGAGTGACCACCCACGACCCAGCCAACACCGTATGGGACAAGAGGCAGCCAGTTCAGCTCTGTCTGTATCCTCAGCCCTCATAATCATGAGGAAAAGTCTTACCATTCTTGTTTTGCTCTATTAAGCTTTGGGATAGTTTACTATGCAGATTGTTAAATGTGCAAGATCACATGAAATACACAGAAAATGCATTTGATAAAATTCAGCATTCACTTATTATTTAAAAAAAAAAACTTTTCCAGTTTCTTAGGAAAATAGAGATTTCTTAACCTGATAAAGATATCTACCACACACACACACACACACACACAGAGCACAAACTAAATGAATGGAAAATGTTGAAAGTTTTCATTTTAAAATCATGAATAGGAATGCTATTATTCTGGGCACATTGGCACATGCCTGTAGTCCCAGCAACTAGGGAGGATGAGGCAGGAGGATTGCAAGTTCAAGGCCAGTCCCAGCAACTTAGCAAGGCCCTAAGCAACTTAGTGAGACCCTGTCTCAAAATAAAAATAAAAAGGCTGGAGATGTGGCTCAGTGGTAAAGCATCCTGGGTTCAATCCTTACTAATATAACAAAAAAAAATTGCTATTATCTTTACCTCAATTCAGTGTTGCATGCACACACACACAACATACCAACTGGAAAACATACAAGAATATATGAATTATTAGGTTTAATGAGGTAGTTTAGCAAGGAGATTGAACAGAAAATCAACATACTAAATCAACTATGTTTCTCTGCATCCAATTTTAAAAAGTCCGAAAATGCCATTTAAAAATGATGCTGTCTTCAGCCGGGCGCGGTGGCCCAAGCCTGTAGTCTTGGCCCTTTGGGAGGCTGAGGCAGGAGAATCGCAAGTTCAAAGCCAGCCTCAGCAACGGCGAGGCGCTAAGCAACTCAGTGAGACCCTGTCTCTACATAAAACACAAAATAGGGCTGGGGATGTGGCTCAGTGGTCGAGTGCCCCTGAGTTCAATCCCCAGCACCAAAAATAAAATAAAATAAAAATAAATAAAAAATAAAAACGATGCCATCTTCAACAGCAACAGGAAGGCAGCACACACCAGTGGGCCCACCCCACTGCAGGGCTTCTCCTGTGGCTACACACAGTGCGCCAGTCCTCGAGTGTAAGTTTTTGTAGCTGTTAAATGAAAGAATCGCCCTTCTCTGCTTTCTTCCTATCATCTAGGAAGGGTCCCCCAGAAGTCTAGACGCTCACATCACCCTCCTGCACTTGGATCCTGGTGAACTTCTGTCTCCATGTCCCTCTCCTCTGTGACCCTTCCACGGTGCCCTCTGGACTCCCCTTGAGGACACTGCTTCCCCGACTGCTGTCTCCTGTTGCTCTGGTACCAGAGGTGGACTTGATGATCTCCATCTCGTGCTCTCTCCTTCTCCTCTTAAGGAACACCAAGCCATCAGATGACATCCCTAGATGTCACTCTTAGTGTTAGACCATGACAAAGCAAACCCAGGTAAACCCAGCTCCCCTCCTTCTTTGTGTTGTGCCCTGTGGCTGGAAGTGACGGGGAAGTGATGTGACGGCCTCACTTCACATCTGCAGCCAGGATCCTCCAGTAGAGGCTTCAGGCTCCCCTGCAACTGCCCTCCATTCCCCTGGTGCATCCCCTCTCCGTGCTCCTAGAACACCATTTCTCATTTTCCTATTCTCTCCACCCTCTCATCTCCCCTCCATCTCAGCTAATGACCCCATTTCTTGCTTGCTTGGCAGAATCGAAGTAATCAGAATTTCCACCGACTCGGTTTTCACCTACACCCTTCCTGCCCTCTAAACCACCCAGGCTCCTGCCCAAGCCAGTTCTCCATTCCCGCTCCAGCACGTTCTTATCTCAAGCAACTCTCTCCTCTTTTTTCTCCTGTTGTGGAACAGATGAGGCTTGGACACCGAGGAATGGCAGGAAACAGATTTATTTATTGATTGGTTGCAACCAGGCTCAGAGGGAAAAGCTTTTGCTGTCATCAATCAATCCCCCTGAACCCCGAGTTTAGGAAGTTTTAGAACTTTAGACCCAGCGTATGGGGGTAAGGACTCAGAGGTTCACAATCTACAGAAGTTCCCATGACAACAGGTTTTTCTTTCACTGTCCCAGGCAAATTAGCCCCTCAAAGACATTTTTGCAAGAATCAGCACCTGAGAAAGGGAGAGCTGCTTCTCCCCTTTCTCCCCACCCCCCAGCTATTTCCATATAATCCAATTAGTAACATCTTCTCTTCTCTTTGAAATGTAAACATCCCAAGGCCAGAGACCTTATTGCACTCTGCATTTGTAAACACACTTCCCACTTGAACACCTTTACAAACAATTGTATATCATTTTAGACTAGAGAATCTACAACACTAGGTAGTTTATAAATGTTGTGAAAACTAGTAAACCGGTGTTCAGCACTTGGAGAAGCTTAATTAAGATTTTCTGTGGAGGAGAGGGTGCCATTACAGTCCTTCACCGATTTTTACTTCCTACCAGATCCTCTCCATCAGTACCTAAACACCTACTTCCACCTTAAAAACATGCACTGTCAGGAGGGGGGTGGTACAGGCCTGTAATCCCAGCTGGGGAGGCTGAGGCAGGAGGATCAAGAGTTCAAAACCAGCCGGGTGCAGTGGCGCACGCCTGTAATCCCAGCACTTAGGGAGGCTGAGAGGAGAATTGCGAGTTCAAAGCCAGCCTCAGCAACAGCGAGGTGCTAAGCAACTCAGTGAGACCCTGTCTCTACATAAAACACAAAATAGGGCTGGGGATGTGGTTCAGTGATCGAGTGCCCCTGAGTTCAATCCCTGATACCAAACAAAACAAAACAAAACAAAAAATTCTCCTGACCTCACTTCCCTTATCAATTGCCATCCCTGTCTTTGCTCCTTTTGACAGGAAAAAAAAAATGTTGATAATCTCCAATTCCTCTTCTTCAATTCTCTCTCGAGCCCACTCCAATCTGGCTTTCATCGGGACACACCAGAGTTCCTCCAGGACCTCCAAGTGCTGAATTCTCATTTCTCAACCATTAGCAAAGCTGGCAGGCTTGATGGGGAATCCTTCCCACTGGCTCTGCTTTGCTTCCTGTCTCATCAGGTCCTCCTTCCTGCACTCCTTTTCCAGATCTCCCTCTACTCCCTCATCTTTTTAGGTGTCTGCCCTTGAACCTCTTCTCTTTTCTATCATACTCCAG
The DNA here is from genome assembly GCA_028644305.1 of Xerus rutilus. Classification (NCBI taxonomy): domain Eukaryota; kingdom Metazoa; phylum Chordata; class Mammalia; order Rodentia; family Sciuridae; genus Xerus; species Xerus rutilus. The sequence goes on along the minus strand of CM053399.1, from coordinate 5,997,764 downwards.
TTTCTGGCTTTAAATGCCATTTATATAACAAAGTTTCCTCCACACTTTATATCCAGCTCAAATCTCTCTCCTACTCTCCTAACTCCACATTTTTTAATCCAATTTCCTCCTGGATGTCTGTGCTTGGGCTTAGGCGCTCTCTCTGTCTCTCTCTGTCTCTCTGTCTCTCTGTCTCTCTCTCTCTCTCTCTCTCTCTCTGCCATACATGGGATTGAAACCAGAGCACTTTTCCACTGAGCTACATCCCCAACCTTTGTTTTTTTTTAATTTTTATTTTGAGACTGGGTCTCCCTAAGCTGTTTAGGCTGGCCTTGAACTTGTGAACCTCCTGCCTCAGCCTCCTATGTCACCAAGATTAAAGGTGTGCACCATGGTGCCCAGCTGTCCTTGGGGTTCTATTTTTTTAAAAAATTTTTGTAGTTGTAGATGAACAGAATGTCTTTACTTTATTTGTTTATTTTTATGTGGTGCTAAGGATTGAACCCAGTGCCTCGTGCATGCTAGGCAAGTGCTCTGCCACTGAGTTACAGCCCCAGTCCCCCTTGGGGTTCTTTTATTATTATTATTATTATTATTATTATTTTTAGTTGTCAATAGACTTTTATTGTATTTATTTATATGCGGTGCTGAGAATCAAACCCAGTGCCTATCACATGCTAGGCAAGTGCTCTACCACTGAGCCCAGCCCTTGGGTTTCTAATGGTCAGTGTCCAATACTGAACTCTTAATTTCCCCACAAACTTGGCACAAATGCCTTCATTCTAATTGCTCAGGAACCATTCTTGAATCTTCTCTTTCTGTTCCTCCAAATCTCATTCTTCACTGAATCCCACTGACTCTGCCTTCAGAAAAAGCACAAACTGGGTCGCTCCTTGTATGACTCAATTTCTCAGCTGCCATCTTGGTCTCAGTCACCATCGCCTCTCCCCCGGATTCCCGCAGTAGCATCTGTGGCAGTCACAGTTCCCCTCCTTCCAAGCTCATCGTGGGGTTGCACTTCCCACCTTTGAAGTTAGCTGTCACTGTGAGTCACTTTAGCCAAAGGACTGAAGAGCTAAAGGGCTAAAGTGATGCAGGATGGACCTGGGATTGTCTTGAAAATACGTCCATGATGCTCTCAGCCACTGAGGAAACTGTCACCGCAGCCCATCCTAACAGAAATATTCTTTGACGTGGAGTTCTGCCTTAGCCAAACTGAACCCTGTGGCCTGGCTTAGAGGTCAACTGTATACAGGGAACCAGTACAGGGGCTAGAAGGAGGGTGTATCTCCATATGCAGGAGAGAAACCCTAACCTCTGAGACACGTTATTCAATCCAGGGGTTCTGACGGTGAACACACCATCCTCTTGTGTCAGAATAAAAGTCCAACTAAGGATGTGGCTCCCAGGAAATCTTTTCACAAGGGCAAAATGGATTACTGCCCGGGCTGGAGGGGACAAGCCCATGGCTTTTTTGCTTTTCTGCCTTCCACAGCGTGAGGACATGGCATTCAAGGCGCCATCTTGGAAGGACAGACTGGGCCCTCACCAGACATCAAAATAGCCTTGATCTTGGCCTTCCCAGCCTCCAGAACTGCACACAAATGAATTTCTATTATTTATAAATTCCCCATCTCAAGTATTTTGTTATAGCAGCACAAATGGACCAAGATACCATCTAAGTTTTTGAGAGAGTTATGGGGTCAAAAGCCCAGATTAAAAGAGAGATCATGATTGCTGAAGACTCACAGCAAAATGTGAGACCCCCTATAGTCAATAGACTAAGAAAGTAACTCATCCTCGAAGGAAAATGTGTTCCCCAGTGTCCACTTCCGATGGGGTCAAGGAGCATTGTGCAAAAGAGAGAATTTACTAGAGGTCAGAGCCTGGAGCCACAAGAACTATGAGCAAGGAAGCCACTCCCAGCACCTAGCTTCAAGGCCCAGTGAAAGACCGATCTTCACTGTAACAGGCTCATGGAATGGATTGCTCCAGGCTGTGTCAGCCAGGTGCCTTCTGCTCTTTCCAACTGCGTGGACGTGTTTGTTTACTGGAATGATCCCCTCCCTGCTCACCACCACTCAGTGGGTGTGAAAGAGCTAATAACTCGCCTTCTGGTTTATGGGTCTCCGATCCCTGTGTCGGAACCCATGCAGCGTGAGCTGGATATGGTCTGGCTCATTTCCCGGGGAGGAGGTGCGTGTGTCCTGTGTGCAGGAAGGAGAGTGACCCTGTTGGTGATTAGCATTGTTCACCAGCGGTCTGCTCCTCCTCATTCTGGACAAGAGTGGGGTTGCACTTCTCCGCCCCTAGGCATGGCCACGTCACTTCCTCTGGCCAAGGGGATGGGACATACAGCACTTCTAGGCAGATGTCCTTAAGAGACCTGGTCCTTTTCCCCAGTTGTGCTGTGGTTTGAATGTGTCCCCCCAAGTGCATGTGTGGGAAGGTCAATCCTGATGCAGCAGAGGCGGGCCCTTGAAGAGGTCAGGCTCTGCTCCCAGGTTGGGTTAACATCCTTGTGGCGAGAGTGGGTTTGTCAGAAAAGTGAGCTCAGCCCCCTCTTGTTCCTGTGCTTGCTCCCTCTGCCTTCCTTTAGGGGATGCTGAGGGACAAAGCCTTCACCAGATGTGGAGCTGTTGACCTTGGACTCCTCAGCCTCACGAGTTATAAGAAATAAATAGCTGTTAGTAAATTCCCTGGTGTCAGATGTGCTGTTATAACAGCACCGAATGGACTAAGATATACGACCACCAAAGACCTGTCAAGCGATGGGGACTCCTCAGCCTGGGTGAGGTATGGAGTGGAGCTCTTTATCAGTACAAATAGCTTGAGCAAGAGAAACACCTTTGTTGTTATAAACAATGAAGAATCGTGAACTATTTGTTACCAACTGTAACATGACCTACCATTACAGTCTCCTAACTTGGCAACAACAGCCTCTCTGCCACAAGCCACTTAAAATCCAACCAACCCCAGAATTCCCAGTCCCAAAAACTCCATCTACTTTTTCTTTTTTCATAAATTTAGCATCTTCTAATTTTCTTATACATTATGTCCATTTTTTGGCCTTTCTTCCCTCCTAGAAAATAAACCTCTCAAGGACAGAGAACTTCATCTAGTTTGCACACTAGCAGGATCTAGCATAAACATTTTTCCCCCCAAGGGACTGAACCCAGGGTGCTTAACCACTGAGCCACATCCTCAGCCCTTTTTATATTTTATTTAGAGGCAGGGTCTCACTGAGTTGCTCAGGCCTCAATAAGTTGCTGAGGTTGGCCTTGAACTCGCAATCCTCCTGCCTCAGCCTGCCGAGCCACTGGGATCACAGACTTCACCACCATGCCCACCTTAGCATAAACACTTGTTGAATGAATGAGCAATGTTTTCCTTTTGTGCACAGTGGGCCTTGCTTTGTTTTATGTTTCCTGTGGCACCCTGTGGGCATCCTTCTGTGTGCTTGAAATCCAGTACCACCAGGATCTCTCCTGTCACATGATCGCTCCCCTCCTCTGAGACATGCCCTGCTTTTCAATCTATGAGCTATTTTTACATAAGTAAAGTTCACTCTTTATTTTTAAAAAGCGTGATATGATATCTTTTTATGTTTTCCTATTGCATTATTTTCTGATTTCCTAATTGGGAATGTCAGTTATGTTGGATTTTATTTATTATTTTCTCTATATTTATTTTACATTGTTGTTTCTTCCTTTTTTCAGGGATGGACAACTTACTCACCTTCTAGCCAGCCCAGGAAGGATTTGTGGGGGAGAGGATTGGTCAGGGTCCCAACAGGAAGCAGAAGACACACATGAACTGGAAGAATAGGGTTATCCAAAAAGGTGTGGGTTTAGAGACCAAGGCCAGACCAGCAATGATGAGGGCCCTCGCCACACCCAGGCCTGAACCCACAGAGGTCTACCTGGAGAGATGCCTGACAGGGGATTGTCACCAACCCATGGCAAACCAGCAGAGATGGAGCCAGAGTGGCAAGATTCCTCCACCACTTTCCTCCTGCCCTCTAGTCTCCTGCCAACGTTGGCCACATTACCTGCCAAAAAAATGGGCAGCCCACTAACGCCATTGCACAGATAGCCTGCTTCTAGGGTGGAGTGAGGTAGAGGAAAATATCCAGTAATGGCGATTCTTGGGGAAGGAAGTTCCCTCTCTTTTAAGAAAGAGACCCCAGAATAGAAAGACCTGCTCTCTCTTCCTCCTCCGGATGTTGTTGTATAAGGTCACAAAGCTTGGAACTACTGAAGTCAACTTTCTCCCTTCCAAAGAGTGGACACACACCAAACCCACCAGAACAGACAGATGGAACAAAGCTCTAAATCAACTGCCCTTCTCCTGGATTTGCCTGTAGGTGAGATACTACATTTAAGTATGTTTAAGTCATTTCAAGTTGGTTTTCTATGACTTGAAGCTAAACTCACGGTGCATGGATGATGGTGAGCTGATTGGAGCGGCACTCGAGTGGCTATCCACATGTCTGGGGATTCGATTTTCTCTATGTGTGGGTAGCAGTTGTGAAGCCTGACAATAAAAATCCAGACACTGTTTAAAATTTGTTGGGAAATACTAATGCTAGGGATGATGGGATAATGATCCTATTGTGAACCAAAGTTTGAGTGTCCAGAATTCATTATCACTGTAATTGGCTGTCATAGCGAAACTCGCTCACGGGGGCTGTGGTAGGTTCATTGCACTCCTGGACCCAACTATTGCTTTTCTGAACCTGCGCCATTCGCCTGCGGCTATGGAGTGTTTTCCCACTCTGAATCTGAGCTGACCCTGTAATGTGTGTGATCAGTAGGGCGTGGAGGCAGGGATACTATGCCAGTCTCATCCCTTGGCTTCAAAAGACTTTGTATGCTACCTCTCTCTAGGAACTCTGCCACCTCCACGTGGACAAGCCCTGACTCGGCTCCTGGAGGAAGATAGACCATATGGAGGAGCGCCCAACAGTCCCATTCCAGACTATGCTAGAACAGCCCACAACCAGCTGACCCCCAACAGGAGAGAGACTGCAACCCAGATCAGCAGAGTTGCCCACCCAAGTCACAGCTGACCATAGTACATTAAGTGAACACATCTCAGACCAGAAGACCTGCCCAGAGGATGCACAGACTTAGGTGCAATAATAAGTGGTTAGTATTTTAAGCTACTGTGTTTGGGGATTGTTTGTTACAAAGCCATAGCTAACTGATACTAGACCTTAAGGACTAACAAATCGGAATGGGTACAATGTCACAAAGATTGACTCAACTGACTATAGGAATAGTATGGAAACATTTATCTTCAGCCAGTAGCCTACCTGCATTATGCAAAATAGGGTTGGTTTGTAAGAATTTACTAGAGATAGCTCCAATTAAAAATGCTCATGAAATAGTTCTCAGCCCTACCTGGTAGGAAGTAGAATTAACTAGCCATGGAAGGCCAAAGCTGTGAGACCACATCCCTGTGTGTCCCTCCCCCTCTAACGTGATGTTAAAACCTTAAGCATGGAACATATCTCTGGATGCCCCTGGGGCACAGATGGAGGATGAGTGGGAAATTACACATGGACTCATAACCTGATGGTGAACCAGTAAAGAGAGAGAATTTACCAACTGATTCTACTCTGCAGCAGCCTTGTGGACTTCCTGGAGCCACTGTCATTGTAGAGGACACTAATGTCGGTAGGCAAAGAGGGTCCATGCAGCACCTTGAAACACAGCCCTTACAAGGGAAACTCTGGACTTATCATCAGGGAACAATCCAGTATCATCTAGTAGCTGAAGGAAATGGTAAGAAAGTATTTAGGAAAGGCCATCTGGGGACATGTCCAGGGAGTCTAGATGAAGGTCACTTCTGGATGAACTTCTCCAGCCCTTTCAACATTGCCAGAATGGCAACAAATCCTACTAAGGAGGGAACACAGAAGAGCCATCCAAGATGAAGAAAAGATGGCAACTGAGTTGGTGTTCTCTTTGGTGGGGCAAGATGACCACTGACAGACTCTGGAAGTCCAGGACCTGGTAAGTGTATTTAGTGTCACATGTGGGGACCAACATGCCCTGTTTTTTCACTGAAAATTCCCCAAAACTCTAAGCCACACTGGCTGCTGTGTCTTTACCTGGAGCTTTATAAATGATGACCAAAGGCCCTTAGATTTTCTTTGATGGTTTGCACCAGAAACCCTGGCATCTCCAAGCATGTTAGTTAAGAATAACAGAGAAGAAAGCAGCAGTGACAAAGGCATGTTTTGAATCTCCACTTAAAAACAGCAACTAGGTGGGCTGGGATTGTGGCCAGTGGTGGAGCGTTTGCCTCGCACGTGTGAGGCACTGGGTTCGATCCTCAGCACCACATAAAAATAAGTAAATAAAATAAAGATATTGTGTCCATCTACAACTAAAAAAAATATTAAAAACAAAAACAGAAACTAGGTAACAAAACCAAAGCTACATGGCCAAAGTTTACAGCAAAACTAGGCAATAATGTACACTGGAAGCCTAACATACAAGCCAGCAAGAACAAACCACCAACAGCCCCCAAAGACTTGCATGGAATCAGCATCTCTGCAGGAAACACAAGGAAGCAGTGGACCCAAGAACAGATACTCACTGGGAAGCAGGGCGGATGATTCAGAACAGGAAGGAGGCAGCATTTTTCTCACTACCACAGTAGATGAATGCTAGGAGTCCACCATAAGCAGGAAGGTTCCATTTAAGATAGCGACACTAAATATGGCACATAGTATATGCAAAATTATAGCTATGGTCATGCAAGGAGGGAAGACACTGGAGCATCCAGTTCCCAAAAACGCTCAAAGCCCTAGGGCAGAGGGAGGACTTCCTGCTCCTTTCCTGGTATGGAGCTGTGGCTTGTTAACGAAAGAGTGGCCCTCAAAGAGCTCCTTGCTCTCTCCTATTGCTGAGGGGAAAGGATGGCCGGACTCCTTCATTCAGCTGCCTCATCCTAAAAATCCCTAGATCAGAGATCTGCAGACCAGGACTTCATCTGTGGTTATCTGAAATCTCCAGCACTGCATTTCACCTCTCTGAGTCTCCTTATCTGTAAAATGGATTTTTTGTGTGTGTGCTAGGGATTGAACCCAGGGGTACTTAATCACTAAGCCACATTTTGAATTTTTTATTTTGAGACATGGTTTCACTAAGTCGCTTAGGGCCTCACTAAATTGCTGAGGCTGGCTTTGAACTCGTGATCCTGCTGTCTCAGCCTCCCAAGCCACTGGGATTACAGGGGAGAATTTTAATGACCATTGTCCTGCTTATCTCAAGAGACTATGAGGGTGATCGTTAGCGACCAGGGGCGTGGAAGTGAGGAGGTCTTGAGCGCTTTTCCCACTGTGATGATGAATTCAGACGGCCATTCTTCTCCTTGGTGCTGTGGGATCCTAGGCAAGTCCCACTTAGCCTGTTTCGCTCACTTGTAATATGGTGACAGTATTCTGTATTACCGCATTGCTCTAAGAGTGAAATGAAATGATACGGGCAAAGAGCTTAGGGGCTCAGCGCCTGACACTTGGCGAGTGACCCCTAAATGCTAACTGCAAATATCATTTAATATCTTTTTAAAAATATTTTTAGTTGTCTTTTATTTATTTGCATATATGAGGTGCTGAGGATCAACTCAGGGCCTCACACATGTCAGGCAAGCGCTCTACCACTGAACCACAGCCCCAACCCCTAATATCTTTCTTAATTAAAGCTCTATTACGAAGATAGCTGAATTCTTCTATGCTCTTCCCGCTCTCACACGCCAGGGGGCGACATAGACGGCGGGACCCTCCAGTCACAACACACCTGACGCAGCGCCTTCATCGGCCACGCGGTGGCGCTAAGCCATTGAATGTCTGTTTGCCCGCAGGCTTCGGGGAGCAGATTGCTGACCTAGGGAGAATATGCGGGTAGAGGGGAGTCCTGGAAGCCGAGGAGCCTCGACCCAAGGATCTGGGGTCCCTGGGCTGTGTAGCTTAGGACACAGTAGGATCAGTGGAGAATGATTGGTTCCTGGTGCCTTTATGAAAACGAGGGCTCCCCTGCCTTCTAGCCCGGGCTGCATCCTTTCCCCGGGCGGGGGAACGCCAGAGAGGGAGGGAGCGCGCGCGCTCATCCGCTTGCTGCAGCCCATTCATCCGCGGCCGCGGCACGCCGCTACCATGGAGATGTGATGCAGACAGGGGGCGGAGGGAGGGAGGCCCCGGGTGACGTCTGCGCTCCTAGCAGCTCGTCTCCCGCGGCCTCCCAATTCTTGCCTATTTTGGAAGAGAGCCGCAGCCCTTCTGCTGATGCGCGCGCGCTGGCGCCTTTTTAAGGCAACTGGCGGAGTGGTGGCTCCGCCAAAGCCCGGGAGCTGCCCCCGCCCCCCGAGCCGCAAGCACCGCGCGGGCCGGGAAGACCCTGGCGGCATCTTCCCCCACCCCCATGCTAGCGCCCTCCACCACTATGGGGACCTTCAACCAAGGAGTGAGGAGGTCCTGCCCTTGCCCCTCGCCCTACCCCGCCCCCCGAACAGGGGAGACTCCTGTAGGAACCTTGGAAGGACACAAGATGCCAGGCCTAGCGCGCTTGGGGATCCTCTGGACAAGGCCACAGAATGACATCGTCAGGTGAGGACTTTGCTGCCCTCTGGGCGGCCCTTCAGCTTCTAGCCTTAGTCTTTTTCTCTTGGGGCTCCGTCTAGAGCCAGATTAGGATTTCAGGAAGGCCCAGTCCTCTTGTTAAACTGAAAGGGAAACTGAGGCTCAGAGAAGAATAGTGATTGACCACGGTCACACGGCCAGAGCTGAGGGATCCTGGCTTCCCGCCAGAGGTCATTTCCCCGTTCCTCAACGCTGAGGATGGCTACACAGTGCACAGTGTGGCTGCCTCTTACCCCTGCCCTGCACCCCACAGAGGGGCCAAACAGCTCTGCCCAGCATGAGCTGCCTCTTCCTCCCCAGCACAGCACAGACCTAAAGTGGGCTTCCTGGATCAATGATCACTCTGGACAAGCTTCTGGATCCCACGGATTCCATGATCAACCAACCCAGTTGCTGCTTACAAATGTCTGCTTCCATTGAAGGCTTCCTGTAGTCACCAGCTTTCTGGAACTTTCTGAAATCAAACCTTTCTCAAATTGCTGGCAAATGCCAGTTGGCTTGCGGATGGAGGTGTAGCCTGCTGAGCACTGGCAGGGCTCCCCAGAGCCGCGGACCCAGGCCCTGGGACCCCCTGCCCGTTCCTGATGACACCTGTACTCCCTCCTGCACCTGAGGAGGTGTTTGACAGGGACCCACAGAAGACAGCGTGAAGTGCTTGACAATTCCCAAGGAGCTGTTTAGGCTCCAGAAACCTCCAGGCCCCACTCTGGACCAGTGTTGGGGACCCAGAGGTGGATGTGATCCAGCCCAGCACTTGTGGGCTCCAAGTTTAGCAAAGGAGAGTTTCATGCTCTAGAACAGTGCCGTGAATGGCACTCCCAAAGGACATAGACTTCAATACAGAGGAGGGGAAACTGAGGCAGCCCTCAGAAAGACACGATCTGCCAAGGTCACACAGCAAGTCATTGTGTTTTTTGCTGAGACTAGGACACATAACCTTGCATTTTGGCCCCAGGCTCTTTTTCTGCACCTTGACCCCAGAGGCCAGCCTTTGAGACATGTACAAGGTCACTGCATTATGAGCCAAAGACCGGGTTCAGAATCCACCTCCCCCAAGTATGATGTCACTTGGGTCACTTCATTGTCTGCACTAGGCCTCAGTCACTCAAAACAGATGGCCTCTAAATAGCCGTGGCTCTATGTGAGTCTGGGATTCTCTGAAATTGGGTGCTCGGACCAAGCTGTGGGGTCTATCAGTGGCTGGCTATGGGACACTGCCAAGGGGGTTTTCTTCCACCAGACTGAAGCTAAGAAATGCTGGAAATGGTAGTTACTTCAGCCACAGGCTGTGTGGACCACTCTGAGGATGACCTGGGGGTCAGCTTTGCACAATTTGGACCCCATCGGACCCCTCCAATGGTGAGTCCCCTGATGAACTTGGCACCAAACTGTAAGAATGGCCCCAGATGGGTTGGGTTTAAAGAAGGGAAATGCAAGTCAGTATCATACTTGCTGCCCCCCAGTCTATGCAGGCCTGGTCTTCAGGGACTGGAGGTGACCCTGCTCATCCAGGGCTGAGAACTCGGCTTCTGGGAGACTTCTGGGCTCATCCCCATCTGAAACTGGGTCTCGGTTGAAAGCCTTCCCTTTCTAGATCCTGAAGGTACTGAACTAGGTGGGACGTGGCCCAGAGATGCCCAGAGTGACAGGGTGGGAGAATGGTCCTCAGAGGCAAGTGGTCCAACCCTCGTTCATTTTGCAAATAGGGAAATGGAGGCCCAGAGAGCAGGAGGGACTTGCATGACACCTTCAGAGGCTGGTGGCAAAACGAGGGCCAGAATCCATGTCTCCTGACCCTCCTGTCCAGGACTGTTCCACTGCGCCAAACACAATCTGCTGACATCCACGATGAGCTCGCCTCCTCTTCTTCCCAGAGCTTTGAATCCTTGGCAGAGGGTGCCTCTGCCCACCCCTGTCGGGGCTGGGCGATTCAGGAGCTTTCCCTTCAACCAGATGGTTCTTTCCTCTGAAGCTTCCTGGTGTCCCCTCCCCGCCTACCCGGTGCTCATTCCCCCCTGGTTCCAGAAACTGCTCCCACAGGCCACTGCTGCTCTTCCTTTTCTGCTGTAGTTCCGCCAGCTCCCTGCAGTTCTGGCTCTCGCGGGGGTGCAGATCCTCATCCTCCCTGCTCTTGGGGTCGCTCCTAGGGATCCCCTCCTGCCTGTGGCCAGGCCTACTATTCACCTCTGATCCCCTTATCCTTATACCCCATCAATCTTTCCTGGAGTCCCTGCAGACATCCTCTCTGCTGGCCCAGGGCCAGTGGGGTGCTGTGAGGGCCTATCAAGTTGATACTTGCACCGGGGACGTAAGGCGCAGGTACAAGCCGTGTGTAAGTGCTCATATCTCCAGGTGCACTCAGATGATATCATGGAGAGACTTGAAGCTGGAGCCTGTGGGAGCCCAGGCAGCTGAGACTAGGCAGGGAGAGGGGAGGCAGCAGCAGGAGGGGCTTTTGGTAACAGGCAGCAGTATCAGGAACCACGTGGGTTTCATCTGGGAAAGGACATGGTCAAGTTGGCTTCTAGAAAACCAGCCAGGGGAGCTCAGTTGCTGAGTCCTGAAGGATATGTTGGGGCTGAGCTGATTCTCTGTCCCTGAATTGGGGAGCACTGAATTGGGGGCCCACTGATGCTGAGGGAAGGGTGCACTGAAGCCCATGAACAAGCCCTCAGGGTCACTTTGTATGTGTCCTTTCTGTCCTTTCTGCTGCAACCCCCAGCTTGACCTACTCCATCTGGTTATCTCAGACCAGGCCCAGAACAGCGCTGCAGAGGGCCAGCAGGTGCCAGGCCTTGCTCCCACACTTGCTGAACCAGCCCAGGTTGGCTTCGCAGAGCTTTGCTCAGAATCACATTTTTCAAGTTAAAATCATAACAATTCACATTCCACCATCCAACACATGTTTTGTTCCTCTTATACATCAGGCTTTGTTCTAAGTGTCTGAGCTTCCTGCATCAAGCCCTTGATGCCAGTGCTATTGTCCTCCCATCTCTGCTGAACAGGTGGTAAACTGAGACACGATAGGTTTAATCACTTAGTTAAGTGTCACAGAACTCAGCCCAGAGCCTGATGCAGCCTCCACCGTCTCCTGCCTTAGGTCCCTCCAGCCAGCCTCTCCTTCTATATAGACCATATTTATTCCCACTGCTCTCGATATCCCTTCAGATAGCCAAAGATTGCCTACCCACCCTCTCTAGGTCTTCTCCGAGCTAAATATTTCTAGTCTTCCATCTTTTAAACTTTTCTTATAAATATTTATGGGTTCCATGCCAGGGAGTCCATGGTGAGCAGAGCAGACTATTCCCTGCCAGGTGGCTACAGAAGATCAACTCACCCCTTTAAAAAAAGTGGAAAGTTTCTATGACATCAAGAGCTGGTAGAGGTACAGGGTGCGTGGGAACCTGTGACTGAGGATTTGGCTTAGGAAAATCAGGGAAGGCTTTCTGGAGGAGGTGATGTTTGAGGTGAGACATCAGGAAAGAGGCAGAGGATGTGCAAAGATGTGTCCTCATGGAGAGCATGGGGGCAGCTGGGCCCAGGCTGGAAGAAACTGCCTGCAGCTGGGGACAGGGGCACAGGCACAAATGGCTACAGACCCAGGGCAGGTCTGGGTCACTCCTTGAAGCTCCTGGCCACTCCTCTGCTCAAGGCTGGGCCTGAACCACTTCATTTCACTACTGTCCCAGCCCAGCTGGAGCCACACCTCCTGGTCCAGATGGGGGTTCTGCCCTCTGAGCAGGGCTGCCCTCTGTAAACACACGCTTGGCCTCCTTTGTAGCTACGTGTCACTGTAGAGTCTTTTTTTTTTTGGTACCGGGGATTGAACTCAGGGGCACTCGACCACTGAGCCACATCCCAGCCCTATTTTGTGTTTTATGTAGAGACAGGGTCTCACTGAGTTGCTTAGCACCTCGCCATTGCTGAGGCTGGCTTTGAACTCGCGATTCTCCTGTCTCAGCCTCCCTCAGTGCAGGGATTACAGGCTTGCGCCACCACGCCCGGCTACCGTAGTCTTTTTCATGAGGCTGCACTCCCCAGTCCATCCCACCTACGCTACCTGCCCAGCACGCTTGGTCAGCTGGACACTTGCCCCCAGCAACTTGGCTCAAACCCCTCCCCTGCCCTTTCCTCCCTCACTGTTTCCCCCAACACCCTGCATGCCTGCCTCACGGCAGTCTCCCCTCGAAGGTTTGCTGGAGTCCGCTCTTTCTCACCAGCCTGGAGGTTCCAAGAACTGAAGGCCAGGCCGGGTTTCCCCCTGTCATATCACCACAGAAACTGGCCCCCACTCAGCCCTCAGGTGTACGCAGCACACATGGCCTCCACACCTGAGCCCCTCTCCATGCCAGCCCGTGCTGGGTGCTGTGAATATGGAAACCAGCTGTAGACGCTGGTAGGGAGACAGACAAGTGGACAGGGGGTGACATTGCAGGATGTAGGAGGCATGGGGGGCTCTGGAGGCCCAGAGAGGAGGGACAGCTCCAGTGGAAGACCAGCAGGGCAAGGAGTTCAATAGCTGGAGAGGCCCCTGGAAATGCATGCTTGAGGGTCTGCCTTCTCCTCCAGACTCCTGGCTCCTGGAGGGCAAGGCCCACGCCCTCACTGCTGTCTCTGCAGCACTTGGAGGAGTGGGGTCCCTGCTGTGCGCTCATAAAGTGGTTTGGGTTTTGTTTTGTTTTGAGGGCTGATTTGCCTTCTCTCCTGGGAACAGGTGCCGCTCCTTGCCCTGCTCCCGTGTGTCCCCTCTCAGCCTTGCCCGGAGGTCAGCATCTCTTCCCACTCAATCCCTGCCACCCGCTCCATGGCTCCATGTCCCTCACTTTCCCTGCTCAGCCCGCCCCCCGTCCCTGACCATTTCAGGGCGTGTTTGCAGCGCCCACCCTCTTCACACGAGACTTGTTGATTTCATAACCATAAATAGATAAAATGTTCTGAATGCTTCCATGTGCTGGTAGGATTGAGGGAGTGACAGCATCATGAAAAGGCCTTAGGAGAAAGAAAACAGCCTGCCAGGAGGCAGCTGAAGACAGCGCGGCCACCAGGAAAACCAGCTCCACAGGAGGTTTATGTTTTCCCTTTGTAAACATGGGATATGGGGAGGGGCTAGAGAACCTGTCGGAAGACCTTTACATGGTTTCAAATCAACAATCTCATAAGACCAATCTGGTTAAAAATAAAACAGAAAGAAGTAGAAGTTGGGAAACCTGCGTTCTAAATTCTGGATCTATCTCCTAGCTGTGTGACCCTGAGCAAGTTATTAACCTCTCTGAGGAAGTGTGTAGAGATTCTTCCTCTGGGTTAGACTGGAGGTTTCAGAAGGCCTGGAATCCCACATAGCTGTCATTTTCTTCCCATGAGGAAAATGTGTCTTTCTGACAATAACTTACTCATCAATGTGGGGAGTGACAACTCCCTCTTCCCAAAATGCAGTCCTGAGGGCTAGAGTTGGGATAAGGGTGGAATGCAGTACCCTGCCTCTTCAATACCAGTTCCAACTCATGTTGCCATGGGAATGGATGGGGAGCATCACTCCAGCCTGGGGAGGCCTCATCTGCACACCCACAAAGGAGGCTAGACGTTGATAGGAGCCTGGCCCACAGGGTTTCCCAATATCTCCTCCCGTATAGTGTATGTAAGGAACATTACTTCTCCATGGCACTCAGAAGAGTAAAGGGAGATGGACTGATGGTCTGGTATCACCAGAGAGTTTTCTGGGTGAGGAAGAGGGAGAGAAAAAGTGGAGATCTTTCTGGGTGAACTCACCTTGTACTCTAAGGATGGCCAACTTTTTTATTATGAGTCAGACAGTAAATATTAGGGGTTTGGTATGTTCTGTGTTGCAGCTACTCAACTCTGCCATTGTAGTGGAAAATGGTCATCGATAATAAGCAAATAATTGGATGTGATTGTGTTCCAATAAAACTTTATTTACAAAAAGAGGAAATGGGGGCTGAGATTGTGGCTCAGTGGTAGAGCACTTGCCTCGCATGTGTGAGGCACTGGGTTCGATCTCCAGCACCACATAAAAATCAACAAAATAAAGATATTGTGTCCATCTACAACTAAAAAATTTATATTAAAAAAAAAGAGGAAATGGGCCAATTTGGCAAATGGGCCATAGTGTCTAGGCTCCTGCTCTACCACATGGTGCAAGAGGATAAGCCTGGGTTGGGAAGAAGGAGCTGGGCTTAAGGTGCAGCATTGCCAATGCCTGCTGTGTGACTTTGATTAAGTCATTGTCCATCTCTGATCCTTACTTTTACCATCTCTCAAATTAGCATAATATCAGTCAGATTGGTCATGAGAGCCTAACAGACGAGTGACACTCTGAAAGGTTTTCATCCCTCTCCTCTATGATTGAGTAGAGTTGCACCCATTGCCCACTCCACCCACACCAGGCCATGCTCTTGCCTGCTGAGGGTGGTGGCAGCCTGCTGGAAGGGGGAAGTGTCTTTCACCAGAGTCAGATTCCTGGTCTTGCTTTCCAGTCCCCAGCCCCAAGTGACCCCATTTCTGTAGCAAGTCTAGCACAGGAAGAAACGAGGAATCCCTTCTCCCCATCTCCCTGCCACTTGGCAGGAGCTACAGTTCACTTGAGGGAAGAACGTGGCTGCAGTGGCCAGTGGCCAAGGCTGGGAGAAGACCTCTGAGTCCAGGCTGGGACTGGAGTCAGGAGAGGTGAGCTTCTGTGCTCCCCTAGAACATTCCCCTACAGCCCCAGTGTCCCTGGGGCTCAAATTAAACAGCCACAGCTGGAATCTAGGGACATGCACCACCAGTTGCATCATGGATCTTGAGGCTTCTTGCCGCCTGTCTGATTTGAGGACCTCTGAGTGGCATCTTTGTCCTCTTTACATCCTCTCTGAAACCCCATCAGGTGATTCATTCATATTCCCTCTCTCTTCCTCTTCTCCCTCTCCTTCTTTTCTCTTCCCTTCATCCCTCCTTTTCTTTCTCGTGGACATATTTATTCAGAGAAAGACCAGCTATATGTAAGCAGCCCTCCATCAAGATCTTTTCCCCAAATCTTCAGAAAATTG
Source organism: Xerus rutilus (assembly GCA_028644305.1). Classification (NCBI taxonomy): domain Eukaryota; kingdom Metazoa; phylum Chordata; class Mammalia; order Rodentia; family Sciuridae; genus Xerus; species Xerus rutilus. The sequence continues at coordinate 5,982,092 of CM053399.1, read as the reverse complement.
ACCTAGAGTCCCCAAGCTATTCTGAAGAACCAGATTCCCATCCACCTTCCAATTTCTTCCCAGGAGGTCATCCTCCTGGAAATCTCTGGAAATGATACACCTCTTCTGTAATGGATGTTGAGGGGTGATGTCCCCCTAAGTTCCCAATAAAGCTATGCAAGACAGGCAAGGGATCCTATGGTCTGTTCTTGCTATAAAAAGGCCTTTTTCGGAAAGAAAATAATAAAGGAATCAGCCAATCCCTCCTCGATGCCATCACCTCTTCTTGGTGATTTTTCGGGGAAGGAGTGGGCGGGTTGCCATGGCAACAGATGCGAGCTCTGCTCAGTAAAGAAGGGACCTTGATATTTTTTTCTCTCTCATTCTCTCAGTTGTGTGTCTGTGTGTGTGTGTCTCTGTGTGTGTGTGTATGTGCGTGCTACACATGACTGTGCCTACACCAGGAATTTTTTTTTTTAGAACTAAAGAAAGCCCTTCTCTTCTCTCAGCTCCCCAAATATGGAATGATGGAAAACCACTTACTCCTGCAGGCCAGGAAGGATCAGGATGGTTCCAGAGAAAGGGGAGTGCTTATGTGGGGCTCCTTTCCTCCATGTTTTTTACTAGAAACTGCATGTGACAAAGCGACCTTTGCACATGATTGGGGGTTAAAAACTGGAAAGAAAGGAAGATTCTGGGTGGAGAGAGGTTAGCAAAGGATGAATGGTGCAAGAGACCAACAAGGGACATCAGAGAGGGCAACAGAAGGTATACTGAGCCCCAGGAAGCATGCAAGTACACACACCCCCTCAGGTGCTGAGAGAAAGGACAGAGCAAACTCAGAGAGGGACACAAACACACACAGAGACACACAGGAAACTGAAAATAAATATGCACAGGCACAAACATAGAACTACATACAACATAGGAAAGTGGAGACTTTTTAAAAGATGCACATAGAGGCAAGTGTAGGCAAATACTGTGCAGATGCACAGAGAAAGACACAGCTACAAAGACACATGCAGAGACATGGATACAGACCTACAGACATGTACAGACAGACATGTTCAGATGCAGACACACAGGGATGTACAGTCTCAATCTAGTAAGCTCTCTCTCTCTCTCTCTCTCTTTCTGTCTCTTTCTCTCTCTCTCTCTCTCTCTCACACACACACACACACACACACATGCACAGGCTCCCTCTCTTAAATTGCCCAAGCATTCTCCAGCAACAGTGCATAACTTGGGATGCTGGTGCTCATCCAGTAGGTTTGGCTAGGAGGTTCTGGCTCCCCCTCCCCCATTCCTCCTACACATACACACGAAGCCCCTCTCCCAATTCACTCCCTTGCCCACTTTCACATAGCCCATGGACTGTGGTGCCCCCTCACAGGCTCCCAATTCTTAGTCTGTTCTGCTGCTGCTGCTGCCTGCCTGCTGCTTGGGGGGAGAGTGGGTGACTCAGCCAGGCCAGGATGACTCACACTGCCAGTATTTTTAGCAGCGGCCAGGAGCTCTCTAGTGTGCCAGCCGCCCCCCTCCTCCTGCTTGCTATTTCTGAACCGTCACTGGTGATATAAATAGCTCCTCTCCCACGGCCTGAAGCTGCTGCCAAGCTATTTTTGGTTCTGCACAGTTAAAAATAGTTTCACGGAGGTGGGAGGCAAGAGGAGTGGGAGCTGGCCTAGGGAGAGGAGACATACAGAGCTTCTCAACTTGAATCAGAGTGGGCGAACTAGGATGAGCCCTCCTCCGCCCCCTCCCATGTCCCTTTCTAGACCCTTCTTACTTTCTAAAGTGCCTTCTCCCCAGTCCATTCTCCTGGAAAAATCCAAGGACTCTTCCCTTGAGCCCAATTCTCCTTCCTTGCTTACTTAACTCCCAGAGTCCAGGAATCTTGGCAACACCCACCCATTTACTCTCAGAGAAGAAGGGGTCAGCTAAAGGGGGGCTTTACCCTGAGACCTATATGGACAAGAGCCCTGCTTCGCTGTTCCGGGTGGCCATAGTCAATCTGACTTGTGTGTCAATCCTTTCAGCACCACGGACAGCGATCGGTGCACATTCTTTGCTTGTGGATCAGCTCCGACTGCTGGAGACTAACTGGACCCAGTCAACAGACAGATCCCTCTTGTTATGGAGGGGCACCAAGAATGTCTCCCAGCGGGGACCTAAAACATCAATAGGTGAAAAAACATGGGAGGTCTGCCCTGGGTTTTTATATATAAAGGGAGTTCAAAGATCAGGGGAACAGAAGCTTGAGGAAGGGGTGAGTGGGGACATTGGTAGTTAGAGATGAAAAATGCAACGGAGATGTACATCCTGAAGGGACCATCTCTCCATCATCCTGGTCCACAGAGTTGGAGACAGACTCATGCATGCCATTCTCCCAATCTCTCCCAAAATGGCACAAGGCAATCAGGACAGGGTCTCCACAGTCACAAACCCCTCTTCTATGACAACCTTATCTTCCCAGGCTGCCTGTCTTGCTACCACCCATTTCGATGAGGATTGAGAATGTCTTGACCCCATAAGTTTCTTCTTGTGTGGAGTTCATATCCACCCCTTCCTGTGTGACTCTCTACAATCAGGCCAATCCCCCTCCCTCAATTTTTATGTGGCTTCATTTCCAGCCCCTCAAGTGATTTCATGTACCCCCTGCTCCTCCAAATAAGTGTTTAGATAAAAATGTCTTCTAGACCACTCCCTGCTCCCTTTATGGATCCTGGGGTAAGAGAGGCATCCCATTTCCCCTGTAGAGAGCAATAATGTGCAGTGAATAGAGAAAGAAGATAGGGGGATATAAAGCAAAGGCCACATGATGTGCACACGACCCTGACAATGCAAAAACGGAAGACATGATGGAAAAGAAGGGGAACCTTAGAGGGCTAAGGGGAGCATACACCAGGACAGGCTACCTAGCATGCAATAAGATTTAAAAAACGGAGGACTGATGTGTGGAGAGCAGGAAATGGACAGACAGCGGGGAATCTTAGCGCTGAAGATGGGGAGAGGGTTGAGGGGGGCGTGGAGGAGAGCCCGACCGAGCTAAAGGGTCCTTGGTAGGTGCAGCAGTCGTGAAGGACCCGGTACGGCCCCCTCGCTTCTCCGCAGCCTCCCCCTCTTCCCTGCAGGAGCAGCGGGGGGAGCTCGCGGAGCTACGCGGAGGCCGCGAGGCCCCGCCCGCCGCCGCGGCTGCCGCGGAGGATTCCTGTCCTAATATGGAGCTGGGATTCCCCCGGCCCCGCCCCCGCCCCCGGCCCGCCGGAGAGATCGAGGCTTCCCGAGGGCGGGGGAACCGCTCGCTTTGGGGGCGGGCAATGCGGCGGGGGGGGGGCGGGGGAGGCCTAAGTGAAGACCGCACTGTGCCCTGGGTCCCTGCCTCAGTTTCCTCTCCATGAGTGACTAAGGTTAACTGATTGACAGAGAAACGAAGAGTCACTGCAGACTACAGCGTTGGTATTCCTAGTCTGGGCTGTGGGAAAACAGGACCAAGGCCAGATTCAACTGGGGCCTTCCCCACAGGAGCCCCCCCTTTTCCATCCTATCCTAGGGACTTAGACCCCCGTGTAACTACCCCTATAAATCGTCAAGGCGGGGGCTTGGGTAGGGGAAGGGAATATTAGTATATTTGTTTTTTGAAAATGGGCAAGGGAATCCCAGACTGAGTAGACCCCAGGAAGGAATCTCAGGTGTGACCTATCCCCCAAAGACCAGGGAAAGTCCGTCCCCTCCCCCTTATATGATTGTGACCCTTGCCTGGCAAATGCCGTGGGGGATTTGCCAATGACCGCGTTCCTCCCCATTGCCTTATCTCCTTCTAAAAACTCATTGTCGGTATCAGCCCCTCCTTGCCCTCTACTGTCTTCCCACAGGGGTCTACAGAGCGCCCTAATCCGTGCCCTGTCCCTTCCTCCAACACACTGGGAAAACCTGGGTCCCCGCACCCCCGTTTCAGGCTTCTCTAAGGCAGCGCCAGGCTCTGCTCAGCTCCCGCCAGCCGCGGCCCCCTCCGCAGCCTGTCTTCTCCCCCTTCCCCCGGCCCCCCTCCCGCTCTTGTTCAACGTCATGAGATGACGTCGGAAGCCAGGGAGGGAGGAGGAGCGCCCCCCCTCCAGTTAGCGGCTCCCGCTGCAGCTTGCTTAGCCC